>OX328123.1:38605443-39311435 GCA_946811695.1 Gonocerus acuteangulatus
GATGGTCCGATTGTGATGAAATTTGGTACAAAAATCCGTCGTCCAATTTGAAAGGTCAAGTTCGTTAACCAGCAGAATCCGCCCACTGGAAGATGGCGTTTGGGGCGAAATTCGCGCAAAAAAAATCGTAACGCTTACGTTTTTGACTTCATAAGCTTGTAAGTACTCGTTTTATAGGCTTCTTGGGCTAGGAAAACGAATGAAACCATTTCCAAGGCGATAGGTTTAACCATTTTCGAGAAAATTAGAAAAATAGTTTTCGAATACCGTTTTTGGTTTGGGTACTTAGAATCATAGGATTCAGTTGAAACATTTTCTACATGTTCTACTTTCATTAAAACTAATATGTTGAAATTTTGGTTACGTTTGGAGTTAAGGAAGGATTAAAATAAAATATTTTATTAACAGATATGAAAAGTTTTGGGAACTTCGTATACCTTCCCTAATATCTCGAAAACTGTTTGAAATATTGGTAAACGGAGGGTTACCATGCGACAGCTTACTAAATGTTCTACAAAAAAGATTCTGAAACAATTTTTGATTAGGCGATGTCAATCGGAGAAATACGTGCTTAAACTTTGAAGTAATTGATTTCGTTTATTTGAAACGGTTCTTCTTTTTTTTTTTTATTCCTTGTTATTTTGTCATTTTCTTATAGTAGGATAATGTATTTGACAATAAAACAGATTAATAAAAATAAGAAAAACAATTCATTGCTAGAAATATATCAGGCTGTACCGTATGAAATGTCAGTTTTGGATTTGCCGATTTCCTTCAAATGACTTGAAACTGTCAAGGCTCCTACTCCGAGTTCTTTGGCATGTTCCCTAGTGTTTGTAATTGCTTATAGTAGTCAAATGTATTTGTCAATAAACAGGATACGTATAATTATAAACAATATTCAACTTCACACAGGTTAGATACTTTGAGGGAATAGAGAGTCCGTTCACTGCCTGTGGGTCCACAAAAAATGTACCTGCTACGAGTTAATCCTCAAGAGTTTGTAAATATACCCCAGGTATCTGCCGACACAAATACAAAGCCTAGCTTGGTTTTGGTACTTACAATCATGGGTTTCAGTTAAAACATTTTTTGCATGTTTGAATTTCATCAAAACTAACATGTTAAACTTTGGTTACGTTTGGAGTTGAGGAAGGGTTAGAATAAAATATGTTATGAACAGACATGAAAAGTTTTGGGAACTTCGTTTACTTTCATCAATATCTCGAACGCGGTTGGGAAATTATGATCAGTGGATAGAAACTATTTGAAAGCTTTCTAAATTCTCTACAAAAAAGATTCTGAAACAATTTTTGATTAGGTGATCTGGATCGAAGAAATAAGTGCTTAAAACTTCAAATACGTCTGTTTAGCTCTTATGAACGGTTTTTTTGTCGTTCTTTTTGTAATTATTGTCTCTTTCCCTTAGTTTTTTATTGCTATTTATTTTTGTAATTTTTTATGTTACGAAGATGTATTTGTGTGTAAAACAGGATAGGTAAAATGAGACCCATTTTCTGTTGCTAAAAATAATGAAAAGTTTTGGGCACTTCGTATACTTTCTATAATATCTCGAAAACGGTTGAAAATTAGGGAAGCGAAAGGTTACCATTCGAAAGCTTACTAAATGGTCTACAAAAAAAAAAAAAAAATTCTGAATAAAGTTTTGAATAAGCGATGTCAATCGGAGAAATAAGTGCCTAAACTTTGGAGTAATTGATTTCGTTTATTTGAACAGTTCTTTTTGTTTTTGTTGTGTTTTTATTCCTTGTTATTTTTTAATTGCTTAAAGTTGGATAATGTATTTGACAATAAAAAAGATTAAGTAAAATAAGAAAAACAGTTCATTGTTAGAAACATAGCTTGCCAAGAGAAAGAGCTATGACGTCTTTTGAATATTTTCAATTGACTTTATTCTGTTGGTTTTTTATTTTATTTTTTAATTGATTTTATTTGTAGAATTATAACTATAGTAAAAGAACACAGGAATATGTGAATAATTTTGATATTTTCCAATTCATTGAAACGTATGAAATGAAGTATCGGTAGAAGAGGATTCTAGGGTCTGGCGGACCCGACCAGTCATAAAACCCTTTGAACAAAGGCCGAGGAAAATATTATCTGTTTCTATTCTAAGCTTTTCAAATGACAATAGGGATATGAACAGGAACCGCGCTAAGATGATGCAGTTCCTGCGAGTCGGACTTTATGTATATATTTATTTATTTATTTATATATATATACATATATATATATATATATATATATATATATATATATATATATTTGTCTGTTCGCTCCCTGTGTCTCCCTAATGGTCCGATTTTGATGAAATTTGGTACAAAAATCTGTCGCCCGATTTGAAAGGTCAAGTTCGTTAACCAGCAAAATCCGCCCACTGGAAGATGGCGTTTGGGGCGAAATTCGCGCAAAAAAAATCGTAACGCTTACGTTTTTGAGTTCATAAGCTTGTAAGTACTCGTTTTATAGGCTTCTTTGGCTAGGAAAACGAATGAAACCATTTTCAAGGCGATAGCTTTAACCGTTTTTGAGAAAATTGGAAAAATAGTTTTTGAATACCGTTTTAGGTTTGGGTACTTAGAATCATGGGATTCTGTTGAAACATTTTCTGCACGTTTTACTATCATTAAAACTAATATGTTGAAATTTTGGTGACGTTTGGAGTTAAGGAAGGGTTAGAATAAAATATTTTATTAACAGACATAAAAAGTTTTGGTACCTTTGTATATTTTCCTTAATACCTCGAAAAAGGTTTAGAATCTCGGTATACGAAAGAATACCATTAGAAAGCTTACTAAATGCTCTACAAAAAAGGTTCTGATGATAGTTTTGATTGGGCGATGTCAATCGGAGAAATAAGTGCTTAAAACTAAATTAAAGTAATTGATTTTGCTTATTCGAAATGTTCTTTTTGTCTGTTTTTATTCCTTGTTATTTTTTAATTGCTTATAGTTGGATAATCTATTTTACAATAAAACAGATTAGGCAAAATAAGAAAAACAATTCATTGTTAGAAATATAGCTTGCCAAGAGAAAAAGATTCGATGACGTCTTTTGAATATTTTCAATTGCCTTTATGCTGTTGGTTTTCTTATTTTATTTTTTAATTGATTTTATCTGTAGAATTATTTCTATACTAAAAGAACACAGGAATATGTGAAAAATTTTTATATTTTCCAATTCATCGAAACGTATGAGATGAAGTATCGGTAGAAGAGGTTTCTAGGGTCTTGCGGACCAGACCCCAGGTATAGCCATAAAACCCTTTGAACAAAGGCCGAGGAAAATATTATCTGTTTCTATTCTATGCTTTTCAAATGAGAATAGGGATATGAACAGGAACCGGGGTCTCCCGTGGTCTAATGGCTAGCGCCTTGGATTCCTAAGCGGGAGATGGTGGGTTCGATTCCCAACCTCCGGCAGGAATTTTATCATCCCACGGCTCGCTGGTAAAATTCCTCGCTAAACCCTGGATGTCGGCGCTAATGACCTAGATGAAGCAACGTCCTTTGTGTTACATAGAGGTACCTCTACCTCTACCTCTTCCTCTTCACTATGCGAGCCCCCATTACAACAATGTGTTTGTGTTACATAGAGGTACCTCTACCTCTACCTCTTCCCTCTACCTCTTCCTCTTCTCTATGCGAGCCCCCATTACAAACAATGTGTTTGTGTTACATAGAGGTACCTCTACCTCTACCTCTTCCCTCTACCTCTACCTCTTCCTCTTCACTATGCGAGCCCCCATTACAAACAATGTGTTTGTGTTACCTAGAGGTACCTCTACCTCTTCCCTCTACCTCTACCTCTACCTCTTCACTATGCGAGCCCCCATTACAAACAATGTGTTTGTGTTACATAGAGGTACCTCAACCTCTACATCTTCCCTCTACCTCTACCTCTACCTCTTCACTATGCGCCTACCCTAAGGAGTTATACGCTTGCGCTGAATCACTGATACAATCACTACTGCTACTTCAAAAGTAACTGGATGTGGTCTTCGCAAAAAGACCCAATTTCTCTATAATTTTAATTTAATTTCCGCGTCGTACAGTGGTGCCGATAAGGCAAAAACCCAAAACCGAAGGTGTTCAATCGCATTTGAACTATCATTTTTTATACCTAATTAGTTGTAGAATACTGGTCTAATATTGTTTTTTTCGTTTTAGTAATAGTCCTGATCACAAAACACCTTTTTGCTGACCGTTCTCTCGCCGAGTAAAAAATATCAGTTCTTAGTGGAAAGTAAAACAATATTATATACCACTTATTTTATTCCTGAAAAATTGGTATCACCCAAGAAGTCTCATGTGTATATGTAGCTTTTAAATGAATTTTCTTTTTTGCCTGAATTTACCTTAAATTTGGTGCATTTAGGTTGTGAAGATACCTGTAATGAAACAAAAGTATCTTTAGTTTAATTGGTGTAGTTAACAAAGCGGTACTTAGCTATCCTCTCCGCATAGTTTTACCTAGGAGTGCACGTATTGAAGTTACTGTTCTATACATTTCATTGCCGTAATGGGCCCTATGTGTTCACAACCTAAGCGTCAAGGTGAAGCGATGCAATTATTTTACAAAAAACGAGATTACCATTATTATTTTCTCCTGAGAGTCGTTGAACAGTTTATGATAGCAAGTAACTAAACATAAACATGTAAAAATGTATTCGTTATAAGCGAAAATTTTAATAAAGAGAATTACGTCAAGAACAGAATTACATTTTTTTGTTAATTTATTCAACTCAGCACTAGAAAATACATTTGGAAGCATACATACCTCTACCAATTGAGAAAAATATAACTTTTTTAATTGAATACTTCCTGTTTTTCGCGGTTTTCTTAATATAAACCCCGATTATCTTCCCAAATAATTGGTCTATCGAATTGGTAGTTGTCTAATTCGACGCAGCAGAAAAAAATACTTCAAAAATGGTACCGAGGTCAGAATGATTCTAAAACCTACCGGTTTATTCCCAAAATCTGGCGTTTGACACCACTGTACGTCGTGGTAACGATCACCGAAAATAATCTTTCGTGTTAGATCCGTGTAAAGTTCATGCACCAGAGTTGTAAAGGCCTACACTTAGAGCAGTATTCTTCATTGCTTATTTTTTGTATGGAATGGTGGGTTTCACTCGAAATTAATAAATGTTGAGATAATACTCTGTGATTGCGTAGGTGCGACAAAGAAGAAAAAGATAAACTCCATATGCACTGACTTTCACCAAATATATCCTGAATCGATGCAACCTGACTTCTCAGTTCTCGGAACCCCAAAATACATATTTAATGTATTAAATCCAAAACCAGAGAGACAGAACTATTAGCACACTCGTCGTCAAATATTAATGAAATACAGGATAGTCATACACATATTTTTTTAAAGTCCGGACCTCATTATGTAGGAGAACTGATGGTATATACCTTTAATGGTGGCTAATAGACCTTAGAGCTCCAATAATTCAGTAATATTTTGTCTGCCCGTAAATTATTTTGGACGTTAAAATTTAATAATTAATTATTTTGGAGTGATTAGATAATTCAGTGATTCTTAACAAGGGGTAATGTTTACCTAGTTTCATTCAGATATGTCGCGCCTACTGTGTTAGAACATTTTCATGGGATTGTTGACGATGAGAACCTTTAATGCCATTCACATTCTTAGGTACAACCATTGTGTCATTTCCTACGGCTGTGGTAAGAACACAATAGGCAGTATAAACAGTTACATGTCCTTTTATCTGTTACCGGCATGCGAGCAAATCTCTGAAAACACTTTCTGTACTCTATAGGTAGTAGTGCTGCCTTATATGGGAACAGCATTTATTCTCAGACAGAAGAACTTGCAAAAAACCTTTTACTACAGATGGAGAAGTAAGTTCTCCTTTTGCTTGAGCAGGGCAGAGGAAGAAGTATAAATTATAAAAGTCCAACTCACTTAAACTGAATCATATTAGTTGAATGTTAGTTAGTTTCTCCATATCAAGCGATAATTCTGTGGGATTTGAGATTGTTGGAAAGAAAGCATCTGTAGCTAATCCTTAAGCAAGGCAAATATATTCTAGCTTAAAGAGTACCAGCAACTTAACAATCTATTGGAGACATGTACTCGGTCGGCTATTGAAGATATTTTTAGTTTACGATTTAGTTTTAGTTGTTGATAAACAAATGTGTAATTAAATAAGCAATTATATTATTATTATTATTTCTAGTGAACTGAAAATCAATTTCAAAGTATTTGAACAACTTTTAGGGGGCTCGTAAATTAATTAAAATGTAAACGAAAATTATGTTTGCAATAAACTCAAGAAACAATGAATGATTTAACTAAATACTAAATTATCAATACTTGTTTAAACTGTTCGTGGTTTTTGCCCAGTGTCCAAAACTGTTGCACCTGCTACCGTTTTGCCAAGGACTATTAGATATGAATAGTGTTTGTAAAAGACCCTCTACCCTATTGTAGCTTTCCTCCTGTAATATCTCTGGAAGCCACGTGCTGAGAACGACAATACCTTCCTTGACAATAGCTAGCCAATCATAGAGGAAATGGATACGGAGGCGTTTATTTCACTCCATTAACTCCGCCATGCCTTCCTCCTTCCATCTTACAGGCTTTGTACATTTTATTCATTCTAATTTATTATTTCCTTTTTTTCATTTAATCTATTATATGTTTTAGCTGTGGTAGGCTTTTTTTTTTTTTAATTGAGTCGTTAGCACTAAATTACGGAAGAATGCTGACTCAAAGTGTACTATCATATAATGAGAACATTTCGGATAATTTTTGCTTAAGTTAAGGCTTTCTCTCAGGTTAAAAACGAAAGGTCATTAGAAAGTGATCTATTTCCGTTCAGAGTCCTCTTTCAAGCAAACAGGCCTTTTTTAAGTAAATAAATACGTGGTGGGTCATTATTACTTATAATTTTTAAAGGGGGTAATTTTCAGTATCTAGTGGGTACGATGAAGATTTGGAATAATTTTTTTCCAACCCGGTATTAAATGTTTAATGATCTCTGAGACCTGACATTTTCCGCAAGTTGGTGAATCCAGGAGCTTTAAGGAATGAGATGTGAAATGACTCAGTTGGCTTGTACTTAGCTTTTTAGTACTTTCTCATGGTTGAGGTTGGATACAAATGAGTCTGTGGTATTTTGTGGCATTAGTTTTAATTTATATCATACCTAAATATGAACAGGAAGTGAATCCAAAAGCAACTCACATCTATTTTATCTAATTAAATATGATTTTTTGCTAATATTTGTTTTGCTTGTATATACTCTGCGTGTTTTTTCATTAAGAATCTAAATGAAGGCATTCATCATTATTTATTTAAATCAAAACGTCCATTTATTATTAAAAACGAAGTTCAGGAAAGATTACCACCCTTTCCTAGCCAGGACAGGTTTTTTTTAAAGAAAAGCCACTACTCCTAGTGGGAATCGAACTCACGACCTTAGGCATGGAGTGGATACGCCTTACCACTCACGGCCACCGGGCCTCCTCATTCGTCATTATATGGATTTCAAGAAAATACTACTTAAAACGTTTTTCATTAGATTTAGTAATTATTCCTCTATCTATGTTTGTATACTTCCATATGTTATGGACGTAGATGTTTTTTTCGACATTTCGGCCATTAGCTCCGATATCCTGGCGCAGCGAGGAATTTTCTTAACGAGCCGTGAGATGAGAAAATCCCTGCTGCCGGTGGGAATAGAACCCACCATCTTCCGCATGAGAATGTAATGCGTTAGCCACTAGACTATGGGGAAAAGCCGTAGATGGTGTTTATCCTGAAACTGTGGGGAATTAAGTATTCTGCAGGAATACGATTTACTGGAAAAACAAGTCCTTCAGTATTTTAGAGCATTACCTCAAATCAAGACATCTCACGCATTTGTGTTCTCAGCCTCCACACAAGACATCAATATCCTCCAAACTCCCACTTCTTCTAAAAACATATCTTAATCTTTTCGTAAAGTTCTTTCTCGGTAGTAGATTCTTTATCTACATTAACTTCATTCTTTTATGGATGTACTATGCATTTTATTAACAGCGTATAGAGTGATGAGGTGACAAATAATATTATGTTGCGTGTTAGCAAGCTCAAAAATGGCCTGATTTTGATCAAATTTGATACAAAAATCTGTCTTCTAATTTGAAAGGTCAAGTTTGTTAACCAGCAGAATCCGCCCACGGAAGATAGTGTTTGGGGCGAAATTCGCGCAAAAAAAATCGTAACGCTTACGTTTTTGAGTTTATATGCTTACAGGTACTTGATTTATACGTTCCTTAACATAAGAAAACGAATGAAACCATTTTTAAGGCGATATCTGTAACCGTTTCTGAGAAAAGTGGAATCAATGTTTTTGTAAATCATTATTTTTTTGTGAGTACTTAGAATCGCGGGATTCAATTGAAATATTTTCTGCATCTTGGAAATTAATCCCAACTAAGATGTTTAAATTTTGGTTATATTTGGAGTTAAGGAAGTATGCGAAAAAAATTATTTTATTTATAGACATGAAAAGTATTCGGATCTTCATACATTTTTCGTAAATATCTCGATAACGGTTGGGAAATCGTGGTAAGTGGATGGTGACTATTCGAATGCTTACTAAACTATATACAAAAAAGGTTCTGAAGCAATATTCGATAGGGCAACGTCGATCAGAGATATTAGCGCTTAAAACTTAAAAAGTGTTTGTTTTGTTGTTTTGAAAGGGGTTTTCTCTTTGTTTATCTCACTTTTTAATTGGTCGTTTCTTGTTTTAAATTGCATTTATCAGTAAAATTTGTATTGTAGTAAAATAAGCTAAGAAACGGTGATAGGCATTGGTAATAAGTTTGGAGTGGCTGTGGTAATCATGATGGCAGTGGCTAATCATGATGACGTAGTTTGTTTTGAATTCTCC
Source organism: Gonocerus acuteangulatus (assembly GCA_946811695.1). Classification (NCBI taxonomy): domain Eukaryota; kingdom Metazoa; phylum Arthropoda; class Insecta; order Hemiptera; family Coreidae; genus Gonocerus; species Gonocerus acuteangulatus. Next base: position 38,614,385 of record OX328123.1, read on the forward strand.
TATCTATATAACCTTCCTCATAGCCTCCAACTGAAGTTATCGTTATTTCATATTTTATAGAAAGATTGAACCCACGACAGAATGGAATTTTATTCGCCATGAAGCACATATTTACAGTTGATTATAAAAGTAAAACGAATTTGATAGTAAAACAAGATACTTAAAATGACAACGAATTTTTGGTTGTATAGAATAGAAAGAAGAAGAAAAACACATTTATTGGGTCGGCTTGATTGTAAGCCTTACACAAATTTAACAACAAAACATATAAACATTAAGTTAAAATAAATGAACATTTTAAACAATATGTGGAATATTAGCTGTAAGGACTGAATCAGCAAATAAAATGGCTGTCTCTATAATATAGGATTTAGGATGTCTTGAGGCAAGCGTGCTTTAAGGCGTCGATTTACTGTGACTTGTCCTATTCCCAGTTCTTGAATCTCTGCTGGAAGAGTAGTCAAATATTTCAATGTCATGACCTTCAGAAAATCCGTTATGTAGGGTACATCCAGTTCACGATGCAGTTGTGTGTTCCTGATGAACCAAGGTGCCGACACTGCAATTCTTAGGATTTTATTTTGAAACTTCTGGATCTTGTTAATCTGCGTCTTCGTGGCTCCCATCCAGACAGGTGCTCCGTACGAAATGAGGGGTCGAATTAAAGTCTTGTAGAGCATTATTGTCGTATGTGGTTTTAGTGAAGTATGTCTGTTGATCATGGGGTAAAGCTGTCCAAGTCTTTGGTAGGCCTGTGTCAGTTTAGTTTTTATGTGGGTGTTCCATGTCAGTTTAGTGTCAAGAAGAAGTCCGAGGTATTTCAATGGCTCGTCTTTTGTGTTCCAAGGAATTATGTGGTTATTAATGTAAATATTTGAGTCTGTCTGAAATTTGCGGAGAGAAAATATTTTAGTTTTGGTTTTGACTGGGTTAATTTTGAGTTTCGAGGAGTCGAACCATTAATATCACGTCTGTTGCAGTCTGTAGGTTTCTAATAGCTGTTGGTAAGTCGGAGTGTGAAGTATACAGTAAGGTGTCGTCAGCAAATGTACCTATGTCTGCAGTCGAAGGAGTCGGTATGTCGTAGCAGTGTATATTAAATAGAGTTGGGCTGAGCACTGAACCTTGAGGAACGCTGACTTTGCAATTTCTTCTTGTACTGAGGGTTGAGTTAACACGTACTTGAAAAGTTCTGTCTTGAAGGAAGGATGTCAATGTCGTTTGTAAATATGGTGGCAAGCGTATTTGATGCGTCTTTAATTTTAGGAAATCGTGGCTTACAGAGTCAAATGCTGCAGCAACGTCCAAGGAAATCGCGCAGCAATACTTCTTTTCTTCGAATGAGCGTGTGATTGCTTCTGTTAGTCTATGGAGCTGGTGAACTGTAGAGTGTTTATTTTTGAAGCCAAATTGGTGAGTAGGTAATATGTGATGTTCGGAAATGTGGGACTATATACGATTATTAATTAAGGTTTCAAAAACTTTGCAAGTGGTGTTTAATAAAGTAATTGGCCTGTAGCTTGAGGGCTCATCCTTTGGCTTTCCTGGCTTTTGAAACATCAGGATGATACCATTTTTCCAACTTCTTGGAAAATAGCCAGAACGCAGAGCGGCATTGAATAATCCTACTAAGAAGGCCAGGGCTTTTGTTGGTAGATTTTTAAGGACGATATTAGGGATTCGGTCTTCACCTGGAGCTTTTTTTCGAGGAAGTTTCTGAATAACTGCTTGTAGTTCATTTAGGGAAATAAATTTAATATGCATATTATTCGGGAGTGTTTCATGGTTAAGATTTCCGGGTACATCATTTGGGTCTAGAATATTTCCAAGGTGATCTGCAAATAAATTGCATTTCTCCTCATCTGAAGTTAGCAAGATATTATCCTTTCGTAGAGTTGGTGTAGAGATGTTAGGACGAAGAAGCCGTCTGGTTTCCTTCCAAACCCGATCATCGCCACTAGTTAGGTCACTCAGAAACTCCTGGTACTTATTTATTCTGAAGTCGTTGAGCTCTTTTTTAACTTTTCTGGCAAGGTGGTTAAAATGTGCTTTAGCGTCTGGATCCCGAGTCCTACTCCAGAGACGGCGCCATCTATTCTTTTCTCTAATTATATCCAAAATATTAGAAGGAATGAAACTGCGAGGTCTTTTTCGGGGGTCGCAAAAGTATACTGTAGTTGAGACAGATATAGCGTCATATACAATATTTTTGAAATATTCCACAGCAATATCTATTTCATTTATGGTGTTATATGATACTGGAATGATCAAATGTTCTTTTAGATGAGATTTAAAAATGTCCCAGTTGATTTTTCCGTTTATTAATTTTTCCATGACTGGACGTGCTCTAAAATATTCTTGGGTGGACATTAAAACTGGGAGATGATCTGACTCTAATTCAAAAAGCACAGTACTCAGAATTGGAAAATTTATGTCTTTGGCTATTGCAATGTCCAATATATCTGGCTGGTAACCTAACTGGGAGGGGTAGAAGGTCGGCTCGTCAGCTGATAAAACAACTCCTCCAATATTAGATATGTAATCCATGAGCCGCCTTCCATTCCTGTTGGTTATTCGACAGCCCCAGAGTGTATTCTTGGAGTTGAAGTCCCCCGTGAGGAGTGTTGGGCCGGAGTTGAAGACGATGTCCAGGTCTGATTCTTTGATTTGGTCTGTAGGCCTTAGATAGCCCGCCAGAAGGTTCACAGAGGTATTTTGCCTCTAAAGTAAAGCTGAATCCCACAGCAGTCCAAGTCCGTAAAATCAGCAAGTCGCAATTCGTCATGTTTAATATCATTCCTTACTACTACAGCAGCTCCTCCTCGAGCAACGTTAGAGCCCCTATCTTTTCTATAGACTTTCTAATTGCTAATGGAAATTTTGTCTTTATAAGTCAGGTGAGTCTCACTAAGGCAAGCTACGGGAATTTGGAGACGCTGCAGGTATTCCTTAAAACCCAGCAATTTATTTTTGAGTCCGTTGCAGTTCCAATTAACTATTTGAAGCCGGTCAAGAGGTAATGGTTTGGGATGGTTAGCCATGAGAAGCAGTGAAAAATTCTCCGAATAATTTAGTAATGAATGCCTTTATTTGAGGGATGTATGGTGTTATAATTTCCTTTACAACATTTATAATAAACTCGGTGACTGTGGAAGTATGATCTGTATTAGAGTCATTATTTCTTGGAGTATCTTCTTGGTTTCTAGTCTTGGGTTTCCTATGAGGCCAGGTTGGTACAGGAGGAACAGGACCATTAAACTGGGATCGCAGAAATTCAGGATCTGGTGGAGGAGGGGGTGGAGGCCTGTTTTCCTGGGCAGATTTCTTGGAAGACTTGAAGGAAGCATAGCGCGCAAATGCAAAACAGTTTTTTGAGGTAGCAGGATGTTCCTCGTCGCAATTAGGGCATTTGGGGGTTTTCGCATCGCATTGAGAAGTATGGTGGCCACCAGAGCAATATGTACATTTGATAGAGAGCCTACAAGATGACTTGCTATGGCCCCAAATTTGACAATTTGTGCAGCGAACGTATTGCGATTTTTTACGTGGCTCTACGGACACCACAGTATCAAGAAGACGGGTAAGTTCAAAAATGTGTTTGCCAGCAGCATTTTTTTTAGCAACTACAGATACTAAAGGAATTGGTTGGCCTGATCTATTTGTTAATCTAACAACTTTAACTATTGGGTAGTTTGGAGACAGCTCATCTTTAATTTCTTGCTCAGAAAAGCATTCTGCTACTCCTCGAATAACTACGTTCAACTTACGGTCATCTGGATGTACGTAGGTAAAATATTGGAGCTTAGCTTCATCAAAGAAGCGAGCAACAGCTCGGAAATCATCTGTAGATTTAAGGGATATTTTAAGTTTTTTATTTACCAATTTAATATCTGGTGGGTCTTTAGTGAGTTGCTTGAGATCACGAGTAATTTCCTGAACATTAATTGCATCAAATAAAAATATAGGTGGTATCCACGTTTTCCCAGAATTATTATTTGTATTTGAATTTATAGAATTTACAGCTGAGTTATTAATAATAGGTTCATTATTGGCTAAAGAGTCAGAAAGAGGTTGAAATCTATATATATATAAATCACGTGTCTGTTTGTTTGTTCCTTATACAAATCCACGCCGTTTGACCGATTTTGACCAAACTTGGAATAATGGTAGGTCTTGATACGAGAAATCTCCTAGGCTAGGTCAAAAAAATCTAACAGCTGTCTGTCTGTATGTTTGTCCCTTATACAAATCCACACCGTTCGTCCGATTTTGACTAAACTCGGTACACATGTGGATCTTAATCTGAGGAGTGTCGTAGGCTAAGTCAAAGACGTCTACCAGCTGTCTGTCTGTATGTTTGTCCCTTATACAAATCCACACCGTTCGTCCGATTTTGACCAAACTTGGAATAATGGTAGGTCTTGATACGGCGATTGCCATAGGCTAGGTCAAAACGGCTACCATCTGTCTGTCTGTATGGTTGTTCTTTATACAAACCCACACCGTTTGACAGATTTTGATCAAACTGGGCACACAGGTTGGTCTTGATCAGGGGAGTGTCATAGGCCAGGTCAAAAACGTCTACCAGCTGCTGTCTGTATGTGCTTTTTTTTTAAAAAAATAAAAATCCACACTGTTAGACCGATTTTTACCAAACTTGGCATACATGTATGTCTTGATACGGGGGGGGGGGTGTGTTATGGGTTAGGTCAAAGTCGTCTAGGACTCCCAGTTGGGAGGTCACGGGTTCGAAACAGTTACAGATTCGTGTTATTTGATTTTAATAATACTTATTTGGTTTCTAATTTATTTAGGCTTTTCTATATGCAGCAAGTAGGTGTAGCATGGCACGCCGGGTAACAGCTATATTAAATAAAATTTGATATTACTTTAAAGCCTATCACTTAAATGAAATGAAATGAAATAGCCTTTATTATACAAACAAAAAATAAACATATTTGATACTTTCCTATAAAAACAAACTCATAACTAATTTTTTTATAACTAATTTTTTACATTTTTCTAAAAAAAAAACTTAAATAACTGATTAATAATTTTTTGCTTGTAAAAGCCTTCCTCCACTTAATATTTTTAAAAAAAATCACTTTTGGTTTATTCAACACTATAAACAAAATTTTAAGTTGGAGCCGGCACGCAAAAAGAGTGTCAATAGACGGCTAACGAAGATCCTTTGATGTACCGCCAGTTAGTTAGCACATGGTCGATAGAGGTGACGTCTAATCCTTACTTACTTTCAACATGGTTCTCAATTCCTGAACCGTTCTGATAATATTATCTTGAAACAGAAGATTAAACTATTGTTTTGATTAAAAAAAAAAAAAAAAAAAAAAAAAGAAAAAAAAAAAAAAAAAAAAAAAAAAACAATGTTTGATGTAGTTAACATTAATTTATGTTTTTCTTTTAATTTATTTATAGTCTTAGCAGGGGTTTATCTTCTTGTACTAATTATATTCCATATTTGCCAATTTTGGATCTAGAATCGACTAAAAGTGTTTAAAATTGGGAATCGAAATACGTACCATTGGTTGTTTATTATTAGATTCATCGGAGCAACAAATAAGCACGCCCAAAGAAAAAACTTTTTCGGGGGGGGGGGGAATTCTGTTGGCCGACCTTGACCTTTTGTTTTAGACAATGTATTTTTGTACACAAGTTCAAAAATATTTTGTGAATTCTAGATACCAAACAGACAACACATGACCTAGAAAGAGAATGGGCGAATCACGAATTCCGGATGTTGTGAAATCGAAGTCGAAGTTCTGGAAGTGCTTCAGGATAGCAAGGGCGAATTTTTGCTCTATGGAATGCTAATTCATAAACATGATTGTAAAAGTATGACATTGAAATTTTGATTTATGGGTAATCTGCTAGGAGGGGTGTTTCAGACCCCGGTTTCGTCCTTTCAGACATTGAATATTTCATAGATGATGGTGCTACGCATTTTAACTTGAAACTGAAACGCGAAGCGTCGTGTTACCTACCTCTTTCTGACTCACTCAGAAAATAAAAAAAAAAGTTGAATTTTCAGATTCGCCCTTTCTCTTCCAAGGCCCTGATATATACATACATAAAATGGCGACATTTCTAGTCTATTATGTAATTGAATGGTGTTGACTTTATACCTCTTAGCAGCTGTTGAAGATTCGATATTGTTTCGACGCTTGTTCATACTCTCTAGGCTATCGATAACCATGTTTGAGGTTGCAGAAGCGGAAGGTACGCTTTTCTTAGGAAACAGAAATTCATTTGAATTAACAGCTGTTCCATCAATTAAATTGTTATTATCAAAATAACCTGAATTTAAATTCTCCATGTTTTTGTTACCTTTTACGGTCTTTTTATTCAATTTTACTTTAAAAGGATTGATTTTACTTACAGACGGTTCTGCTAAGTCCTTTTTGTTTACCACTAGATCCGGTTTGTAGCGCATACAGAGGTCTCTTAGCCGAACACGTACTCCGGATTTTGACTTAAATTTTCACTTGAAGCGTCCAAAGGCGGCGTACTTTCACATCGTTCGCAACACTTAATACATCACAATAACAAAAATACATACATTATGAACAAAAAGATGGTTTAAACTAGAAAAAAACTTGAAATTTTAGAGACAATAAAATTGGACACGTTTTATACTTAGCTTGATCAGCTGTTCTTTTTGTATAGAATAGAGCCTTCTCAGCAGTAGTCAAAGAGTAAGTACGTTTTCAGTACACAATTGTATTGACTTATACTGATTAAGAATTATCCGCTTCTGTGTAAGTTGGCTACTGTCAGTTTCCTGTGATTTGTGATTCTAATCTATTCCATTTCTTCGAGATGTACGTAACCGCGCTAAGATGATGCAGTTCCTGCGAGTCGGACTTTATCTATAAACGATAATATAATTTTAATAATCTCTATCCTGAAATGCAGATTTATATTATAACTTCTGCGAATTTCTTCATTCCCGAATAAGAAAGCAAAACTATTATTATTATTGGATTCAATCAAACCATGGGATGTTTTTTTTTTAATTGAACGTTTCCTCTAGTTAGAAACCAAAACAATAACTTTTCTTTATGTTGTTGACACCTTTGTCTCAAAGGGGAAAAAATTAGGCTGAAATTAAACAAGTGTATATTATTTATGAAGTATTAGATAAAATGGAGTTAAGGTCTCAGTAGGCAATTCCTTCAAACGTCATGTTCACTTGTTGCTGCAAACCTGCATTACACGCACGGCTTGAGGGAAGAATTTTGAGATGGTTTCCTACCATCAGAGTTATTTCAGGGTACCATCTAACACTCATGAATAGATTGTTTTCCTTGCTGAAATTACAAAAATAAGTATTATCATTTTTTATCTAAATGAATGGAGTTGGATATCATTATATCTGTAGAGTGGGATTTATTAGGTCACAATATTTTTAATAGGATAAAACCAAACTTCGAACTGTTACAAGATCTTCTGTTTCTATGATCGTATCTAATAGTCCGCAAGAGTAAATCTCGAATAATAGAATAACGTCGAAATTCCGCGGTCTGGGCTTCTCTCAAGCAAGAACACTTGCACACTGGGGAAGCTCGATGGCCGATTTTATCGGTTACAAAAGTATTGGAGTTGTATTAACTTTCATCCTGCAGATTACAATTTGAATTGAGTTACTCATACCACTTTTAAATATACTCGTCGGGTCACTTGCTTTCTCCATACTATCCACAGGAGTAAAGAAGGAAAATTATCCAATACCTTTCTAATAAGTTGTTATACAGGGCGATTCAGGTTTGTTACAATATAAAAATAATTTTTCTATGTCTTGAGGGATTAATGTAAGGGCATTCAATACAGAAACCGCTCTTATGCACATTTAGTAACCACTAAATCTATGCAAATGAAGTGGAAGTTTATTGAGGGATAGGTTAAACGATTGATTCCCTTATGTCAAAAAATATAAAATTGTGTTTTGTTACTTTCAAATACCTTGCGTGAAGAAATTATGGAATACTCATTTTATATTGGCCAAACTGTGGGAATCCATTGTCCAGTCCGGAAGCAATAAAAAGTAACTGAATTGTCGGAAAAGTTTTTCATTTGTGCGATATATCACATTCTCTGTTGCCCAAATTTTCATTGATTTACCTTTGCTTACTTCCGCGAAATTCACGGCAATTCGAGGAATCTATCTTCTAATGTTGTCGTGTTGATGTTTTTTTTTTTTTTTTTTTTTTTTTTTTTTTTTTTTTTTCTCGCAGTAAATACTTGATTTATTTACATTTTTTAAATGTTGTATGTAGCTACTGGACAAAGAGATCATATTTCTGCTATCATGAGATCATCGCATGAAATCCGAACAAATGAATAAAGTTATGTTGAAGAGATTCCGAGTTTGGTTGCAGTGGAGATGTTCTAGGGAGATGCGTTTGGCTAGCTGCCGTTCGGCTGAGTAGCGTGTGACCGGAAACCCTTCGTGCCTTCTTCCTTTCTCAGTCAGTCTCCATGAAATATTCCGTAAACAGCTAAAGCACCCATGCTTACAATACATGTTATTCAATGGTAAAACCAATCGAGTACATGAAAATGTATTGGAATTGTGATTACATGTTCTTGGAAACAATAGTTTTAACGGAGTTAATCCTATTAACGATTTTATTTATTTTGTCAAGTAGGTACCGAAAAACGACATATATTTATTAAGAAAGGACGAAGTAAAAATATATTGGGATTTATGAGCAGTTTAGAGCATTCCGAAGCGGTGCTAGGTTTGCTCAGAAGTAGAGCGTCCTACTCATGGACTGGAGGCCCCGAATTGGAAACTCGGACGCCTTCTAAAGAATTTCTCTTCTTGTGTCTTCTTTCGAGGACGGTATTCGCCGTTTAATGCCGTCCCTATGCTCATCCAGCCTGTAGTGGGTACCTGAAAAAAGAAAAATCACACCACCAGAGATTAGTACTGACCATACTATCTCCCCAGTGAGCTGCTGCGGGTTTAATAATCAGTTAACTCTACAGTATCTGCGGCTCTAAGCCCTATTGGTCTGTTACAGATCTTTTTTTTCTTTTTTTTTTTTTTGTATTTCTATAAATGTTTATTCGAAAGTTTTTATTTATAAGAAGGTAGAGTTTAGTACATTATCTTTGGTCCTCCTAGGGAGGAAATACGCTTCAAACACAACGATTGAATTCGATTTACATTCTATTTATGATGAGTTAACGTTTTGATAATTTTTAGGTATATTTTTTATCATGGTATTTCTAAATTTGAGGTTTGGAATTATCGTATTGATGCACGTTTATAATAATTAGGATGTTTTATGTATAATGTTTTACATATAATAGGACTTTCATGAATATTTTCCACTTATTCCTGAGAAATTCCGTGCTGCATTAAAACAATAGCACTGCAATTCTTCTTACATTTTTTCTAATGGAAAATAGATTTTGTTTCGTTATTGTTTGTCGGCAGATTGTTCTTCCACCGTGAGAAAATCTTGTTGAAAATGACTTATTACTCTCCGAAGTAATTCATGAGCATTGCGACTGGGATTCTTGTCGAAGACACACCTGCAATTTTGGTCGTGTAATGTGGCAAGATAATGAGATATGTTCACAGTACGCATTTTCTGCAATGTTTTTAGCATTTTTATTAAAAACAGAAGGAAGATTGTAAAAAAACTGACAGCAAGCAGGAATTAGTCTGTTCTCCTTCTCAACATTAGCTTTTAGAAAACAATATTACAAATACGCTCCTCTTTTTAATTCCTTTTTTTACTAAAATTCTCAAATTAATATTAATTGCAATTAAAAAAAAAAAACAACGAAAAAGAAATAGCATTTTTGATTTTAAGCACCGATTAATCCGAATGAGATTGTCTCATCCAAAATGACTTCAGAACATTGTATGTAGGGAAATTAGTAAGCGTTCAAATGACTACGGCCCATTTATCAAGATTTCTCAACCGTTTTCTAATACTTCCTTATCTCCAAAGGCAGGGCCGCCACATCTCAGAGCCGGGCCCGGGACCAGATAACGGGCCCCCATTTCTCAGAGCCAGACTGAAAATTCTCGTACTTTGCTACAGTACTTTGGACATTTTAAAATTATTTTCATCTTGGAGTTTTGAGCGAAATGAGAATAAAAGCCGACAATCGGTGCAGCAAAGGTCTCTTTCGTTACTTGTAGTTTTATTACGACTCCTTTATTACTATTGACTCCCATATCCTAATGAAATATACTATCCTGGGACTGCACTTGTTTTGTTGTTTTTTGTAGATTAAAAAAATATAGATCCCATTCCAATAAATATAGGCTACGCCCGTCTATATTTCTAAACCCCATTATTTTTACAAGCTCATAACCTATACATTGTTTTCCAATTCCACGGCGCCCGGGCCCGTCAGTACCCGGCTGCCCCCCCCCCCCCATGTGGCGGCCCTGTCCAAAGGTAACAATAATTTAAATATTATAGTTTAGATGAATTACGTACTTCTAGAAAAAGGTTTAACTGAAGACATCGATTTTAAGTACTCGAATCAAAAATTAATCAGGAAAACTAGTTTTATTCACTTTTCTTGAAAGTCTTTAAGACATCGCATTAAAAATCTTTTCATTCGTTTCTCTATTTTAGGAAACCATCAAAGAGGGTACCTGAAACCCTATAAGCCGTAAGCACTAAGATTAATTTCGCGTGATTTTTACAGCGTTCCGGTGTTAGGATTCTGCAGGTTATGGAACTTTACTTTTTTAATAAGAAAGTATTTTTTTTGTTTTTATTTCTTTTGAATACAGTTTATTTCTGTATTTACTTCTACTTAGCTATAATATTAAAAATTAAGATTTACATTTATAGACAAATATTAACGATACACTGGAGCTAATGACCCATAAGCCATGGAGCTAATAACCCATAATGGGGTCAATGATGAGGAAACGAAGCATCCTAAAAAAATAAAAATAACGTTTTACTCGTATGATGGCATTGCAAGGAGTGATTTATATCTCACATCTACTTTCCATAGATAATGCAGATTTTTTTATCTACAAGTTAGTACCGTTTTCTAGCCACGATAGTACTGATGCCCTTTCTTTTTTCGAAAGAAAAGCCGCATTCCCTAGTGGGAATCGAAAACGCAGCCATGGGCCTTTTTCTTGCCTTAATACACAGGGTCACTGGGCCTCCTCAAAGTTTCTAATATAAATAATTTAAGCAGGAATTGTACAAAAGAGTTAAAAACAGAGTTAAACAAAGCCTTCCCACGACCTGAGGAGTCAAACGATAATTTCCTCTTTAGCGCCTCTCTTTCCGGGGGCCTCTTCACTTCTAGTTTATTCTGAAGCGCAGTTTGTTCTGAATAACTAGATATATTGTGAAAAAAATAGGATTATATTCATTATAGGTGGGGTGAAATATCATCCTGCTATAATGAGTAGTTCTTTTAGCGCGTTTCTTCCCTCCTTCCATGAGACTGCAATACTTAGATCATCGGGATGCTGTATGTTCGCTATCTCGGCTATCTGCAGTAACTATACAGCTCAGCTACTTGCGATTGACAAAGCCGTGAATATCAATTCTCCAACACAAACTCATCCGATAATAGTTAATATATTATTATTATTAATATCGGAGTAGGTAGGATTAGTAACCATCCGAAATAAATAATTATGTACATGCATTTTCTGGATATTTAAGAAGCATCGGACGGTTCTCTCTGCACCCAGCAGATGAACATCGCATGACTGCATTATGCATGTATCCAGTCTACTGCATGCGTTAATGTGTATTTCTTGGCCACTTACTGACGGGAGCGGGAGAAGGATAACTCCCCTCCAAGCTGAAGCCAGTGCTTGATTGTATACTTCATAGATATCCATTCCCTTACGGCGTACTATAGCATCGGAGCACAGGTCGCACTGCTCCCGATGTCAAGGTCTGACAAATGATTCCCTTTCAGGCAGACCTCTCTCCAGATTCGTGTATGCCTAGAATGGACTTTCACTTCTCTACTTTTCGTGGTTAGTGCATTTTATACCTAATGCCAGGTAGAGCATCCAGGGAAGGTGATCCTGGGGCGTGTACTGTACGTGACCTTGTGTTAGTGTACTGTGTGTGTTATGTGTGCAGTATACTGTTACTCGGAAAGAGAGGGTCGTAAAGCCCAAGCAACTGCGCACATCAGTCGCTCCCTGCCAGTTTATTTTATTATTATCATGGGGGGGGGGGTGTTCTCATGGGATAAATTCTTTCAGGGGTTATTGCCAACCGAAAGAATTGTTTTTTTTTTGTTGGTGTTTTTTTCTTCGGGCGTTCATTTAGAAATTTTCTAACCGTTCTGGCGGTATCAAGCAGTACTGCTTTGTGTTCATTTTTAATAAGATCCTCTGGCAGTTTCATATAGGCATTTGCGGCAATTGTCGTTTTTGGAATGAGCCCGTTGGTCGAGATTATGAGGGCTGTTATCCTTACAGAATCCAACTTATACAGGTCTTTCAGCTCTGTGGCCAATTCCTGATACTTGCGCAGTTTCTGGACATATGATTTCCGGATATTCTCATTATTGGGGACTGCGAAATCAATAATATCGGCTGCCTTATTTCCCTTATCTATGACAAGAATATCCGGTTTATTGTGATGGACATTACAGTCTGACAACATCGCTTCGCCCCAATACATTTTAAGTGAACCTTTCTCTAAAATTCTTTGTGGAACGTAAGGATAATAAGGGACCTTCTTATCCAACAATCGGATTTTTTCTGCGAGAGCTTGGTGGTATATCTTGGCCGCGTTGTTATGTCGTTGAAGATAATCGGATCCCGCAAGGATCTCACAGCCCGCCGTAATATGCTGAATCGACTCATACGTTTTGTTGCACAATCTACTTTTACATATAAAATTAATCCATAAATACACACCCCCACCCACCTTTCCGTAATTATACTTCGTTCAAGCAATTATCATGGCCTTCCCTCATAAACACTATTTTGTTTTAGTAGTGGACACACTTTGTGTTAGTAGTGGACGCAACATGTCCAACGAGATGTAGCTGTCTGGCAAACCCAGAATCAAAACATTGTTAGTATTTAAGGATTTCTAGTAAATTCAGACTGTTTCGAAGAAGAAAAGAAAATATCCCCCCAGCACTGGTAGTGGACGGGTAGTGTCCACTAATAAAAATATGAGAATCTTTGGTTTCAATAGTGGACAGGTAACTTTACCCCTGAACGACAGCAAATATTAAATATTAAACATCAAAAGACTAATCTACGCAGAATGGTTCATTGGATAATGCTTGCACACATTAAATAAATAAATGATAAAAATATAAAAACTTGTACTTATCCTCTTAACGAAAGTGACTAGTGTACAATTACAAACACCTTGACGACTAGAATGTTCATGTAAAATAAATAATAAGTGACATCCATGTTGTTTTGATCTAGCGTTTGAGCCATAATTCACTACTAGAGTGTATGAACTGCTCACTGTGTTATTTTGAAGCTGATTCAAATGCTAAAAGTCTTATTTTTTCAATTTAAACGTCTAAGTGTCCACTATTGGAACAGTGTCCACTATTGGTACATTTAACCTACATATTAATTTTCTCTAAAGAATAATTACCACTCAAAAGAACGGCGTTAATGACCTTAAGGGTTGACATGCCTTGTCGAAAAAATAAAATTGGTAATTGTATTTTCATAATACTACTTGTAAAGGAACTAGTACTGATAAATATAAAATTCAACTTGTTACCTCCAATGGAACATGGTAAGAGATTAGATTTTATACCTTAGAACAAATATCCCGCAATATTAAATTTTAAATATAGAATCATTATTTATTCAAAGTGAACGGAGGATTATTAATAAAATTTGAATGTTATTATGTCCCTAAAAAATTCGTATTCATTTTTAAACTTACTTACAATATTTTAAATTTAGGGGCCAAAGTAATGCAATAGGAACCTGTTTGAGCTCTATTTCAATTTATGGAATATCAAATTAAATTCTGGAAGTAGAACAACAATAAAATTGCTTGAAGAAAAGATAAGCTGACTTCACCGAATATTTCCCTTCATTGTCTTTAAGGAGAATGACCTGCCTGTTTCCGTTGTCATTAAATGCTTCTTCAAGGTCATTGTTTAGATGCTTCATTTATTATTACTTTTGTATATCTTCATATTTTTTAGCACAAAACATCTTCTTATAAAACCTAAGTAGATTCGAATGCTTTGTCTACGACAGGGATTGTTGAACTCAATATTGTAGTCGCTAGCAGACCGTGCTTATTTTCCCCCCGATATGGGAAAGGCTTAAAAATAGTAGGGTCTACAATAATGTTTCTATGGCTGCGAAAACTATAATTAGAACTATAAATTCAGAATACACCAAGGATATGAGGGAAATGACAAAAAAAACCTGTGCGAATGAGGCAGCCAGAGGTAAAGGTGACATTATATTGATGCTCGACGCGCTAGAAATGCCAAGAAGAGCAGGTAAGACAAAGTAGAAGAAGACGTTCTGTATTTATTAGTTATTTAGTTTTATCCTGGGATCCTACAATAGATGGAATTTTCTTACTTTTCTGGAGCTAAAATAAATAATAGAATAATTAATGGATGAAATGATTGTGCAAAGTTTTCCAGTCACTGGTTTTAATTAAAGTGTCATTTAGAGATAGCTGTTCATTGAAGCTGAGATCCGCAAACGTCAGAACCTAGTTAGAGAGTAATTTGTTGTTTTTTATCAGCCATTCTCTTTTATAGTATAAAATACTCTTAATGGTTACTTAAACAAGAAAAACAAATGTAGGCCAGAGGAGACTATGTTTGTGTATAGTCTTTGTCGACCCTGAAAATTGAGTGGCTTCTACCCCCCCCCCCCCCCGGGCTTGAAAATGATAAGGACTGATTATTATTAGGTATTATATTACAAATTATTATTAGTTAAAAATAAATATTTATTATTATTAGGATCAAATTATTAGAACGAGGAAAATAGAATTGCCGCAAGCTTCCGAAATTCTAATATATTATTTACTGCGAATATTGTGTATTCCTGTTACTTATTTACCTACGACTGGCAGAATATATAAGAGATAATAGTGAATGAAGCCATCCGGAATAGCCACGTTTAATGAATTACGCGTGTTCACGCACTTTGATCAAGAAAAATGGCCCTATTTCTGTAAGACTCGGCACAAATAATTACATAAAACAGAACGTTCACCCTGCAGAGAACGTTCTGTTTCATTAACAGAGTGCCTGGTATATTTTATATGTTGATTTAGAAAATGAAATAAAACCTCTTTCAAGGTGTCTTTCGCCGATGTCGGTTAAATATCAGGGCGGTATTGGATTACTCCATGTATCCATGACTTCATAAAATGAGTCAACGTTTTCCAAAAAAAACCCTTGTCCACAAATTTACGAGAACGAGATTTTCGAACCGCTGGATGAAGCTGTTCTTGCTCTTTCCAATGATTAAAAATATTACAGCTTCAGAGCTACTCTTACCTTACGAAAAACAGTTTAAAAAGTAAGGAACAGAATCGCACTATGTCCGTTGGGTGAATTATAACATGCCCAACTGTTGCTTGATATTTTTCACTAAGAACAAACAACCTCTTGTCCTATGTTGTAAGCACCATAGAAACACAATACACAAAGCCATCCTCATCCATTTTCTAAATGTGACGTCCACGTGTTTATAGAAACCAGTTTTTATAATGATATTGATAGTATTTTGTATGTTTACTGGTTGTTATGGAGTTGGCAACGATGCCTGACAAAATAAACAAACCTCAGAACATTTCCACGGATTCGGATTGAATTCTACCGTGAGTGTTTGTGTGCCCGTCCGTTGTTTGCTGTATTTTATGTTCATTATTTATTTTTAAACATTTAAAAATTATTCGAAACATATTCAAATACCTTTTAAGTATTATGAAGCGTGATGGGCAAAGGACCAGAAAACTTAAAAGATCAGGTTAGAAGACTGTCTGTACCTGTTACTCCATGGGGTTACATATAGTTAAAGGGACAAAATTAAGTGCTACATCTACTTGGTAAAACATATCGTTCGGGAAACAAAATATGTGTCAAAACGCCGACTTAGTACTACTTCCCTACGGTAACCGTTCAAATTAAATACTCATAATTGTTCTGAATTCACCATGTAAGAGATACGCATTCCATGAAATATTTTATATTATAATAAGGGTGCTGAGCGATTCAGATCAAGACTCAGAGATAGAAGATATTGACGTTGCATAAAATAACTTAAAACTTGCTTCTCTCATAGCAAGGAAATATATTTTTTGTAATAATTTTTCCTCGTTTTTTTAGTTAACTGGAATTATAAAAAAAATTATAAGTTCGCAGATGACATGTTTAAATCAAATTAATAAAGCATTGTATCAAATCAAAATGCACTTGTCCATTTTATACAAAATCAAAATGGTTACATATCCATTTTATACAAAATCATAATGGATTCATTTCCATAAGCATACAGACCCATAAAAGAATGCACGTCCAAAATATTATTTCCTTTTTTTTAACAGTTATTGCAATAAAATTGTAAAACTTCTACAAAAAACAGTCGAGTAAAGCAATTATGTTATAAAAAACAAAGCTTTCAATGAAAATACAAAAATTACATCGTAAAACGGGGTTTTCCGTTTCCCCATCAATTACCTTTCTCGGAGAAGGCTCCTTTTGGAAAAGGTTGACTCAATGTCTCAAATAAATTGATTTCCTTTTTAAGAGCTAATCTCTAGTTGGGAATGGTGATATTTGGAACTGTTCCTGTCTGGAGTGCCTTAAATAGGGAACTGACCAAGAGATAGGAATGGAGGGGGTGCAATGGTAAGGCCGGACAGTGACATTTGAAGATCCGGCTGTATTGTATGCAAGGCCGTGGCTCCTTCAGGGTCGATTCTCTTTCCAGTCCTATCCTGGTCATCTTCATCTCTCATTACATTGGGATTCAATTCTATCCTCTATTCTATTCTTATAATTTTCCCATTGATTCCGAACTCGAAAAGCTCAAATGCTTTCCTGAAATCGAAAAAAACGGGATATACGTAACTCCCCTTAGCTTTAAGGTTTATGTTAATAAGTGACATTAATGTGAAAATGGAAGAGAGCATGGTACAATACCCACGACAATATGCCATCCAGCAGAAGAGGAAACCGGAGAGACCGACGCCGTATTGGCCATTCTATTCTTACTTACGAACACTTAAAGGTATGTCCACACTGGTAGACATGTTGCGCGATTTTGGGCTCGAGACCTGTCTCAGGATGTCTACGTAGACATGTCCATAGACGAGACCCCGTCTATGGGCTTGTTGCGAGACCAAAAATCTCATGTCTAAATATATATATATATATATATATATATATATATATATATATATATATATATATATATATATATAATGCGTATAAAAAAAGAGAATATGTATATATATATATATACATATAAAAAATATAATAAAAAAAAGAAAGAATCTGGAATCTGTGGCTGCAAAGCATAATTTACCAGTAGAGGATGTAGAAAGGTAATACATAATTTAAAAACTTCTTTTAACCGGGAGCGAAAAAAATTACTCCGACGAGTGGTCCCAAATAGTCCACGTGGTTTTCATACGAGGACTTGCAATTCCTGCTTCCAGCAAACGAGTCAGAGGGTAGCCGGAACACAGACTTTCATGATAGAGGAAAGAATGAACCCACACAACAATGTCCTCCATGGTTTTGACTGGGAAGACTAGACTGAAATATTCACATCACAGTGTGGACGCGAGACGAGACAAAGATCGGTGTCTATAGACCAAGTCTATGTCTCAAGCCTAGACCGTCTCAGCCAGTCTCTAGACAAATCGCGCAACGAGGTCTACCAGTGTGTATTTACCTTAATGCATTAACAAGACGCACCACATGCCAACATGTAGACAATGCAACCAACTGCTAGTAGACATATACTTACAGACTGCCGAAGAAGAGAACAATTACACAAAACCCATTGACCTCACAGAACGTTTGACCGATGGTAGCCATTATTTGAATCAGATATTTAAACAATTAAAATTAACGAACCCATGAAAATGATTACTCTTTCATTTTTTGTAACTTCCTTATTTTTATTTATTTATTTTTTATTTTATTATTATTAATTATTTTATTTTGTTTCTTCTATATTTGGTTTTTAAATGTATTTGCAATTTTTTCCTAAATTATATTAATTTCTTTATGTTATAATAATATATTATAATTTATTCATTGATGTTACTATTTTTTTTTTCAAGTTGACGTTTCCATATAGACTTAATAATTGCTAATCGCCTCCGTTGCGATCCAGCAATAAAAAAGTAAATATAAAAAATCAGTCCCTTAACAGGCCACAATGGCACAGAGGGTATGTAGAGGTATCTGATTTTTGACAATACGGCACACTAGGGAGGTAGTGCGCTCAGTACTTACCTACCTAGGGAGGTAGTGGGGGCCCGCCTGATTTTTCCCTTTGCAGGTACCCATTAATTAATTATAGGCGGGGTGAGCTTAGGGACGATCTGGGGCTCCAAATCCAACCCTCAAACGATGTCACTAGAAGAAAAAATCTTTGGTGCACCGCTCGGGTTTTGAACCTGGGTACTCCAGTTCATTAGTCGAGTGCTCTACCTCCTCGTCCCCATAAATAAATCAATAATGTGAAAATCTGATGAGTGCAGCCTCTTTCTGTACGAAATCCCTTCTTTTCCTCTGGGATCAATTTTCAGTGTCTCTCCAGGCCTGTATCCTATGTGCTAAAATGTTTGTTAATTGATTCGAAATATTGTTGAGTAAAGACATACCCCGTTAGCTAATACAACCATCTTTGTTTCCCTTTTTCTTTTTTTTTTCTAGCAAAGTTAATTTTGATTTGGACCAAGCACTGGGAAGTTTCTCTGATCCAGTATATTGTTGGAAAGATTTCTATTTATTGTGATGCCCCAATATTTATATTTTTCTCTGTAGCTTAGTCAAACGCTAGTTGAATTACGTTATCTTAAAAGTGTTGAAATGTGATTTAGACTCGCCGGATTATTTGATTTCATTATTATGAAATCATAGATGCATGTTCTCAGCTATTAATGAACACAAAATAGGGGAGTATGTATTTGTTAATATGATGGATAGACTTGAAAACACTGTTATATCTTCCATTTATATTCACACAAAAATTAATATTAATAGAGCTGAGTGAACACATTAAAAATAAGATAATACAAAGCACCCATGGTTGTAATAAACGTTTTGAATATTTTAATTAACTTAAAAACGTCCGAAGCATATTCTGTGTATGTGGGATAGGACCTTGTGAACGTACAATAAATTTTAGAAAGAGAATGGAATAAGAAAATATGATTTAATTATTGAGTAATAACGCGTATATAGAAAATAATTTCGGAGGGGGCTGGAAAATTTTCGGGGGGGGGGCTGAGACCATTTCCGGTGTATGAAATACTAACAATGTAGATATTGGAATTGTTTTAGCCAACTTACACGCTATTACACCCAAAATAGAATATGTTTTATGAACTAAATGACCTTATTTAATTTATTTTTAAGGGTTTTATGAAATTTTAACCGATCAAATCAAAATTTCGGGGGGGGGGGCTGCAGCCCCCCCCTTAAATACGCCCATGTAATAACGTATTAATCTGAGTAATCAAGTACATAAAATATAATTTATTTGTTTTATGTTGTTCCCTTATAGAAATCCATACACGTGAGGGGCATTCGAAATCTGCCTAGATGGTTTATAGAATAGTCTGCACTAATCCGGCTCCGGTAGATCACCGACGTTAGGCAACGTCGGGCGTAGTCAAAACCTGAATGGGCGACCGACCACGTGCTGTTGGTATTATAAAAGGGTGGCAACCTGTAGATAGCGCGGGGTTAATAGCCTAATTGTTGATACGCCGTTAAACACAAAAAAAGAATAAATAAAAAAAGTCTGCACTAATAGCCCCGCCCTGTCAGCTAGTCCCTTTGTACTTCGACGATTGTTCTAGTCAATTTATAACATTTTAATTATTAGTATAAAAGAAAGATGAATAAATATTAAATGTATGTGCCTAAAGTCCGACCAGAAACATAAGAACTCGGAGTGGCGTGGTCGGAGGGAAGCCTTCCCCCACGTGTATATTTCGTGTCAACTACAATGAAAAAAAAAAAAAAAAAAAAGGACCTTATTGGCTACTTACTTATTATAATTTTTAAATTACTAAGCGTGAGACTAAATAACCCAGTGCTTATGGAAATCAAAATTAAATTGATGAAAAAATAAATTTTAATTGCATATATATCCAAAGAATGGTTAATTGTAAATCTAAGAGAAAAAGTAAATTTCCGTTCAGACAATACGGAACATTATTTAGGATACAGATTAATATAAGGAGTTATTTTCTAATGCTACAATTCTGATATAAAACATAGCACATTTTAATTTAACAAAATTCGTTGCTAAAAGTCATAATATATGCCGTGAGCCATGAGAAGGGTTGGAAATAAGTCTTTGGTAGAATAAGAAGTATAAAAGGAAGAGGCTGGAGAATTGTGCAGTTGTCCATAACGATGGAAGATGTTCCGCACGCCTACACCGGACACCTGCCTGCATTATTCTCTCACTCAGCTGAAGGGTCTTAGTAAATCATAATTAGATCTAACTAGAAATTTTCTTATTAGTTGGAGGTTTTATCTCCACCGTATTAGGTAACATTCCAGCTAGAATTGAAACACTTAAACATCTCCTAGGATGAGTCCTTTGCCACGTAGATGGCCTAAAGACTACCACTGCTCCTTCCCCCCTCCCAAATGTTAAGGCGGCCTCAGTCCAATTGTGGCCTATCCTAGCACTACGTCTTGGTTTAGGTCCCAAAGGAAGACGGATAACAGGAAAGGCTAATGAACATGAGAATTTCGGTTAAAACCTTTTGAACCGATTTCAACCGAAAATGTTTTTATCTTTTTTGTTCAATATTTTAGATTATAGACTAGTTTTTAGTGCGGTTCCTCCCTCCCTCCTTAGAGAGGAAACCCGCTAATGAGGTTGACCTTACGATGCAATCCGGAAGTGCCGACTAAAACATTTCTCGTTTCAGACCCCACGAAAATATATGTGGTTCAAATTTGTGTATATATATATATATATATATATATATATATATACATATATATATATATACATATATATTTATTTATATATATATACATATATATTTATTTATATATATATATATATATATATATATATATATATATTTATATTTATGTATATGTTTGTCTGTTCGCGCCCCTATCGGCTCAAAAGTCCGATTTTGATCAAATTTGGTACAAAAATCAATCGTCTAATTTGAAAGGTTAAGTTCGTTAACCAGCAGAATCCATCCACCGGAGCATGGCTTTTGGAGCGAAATTCGCGCAAACAAATCGGAACGCTTACGTCTTCGAGTACATATGCAAGCTGGTACTCTTTCTATAGGTTCCTTAACGTAGAAAAAGGAATGAAACCATTTTTAAAGCGATATATGTAACCGTTTTTGAGAAACATTGAAACACCTATTTTTCCAAACTAATTTTTAGTTGAAACTTGTTCAAATGTTGAAACAATTCGATTTGCCCCCTGAACCACCGTACGGAGGCGGAATAGCCGTTTCACATCTTATATCGTGGAATGATCTGAGTGCGCCAGATTCCGACTACATATCTTTCCTTCCTGTATTGGTCTACGAGCCTCTGGATAGCTGAGCTACCACATGTGGGCGTAGGATTAAGTCCGTACACCCTCGTACTTTTCTCTTATCGAGATCCCTTACTTAATGACTTACGTTCCGAGTTATTATCGGCTACGTCATAATCGTTATTCGTGTCACGATATTGGGAATAACGATGAAAAACTCAAGAAGACACATTACCTTTCTTCCTTATTTAAATTTGTCAGTAAAAATATTTGTGATATAAAAAATCTAGGAAAATCAATTATGATGTAATTCTTAATTTTAGCGTGGTTACTCCCTATCTCCATAGGGAGTAACCGCTTATGAGGTTGACCTCATGACGCGATCCGGACGTGCCGACTAGAAACTTCCTCGTTTCAGACCCCATAGATCACGAAAATATAGGTGGTTCAAATTTGTATATATATATATTTATATATATGCTTGTCTGTTCGCGCTCCTGAAGGCTCAAAAATGGTCCGATTTTGATCAAATTTGGTACAAAAATCTGTCTTCTAATTTGAAAGGTCAAGTTCGTTAACCAGCAGAATCCGCCCAATGGAAGATGGCGTTTGGGGCGAAATTCGTGCAAAAAAAATCGTAACGCTTACGTTTTTGAGTTTATATGCTTGCAGGTACTTGTTTTATATGTTTCTCAACATATGAAAACGAATGAAACCATTTTCAAGGCGATATCTGTAACCGTTCCTAAGAAAAGTGGAATCAATGTTTTTGTAAGTCATTATTTTTTTGTGGGTACTTAGAATCGGGGGATTCTATTGAAATATTTTCTACATCTTGGAAATTACTCCCAACTAAGATGTTTAAATTTTGGTTATATTTGGAGTTAAGGAAGTATGCGAAAAAAATTATTTTCTTAATAGGCATGAATAGTTTTCAGATCTTCATACATTTTTCGTAAATATCTCGATTACGGTTGGGAAATCGTGCTAAGTGGAAGGTGGCCATTCGAATGCTTACTAAATTCTCTACAAAAAAGGGTCCTGAAGCAATATTCGATGGGGCAACGTCAATCAGAGATATAAGCGCTTAAAACGTAAAAAGTGTTTGTTTTGTTGTTTTGAAAGGGTTTTTCTCTTTGCTTAACTCTCTTTTTAATTGGTTGTTTCTTGTTTTAAATTGCATTTATCAGTAAAATTAGTATTGTAGTAAAATAAGCTAAGAAACGGTGAAAGGTATTGGTAAGTTTGGAGTGGCTGTGGTAATCAAGATGGCAGTGGCTAATCATGATGGCGTAGTTTGTTTTGAATTATCCGGTCTATATAACCTTCCTCATAGTCTCTAACTGTAGTTATCGTTATTTCTTATTTTATAGAAAGATTTAACCCACGTCAGAATGGAATTTTATTCGCCATGAAGCACATATTTTCAGTTGATTATAACAGTAAAACCAATTTGCTAGTAAAACAAGATACTTAAAATGACAACGAATTTTTGGTTGTTTATAATAGAGCCTTCTCAGCAGTAGTCGAAGAGTAAGTACGTTTTCAGTACATAATTGTATTGACTTATACAGATTAAAAATTATTCGCTTCTGTGTAAGTTGGCTACTGTCAGTTTCCTGTGATTTGTAATGCTAATCTATTCCATTTCTTCAAGATATACGTAACCGCGCTAAGATGACGCAGTTCCTGCGAGTCGGACTTTATTGTTTTTTTAGCGCGGTTCCTCCCTATCTCCATAGGGAGAACCCGCTTATGAGGTTGACCTCACGACACGATCCGGACGTGCCGACCAGAAACTTTCTCGTTTCAGACCCCTTAGATCACGAAAATATAGGTGGTTCAAATTTGTATATATATATATATATATATATATATATATATATTTATATATATGCTTGTCTGTTCGCGCTCCTGACGGCTCAAAAATGGTCCGATTTTGATGAAATTTAGTACAAAAATCAGTCTTCTAATTTGAAAGGTCAAGTTCGTTAACCAGTAGAATCCGCCCATTGGAAGATGGCGTTTGGGCGAAATTCGCGCAAAAAAAAATCAAAACGCTTTCGTTTTAGAGTTCATATGCTTGCAGGTACTTCATTTATAGGTTCCTTAACATAGGAAAACTAATGAAACCATTTTTAAGGCGATATCTGTAACCGTTTTTGAGAAAAGTGGTATCAATGTTTTCGCATGTTATTATTTTTTTGTGAGTACTTAGAATCGCGGGATTCAATTGACATATTTTCTACATCTTGGAAATTGATCCCAACTAAGATGTTTAAATTTTGGTTATATTTGGAGTTAAGGAAATGTGTGAAAAACATATTTTATTAATAGACATGAAAAGTTTTCGGATCTTCATACATTTTTCGTAAATATCCTATGCTTTCCTGGATAGAAGGCTACTCGTGGACGAAATCTTTGAATTTGTTGGCTTTATGTCTCCACCAGAAGTATTGCCATCCATTGAACATTAGTTCGTTTACTTACTCATACACACTCACAAACACAAACACAACACACACACACACACACGCGCGCGCGCACACACACACACACATATATATATATATATATATATATATATATATATATATAAATATATATATATATACACATCCTGGAGAGTTATTTCATCGGCATTGTCATTTGGACTTCTTTGGCATTGTCGCTGATTTTCCATAACTCTATAGCAGCACAAAAAAAAACCGGATACGTTATTTCAATTAGATGTAGATAGCTTACCCGTCGAGGTGATAAGCAGTCGGGGAATAGATGGGATTCGGCTAAGAAACAACAATAAGATTTTCATGAAACTCTATACTTAATAATAATGTTTATTTCGCTTGTCGATTGTGAGTGATTCTTCGTTTTTGTCAGTAATCAGAGTTGGAAAGGACTAACTTCACCAAAATAACCCTTCAGTATTAATAGGGCAAACAGATTATTATTTCTTTCTTTTTTATTTTCTTTTTTTTTTACGGGACATCGACATAAAACAGATTATTATTATTATTATCACAATGTCCTGATTTTGATGCTGCTGAATTTAATTCATTTTCCAGTACATCTTCGAGTGCAAGTTGCCAATGAAGTGTAATCTGGTTAAGGCTGACTGTAAATTTGTTCTTTATTTCTTCTTCAAGTAAATGTGTTTTTAGTTAGTTAGCATAACATATGAATGTTCTGTGTCTTTACGTCTACGTCTGTTTCGTGTTCTTGAAGCTTCTCTGTCCATAAATAGTGAGTCAATCCTTGCGACTAATACATTTTAGCGATTATTGTACATAATTAACAGCATGTATATATTTTCCAAGATTCACTGTTAGCATAGCATTTCAGTTAACATAGAATGACTGGTCCCCAACGCACATTGCTTTATGTATATATATATATATATATATATATATATATATATATATATATATATATATATTTAATAAATAATTTGAGAAACCGGCACTGCTGTATTTGGGCGGCAGGGGTATCCGTTAATTTTGTGTTGTTTTTTTTTAATTTCCTAATAGTTTTAACGAAAATTACTTTTTATGATAAGTAGTTGTACCCCATTTTTGTATTGTGTGTCTATTGGATTCTGAGAGAAGTAAGTCTAAAAGGATGAATGAATGAAACAGCTGTAAAGTATAATCCATTGACTAGTAGTGGCCCTGGCGATCCATGACGGAGGCGGTTCTTCCCACGGATTCCGCGAGCCTCTCTGTGACACTCTCACTTCCGCCGCTCACTCCTCCGTCACGCTCACTCTGTTACGGTTCTTATTCCTCCATCAATGAAAAGATGGATAATTACAGGAAGTTTTACCAACTCAAATAATAACGTAGTTCTTCAATCATATGTAGTTCTCTCTGTACGTATGTTAATAATAAGCTCATATAAAATATGAAAGAAAAATTACAAATTTTTTGAAAATTTTTAAACATACGTTTTAAGAGAAATTTAAATTTTAAAGTTTTAAAAATTACCTTAAAATTTCAATTTTCATAAATAGGTCATGATATATATCATTTTAATCAGCATTTAATACACTAACGAATGCTTTTTACCACACCTCTAGCTCATTTCGTTTGGGAGTTATGTTACATTTTATGATCAAGTGTCTGTCCTAAAATGTGCTTTTTAATTTTGCTCTCTATAAAAACTTAAACTTTCATAACTCGAAAACTAATAAAGATAAAATTCTAAAAATTTGGATTTTTAATTTTCTTATGGGGTACCATTGATGAGCCAAATTTAAAAAAAAAAAAAAAAAAAAAAAAAAAAAAAAAAAAAAAAAAAAGAGGGAAATTTTTTCTTTGTTTTTGGATCACTTTATATGGAATGACCCATCGGCAACAAGTTTGGAGGGGACAGTACTGGGTCCTAAGGGTGAATTCGACGATTACTCGGAAAATTAAATTAATCATGGGGCAAAATAATCCAACCCGAAAGTCCCCACAAAGATCAGGCAATCATAATCAATCTGGGGAAATAGAGGGAGTCGAATAAGTCGATTAAAAAAAATAAAATAAAATCCGGGAATGATTAAACTGTTTAAGGTTAAAATATTAGCTAGTGGTAATTTAGGAGAATGATTTTTCCAAAAAAATATCAAAGATAATGATAACCAGTGTTTTGACGGCAGGGTAGAGAAAAGGAACTTTCTTTACGGTTGGTGGAGGTCGGTTGCGGTGACGAAGAGATCAACCCTTTTGCAATTTTGGGGGAGTTAGTTTAAGATCATCGTTCACCAACAAGCGGCATCTCTCACAAGCTATACTAGCCGTCGTAATTAAGCGTTATTATCTGTAATGAGTAAACATTTACAAATGTTTGTTGCAGCTAGATGCAAATGAGCTGTTGCAGCTAGAGATCTAAAACTAGCCAGGAAGAATAACTTTACCGGTGCTATCCCTATTTAAATGTTCTAGAGGATTAGAAAGTTAAGAAAGAAGAACTATGCATAAGAGTCATCTGTAAAAATGTTTTACTGGAAATGAGAATCGAACATGGAAAGGTCATTGATATAAACTGAGAAAAGAGAGGGGGGAGGGGGATAGGGAAATACCTTGGGGCAACTTGAGTGAGTGGACGGATTTAGAAGCAGGAAGTTGTACGATCAATATCGGAACTAACAATTAAGGAAGGATTACTGCTAACACAGGACTCCTAAATAGATTAGAGGTCTATATTGAATTATAGAAATGTTCCACAAAAATAGTGCAATGAGCGGAATAGCCAAACCGAAAATCAGTTTGTAAAAAATTAAGATTATTTTACCCTTCAAGGATATTTGGTTAAGCATAAGGCATTTCAGAGGACTTGATATAGCGAATTGAAGATATTTGACAAAAACGGTTGGGATGGAAATTACAGATTTACACACACTCACCAGTACTGTGAAAAGGCATTTTCAGATCAGCTTCAGGGTTTTATTAGGTATTAATGTCAGGATCTCGAATAACATTTTTCTATGACAGAGATTTGGATAATGTTCAATTCTCGGCCTACTTTGTAAACTCTAGTCTCGCAACTTAAGAAAGGTTGATCATACATCTTATTAATGTAAGTTTGACGGCGCTAGATTATATTCTTCCCCTGAAATGAAACAACTAGGAGGAGTTATTCCAGATGAGGATTAGTTAATGTGGGAAGAGCGTCAGCTTTGGAACCAATTAACAATTCGCTAAGAGTCTTCCGAGGACATACGTGCTCTGCAACGCGTAGCAACCTCATCGCCAAACCATCGCTTACCGCGCAATCCTCTTCCACGAAGCCTCTACTCTGCCCAGAATACTCTAGAGCCTCTTCCGTTCACAGGAGGCCACTCACATCCTAGTACCACTAGTTCTTAATCTCTCAAGTACACTTCATTGTCCAGGTATATTCGGCTTTTGTCGTTGTCTGTAGTATTGTTTTCTGTAGTAAAGCAAACGTACAGCCCATGGTGGCAATTGAACACACGACGCGAGAGACACGGAGTGCTCACACTCATCTAAAAGAGCAAAATTTTGCATTGATATGGGTTATATTAAACATGGCGTCACAGCTTTACAAGGTGTCAGTTAATTTTTTCGAGCAAGAAATTTTGTTGTTGTTTTTTTTTGGGGGGGGGGAGGTGTGTGGGTAGAGGGAGTGGCAGATGAAACGTACTTTTAATGATTTTTATATAGGAATTATGAAATAATGCCTTTTCACAATTGTGTTTTAGTTTTTTACGTTTTTCTCGGAAAGGAAGCAAATCGAGATATATGCCAAAGGACTTTTTTTCTTTCTTTTTTCATTCTGCATCGATTCCCAATTTTAGGCCGTTTTGGGGGGGGGCACCCTGTGTATGTTAGATGACTTTAATTTCTTTTTCTAAATATTTCAATTTTTTATCTACCAACATAAAGTTAATAATTAAAATAAATATGATCCCATTAAGATCCCAACTTGAAATTTACACAAAACTGAGATAAAATATGAAAGAAAAATTACAAATTTTTTGAAAATTTTTAAACATACGTTTTAAGAAAAATTTAAATTTTCAAGTTTTAAAAATTACCTTAAAATTTCAATTTTCATAAATAAGTCAAGATATATATGATTTTAATCAGCATTTAATACACTAACGAATGCCTTTTACCACACCTCTCTAGCACATTTCTTTTGGGAGTTATGGTACATTTTATGATCAAGTGTCGGTCCTAAAATGTGCTTTTTTATAAAACGTAAACATTCATAACTCGAAAACTAATAAAGATAAATTTCTAAAAATTTGGATTTTTAATTGTCTTATGAGGTACTATTGATGAGCCAAATTTAAAAACAAAATCAAAAAATTTGAGGGGAAAAACTGTGGATTACTTGATATGGAATGATCCCGTTGCCAATATTTTCTTGCTTCCTTTCTCTACCTCTTCTTGAATCCAGGTGCACGCCTTTCTAAAAATTGGATTTCATATTGCTAAATAATTTGCTTACATTAACCTGTATAATTACAAAATAACATATATAGCTTTGCCCTTTTATATTTGTAAAGAACCAAGGGTCGTGGTTTCAACTCCCACAAGATGTGGCGGCTTTTCTATCGAATGACTCAATTAGTAATTATCAAGTTAATTTATTTGCGGAGTAAACCCCCACTCCTGCTGGTTTGATTTGGCTTAGTTTCACAACACTCGTTATCATTAGTTGGCCACAATATTTGCCGAGTATAGTTCTAACCAAAGCAATGATTGCGACAGTTATGGTTAATTTAATAATTTATATCTTGTGTGATTTTTCAAACATTCTTTTTAGCGCGGTTCCTCCCTCCCCCATAGGGAGGAACCCCGCTTATAGGGTTGATACAATGAAACAATCCGGAAGTGCCGACTAGAAAATTTCGCGTTTCAGAACCCCTAGAGACCGAAAATAACGGTGGTTCAAATTTGTATATATATATATATATATATATATATATATATATATATATATATATTTGTCTGTTCGCTCTCTAGATAGAAGACGAATGGTCCGATTTTGATGAAATTTGGTACAAAAATCCTTCGTCCAATTTGAAAGGTCAAGTTCGTTAACCAGCAAAATCCGCCTACTGGAAGATGGCGTTTGGGGCGAAATTCGCGCAAAAAAAATCGTAACGCTTACGTTTTTGAGTTCATAAGCTTCTAAGTACTCGTTTTATATGATTCCTGGGCTAGGAAAACGAATGAAACCATTTTCAAGGCGATAGCTTTAACCGTTTTCGAGAAAATTGGAAAAATATTTTTTGAATACCGTTTTTGGTTTGGGTACTTAGAATCATGGGATTCAGTTGAAACATTTTCTGCATGTTCTAATTTCATCAAAACTAATATGTTGAAATTTTGGTTACGTTTGGAGTTAAGGAAGGGTTAGAATAAAATATTTTATTAACAGACATAAAACGTTTTAGTAACTTTGTTTACTTTCATTAATATCTCGAAAAAGGTTGAGAATCTTGGTAAACGGAAGAGTACCATTAGAAAGCTTATTAAATGCTCTAAAAAAAAGGTTCTAATGAAAGTTTTGATTAGGCGATGTCAATCGGAGAAATAAGAGCTTAAAACTTTAAAGTAATTGATTTCGCTTATTCGAACTGTTCTTTTTGTCTGTTTTTTATTCCTTGTTATTTTTTAATTGCTTATTTTTGGATAATGTATTTGAAAATAAAACAGGTTAAGAAAAATAAGAAAAACAATTTAATGTTAGAGATATGGATTTCCAAGATATCTAGCTTTTCAACTGCCTAGCGTCCTTCCTAGGGAGGGTTCTTTGTCTTTGATTTTGGTACTTAGAATTATGGGATACAGTTGAAACATTTTCTGCATGTTGGAGTTTCATCAACACTAATATGTTGAAATTTTTGTTACGTTTAGAGTAAAGGAAGGGTTAGAATAAAATATTTTATTAACAGACAAAAAAAGTTTTGGTAACTTTGTATAATTTCGTTAGTATCTCGAAAACCGTTGACAATCTTGTGAAGCGGAAGATTACCATTCGGAAGCTTACTAAATGCTCTACAAAAAAGGTTCTGAAGAAAGTTTTAATTAGGCGATGTCAATCGGAGAAAAAAGTGTTTAAAGCTTTAAATTAATTGATTTCGTTTATTCCAATGGTTCTTTTTTTCTGTTTTATTTCTTGTTATTTTTTAATTGCTTATAGTTGGATAATGTATTTGACAATAAAACTGGTTAAGTAAAATAACAAAAACAATTTATTGTTAGAAATATAGATTTCCAAGATTCCAAGACCTTGTCACTAGCGGGTCTGTTTCTAGTGTAGCGGATCCTTCCAGGCAAGATTGTAAATCATGACCTTTCAAGACTTTACTACTCACAGGAATGGCGTTAGTGACCTTAAGGGTTGACACGCCATCATAATAATTAATAATAACTGCTTCTATTTTAATCTTTCCAAATTAGACTAGGGATATGAACGGAACCGCGCTAAGATGATGCAGTCCTGCGAGACGGACTTTTGTCTTTGATTTTGATACTTAAAATTATGGGATTCAGTTGAAACATTTTCTGCGTGTTTGAATTTCATCAACACTAATATGTTAAAATTTTGGTTACGTTTGGAGCTAAGGAAGGATTAGAATAAAATATTTTATTAACAGACAAGAAATGTTTTGGGAACTTCGTATACATTCCCTAATATCTCGAAGACGGTTAGGAATATTGGTAAACGGAGGGTTACCTTGCGAAAGCTTACTAAATGTTCTACAAAAAAGATTCTGAAACAATTTTTGATTAGGCTATGTCAATCGGAGAAATAAGTGCTTAAACTTTGAAGTAATTGATTTCGTTTATTCGAACGGTTCTTTTTGTTTGTTTTTATTCCTTGTTATTTTTTAATTGCTTAAAGTTGGATAATGTATTTGACAATAAAACAGATTAATTAAAATAAGAAAAACAATTCATTGTTAAAAATATATCAGGCTGTACCGTATGAAATGTCAGTTTTGGATTTGTCGATTTCCTTCAAATGTCTTGAAACTGTCGAGGCTCCTACTCCGAGTTCTTTGGCATATTCCCTAGTGTTTTTAATTGCTTATAGTAGTCAAATATATTTGTCAATAAAACAGGATACGTAGAATTAGAATCAATATTTTGTTTGTTAGAATTCGAAGATGCCGTATGAATATCTAGATTACAGTACTGGTGTTGATTTCGTTCTTTAGAATTATTCTTGGTATTCCCTATTTTCATCTGTTACCCATAGTTTTTTATTGTTAGTAGGTTTTTCTTATTGATTATAGAATATAAATCTATTTGGCTATAAAACAGGATACGTAAAATTAGTGACAATATTTCGGAGATTTCTGAGCGAAATACTTTTAAGATTTTCTACCACCACGAACGGCTTTTTTCCTCTATTTTTATCCACTAGATAGGCTTTATTTTGCATATTATTCTATATAAGTTTTATTCAGCAGGGGATTCTGATGAAATGTCGTGTTTTTGCTGTGGATTTTAAATACGATGTATCTAAGATTGGATAACATTAGCGAGTCTACATAGTTAAGAACCGACGACGGAGGATTACTTCTTGTTATGATTTAGTCTACATATGTATATTAAGTCCTAAATCCAAAAAATAAACTTCACAACGGTTAGATACTATGAGCGAATATGGCGGTTCAATGCCCGTATAAACAAGGGGGCCGCAGGAAATTTACCTGCTAAGAGTTAATCCTCAAGAGCTGTAAATATACCCCAGGTATCTGCCGACACAAATACAAAGCCTAGGCAGAGAGCACCCCAAAAACTCAGATCCAAACATAAGGTTATATACTAAATATTGATAAAGACTACTTAGTTGTAAACCGATTCATCAATTAGCAATCAAATTCCTACTTCTCGAACGGTCGACCATATCTTCTCAATTAGCAATCAATAGTTTTCAACAAAGGTTATATACTAAATATTGATAAAAAGTATTTAATTAGAAAAAAAATAATATTCCACAAGACTTGTTTTTGGTCCATTTGTGTCTACTCCATAGACTTAATTAGGTATATTATTCTATTGTAGTTGGGCAAGTAAACTTTGTTTTATTTTGTTAAATAAAGTTTTTTTTCTTGACTTGTTATTCGTCAAGACTTTTATTTGTCCTTGTGTATTTACTAGATAGGTTTTATTCGGCATATTGTTCTATATAGGCTATATTAGGCAGGGTATTCTACTCAATCTTGTGTACTTCTTCTTGATCCTTCTGTACATGGGCGTATATAAAAACAATTTCGGGGGGGGGGGGGCTGAGATCATTTCCAGGGTATGGAATACTAAATATTTAGAGCTTGGAATAGTTTTAGGCAACTAAAACGCTATTACACGTAAAATAAAATATGTTTTATGAACTAAGTGATCTTATTTAATTTATTTTTAAGGGTTTTACGAGAAGTTTTTATCATCAATTCAAAATTTCGGGAGGGGCTGCAGCCCCCCCCCCCCCTCATATACGCCCATGCTTCTTTATCCTCTAGAAAGGCTTTATTAGGCATATTTTGTATTGATTTATATAGCTTTGCTTTAGAATGAGAGCCAGATCCTGCAATTTCCGCTTCTGTGTAAAAGTTAGCTACTGTCGGTGTCCCTGACGCCTTAATATCACTTTTATTCGAGATGATTTTGACAATTTTCACGAGATATATAAAAAAAATAAGTTTATTTCTTTTCTAAGCTTATCAAATGGCACTAGGGACATGAACGGAACCGCGCTAAGATGATGCAGTTCCTGCGAGTCGGACTTTCGTAAATATTTCTGTTTCTGTGACGGAACAGATCCTAGATTGTCGCCCAACACTGACTCTTAACCAACACTGTGATTTCGTGCAATTATCGCCATAGCCTTTACTTTCCAGCTTATTTCATTAAAGAACATTTTTAAAGACGTTCAATACTGAACAACCTTAACATCACAAATCTCTACAAACTTATTTGTTGACTTTCAGCGCTGTTGAAAATCATATCAGTCCTTTTACAAATACGGTTATTTATATTTCTGTATGTATCATCATACAATCTCTCTGGCATTTCTGATTGATTTGCCGGGATATCCAGCTGGGAAGCCTGGAGAAAACCAAAACCTGTTAGATATAGCAATCCTTTATTGCCGTTTCCTCCAGACCTCCGCTTCAATCTCCTCTTTCCCTCTCTTGAAATCCAAAGTCAATCAGTTCTTGTATTTTCCTCAATATACAGAATCATTTTCCTATTTAAGTCGAACAAGCACTATTAAATTCGTTTTTAACCAGCATTGCCATCATTTGTCAAAGCTGCTTGATTCGAAACGGACATGGCCGTGGAGGCCTTTTGTTGATCCTAGCGGTCGACCTACCTGGTGGGGAAACTTCAATCCTGTATGGTTTTTGTCCTGTTTCTTTCGTTACACTTGGGATCTATCCTTAGTAACACATCAGGTAGCACCTACTGAGACTGTAAAATTGCCTTTTTTCCTTTGTTTTCTTTTTCTACTAGTGTTTTACTATTTATCTCTTGAACCCTTACTGTTTTTAGGTGTTATCTGACACCTAAAAACAGTATTGCTTGTATTCATGCTCGATCGATTTACAATTTACCCTTTCAGGTACTAATCTCTTTATGCCCTCGGCCATTGTATCTTCCTTTGTATTGTTTCATTAAACTAGTTCATTTCTTTGTTACTTTTATTCTCTAACTAGTAAAATTTTATTATATTAAGTAGGATCGGTTAAATATAATTTTCCGAATAATGAGATAAAGATATCCGTTTCGGTGATAAGAAGTCAAGGAATGGCTGGGATTGGGCTTAGAGTGCACCTAAATTGCTTCCTGTCCGATCCGATAGCCACCGATTATCGGAAGAAAAACAAACACAAGCATATCAATGGTGGTGCCTACATTGGTCCCGATCCGTTGACACCCGATTCCCGGCTGTATGTTTAAACGGAGTTTCTAGACCGATATCAGACGGCCGACGCAAAGTGGAGCCAAACGACATATTGTGTTTCAAAAACGTCTACAGACTCTACATCATAATTTATTTTAATGCATTTTTTTAATGAAGGCTAATAAAATTTAGAACAACTTTGAACAAACTTATTTCCCTTAATTATTAAATTACCTGGTAAGATGTTTATAACCATCCAATGTTTATAACCTTCTGGCTACCTTTCTTATAAATTATTTTAAAATATCAGATCGGGACGGGACCAATGAAGGCGCCTTATTGAGATGCTTTTTTTTTACTCATAGTCTTCTGGTATTGACCGTGTCACAAAATTCTTTGCCGACGTTGAATTTGTGACACGGTCAATACCAGAAGACTATAATATGCGTAATGACTCGGACCGTGGAAGCCTACGAGTTAATGCTTTTTTTTGTTTTTCTTCCGACTGACGGTGGCTGTCGGATCGGGTTGGGACCAATGTTGGCACCTCCATTGAGATGCTTGTGTTTGTCGGTGGCTATCGGGTCGGATCAGATCGGGACCAATAGTCAAAACTAAATAAATAGCCTTTGCCCGCTCTTTTCGAAGAATCCTTTAACAAACATTTTCCGAAAAGAGCGGAAATAATATTTTTTTCGGTTTCCTTTCTGAGTTAAAACCCCCTATCCTAATGGTAGAGTTCCGGAGACGTGCCTCTAAGCCAACAGGTGTGGAAGTGTACGTGACAGGGACAAGAGACCTGAGGCTTGGAGCGGTCCATAGCAAATATTGATCTTCTGTCATACGCTGATCGGTTTATCTTTTACCCTCCCCCGCTGTATCGCCGTTTGGAATAGTCCCTCCTTCACTATGGAGAAAAGCTGATTAGCGGTAGTGCGTTATTTAAGGCTAGGGAAGTGATCCAGGGAAATCCCTTGACATTTCAACAATATATCTATTGACCCAGAGGAGAATTTTGAAAGAAAAATCTGCCTAGATAGCGCAGATGTTTTCATATCTGGCTCATATTATTGGATTAACGTTATACGTGACAAAGAATATCTGAAACATATTATATCAGAAATTAAAATTCTAAGAAAAATATATTTAATGTTGTAGCCATACAAAGTCAGTAATTTTTTTTTCTTTCAACTTATAGATATGTATTATTTTTTTTTTAATATTTAATACTGGATAGATATTGCCATTAATATTTAAATGACTATTCAAAAATTGGTTGAGAAGTACGAATGAATAGTTAAAAAATGTCAGACAGTGAAGGTTTAAGTGGACAAAAGTTGTTCTTGAAGGATTTAAAAGAAAAGTTTAAGCTGATATTTCAATATATATATATATATATATATATATATATATATATATATATATATATATATATGTATATATATATATATTTATATATATATATATATGTATATATATATATATATATGTATATATATATATATTTATATATATATATATGTATATATATATGTATATATATATATATATATATATATATATATATATATGTATATATATATATATATATTAAGGGTCTCTGAATAAAAGCTATTATTTTTTATTTAAAAATATAATTAATTAATTATAATTAATACTACAAAAAGGTGTTTTCAATATTTGTAACTTAGTTTGTATGAATATCAAACATGTAAAAACCGTTTCAAACGAATTCATCGTTTCTTAGTACCCGAACTGAAAATTACTAAGGAATCTAGTATTATTCAATTTTCACGAAAACGGTTACAAATATCGCCCTAAAAAGCGTTCCATTCTTTTTCCTACGTTAAATAGCCCACAAAAAGTGTACCTACAAACGTATGAACGCAAAAACGTAAGCGTTTTTGTATTTTGCGCGAATTTTGCCCTATTAACAATACTCCCCGGTGGGAGGATTCTGCTTGTTAAGGAAGTTCGAAATCACACAAACTATTTTTGTATTTATATACGTGTAGTATCCAGAAATTTTATATACATGTTGTAACCAGAAAGAATGGCATACGTAGTAAATAAACTCCCACGCTGGAGGGATACTCCTACGTGGAAAACAAGAAATTAGAAGAAAAAAACACCTGTTTTTGTACTTGTATTTATGAACACACACACACGCATATATATATATATATATATATATATATATATATATATATATATATAAAATTCTTACCTAATAATAATGGGCGTTAAAATTTAAATAAATAGTTTAACTGGAGTAATTGACGGGTTTAATGTAATCCAGTGTGGAAATAATTCAGGCGCCGGGCCAATATTGCTTAAAATGTATACAAGTTTATGTTTTCTTAGCTCATTGCTTTACGTTTTATTTATTTATTTATTTTTTTCAGAAGAATCATTTTTGTAAGGAATACTAGAATTAATGTATTTATCTTGATAGCCGTTTTTTTTTTCTTTTGAATATCTACTGATAGTTTATTTTCTTTTGAATATCTACTGATAGTTTTTTTCTTTTGAATATCTACTGATAGTTTTTTTCTTTTGAATACCTACTGATAGTTTATTTTCTTTTGAATATCTACTGATAGTTTTTTTCTTTTGAATATCTACTGATAGTTTATTTTCTTTTGAATATCTACTGATAGTTTTTTTCTTTTGAATATCTACTGATAGTTTATTTTCTTTTGAATATCTACTGATAGTTTTTTTCTTTTGAATATCTACTGATAGTTTATTTTCTTTTGAATATCTACTAATAGTTTATTCGTTCCTTCCATGGAATAAGCTCGCCTCATATTGCGGAAGGCCATAATAAACGTAAAAGCTGTTTTTAAAATACGTGCTCCACTTTTTAGCCCATAAGTCATCCTTTGGACGTTTCTGTTCTCCATGTCACTAAAAAAAATACTTTAGCACTGACACTAAAGGCAATAACTGACTCTAAATGAGCTAGCAAATAATAAGCTGAACTTAGTTTGTTGAGGAAACTGGTGGGTTGTGTAGGGTGTAATAAACTTGAAGGCCGTAAGCCTGAAAATGGTCCAGTTCCTGTCGAAGATGGCTGTCTTGTTTACCGGCAGCTCTTATTTGCAGGCGGCCTTGTTGCTGTAATAGCTCAGGATAGAGCTCTGACCGGTTTTCCCTTTTATTGATTCTCTCTTGAATTTTAGTGTGCTTCCTCGTCTCTGTAGGGGCATCCAACCAGACGAAATTAACGATAAGGTTTCTTCTGATTTTTTACTGTAATAAAATTAATATGGAATTCAAAAATGTTTAAAGACGGAATCATATTAACTTTAGCCTGTTCAGATAAACGCAAACGATCAATTCCGCATGCCCAAAATTGTGAGGGAAATATTCCCGACGGTTCCACCATTTGCAAAATCCCATTTCAAGGAACAAAACGATACGTTAAATATTATAAAAACTGATTATGTCACGTTTAAGACTAGGGAAGGCTTTGAGAGGTCAGGCAAAGGAAATAGTGTCTAATATTTACCAATACTTAGCCCAGTGGCGGCTAAAGGAGGGGCTTGGGGACTAGGCCCCCCAGAATGAAAATTCACAATTTTTCGATTAAGTTAGAAAAATAAATTGTTTAGGCAAATTAATTGTAATAAGTTCTAATTAATGTTTGTTTTTAGATTATCAAATGCTTCCTTAATGATTTCCAGGTGCCTGGTTAAAAAAATTTAATCCTACACCCCCAGGCACGGCAGTAAGCCCCATACTACATTAGCCTCCCCAGAAATGTTTGTCTAGAGCCAAAGCTAAGACTAAAACGTTTTAAACCTCCTAGTGATTGGACTATAACAGAGAGAATTTTTCTGCCAATTTCTCTCACGGGAAATATAGGCCATTCCCATTTCCCTCCAACTAATCCATCTATTTGAATAGGCTATAGCTTGTTTTTAGCCTTAGCTTCGGCTAAGTATATTAAACACTATCTCCTTCGCCTGCCCTCTAAAAGCCTTCGCTTGTCCTAAACGAGAGATAATTAAGTAGTGTGTTGTTCATTGTGATGGAAATGCAAATGGATCCCTCAGAATTTCTCGCTTGCGGGATTAAAACTATTTTATCAAACTGAACGGGCTATAGTTCAAACGCGATTGAACAGCTTCGGTTTGGGAGTTTTTTCCTCCATATAAAACTTAATTTATTGCAAGATATTTTATAAGTTGTGTGCCGCCAGATATCATTCATGATAAATTTATTGAATGAAAAGGCAATATAAAACATCTAAAGCGTAGAGAGACATGAAGCGAAGTAGATATAGGGACATAGTAAGGCACTGTCCCCGTGATAAGACAAGGGAGGGCCACAGTCAGCCCCCGGATGTGTCGAGTCAGGCCCCCAACCTTTAGGGAGCTTTTTTATAGAGCTCATTCATTCGATAACGAGGACAAATTTAGCTGGGCGATATAGTACTCATAATTATCTCTCTCACACACAGCTCCAGTTCTAGCAACCCCGACTATCAACAAACCGACACACCATTCAAAACTAACTGCGGATCTTTCAATCATGCAGTTTCCTTTCATTAAAGGAGTCGCTCAGTTCAATAGGTTTATAGAACCTACATCAGGAAGGAGTGGGTGAGTGGAAAAGTACAATATATTTACTTCGTAAAATTCAATTGTTTGTTGCTGTAAGACTGGTATTGTAAGGCTGGAATTAAAATATATGTCCATCCGTACTCTACTTTCATAAAAAATGGTTCAATCTTGATTAAATTGCTACAGAAATAGTATTTCTGAAATAAAAGCAACAGAACCGCCAGCCAAAGCACTATTTTTTAGGCGAAATTCGCTCGAAAAAATCGTAGTGCTTACGGTATTGCGTACAAATAGATTAAGGATATTCTAGATTATATATAATCGAGTACAGTTTTATGTAATCATATAAAACTGTTCAAAGGCATTCCGAAAAGATGGATTAAGTTTAAATTCATTCAAACTAGGAGATATCAATATTGATTACGTTTTTAGAAGAGAAAATATTACAAGCAAATATTTTATCAACAGACATCAGGGGCGAATATAGGAAATAATTTCGGGGGGGGGGGCTGGGATCACCGGGGGATTAGAGGGTATGGAAAGCTAACACCCTAGGACTTGGAATAATTAGCCAACTAAAACACTATTAAAAAATCAAAAATCTATAATGATGAGTGTAACCTCGATAGCTACATTCTTCCGGTAAGTACTAGAAGGAAATATTCTATAAAAATATTATATAAATAGACATTAGCCGTTCTAAAATCCTCGAGAGTTCTATTAAATATATCTAAAACGGCTGATAAACTGTTGTAAGGTCCATTTGGAAGCCTAAATTTCCAACATAGTAGGATCAAGTGTAAACTTCAGCAGGACCATCTCGGCCACAGGAAACGATGCTTGATGTTTTGGAATTTGGTTTCATTCCATTAAAGGCCAAATATTAAGAGATTCTTTTCTGAGCTTTCCAACCAACACTGGAGGTGGTAGCAAGAAAATGGATTAAGATGACTCTCTTCATGTTTGTCTGATTTTGCATGATCTTATGATACATATATTTAAAGTGTTATTAAAAAGTTTCAAGTTTAATTGTTTTTTTATTTTTCCCACAAAACTAACCGAGTTTAATGACGTAATCAGGAAGTGCCGACTAGAACATTTCAAGTTTCTGAAACCGTAGATCTTGAAATTAACCGTAGTTCAAATTTGTAAATATATATATATATATATATATATATATATATATATATACATATACATATACATATACATATACATATACATATACATATACAGGGTGTCCCGTAAATGTCTAGTCATATTTTGGGAGGTGATAGAGGAACCTTAGGGGAACAAAAAATGTTAAGTGACGATTTTCCGAATTCTCACACATAAGGGAGAATAGGCCTTATGACATTTTAGTGTTTTTTCGAGACAAACGTGGTTTTTAGAAGAATAATCGTTGTAGCTCCGTCCCAGGTGGTGCTACTAGAAAGGAAGTGAAACCAATCGAAAGCTGAGTAAATGTACTATAAAACTAGTTGGGAGCAAACATAAAAATGAATGACTTAAAGTATGCCTATCTTACCAAAAGAAAGCTATTCTAAATTTCCTGATTTTTTCTTGATATTTCTTTTCAGCGTTACTCTGAATGAGCAAGATCTGAGATCTCCGGGTTTCAGAAAAACTTCTTCATTTAACCAGCTTTCCATTCATGTATCACAATCCTCTGTTTTCGAAGCAAGTGAACGATTTAAGAACAAAAGTACATAAAAAAAATATGGATCTATGAAAAGAAAACTAATTTTTTTCCCTCAGTTTATTCAAAAAGCTCAAAAGAAATAGTTATTTTTATAAATATTTACTTAAATATTAAGTAAATATTTACTTAAAACAATAAAAAAAATTACTTCCTCAAAAAAAAAAAAATCTAAAACAGTAAATACATAAAATACACATTTATTTTGAATTCATTATTTATAGTAACTAATACTGGGTCCAGGAGGTGGCCATTAATGAACCACAACCACACATTAACCTGAAAAATAATTATTTTTACCTAGATCACGCATTTGAACACATTTTTACAGGACGTTCTATATCTTATTTAATATTAGGAATAGGATATTTAATTACCACAACAATCACACATGGGCTCACGAGAATCCCAGGGCGGTTCACAAGCGTGGCCATCAGCATCAATTCAAGGTAAAGCATTGGTTTTTTAGTTATAAATACCTGTAAAAATGTAGTCAAATGTGTTAACTAGGTAAAAATAATTATTTTTCAGGTTAATGTGTGGTTGGGGTTCATTAATGGCCACCTCCTGGACCCAGTATTAGTTACTATAATTAATAAATTCAAAATAAATGTGTATTTTATTTATTTACTGTTTTAGAACTTTTATTTATTTTTGTGAAAGTATTTTTTTTTATTGTTTTAAGTAAATATTTACTTAATATTTAAGAAAATATTTATAAAAAAAAAAAAACTATTTCTTTTGAGCTTTTTGAATAAACTGAGGAAAAAAAATTAGTTTTCTTTTCATAGATCCATATTTTTTTATGAACTTTTGTTCTTAAATCGTTCACTTGCTTCGAAAACAGAGGATTGTGATACATGAATGGAAAGCTGGTTAAATGAAGAAGTTTTTCTGAAACCCGGAGATCTCAGATCTTGCTCATTCAGAGTAACGCTGAAAAGAAATATCAAGAAAAAATCAGGAAATTTAGAATAGCTTTCTTTTGGTAAGATAGACATACTTAAATTCATTCATTTTTATGTTTGCTCCCAACTAGTTTTATAGTAAATTAACTCAGCTTTCGATTGGTTTCACTTCCTTTCTAGTAGAACCACCTGGGACGGAGTTATAACGATTATTCTTCTAAAAACCACGTTTGTCTCGAAAAAACACTAAAATGTCGTTTTCTCCCTTATGTGTGAGATTTCGGAAAATCGTCACATAACATTTTTTGTTCCCCTAAGGGTCCTCTATCACCTATATATATATATATATATATATATATATATATATATATATATATTTTGTTTTAAATTGCATCGCTGGGTATCACATGTTTGTGTGGAACGGCTTCTTTCTCCAGCGGTGTCGCTCCTCTCTCCATCGCAATATTTCATCGGGTTCATCTCCGACTTCTTCAGGCTGCTATGTGTCGTCCTCGGTGGTTGTCAAGGGAATGAATGGTGGTTGTCATTCCCTTGACAACCACCGAGGACGACACATAGCAGCCTGAAGAAGTCGGAGATGAACCCGATGAAATATTGCGATGGAGAGAGGAGCGACACCGCTGGAGAAAGAAGCCGTTCCACACAAACATATATATATATATATATATATATATATATATATATATATATATATATATATATATTATTGTCTGATCGCTCTCTCGCCAGATCAAAAAAGGTCCGATTTTTATTAAATTTTCTACGAAAATGTTCTGTCTAATTTGAAAAATCTAATTCGTTAACAAGCAGAATCAAGGTAATTAACAAGGTATTTAAGTGAAATTCGCACAAAAATATAGTAACGCTTACGTTTTCAAGTTAATTTGCTTGGAGGTACACTTTTTATAGGTTTTCTAACGTAGGAAAACGAATGAAACCATTTTTAA
The DNA here is from genome assembly GCA_946811695.1 of Gonocerus acuteangulatus. Taxonomy (NCBI): domain Eukaryota; kingdom Metazoa; phylum Arthropoda; class Insecta; order Hemiptera; family Coreidae; genus Gonocerus; species Gonocerus acuteangulatus. The sequence goes on from OX328123.1 coordinate 38,656,627, forward strand.
ACCGACATCGGTCACATTTTACGAGAAACGTTTCTTGAACTAGTTTTCGCAACTAATTTCAGGATCCGAAATTCAGATTGGGCATTCAGAAACGATTCATTCTCTTGAAACGTTTCTAGAACTAGTTTTCGCAACTAATTTCAGGATCTGAAATTCAGATTGGGCATTCAGAAACGATTCATTCTGTTGAAACGTTTCTAGAACTAGTTTTCGCAACTAATTTCAAGATCTGAAATTCAGATTGGGCATTCAGAAACGATTCATTCTGTTGAAACGTTTCTCAAACGTATGACATTCATCTAATCAAACAAATATTTTATTAACTGTCAGAAAAAGTTTCAGATTATTGTATATTTTCTAAAATACCTCGAAAACGGTTTGACGGTGTGGTAAGGTGACCATTCGAAAGCGTACTAAATTCTCTACAAAATCAATTATTTTGACTGTTATTAATTAACCTGTTGAAATTCTGGGTTGTTGTTTTTTTCTTTTACCTTATTGGTATGTAAATAGGAATGACACAACTAAAGCCAAGCATGTGTAATCATACCTTAAAATCAATTTTACGTTAACCTCCAGAAATAATTATCAAGCTACATCAGTGCTTAGTAATAATTAATGTGAAGATGGGATAAGTAAGATACCAAAATGTCAGCACTCTCTTTTGTGTAGTTTATACAGCTGCTTGCCTGACCTAGGAGAAGTGTGTGTTAGTTGGACTCGTGTCAGTATGCACAAGTGGCTTGCTATTGTCTGAGTCATTCTCAATAATAGATGTAAAGAGGAAGTGTGCCACGCCCTGAAATGTATTTCCTTTCCTACCGAATTGTTTCTAATGGAGAAAAGAACGGAAAGGCTGCTTTGTTTACTAGAGATATTTCTAATTCATCTAGAACCAGATGGACATAATGAGGTATTACATGCATAACTTACCCACATTTTATTTATTATTAAGAGTTACACCAATTATTTGAAAGGCCAGCAATTTTTGTATCTGTTCTTTCACATACATTCTTTTATATGCATACTTTTACGGGTAATGTAAGAGAATTCTAAAAATCTGCCCTCTGCGTATTGACTGGATCCCTACAATGTTGAACATAATTTCAGCGAGTCAGCCTCACTGATTGAACCTTCCACTCTCGTTCCGGAGGACCCTGAATCGTAATTCGGACACGTACTAAAGATAATTCCTTCCGTTGTCGAAGTTGGGGTGTCGGATTTGGGGCTGCAGAAAGAAAATTTAAAGGGTACTTGCCTAGGTGAAATCCGCCGGAGTTAGAATTCGACACACCACCTCCCTAATGTGCCATGGGAAGAATCAGAAATCTCTACATATCTGGTCTCTCGTCGTCTCTTGTACTTCAGATATATATATATAACCAATGCATATACAGTGATAGGTCGTGAAATGGCGTTTTAAAAATGATTTTCGTCATATGATACAAAATTACGTTTTCGCAAACCTATTAAAAAAAAAACAACCACTGGGGGCAAAAGCTGTGTTAATAATATTTTAGCGAAACAAACTCAATAAACTGAAAATTATTCATTTATTGACAAATGTTAAAGGTTGAATAATTAACCGTTTATGAGACATTTAAGGAAGTAAACGGACAGTTACAACCTTTTTATGTCTGTTGATAAAACATGTTTTTTAATATTGCTTTTACTAAACATTTCGTGTTTTTTTTTTTTTTTTTTTTTTTTTTTTTTTTTTTTTTTTTTTTTTCTATGAATATCAACTTAACCCGCCTTTTGGCATGCTGAGACCAAGTTATGTTTTTTTCCCCACTACTTCCGGTTAGCTTCAAAATATCAACTTAATATCACATATATGTATATATATATATATATATATATATATATATATATATATATATATATATATATATATATTTGTGTGTGTGTATGTATACAAACACACGCCTACTTACATGCTCACGTACAAATCTCGACGATTCAAAAACAAGCCGAATCAATATAATTAAATCGTCCGATATAGTTATATAATTGTATTTAGTATTATTATTCAATTAAAAGTATTTGAGTCATTAGACAATTTTGTATCACAAATTAGCAAATTTTGTTAGTATGAAGGCCATATTAAATATGAGTTCAGACCGAGTTTAAATAGAATTTATGGACCATTTTTATCATAACGTCTTCAGTTTTAATAAATTATACTGCTTAGTTTACTTCGAGGACTAATGATTGGATAGCCGTAGCTTCATAAAACCCATATAATATGTGTTTCAATGACTTCCTGTTTAAAAAAAAAAAAAAAAAAAAAAAAAAAAAAAAAAAAAAAAAAACGCGGAAAAGTTACAAATTCAAGATGTATTATTAACTTTGTTTAAATGTTAACGTCCATTATTATTAACTACGAATTTTAGGACGGGTTATCTATATGTTACTACCCTTTTCGAGCCAGGATAGGGCTGTAGCCTTTTCTTTTCCCTAAAGAAAAGCCACTACCCCATAGTGGGAATCAAACCCACGATCCTTGGCACGGAGTGTTATGTGCTCACGTATTATTAACTTCCTTTACTTTCAATAGTGCTACTTTGAGGGTATTTCTAAATGTAAGCCCCAAAAGAGGGAGGTTTTGTTTGACCCTTGATATTACTAACGCCTAAGCAAGGTCTGCATGGGGTTAATGTTAGTGGAGTGTAAAAACGTTACTTGGAGTTTGGTTTATGTAGGACATCGTAAAACTAGGGGTTTGCACCTTAGAAGGAGGGAGGTTAGCTGTTTGCCAACCGTAGCATGGCTTCCACCTTTCCTCTCCCTGGCCCTTTTATTGTTTTCTTTTAAGGCCGAACTTCCGTTCCGGCTGACTGTGGGTAATAAAACCCTCGAGGCATATTTCATGAGAAAGACATTTATTACCAGGTCTCTCTGTCCCCGTCTATAAAAATTCTTTGAAGCACCTTTTACATTGACACGCGTATCCATTAATTCCAGACGTATTTATGGTATCTTTTTACTTACTTCCGGAAGGGCATTTTCTCTTAAAACATCTTTGTTCATAGAACAGTGTATGCCTATTATTGAGGAATTGTAACACTTATACTTCCAAAGATAAACTACCAAAATGGATTATAGATTTACGAGTTATTTTAGTTTTTATTGAGTTTAATTCTGAAATGGATATATTAGTGAAACAAGTTAAGTAAATAGGAAACATTTGTAATAAAGTTTTCCTTATAATAAAGTTTTCCGGAAGGCGGGAGGAGAAATTTCCGCTTAGGATACTAATTCCTGGGTCTTGCTGGGAATCTTGATTTTCGTTTAGATTTCATTGGAATAGGTTTTTACAAATTTTCACGTAAGATTTACTAAAAATAATAACTGTTTTTATTCCGAGCTTTCCAAATGACACTAGAGATAAGAACAGAACTGCGCTAAGATGACGTAGTTCCGCGAGTCGGAGTTTTCGATGATTTAAGTAGAAACATACTTTTCAAGTTAACACATACTTTACAGGTCATCACTAACACAATCTCGATCCTGAGAAGGGAGTCTTAGTAGTACAGTTTTCGCTCGAGAGATTTCGCTACTCTGATTGCTTTTTGATGACTAAACCGAAAGACTTACGTATGAAAAAGCCGTCGAAGTAGGCCACCAACGACCGTAGCGGCCACAACCGGCAAGGCGTAAAGGAAGTTCCTCATTGACTACCGTTAGGAATAAAAACGCAACTTGTCAAAATGCAGCTGCCGGAAAAACGATGCTTATTATTTTTTTTTAAAGGTGAAAATTACATTTGCATAGAAATATAAGCTGTTTGGACCTCAAGAAAAGAGACTATATCTGCACAAAGAGCATTGTTGAGGCAAAAAATATTTTAAAGCAATGACGGCCACAAACAGGCTCATTTATTCTAAGACTTGCAAGTGGAGAAATTCAACCCACAAAAATGGAAACAATTTTGGTATGACACAAGAGAAACCAAACCTAGGGAAATAAGGAGCGCAACAGGAGATTAGCCTTCTTGTGAGAGATTTAAACGAAGGCAAGAATACGCCTACTAAGGAATAGTTGACAATTGTTTTACTATGCCTCTATGTATGCAGGTATATATACGTTTTTTTACGTCAACAAGTTCTTTTTTTAACAAGGGGATATGGATAGAAACATGATTGCAGTCGTCGTAAACTAGTAAAGTCATACTTATGGTGTAAAAATTAACTTTTCAATACCAACATTCATTTATCTGACTATGTTATTTTCCATGAATCATTATCGACCACCAGTCCATCTCATTCCCTGTCCTTATTTCACCTTATTTATGATCAGCTTGTCCACAGATGTTCTTCAGCCAAACTATTCATATGGATGTTAGCTTGTCCACAGATGTTCTTCAGCCAAACTATTCATATGGATGTTCTTTTAAGGAATAACAGCCAAAGAGAGTCCTCCCCGTGGTTGGATGGATAGCAGCATATCCTAGTCCTACCTATGGGAGGTCCGTGTTCGACTCGCGCGGATGGAGTAATTTCGTCTATGAGCCAGCTGTAGAAATTCCCTGCTCCACCATGGATAGAAAGTATGGCAACCTATAGAAACCCAAAAGAAATAGCCAAATACTATAATTTTTTTTATAAAATATTTAATACATTATATGGAATAAGTGGTTGATTATTCGATAAGTATTACTGGACATGAGATACATTCGGGGTTCAACTCTTCCAGATCTACCCATTTAGCGCCTTTTCATAGAAAATTTCATGTTTCAGAACTCATAGATTAAGGAAATAACGTTGGTACAAAATTTGTACAGAGAAAAGTGGAAAAACTATCTCGAGAGTTAGTTGAATATCTCGAGTTCGATTGGGAAATCATGGTAAGTGTAAGTCGTCTATACGAAATCTTAATGGTAATGCATTTTCTGATATCGGTTCTTAAAATTCGAAGATGTCGATTTCATTCTTTTTAATATTAACTATTATTTAATTTAAGTAAGAGCTAAGGATAAATAAATATTTTATTTTAATTGCTTCATTTATATTTTTTTTTCATCAATGAATGAAGTAAAGAATTTACATAGTGTTATTGTTTTATATTACTGTTTTATTTTTAATTTTGTAACCACACCTATGAATTATTTAATATGACTAACGTAGCAACTAACAGAATTATAAAAGTGCTATAAGTTGTAACTTAAAAGCAAATAAATTGAATTGCTGTTTCTATTCTAAGCTTTCCCGATGATAAAAACTGAAACACGTTGTGATATTCAACCGTGTGTAAGTTGTGCACACGTCTTAGAGACATCTCTTACTTATAACATTCAAAATTAGTATCTTAAAAGAGATATAGATTATTTTCAGAGCACCCCGCACTGAAAGCGTTTCACCCAACTTACCTTGTTGAGAAAAGTGCGTAGTTATATAACTCTTACGTGACGCACTTTTTTTTCCCTCGAGTCGACTAATATCCTGGACTTCAGTTCAAAACTAAACTTTTATCTTCTAGTGTTTTTGTACGTGGGTTTGATTCGGCGTGCCATACCGTCCTAGGCCCACCCAGTCTTCGTTAAATTTATTAAGGGGAAAATCAGGCGGCCGGAACATAGTAATGACCATGCTATCAACCTAGTGTGGCGTATAGTCAAACATCAGATACCTCTACAGTATTTGCCCCTCTGAGCCCTAGGGGCCTGTTACGATTTTAATTTTCTTATCAGAATCCTTTCAGAATGCTTTATTGAAGAACTAACTATTGTACTATTCATGATTATTTTTGGCGAAAAATTATGTGTGTGTAACTTGGATTCCATATTGGTTCTGTAACCTCCTGGTCGAGGAAATACGTTGAACAAATATTCCACGATATTAGGCCATGGATAAATTTCTTTAAAAAATCCCCAGAAAGGTCTGAGAGAGCAAGTGCAAACAAGAGAGATGTAATTGAAGATTCCTTGTAAGGAATACTAGTAAGAAGGCGTGATAGGAGAAATGCCGGTGATAAGAACAGGTGATTCCCCCACCACCGGTAGTAAGTGCGCCGTAGAATAGTATTGGAGGGGATGAATGGAGCGGAGAACATGAATGGAACCAGTTGACGTCCTGGACTCAGTGCGTTCGGTTTTCTATTCAGTTCTTTTAGCCTCCAAAGCCCACATTTTTTACCATTTCACGGATAAATTTCTATTTAAAGTAAGTTATTTTTTTGTTTTACTATTCTTCCATAATATAGTGATTACATTATGATACAGATTGCTAGAAATAGTGTTTTGAAATTGACTTTTCTTAACATTAAATGTATACAGAAGGTATACAGTAGTAATTTCGTATACATTGAGCCAATTAAAACACCTACTTTTCTTTTAATACCTTTTTAGTTGACTATCAAATATAAATTCGACCTTCGCATATGTCTATCAAAAATTGATTCCTCGTGAAGTGAACAGAGACACTACTCAAGTCATTTATCTTTTTCCTGGAAACTTAATGACTTTTATAAATAAAGACATTTTTATTCGATGTACTTGATAACTTTGCTATTATATCGTCATGCTTCTTTCGGTATGGAACAAACTTCTTACAGATTTATTGGTAATGAAAAATGTACGCATTTATCAATTTTTGCTATGAACTAATAATACGTATATTATCAGTAGCATTTATCAAATATATTTCGCCGTATATACAAAATATTACGCCTTTTATTATGCAGATTATTTTAAATAAATATAGGTATACATTGGCACAGTTGTATTCTGGGTAAGTCTCAACTGGGAAATGTCCAAATCAGTTGCAAAAACTTTCTTTTCTTTTAAGATCCTTCATTGTGTATTAGAAATTTATGAAAATAGAAATTATTAAGTAGAACTGCTTTAAATTAATTTCTGCTTGCAAAATATCAAATTCATAGAAACTGAACAATTTTAAGATGTTCCTAATATTGTTCTTCAACTAACTATTATTTACCCATAATTAATATAGAAGGATTATTTGTTTATTAATAAGATTTGCTGTACATTGTGTAAATTATTATCCAGAAACACAGTTTGTTGATGAAGTTTGATTCATAAGGGGCTAAGATAATCACCAGGATGGCTCATAATTAATCATTGCCTGTCAGGAAATACTGAATTTCGACTTCCATGGAATAGTGCAACTCATAACCCTTACCTTCTTTCTTGTCATGAATGGACATTTTTAGAATACATTAAAGTGTGTTAATAACTTCTGTATTTTTGCCGTTTTACCTTCATTTTTTGGCTCGGCCCACTTGTGCAGAGTGTATCTAATCTCGAGCGGATATATCAAATATTGATACTAGCCCACTATAAATTTCCATATCTCTCACCTACTTGCACACAAAACTATTGGTTTCGAATTGTCACGCCAACCACTCATTACGTGAAAATCATCATTTTATGCATGCAGAAATCATGTGAAAATATCCTTCTATGAAAGCTGGAACAAAAACTTAACTCTTGTTAATGATTTAGGGGCTTTCACATGATGCGCCTTAAACTTTACAATTCAATATGTACCGTCATTTTGGGTGAGTTCGGACACATTTTCGAGCTTTTTTCGTAATAACAAAAGACAGAATTCTTATAAAAATCTGGAAAAATTGACGTATGAACCCTTAACCTTCCTCTATCGAATAGTGTATTTTGTTTTTTCAAAAATTTTCATTTTTTTCATGGCTAAAATGTGTCCGAACTCACCCCTACGTGTGGGGTGAGTTCGGACAGCCTTTAATTTCTGTAAAAATCTAAACGTAAACTATAGTTGGAGTGAGCTCGGTCATAATTGACGATATTCTTAAGAGGAATATTTTCTATAATATTTTTTAGATTAACAAAATATTCTTTAACTTTTTCCTTATCAACTTCTGCTCTACACCTTTTGATGCTTTGTGCAAGGGGTTCCGTTGATGGCTGATTCCTTTACATAAAGCCGTAAAGCCATTCCAGACCGGGCTTCTCTTAAAATCTTGCGACTTTTTTCCTGACCTATCCAAATATGTTTTAGCGATTTGGGGAATATCTAAATCGACTGAATGGAAAATCACATTCAGCTGCAAGAAAATTCTCTTTGGTATTTTTTTTTTCTTCTTTACTAAATTTAGTTTAGCCACCACTTTTTTCTGTTGTGCATTCCTCTAAGTTTATCATTTAAAGTTCTGAGTTTTCTTCGGAGGAAAGTGCTAAAAGCTAGCATATAGAATCCCACATTGCAGGGTTACTGTAATTTGGGGGAGGGGAGCTAAGAGTTTAGCACTTATTTTATTTACAATCTTATTTTATAGTACATTTATTGGGCTCATCGCCATAATTGCGAAGCCTTAAAATAAATAAATTAATAATATATTTATATTCAGGAACACCCTATTTATAATTCAAATAATTTAAAGTGACTGAAGTCTAAAGTCAACAGTCGGTCCCCAGGCGTTTTATGGGCCTCCATATTTCGTTAAACGCCACTGAAGAATATTAATTCCATCAAAAACAAATAAAAATAAAATTATAGATAAAGCAAACATTCAAAAAAAAGTTGATAGATGTAAATAATAGCCGGCCGTAATGGCCGTGATGCGCCGACAAAGAAAAAGTAACTAACATAATAGATATTAACCTAACTATGACATTCTGAGGGTCCAAATTATATAACGTGTTGCAAACAATATTATGTCATTTCGAGGAGAAGTTATGCCATTCTTACGACTACAAATGGAGGCCTTCATTAGAAATAATACAAACAAAGCTGTTGAAACGCTATTTTTTTTTTTTATTTTTTTTTTTATTTTTTTTTTTTTTTCACTAATGAACTTATATCTAAAGTAAGCTACAAAAGATTTATTTTTTTCTTTTCATTGTTGAAAGAACATTTTTGAATAAATTCATCTGTCGGAACATTGTGATTGAACATACCAGAAATAAATTAAAGCTTTTTACAAGCTAAAATATATACACTGAAGCCTCAAAAACTAAACTGTGCTACGACAACGAAACCACAAGCTACATGTCCTAACAATTATTTAAAATTAAAATGAATTGAAATAAGTTGTAACAGACTGAAAATGGAATTATACTTTCGCTACGCCAAATGAAAGTACAATTTGTGATGTATGCAGCGATATTTGTGGAGTTCTCGATTTCGTAGAAGGTAGAAAAATGATGTCTCTCCACTGTTTTTTTTTTTTTTTTTCCAAAAACAGTGGAGAGACATCATTTTTCTACCTTCTACGAAAGTACAATTACTTCCGGAGGATTGAGTAATATCCACTACTCTGCATTGTGGTGCCTGAAATCGCACTTTTCTTCAAGATCTCATAAGACTTAGTGATTAAAGATTTCAAAAAATATATACTATATTTATTCCAAGCTTTCAAAAAGGCACTAGAGATAACAATATAATGGAATCAAGCTAAGATGACGTAGTTATTGCGAGACGGCCTTTTTTTCTAATAACATTTTTTCTGCATTAGAGTAGATTTCTTCAAAGGGATCTTATTCTTTCTCGCTAGATATGGTATCTAGACACTAATATGTTATGATTACATTCACTAAAAAGGAAGAAGAGCTAAAAGAAGGGGTCTCCCGTGGTCTAATGGCTAGCAAATTCCTCGCTGCGCCCTGGATGTCGGCGCTAATGACCTAGATGTAGATGCGCCGTAAAAAAAAAAAAAAAAAAAAAAAAAAGAAAAGAAAAGAAATATGACGAAATCTTTTGGAATACAGAAAATTAATTATATAAACTGCAACACCCCAGGCGACATAAGCCGAATAAACATGGACAGGACCCAATTTATCTAGAACTAGCTTTTAGCTAGCACTTTCCTCCGAAGGAAAGTAGCTATTGAGGTTGCACTCATGACGGAATTTTTGAAAAATTTCTTCAAATCTTTATCGATCCTATCTAGTAGACACATTTATATATATATATATATATATATATATATATATATATATATATATATATATATATATATATATATGTCTGTTAACACGATAGCAGCCAGAGTTTTTCTTTTCTCGTCACGAAACTTGGTATATAGCATTCAATTAGCAAACGATTGAACGAGTTCGTTAACCACCAAAATCGATCCACCGGAAGGGGGGGGGGGTTTACCCCGAACCCAAAACACTAATTTGACCATGCCAGCCGTAATATTTGTTATATTTGAAAGAAACTTGGTATTCGTAGTGGTAATCTAGAGAGAAAAGTGAGATGTAAAAATAAACTAAATCGGGCTATTAGAAGGGGTAATCTACAGGTAAAAATGTGTTGTAAAAATAAACTAAATCGGTTCATTAGGAGGGGGTGTTTACTCCGTACCCAAATTACTATTATACTCATACCGGTCGTAATTTTTGCTGTATTGTAAAGAAACTCGGTATACGTCGTGGGTAATTCATAAGAAAGAAGTGTTGTAAAAATGAGCTAAATCGGTCAATCGGAAAGGGTAAACCCCCCTTTCCGATTGACCGATTTAGTTCATTTTTACAACACTTCTTTCTTATGAATTACCCACGACGTATACCGAGTTTCTTTACAATACAGCAAAAGCACTGCTCCTGCGTCAGATCAAAAGTCGAAAATATGAAGTTTTTTGTATTTATTAAGTATTGGAGTAGGTACCATTTGTAAACAGAACTCTGGAAGCAAATTAATTACAAAATTAATAATTGAACACTTACTCATTACAAAATTAAAAGATAACTATTCATTTTTTAAGTTATTTATATAGGATATTTAAAGCAAATTATTCTGGAAAGCAGTCTACACTTCCTAAATTCTGAGGAAAGTGCTTAGTTATGCAGCTTCTGCGTGACGGACTTTTATAAATACCCAAATTACTAATATACTCTTACCGGTATTAATTTCTGCTGTATTGTAACGAAACGCGGTATACGTCCTGGCTAACTCATGAGAAAGAAGTGTTGTAAAAATGAGCTAAATCGGTCAATCGGAAAGGGGGTTTACTTTGTAATATATTTCAATAGAATAGCAGCCAGACCGTAGGTTGCCGTAGGTTCGCAAGGCCGCCGCAAGAAGCGCTTTCTACTGCTAGTGGGACTGTATCCTGTTCCTGCGTCAGATCAAAAGACGAATATATGAAGTTTTCACGTATGTATAAACATAACTCTGGAAGCAAATTAATTATAAGGTTAATAATTGAACAGTTACTCATTACAAAAAAATAAAAGAGGACTATTCATGTTTTTATTTTATTTATATAAAATATTTTAAGCAAATTATTATGGAAAGCAGTCTACATTACCCAAATTCTGAGGAAAGTGCTTAGTTATGCAGATCTTGCAAGACGGACTTTTAAAATAATCTACTTCATAAATTTGATCCTTTCTTACGCAAGATCACTTAGTTCAGAAAAAATAGTTTTTAACTTAGTTAGTTTTTAGTTTTTGCCTTAAATAGGCAAACTTATTCCAAGTTCTAGATTGATAGTATTCCATACCCCAAATGTTCTCCCGAAATTATTTTCTATATAAGCCCATGCGTTTCTTTATATCTTGGTTTCTTTCTTAAAATGTGTTATATGGATATCTATGGCAGTAGATTTGTATAATACTTAAATATAGGCACCTCGGTAGTACAAATTCGTTTGTCAGCAGCTGGTAAAATCGTCATCATTGCTTAAGAGTGTTTTCTTTATCGTATGAAAAGCAATGACTTGTTGTAGTGATTTCCTTTGGAAAGCGGAGGGAAAACTAGCCAGGGCTCTCCAACGACCCAAATGAATGTGAAAGTAACTTCTATTTATTTTCATTTATGTAATTTAAATATTTTTTTTAACGTTCAATAAGATTGTCAATATCAGGTTAAATTGGATCAGAAGCTTTTATTATCGAGAAGAATTGGTCGACGGTTGAAATGGAGAACGTACATTTTATAATTAAAATGTTATTTATTTATTTATTTATTTATTTCTCTTGCAAGACCGTAGCGATGGCGATTTACAAGAATGAATGTGTGCATGGAAACGTCAGCTTTTAAACGTTTAGAGTTTTAAATATAATAATTAAATTATGAATAAATTATAATAATCTTATAAATAAGTTTGGGAAAAATATAAAACCAAGTAAATTGATATGAAAGGAAAATGTAAAAAATAAATAAAATAAAATGTAAAAGAAATAATAATTCAAAAAACAAAAATAAAAATAACATCTTTAGTTAAATTTAGTTCATTTAATTAAAATGTACTTTATTAACGCCAACGTTTCGGCTTGGTATACAAGCCTTCTTCAGGGCTATGGAGTAGAGGGAGAACTGTCCAGTTTAAAGTACGCTACATTCCTTCAAATGATGAATGGGTTTGCAGAATAAGTGATTCTGGAATGAGCATGTTTGATCATTACAGTTATAATTGTTCTAAAATGTTATTAGTGTTGGCGATTCTATTTTGTGATCATTCAACATAAAGAAGTTCAATTTATTTTTTTTTAAAAAATCCCATTACTAATATTATTGCGATTTTAGAAGCACTCGAAATCACTGGACGTGGCTTGATTTGCCGTTAGCTTATTTGAGGCCCCAAGAAATCAAGGGACATTTTCCCCAATGTCTTAGTGACATTTTGTTTTAAAAATGAGGTAGATACAGGAATGGGCCTGAACACCGTAATCCTGTGGGCAGTAAACAGATCCTGGTGATTTTCTTGACAGTTGCTGCCACCTAGCTTGTGTTCTCTTGAATATTGTTACTTTTGTAATATTAAGTGCAGAAGGAAATTAAGGGGTCTATGTGCAGATTCTCCAATTCTTTTGTACATTAATCATAACCGGATGATGTACCTATTATGTATTATCGATAATAAACAGCTAAGGGCCTAAGGATACGTCTAGTATGATCGGAACTGTAAAAATCTAGTTTTTAGCACTTTCCTCCGAAGGAAAGTAGCTATTAAGGTTGCACTCATGACGGAATTTTTGAAAAATTTCTTCAAATCTTTATCGATCCTACCTAGTAGAAACCGAAAATGACCCCCGTTAAAATTTTTACATATATATATATATATATATGTATATATATATATATATATATATATATATATATATATATATATATTTATATGGTAGGAGGAAAATCCATCATGGACACCTGGCAAGGAGAAAACCAGATAGTGTCGGACTCCAACCGACTGAAAACCTCCCCCCCTTGTTCTTCGCGATCATGATGGAAACCGCTTACGCAGTTATATATATATATATATATATATATATATATATATATATATATATATATATATATGTACATTTGTGTGTCTGTTAACCCGATAGCGGCCAGAGTTTTTGTTATTTCGTCACGAAACTTGGTATACAGCGTTCAATTAAGAAACGATTGAACGAGTTCGTAAACCACCAAAATCGGTCCGACGGAAGGGCGGGTTTACCCCGGACCCAAAACACTTATTTGACCATGCCAGCCGTAGTTTTTGATATATTTCAACAAAACTTGGCATTCGTACTGTTAATCTACAGAGAGAAATGTGCTGTAAAAATAAATTAAATCGGTTCATTAGAAGGGGGGGTTTACTCCAGACCCAAATTACTAATATACTCATACCGATCGTAATTTCTGCGGTATTGTAAAGAAACTCGGTATACGTCGTGGGTAATTCATAAGAAAGAAGTGTTGTAAAAATGAGCTAAATCGGTCAATCGGAAAGGGGGGTTTACGTTGTGATATATTTCAATGGAATAGCCCGCCAGACGTAGGTTCGCAAGTCCGCCGCAAGGAGCGCTTTCTACCATTAGAGGGACTCTATCCTGCTCCTGCGTCAGATCAAAAGTCGAAAATATGAAGTTTTTTGTATTTATTAAGTATTGGAGTAGGTACCATTTGTAAACAGAACTCTGGAAGCAAATTAATTACAAAATTAATAATTGAACACTTACCCATTACAAAATTAAAAGATAACTATTCATTTTTTAAGTTATTTATATAGGATATTTAAAGCAAATTATTCTGGAAAGCAGTCTACACTTCCCAAATTCTGAGGAAAGTGCTTAGTTATGCAGCTCCTGCGTGACGGACTTTCTATTTCCACATATGTTCAACTTTCACTCCATTTTCCTCCATTCATTGGCTTTGTTACTTAGACCCCTTGACCTCTTGGGTCCTCATTTGTAACCAGAATGGTAATAGTTTATTATATAATAAAAGTAGGTATTAGTTATTATGTTGCTACTCTTCACATGTTGACAAATAGACAATAATCTCTGGGTACACCATTAATCTTTTTTTTTAATTCATAAGTATGATTAAGCTTGTTCAATGAACTTTGGGACCTTTATCATTGGAAATAACATTAGAGCCATTTTTTATTTCGGTAACAAACTATTTCTAGACAAATGTTTAAAAACGTTTAAAATTTAGTCTTAACAAATAAGTTAAGTTCCGGCAATTGAAGAAATAATCTCCTTCAGCTAATTACTCAACATCCTGTTTATAACTGGATATCCGCTCGAGTTGCCTACCAGAAAGGCGATATCCTCCGACTCGCCATAAATCTATTTGAAAATGATGCTTCTTTACAATTCCCTTATTTAATTTCACTGACGTAGGTCGAAAGAAGCCAAGGAGGAGCACCATTATTCTTAAATACAATAATATTTCATTACAAAAATACTCTCTTTAAGAATTAGCAATTTTTGTTGATGGTTTAGCTTTTTTGGAGAATAATGGTGTGATAGGAACACATAACTGACTCTGAATTTGACAGATGTGGAGTCGTGTTATTCGATATTTGTGTTTCTCAAGGGCCTTGTGGTTTAAAATAGGTGTGGTGTTTCACCTCTGTTCGTGGAAACCGAGTGATATAAAATGCCAGATTTTACTCAAATTATCAAGGGAAACTTTTGAAGCATCAGTAAAATGTCGGTTTTTTTTTTTTTTTTTTTTTTAACGGATTGGTGTTTAGTGCATCAAAATAAGTTATAGTGTAAAATTTGAAAAATGTCGGAGCTGAGAACGCTCTCCTTTAGTTTTACCAAATATAAAATTCGTTATAGTCATTACAAATGTAAAGGGTAATCGTGAAGTTCTCCTCACCGATTTTTATTACAAGTTGTTCTATAACGTATTTAAAAAAAAAAAGTCCGTCTCACAGGAACTGCATCATCTTAGCGCGGTTCCGTTCATATCCCTAGTCTAATTTGGAAAGATTAAAATAGAAGCAGTTATTATTTTGGTTCCACCAGTCTTTTTTTTAAATTAATTATTATAATGGCGTGTCAACTCTTAAGGTCACTAACGCCATTCCTGTGTGTAGTAAAGTCTTGAAAGGTCATGATTTACAATCTTACGTGGAAGGGTCGGCAACTCTAGAAACGGACCTGCTAGTGACAAGGTCTTGGAATCCTGGAAATCTATATTTCTAACAATAAATTGTTTTTGTTATTTTACTTGACCAGTTTTATTGTCAAATACATTATCCAACTATAAGCAATTAAAAAATAACTAGGAATAAAACAGACAAAAAGAACCATTGGAATAAACGAAATCAATTAATTTAAAGTTTTAAGCACTTATTTCTCCGATTGACATCGCCTAATTAAAACTTTCTTCAGAACCTTTTTTGTAGAGCATTTAGTAAGCTTTCGAATGGTAATCTTCCGCTTCACAAGATTGTCAACGGTTTTCGAGATACTAACGAAAGTATACAAAGTTACCAAAACTTTTTTTGTCTGTTAATAAAATTTTTTATTCTAACCCTTCCTTTACTCTAAACGTAACAAAAATGTCAACATATTAGTGTTGATGAAATTCGAACATGTAGAAAATGTTTCAACTGAATCCCATGATTCTAAGTACCCAAACCAAAAAGGGTATTCAAAAACTATTTTTCCAATTTTTTCGAAAAACGGTTAAAGCTATCGCCTTGAAAATGGTTCCATTCGTTTTCCTAGCCCAGGAAGCATATAAAACGAGTACTTACAAGCTTATGAACTCAAAAACGTAAGCGTTACGATTTTTTTTGCGCGAATTTCGCCCCAAACGCCATCTTCCAGTAGGCGGATTTTGCTGGTTAACGAACTTGACCTTTCAAATTAGACGAAAGATTTTTGTACCAAATTTCATCACAATCGGACCATTAGGGAAGCCAGAAATGAGCGAACAGACAAATATATATATATATATATATATATATATATATATATATATATATATATATATACACAAATTTGAACCACCGTTATTTTCGGTCTCTAGGGGTTCTGAAAAGCGAAATTTTCTAGTCGGCACTTCCGGATTGTTTCATTGTATCAACCTTATAAGCGGGGTTCCTCCCTATGGGGGAGGGAGGAACCGCGCTAAAACGCGAATCCATTAAAAAAAAAATCGTTCTCAACTCTGAAAAAAGTTGTTAAGCACTAATGTTCATACGCATGCGCTGGGATGCTTTCTGAGCAATTTGCATAGGAATGCAGCTCCGTGACGGACTTTTTTTTTCCTGCATTACATTTAATTCATTATTATTAAGTTGATGTTACTTGCATTGCATAGATCCTGTTTTGAATTGCTGCTTTGCCTGAATGAATTTCCTTAAAGGTGATCGGTAAATCAAGCTAGAGGAAAATGAAAGGTACTTTATTTACTGAAATAATGAATGCGAGGACATGACTGGTATCGTATCCGCTTCAGTCTTAGTTACCGGCGTTCGTGCATAAGCTAAAACTTACTAGTAATGATAATCCTGAAATCCCCCTTCTCTATTTGTAGGTTATTCTACCGTATTCCGTACGTACTTATCCAATCCCAATGTAATAACATTTATTAATCTCAATTTAAGAATTTCTATTATCAAGAATATATACTCACTCTTAAGTATTCCATTATTTCAGAGCTTTCGAAGTTGCAAAGCCCAAATATCCGTAAAGCGAATGCTACAAGGTCACGTCATACCCTAGGAACTACGCAAACTCAGTACACTCCTCAGCAAAGTAAATAAATTAAATTTGTTATGGCCAACTGTTCAAATTATTGTCGTTTGGAAATTCAAAAATAATCTTTAATGCAAATATATATTTCAACTGTTGTGATTTTGATGCTTTCGAAGAGGTATCTGCTGATTCGTTTTAATAAAACAGAAATTAAGTCCGTTTGATGCAGATATAGGTTTAATTTGGAACTAAGGGCAATGTAAAAACCATAAGGTAGATGAGGAGGTAGAAATTGTCAGGGCACGGTCGTTGTGTCTGAATAAAACTACATTATATGAAAATGAGTTTTATTGTTAGCCGACGTTTCGGCTCTGATCTACACTTTGTTTCTTGTTTTCATCCTTTTTTTTTTTTTTTTTTTTTTTAGTTATTTATTTTTACTTCGCTTCAGCATCCATGCGGCCATTGGCGCCGCTAGGTTTCAAAAATATTTTAGACAGTCCCGGAAGTGCCAAAATGGTTGGCTTCTTTCCCAGCTTTGTATGGTTTTTATTTTATTTTACTTTTACCGTTTTGTTCAATTTATACATAGCATATATCTGTATCAACTAACTTGATTATTGTACTTATAATGACTTGTACAGATTTCAAATAAACAAATTAATAAATAAATAAATTATCTTAATTAAAAGAATACTCAAATAAGTGCGTATTTTAAAAATAATATAAACTAGATTTGTTTAATATGAAAATATAATTTAACTTCAACCGATGCTGCGGTTTCTCTTGAGCTGGAAAGATTTATTGAGTTCTAATTTTAATTTGCTGCATCCATATCTGTACTTTTGATAAATATTGATAATGCTTTCTTACATTTATGAAATAAAATATTTTGTTGTTCTGGTCAATTGTTTCATTATAATGCTATAGATTTTACTAATTGCAGTCAGTTTTTGTCGAATACTGTACATGTTTATAAGATGCGAATAAATGTTTGTGTAGTCCGTCCGACACATTTACACTTATCGTCATTCTGCTTTAAAATCTTGTCAAATATTGTCCGGTTGGTCTATGTTCTATATGGAATTGTTTGATTTTATGGTCTGAGTTCTAGTTGGTGCTTGTATTGTGAGGGATGTCATAGTTTAAGCTGCAGTATTTATTTGATACAGTCCAGTCTTTTTTATGAACGATATGTTCAAGAGTAAATTTGGGTTAAATCTGCATTAATGTACAGTAAATGCAACTTGTGATGTTGCATTAATTTATTTTGCAAATCAATGTAATCTTCCGCTGCAATCTCTCTTTGGTGGATTCTTGAGAGTAATGTGTCCTTAATTTCGCCCTACATTTTACATTCATTCGGATAATGTTGAAGGAAGTAATGCATTAAAAATATATGTATATAATACATTTAAAAAAAAAAAAGTAAATTTTGTACGCTACACTGTGCAATATTGGCTGGAAAAAAATTAAATATATGCTCTGGTTTGAAAGAGTGTAGTAAATATAAACCATAGCATAAGAGACTGGAGACATTCTGCTCCTGTAGCCTATAGGAGAGCAGGATGAGAGTGGAGAGAAAGTGACACATGTCCCACATTCCCTTTCTCCTATAGTCACATGCTCCTTCAGTCTTCAACACATTCACCAAATATACAATCTATAGTGTATATGTAGTATTGATTTGATTATTCAATTATTAAAATTTTAAAGGCTTATTTGTGTATTTTAATCGCCTGTTATCGGCTTCCAGACTAATATCACCGAAAATCAGTTTGTGCAAGGTTAGTACTTGGATGTGTGACAGCCGGAATTGCTTCAGGTGTGATCCTTTGTTAGTATCTGTCAAGTTGTTTTACCAATTTTGTTACTTAGTTTGTGTCTAATTTTGTTAGAGCTTGTAGCACATAATTTATGTGTTTTAGCGCGGTTCCTCCCTATCTCCATAGGGAGAAAGAACCTGCTTATGAGGTTGACCTCACGACGCAATCCGGAAGTGCCGACTAGAAACTTTCCCGTTTCAGACCCTATAGATCACGAAAATATAGGTGGTCCAAATTTGTATATATATATATATATATATATATATATATATATATATATATATATATATATGCATGCTTGTCTGTTAACGCTCTAGCAAGCAAAAATGGCCCGATTTTGAACAAATTTGGTACAAAAATCTGTCTTCTAATTTGAAAGGTCAAGTACGTTAACCAGCAGAATCCGCCCACGGGAAGGTAGTGTTTGGGGCGAAATTCGTGCAAAAAAATCGTAACGCTTACGTTTTTGAGTTTATATGCTTGCAGGTACTTGTTTTATACGTTCCTTAACATGAAACCATTTTTAAGGCGATATCTGTAACCGTTTCTGAGAAAAGTGGAATCAATGTTTTTGTAAGTCATTATTTTTTTGTGAGTACTTAGAATCGCGGGATTCAATTGAAATATTTTCTACATCTTGGAAATTAATCCCAACTAAGATGATTAAATTTTGATTATATTTGGAGTTAAGGAAGTATGCGAAAAAAATTATTTTATTAATAGACATGAAAAGTATTAGGATCTTCATACATTTTTCGTAAATATCTCGAAAGTGGTAACAGTTTTTGTTGCTGCTTTAGCTGCCTTATCAACTAATTAGTTTCCAGAATATCCCTTAATCCACTTGAAATATACATTTATGTTGCTATTTTGTGTTTATGTTTTTTCTTATTTGTTGTGAACGGATGATTTAATTTGTCAGTTTTTGTAAAGTGAAGTTGTTAGTACAATATATTTATATATTTTTTTGTGAAGGGCAAAAAGTAATTGTTGGCGTTAATGACTTCAATGGTTGGCTCGCCTTAAGCCCTAAAAAAAAAAAGTAATTGGTTATTAAGCATCCTTTAAAGAAAATTGATAGGTCGAAATGTTTTATGAATTGCTTCCAACATTAGACTATTCTTCGTTTGTCTTGCAATTTATTCTTTTTCCCAGTACTGCACCTGACGCTTTAATTAAATAAAAATAAACTCAGTTAACTTATTTAACACTTATTTATTGTCTGCTTTCCATAGCAAATAATCCTTTAAGGATTAATCTTCTATGCTATTAATCTTATAAACCTCCTATCACAGTTATGGTTTTTTTTTCGCCACGGAACTTTAGAAAAATGGTGCTTGCCAGGGGAATGCTAATTCCCCTGGCAAACACCACATTCAAAGTGGCCGCCAGAATCTGAATGGTTCAGTGTAGCCAATTTTTCTTGAACAAAACCTTTGACCTTTTGACCAAATTTTGAAATTTGACTATTTTGACCTAGCCTAGGAGATTTCCCATATCAAGACCTACCTTTGTGCCAAGTGTGGTCAAAATCTGTCAAACTGTGTAGATTTGTATAAGGAACAAACAGACAAACACGTGATTTATATATATATATATATATATATATATATATATATATATATATATATATATATAGATTAGGGAATGGGAATTGACATAAATAAACTCTAACCTTTTAGCTTGAACCCCCCCCCCAACACAAGATAAAAACCCCCCTTAATTTTTGTTTTCTTAGTACAAAGCTCTCTATAAAACGTTCCAAGCTGACGAGAAGATATATTACCTAATCCAAGAAAATCAATTGGAAGGAAGTATTTTAATAAAATATTTCGGTTTTTTTTTTCATAAATGAGTTAGCTTGCTATTACAAGTAACGAAAGAGCTTCTGCGTGCCGGAATATTTCTAATCTTTTTACTAATTTATTCTTGTATAACTACTTCCTCTAATTAGGAACCGGATGAAAATATCAATCAGTTTAAATTGCTGCTTTTGAATTGGATCTTGGAGAATATATAGATTCGTTTAAATTGAGACTGCCTTGGCATAATAGTGTTTATCCGAAATCTGGGAACATCCGCCTCAAATGCGGACCTGCTTCTCAAGGCCAACCATATTAGTTACACTATTATACCTAATACAAGCTTATATTTAGACTTTTTTAGCTATTTATCAAGGATTTGAAGTTGCACTCATTAAGGAATTATTGCGAACATATATATATATATATATATATATATATATATATATATATATATATATAAATGTGTGTGTATATACGAATTATTTTATAAATACATGACCTTCTGCGAAGTAAAATTGTATATTGTGGACGAATGGTCACAATTTAATAATATTTAAAGTACTTAACAAATAAAAATTTCAAAAATTCTGTCATGAGTGCAACCTAACGGAATTGTCCATAAACCAGAAGAACTAAACACAGTAATCATAACAATGAAATGAATGTGAATTTAAATTCATCCACCGATGTATTCAAAAATCTGAAGGCTAATTATTCTCTTTAGTTCGCTTTTGAATTTTAAAAGTGTGTTTCCCAATAAATTAGAGTTTCGACAGTGCTCTTGTCGATGTGTATTGTATGTGGGTTTTTTTTGTTAATGCTTTAGCGACAATTATAATGTGATTGAAATGTCCCCTTTCCTAAAACATATATTATTGGAAGAGTCGTTTAAATTAATATTTCCGTTAGTTGTAATTACGAAGTTTTATTTTCATGCTGCTGTGAATTAGATGGAAGCTATAAATTTAAAGTTATAAAATTCTTTCCCTAGATTTCGAAGCTGTTGTAGTATTGATGACGACCTATTTTCAATCTCTATTTGAAAAGGATGTCAATAAAGTTGCCAAAATGTTGCCTTTGTGTTATTATTAAATTCAACTTTTTTTGTTTTTGCATTTCTTACTAGTTCTTATTATAATACAAAATAAGTGCTTCGGGGGAGGGGGGGGCTGGTTACAACCCAAAAAAATCTTTTTCTGAACTAAGTAATCTTATTTAATTTATTTTTAAGGTTTTTATGACACATTTTTACTGAGAAAATCAAAATTCCGGGGGGGGGGGCTGCAGCCTCCTCAGCCTACCCCTTATATACGCTCATGGCTTTACGTTAATTTAAAAAATGTCCTTGTGAGGTAGAAATAATAAAAAAAAGTCTTTATAGCAATAAAATTTGTCGAAAAGCATAAGTTTTGGCTGAAGTACCTTTCGTTAGGGATGATCATTAAGTATTTAGTATGAGTAATAGCTAAGATAAAGAAGGCAAACAGAACATGATAATGACTCGTTGGCAGCCTCCTGAATGGTTCATATAGCCGCTAGTTAACCTCTCTATCTGGCTTTCTCTCTAGCTACGGCAGCTCTGGCGTTTAAAGCCTAGCTTACAAAAATACTTTTAATATTTAAGTGTATACGATAATGTTTTAGTGAAAGGTAGTAATAACTGGAATACTTAACATTTAGGAACGCGTCTTCTATCTCAATTGATGAAATAAGGTGTTCATAGTAATCTATCGTTTAAATGTGTTTTTCTTCTTAATAGTGTTAAGAACCTAAATATTAAGGCCTGGTTGATTAGAGAAAGTGTAGTAATGTTTGGAGAGCTTGGACGAAACTTTTTAAGAGATGCTAATGAAGTTTTCCCCTCCCATTAAATGGGGGGAGGGGAGCTATTCATGAGTTGTACGTAGAGTTTGGGGGGGGGGGGAGTTAGTTTCAATACGTCAGGTAGTAGATGAACATCAATAAAATAAATTGTATTATTTTTTTTTATTTTTTTATTTTTAACGGCGCATCTACATCTTGGCCATTAGCGCCGGGCTATCTACAGGTTGCCACCCTTTTCTAATCACCCATTCAGGTACTGACCACGCCCGACGCTGCTTAACTTCGGTGATCTATGGGAACCGGTGCATTCAACGTGACTATGGCCGTTGGCAAAATTGTATTATTGAATTTAATATTATATTTACAAACTTCTTTTTTTTTGCTGCATTAAATATTTTCTAGTAATTTTATGTCTTCTAAAATACTTCCATCCACAACATGGATGCAATACATGTCAAGTAAACTAAAAATATATCAGCCATGAAAATATGACAGACAATTAGCTGTGCATAATGTATTTTATGATTTTAAATAAGATATATAAACCTATTACATTATGTTAAAATTAAAACTTTCAAAAACACAAATACCTAATCAGAGGCTTGGGTTCGATAACCATCAGAAGTAGTGGCTAGAGAATAGAGAAGGGTGGTACACTCTAAAATTCTTTGTTATGCCAAAGTGGATATTAAAACTTAAAGATTATTGTGAACTTTTTTTTCGAAAGCAAATCTCGTCTTTGATAGTTTTTTTAACCCGCTGTCGTTATCCATCTTCCATGGAACGGCATGTCGTTATATCAACATCACGCTGAATCTTTCTCAAGTTGCTAAGTTTACTTTTTGGGAAATTAATCAATACAGATAGTGTACATGTTTACCAAAACCCTGTTATTTGTCCTCCATTGTTTGTGGAAAGGATTGAATGAACAGTCATGTCCAACTCATGGCTAACTATATTTGGCGACAGCTTTCTTTTCATTCCAAGGGAAATATTCTTTTGTATTTTTTGTTTTTTTCTTATACACTTTTTTTTTCTTATGGCAGTTTTCCTATATCAGAGCCAGAAAATTTTCTTTTTGCATGTTGACTTTCATAATTTACTAGGTTTTACCCAGTGTGCCATACTACACCTACTTTCTGCCTATGACTCTCCCCGTATCAAGATCTACCTGTATACCCAGTTACGTCAAAATCGGTCAAACGGTGTGAATTTGTTTATATTTGTCTTGTAATTCATAATGCAGACGGCAAAGGCCAGCACTGCAGCAATTCATAAAACAGCCGACAGAGGCCAGCACCTGAGCCTGCGAGAAGATAGCTCTTATCAAAAAAAGGCCAGCGCTCCTTAGTTAGACAGTAACTGTTGATATGAGATTGAAATAAACTGCATTACATGATTATATAATGATGTAAAATCATCAATGAGTTAGATTTATTCTAATTATCAAGAACATCAACAAATAAATTTGAGACATTATTCAAAATGGCTGTCGATTCAAATTGGCCGTCAGAATCTGAATGGTTCAGTGTAGCCAATTTTTCTTGATCAAAACTTTTGACCTTTTGACAA
Source organism: Gonocerus acuteangulatus (assembly GCA_946811695.1). Lineage (NCBI taxonomy): Eukaryota > Metazoa > Arthropoda > Insecta > Hemiptera > Coreidae > Gonocerus > Gonocerus acuteangulatus. The sequence goes on from OX328123.1 coordinate 38,680,530, forward strand.
GAGTTTGAAAATTTACTATTTTTGGCATAGCCTAGGAGATTCCCCGTATCAAGACCTACCTGTGTGCCAAGTTTGGTCAAAGTCGGTCGAACAGTGTAGATATGTATAAGGAACAAACAGACATACGGACCAACAGACAAACGGAAAAACAGACAGACACGTGATTTTTATATATATAGATGGGAACTGGGATCACAGATATTTGTGGGTATGATTTTTTTAACTCAAGATATGAGGCCCAATGCCTCTTAGTCTTTGTTTAGTATACTGAATAAATCGTTAGAGCTCAAGGATTTTCATGTCATCAACTGTCATAGCCATTTGGAAAAGTCTAGCTTATATACAACCATGCTCGTTGAATGATACTGCGCTATTCAATTGTATTCCCTCCAGATGTCAGCTCGCAATACGTCATAGCATCTGCTGTTGCGCCATCTAACGTAGCTAGAAGAGTTCTTCCTTTAAGTTTAGTGTGCTGTAGAGAGTCATCCACTATCTTCCTAATGATTTTTACAAGGCAATGAAGCTCCCCTGTTCAAAATGTTTTTTTCTTTAATATAGTACCCTTTACCCGAGATAATGAGGTTACGGTTTTAATAAACGTTTGTCGTGTGCATATCCCATTCCTTCGTTGGAAATGTTCCTACAGAGGATATATGCCCCCAGATTGTGAAGGAAGTAGAGAGGAAGGCAGCCGGCCTTGCTAATCGTCCTTCGTCCCGTCGAAAAGGCTGTTAACAAGTGTTGCTCTCCTTGTAGGGTCATCTCTCATTTCTATACGCCTCCATGCAACATGTGTCTCTATCTCTCCTAACGACCTTATTTTATTGTAAATAATTAATCTATAAAATTAAAATTAAAATACTATAAAAATATGATTTTAACATCAAATTAATTCTGGTAATTTTTTTAGCCCTAAATTCCATCTGATTGTGTATTTTTAATTATTTCCTGTAAATTGCTACTTTCAAAAATATTCAAAATTATCAAAAAGGTCCTGTTTTTTTTATGTATGGACGATGTATACATGTACATTATATATATATATATATTTTTAGATGGAACGGCATTTTTCTCCAGCGGTGGTACTCCTCACTTCTTCCCGGAAGAAGTGAGGAGGAGTACCACCGCTGGAGAAAAATGCCGTTCCATCTAAAAATACTATCCCAGCGACGAAAAATAACATCAAGCATATATATATATATATATATATATATATATATATATATATATATATATATATATATATATGAGCCAATCCACATATGTATCCATGCAACATTTACACGTATATTTACATATACTTCTTCATTTTTCAATGTACATTATGTAGTTATTTTATAAAGAGTTTACTCCTAAACTCATTCTTAAATTCAGTAATGCTTCATTAAGAATTAAGAATTTATAATAAATTTATTATTAAGAATAAATTATTTATTCGTTATATTACATTTTAAAATTGAATGTGACTGATTTGTAAATGAGATCTAAATGGCTTACTAAAACAGAAGTTGATTTATCTAACCCAGGGCCGCCACATCTCAGAGCCGGGCCCGGGACCAGATCTCGGGCCCCCCACTTCTCAGAGCTAGACTGAAAATTCTGGTATTTTGCTATAGGACTTAGGACCTTTTAAAATTATTTACATCTTGAGTTTTGAGCGAAATGAGAATAAAAGCCGACAATCGGAACAGCTAAGTTCACTTTCGGTAGTTGTAGTTTTATAACGACACCTAATGAAATATACTATTCTGGGACTACACTTGTTTTGTCGTTTATGTACATTAAAAAAAATATAGATCCCATTCAAATAAATATAGGTTACGTCCCTCTATTTTTCTAAACCCCATTCTTTTTAAAAGCTCATAACCTATACATTTTTTTCCAATAAGCGAGACCCGGCACGAGCCCCCACGGCGCCCGGGCTCGGGACAACTGTACCCGGCTGTCTCCCCCCCCCCCCCCATGTAGCGGCCCTGATCTAACCCACCTTTGCCCTAAAAATACAACCTATATATATTTATATATATATCTTCAAATTAGGTTGGACAATTCTTTTTTTGTAATGCGTACAGTATTTATTAGGAATTAAGCACCTATTTTTATCAATTAAAAAAAGCGTCTCTACTAAATCTCCTTATAATAAAAATAAAAAAGCATAACATTTCTTCACAATTTTAATCGAAAACGTATTTGGAAATATTCATAGAGTTCATGAAAATTTCTCTTTGTAGTTCATACCATTTTTGACACGAATTAACAATATTGTGTTTAAATCATAGTTATATTTGATTAATCGCCATAGTAGCGGGCTTACAAATGTCATAAAGCATAATACGTCTACAGGAAGTTGGCTAGTTTAAACCGCATTCCTGATGAATGTACTTAAATTAACCTATATATGTAAATACAAAATAAAAAAATCGTAGGAATACAACAAATTCCCTTGACCGCACTAAAACTTGAACGACATTAAAGACAAGGTTTTTTTCCTTTTATATTTTTAAAGCACAGCTGGCTCAATTAAAAAATGTTATTTAGTTATGTTCTGGAGTAAACTCCAAGGACTTTCTTTTTTTTTTTTTTTCTACGACACACGTACAGACATAGAAACCCTCCAGTTAAACGGCTTCTACTTGAGTTCTCACTGCTCGCGAAACGTGGCTATTTCCAGTCGTAAGCTGCCATCGTTTGGCCAGCATCTATGGACGGGAAACTATATTAATTAAACACGAGGCTAATTTTTCTAAACGGGACCTATATCTACAAAAAGAAACTTAATTGATGACTCATGGATTATCGTTGAGTATAATTCTGTATGAGGAAACTAAAAAAGAAAAAAATGAATGAATTACTGTTAAAGCTACATTGATAGCCTTATCTCTTCTGGCCGTTAGTCAATGAATCGTCCTCGGCAATTTGGGATATATATATATTGACAGATTTTATCTAATCTATCGGAAATGACTGGACTGGCGAGCCCAATAACCCTTTTAGTCATTTACTCAAATAAAATTCTTTAGCCAAAAGTAGACGATTTCCCCTTATTTCAATGGCATAGTAATTCAATGAACTCGAATAAATTATCAGCTAATGATATCTAAATCTCTTCGCACTTATTAAAGGTACAAAAACTTCAGATCTCCACCGCAATGGTAACTTCTTAAATAGACGCTTTAAGAAGCACGCCTTTATCAGATGTGCGTCATTGGAGGAGTTTGATATGTAGACTCAATAAAAAAACGGTTGGGTTTGCCAGCCACCTAGAGTGACACACGGATGATGCAGCTGTCTCTATGAAATTGCCTCTTTAAGTAGGAAATAAAATCATTGTGTCCGAGAACTTAAACCTCTAATGTACAGTGCGACCACGATCCCGCCAAATCATTATACACCATTCTTTATGAGTGTATGTTTCTATATTTTTGTACGTATATGTGTATATGGTAACATTTATAAGTTTATATAAATACATCCTTGTTCCATAAAAAAATTTAATTTATACGTAGATGAAGAAACTCTGGGAAGATATAATAGAACTAATTATATTTTTAACTACTAATTCTTAAACAAACATAAGATTCCATATTAATTATTTTGAATAATTTCAAAATTGGTAATCTTTTATTTTCGTTTATTACCGATTTTGGAAAATGCTTAAGAGACTTGTTTCATTATACATATTTGTAGTAACGGGGTTATGACATTATCATTTCTCTAATTATATTTACAGTAAGAAAAATTAAAAAAATGTGAAGGGTATTGACATTCTTAAGTCAAGTGGTTGGTAGTGAAATAGTTTTTAATAAGATCTGATACTATCTCAGGGAACATTATAAGATAGTGTCCCTATTTATCAATATGTATTAGCGATTTTACTATCTCTCCATTTGAAGGAAACTTCCTGAAGAGGCGGCAAGAAGACGTGAAAAGTGTAGAACAAAAATATTCAATCTTCGACACCATAATAATTGAAGGCAAGTTTCTGTCCTAACCTAGAGGGTCTCGCTGCTAACCCATTCTCATATGCGTTTACTTCGTTCTTCTCCTGCAGCTCGGGAGGAAAATTCAATACGAACGTTACAGAACTAATAAGGCTACCAGAATTATTGCGTTTACAACATTTTTTTCTTTTTGGCATTACCGCACTTCCTCCACTCATAGGAGATTATCGCTATTTAAAGTCTCGCTTACAGGCTTACATTTCTATCCTCTGTTCATTATCTGACGTAGCTCGGGACTTCTGCCAGGCTGTATTTTAACCGTTTTATCTTCTTCCGGCGGAAGTGATCCCAGACCCCGACTGGATCGCACTCTTAAATTTTAACAGAAATAGCCTTTCCTTGAAGTTGTGATACATCAATTAATTGACTACTTAAGTCTCTTTTTACTTCTTTTTTTTTTTTTAATTCACCCTCCCCCCCTCATGCCTCTTCCTTCCACTGCCTTTGCATGTATACACACACGCGCGCTTATATAGCCTTATTTGGTTGTGATTTTCAAATATTAATTATATAAAGCCTATTAAGGTGTCTTATATATTCATTCCACCTTAAAAAGTGTGGACCGCATGAAGGTGTATGAATGGTTGTAGATATCGCAGAAATAGGCCAACTTACGAACCTTGATAGCCTTCAAGTATCTTCTTTATGCAACAATGGACAATCTTGACCCATTATCAATACTCTATAGATCTTAATGAGGGTATCTCAGTACAAGATCTAAAGGTAATAATCTTTAGGTGTATAATAGATAATTATCTATTACATCAAAGAGTTTTAGGGTTTTTAATTCGAAGTTGATTTTCCAATATACTGAACCTTTCAAATTGCGCATTTGTAAATTGATTAACACCAGTTACCCTGTTATTATGCTTAATATCTTATATATATGACTAGCTGAATACCCGTGCTTCACCACGGCCGATAAGTAGTTTTTATATTGCGTTAAATAAGGTATGATCAAAATTAACGCTACTACATAATTTTGTACAGCTTATTATTGCACGGAATTTAGAGTGACCCAGGAAACTCCGTGTGGAAGTACCCGTGCTTGTTCCCATTGGGGAGTAAAAAAAAATACTACAACTACTTACAAAGTTAGGTAAACAGAGACCAAACACGTTGAAACGAATAAAACTAACAACTTTAAAGTTTTAAGCACTTATCTCTTCGATTGACATCGCCCCACCGAACATTACAACAGAATCTTCTTTGTAGAGAATTTAGTAACCTTTCGAATATCCACCTTCTATTTACTACGATTTCCCAAACGTTTTCGAGATATTTTAGAAAATTTACTGAGATCCGAAAACGTTGTATACCATTAATACAATTGTTTTCCATATACTTCCTACCTCCAAACGATACCAAAGTTTAAATATCTTAGATTAGATGAATGTCAAATACCTGGTAAAAATTTCAAGTGAACCAATCATCGTTTATGAATACCCAAACAGAAAATTAGTTAAAGTATTTCTAGCAATTTGTCTCGTAAAAGGTGGCATAAATCGCTTGAAAATGGTTTCATTCGATTTCCTACGGTAAGGAACCTATATAACGAATACATGCAAGCATTTGGACTCGAAAATGTAAGCGTTCTGGTTTATTCACGCACATTTTGCTCCCAAAACCATGTTCCAGTAAACGGATTCAGCTGGTTATTGAACTTGACCTTTCAAATGAGAAAAAAGATTTTTGTACCAAATGTAATCAAAATCGGACCATTTTTGAGCCGATGAGGACCTTCTTAATAATTCAAACCCCCCGAAAAGTACTTAAAAATTTGAATAAAAAAAAAAACCTTTCTTAGCAAGTGTTTACATTCTCAACGGATTGTCCGAGCAAAATTTCAAATTTTGTGTCAAGTGGTTCGGGATATTATTACCTCGGATGGACCAGGGCGTAAACTCTATGAGGGACAAAATAAGAGTTTATTTCTAGTAATTCAAGGTCTTCCGTCATTGTTGAAATTAACCTCAATTAAAAATAATACTATGAAATAGATAATGTACGGTAACAGCTGTTCTTTTATGATCCTAGCAACGCATGCTGCCTTGGCTTGCCTGCTCTAACCAACTCAAACTTTAAACCCCCCTAAAAGTACTTAAAAATTCTAATATCAAAAAATCCTTTCTTAGAGAGTGCCTACGTTATATAGGGAGTGTCCATGCAAAATTTCAAAATTTTCTGTCAAGGGGTTTGGGCTGGGGGATGATAGGTCAGTGAGTGAGTGAGTGGTATTTGACAAATATATAGTAGATTATTTAATATATGTGGTTGTGTGAATATCATTTCACCTAATATATAGAAAAGTAGTACTTTTTGCTTAGAATATACACCGCAGTATGGTATTCTTGAGTGTTGAAGTGCCAATTTCATTGAAATAACCCACAATTGGATTCTGAGCGGAAACCCTTTTTTTTCACGGGTGATAGTCTGCTGGCGGAAATTATTAATCTAGAACAAAATACTAAAATTATTTCGATAACAGAAGGTTATTTTATCTGCAGTTTGCTAGTAATGTACGTAGGATTTTTAAGAAATATTAATTTTTTTCAAAAATGGTGAACAATTATTCATTTTCTATTAAAAAATCTGTCGAAAATGTCATAAAATCGTTATAATTCAACGAATCGGAAAAATCGTACGTACTTTACTAGCAAATATCATCAGGAAGCTGCAGTTAAAATTTATCGCCCGATTTGTTCATTTTTTTCTCATATCTAGATAAAGAAATGTGTTTTAATTTTGAAGTGTATTGAAGGAGGACCAAAAACAAACTTAACAATTAAAAATGGAGCAATCGAATTACGCTTAAAAAATTATCTTGAAATCAGCATCGCGCTTACTCGGCATCGTGATTTCACTCGGAAAATCGCATAATTTGTGCCCATTTAAAAACTTTTTCTTCACATAAACAGTCTTGTATGTCATTTTTGATTAGTTAGGAAAACCTTTAGGCCATTAAAATAAATGGTAAACCAAAACATTAGAAGGTAGCACTGCCTTAAGGCTTTAGGCGAGATGAAAATAATGGCTAGTTAATTGTAGAAACATATCCTTGAAGGCGACTGGGTACCCTCATTCGTTAATTCATTAGATTAGACAGATCAGCTTTAATCAAACAATAAAGGCCTAACTGAACACGTACAATTATAATATTCTTTTCATTGATTAATTCGTGTGTTAAATAACACATGATTAATATGAAAGCTAATGCGTTCCTTTTAATCCCAGGATATTTAAGTAAAATTAATAATTCCGATAATTAGAAAGTGGATGCTGGGAATTCCAAATAATACCTTTGACCAGTAATAAAAGAATCAGGACGTAGTAATAGGATACCAAGAAAGTTTGTTTCATGCTTCTTGTCGGTGTTTTTATCAAGGCCGACATATCTTCTATACGAAGTCTTAACTCTTGGAAGCTTTGGGGTTTCACTTGCTAATCAAAGCCTATTCAAATGTTTAATACTACCTGAAAAATACGCCCTCACGACCGTTATTTTGTTATTTTTTATTTATTTTATTTCTTTTTTTTTTTTTTTCTTTTTCCTAAATGTATTCAACCCCATTCTACCAAATGGGGAATGCGGAAATATCTAGTAGTCAAAAAACTTGTTTCTTTTTAGTGATTAAGTCAGCTGCTCTCAACAAATCCAGTGTTTTGTTTTTTAATATTTATCGTAGCTTTGCTGAGGAAGATGATGAGTTTACGCTACTCCTGCTACCTTTTTACGACCGCGTGGCTTCTCATCACAGGCTTGTCATGACTGCCTGTTTTTTGTAATAAGTATTGGATCTTTCAGCAAGGAATCTATAAGATGGAAATAAACCCGGATAAAAGCTCAACAACAGCGCTCCAAGGACGCGCACAGTCATTTATTGACGATACTTCAATACGACACAGTAAAGTAGTAGCCACTTCATAGAAGATGTAAAAAACTTGGAAAATAATGAAAAATTCTTATCTGAATCTTAAGTATAAATATGCTCACCTTAACTAGACCGTAAAGGTGAATCGAGCGTTGTTAGAGCATCTTTTTGGTCATTTCCAATTCTTCTCTCTTTTTTAGCGCGGTTCCTCCCTCCCCCATAGGGAGGAACCCCGCTTATAGGGTTGATACAATGAAACAATCCGGAAGTGCCGACTAAAAAATTTCGCGTTTCAGAACCCCTAGAGACCGAAAATAACGGTGGTTCAAATTTGTGTATATATATATGCATATATTTATTTATATATATATATATATATATATATATATATATATATATATTTGTCTGTTCGCTCATTTCTGGCTTCCCTAATGGTCCGATTGTGATGAAATTTGGTACAAAAATCCGTCTTCCAAATTGAAAGGTCAAGTTCGTTAACCAGCAGAATCCGCCCACTGGAAGATGGCGTTTGGGGCGAAATTCGCGCAAAACAAATCGTAACGCTTACGTTTTTGAGTTCATAAGCTTGTAAGTACTCGTTTTATAGGCTTCTTGGGCTAGGAAAACGAATGAAACCATTATCAAGGCGATAACTTTAACCGTTTTCGAGAAAATTGGAAAAATAGTTTTTGAATACCGTTTTTGGTTAGGGTACTTCGAATCATGGGATTCAGTTGAAACATTTTCTGCATGTTCTTCTTTCATTAAAACTAATATGTTGAAATTTTTGTTACGTTTGGAGTCAAGGAAGGGTTATAATAAAATATTTTATTCACAGACATAAAAAATGTTGGTATCTTTTTATACTTTCCTTAATATTTCGAAAAAGGTTGAGAATCTTGCGAAACGTAAGATTACCATTAGAAAGCTTACTAAATGCTCTACAAATATGGTTCTAATGAAAGTTTTGATTAGGCGATGTCAATCGGAGAAAAAAGTGCTTAAACCTTTAAAGTAATTGATTTCGCTTATTCGAACTGTTCTTTTTGTCTTTGATTTTGGTACTTAGAATTATGGGATTCAGTTGAAACATTTTCTGCATGTTCGAATTTCATCAACACTAATATGTTGAAATTTTGGTTATGTTTGGAGTAAAGAAAGGGTTAGAATAAAATATTTTATTAACAGACAAGAAAAGTTCTGGTAACTTTGTATACTTTCGTTAGTATCTCGAAAACCGTTGACAATCTTGGGAAGCAGAAGGTTACCATTCGAAAGCTTACTAAATGCTCTACAAAAAAGGTTCTAAAGAAAGTTTTAATTAGGCGATGTCAATCGGAGAAATAAGTGCTTAAAACTTTAAAGTAATTGATTTCGTTTATTCGAGCGGTTCTTTTTGACTGTTTTATTCCTTGTTATTTTTAAATTGCTTATAGTCGGATAATGTATTTGACAATAAAACAGATTAAGTAAAATAAGAAGATCAATTTATTGTTAAAAATGTAGCGTTCAAAGAGAGAGATCCCAAGGCTTTCCAAATGCCTCAGAGCGGAGGCCTTTCTGCCCGACTTATGGGATAGCTGACCCATACAGGTAAGATTGTAAATCAAGACCTTTCAAGACTGGTTTGTTTGAGATTTCATTTGGATAGGTGTTTCGTCATTGATCTAAACAAAGTAATAACTGTTTCTATTCTATGCCTTCATAAACACTAGAGATAAGAACGGAACCGCGCTAAGATGACGCAGTTCCTGCGAATCGGACTTTTTTTAAACATAAATCATGTACTTGCAATAAAATTATTCACAAAGACTATTGTTATTAAGAGTTAATCGTCACATTCTTTAGTTCGTCCAGAAGGATGGAAACTTACTATGATGTTTCGATCGGATTTTCAAAGGTCTTGATGGTTCCTTATTCTTAGTACCATATTTTGTGGTAAACCTTTAGGTTGGAAACCTTTTTGGGAGTTTTTTCGTTTTTTGTTTTTTTTTTATCGTAATATTGTGTAATAATGATACATGAATTAAGCAGCTAATCATTTTAAGAAAACTGAAAATTTTTTTTTGCTTGCGCATTGGAAAGGTGAGTAATGACGTAATACCTTGTGTTTTAATTTATACCTTGTGAAGATATTTTGGTGGTGGCATCTTTTCGGGCACGGCCATTTCCTGCTGGGTCATCGCAGGGTAGGTCATAATAGTCAATGCGGATATCCGCCTGTCAACCAGAGTGGCAGATTTTTCATTTCACTTAAAAATGTTTTTCTTGGAAGCTCTTGTTGATTAAAGTTTGCCAGTTATCCGAAAGTGGTTCAGTACTCTCAGGATTCTCATCTGTTTTCTTTATGATTCCCATTCATCCTTACTTATGTGCTTTTAGCTGATCAGTTACATAAACATCTTTCATTTACTCATAGCTTCACTGTTGTATGTTATTCAAGTAATGTAAGAAAAAAAAAACATGATGACTCCACAAAAACCCAGCTGAAATTTAGTTGTGTGTGGTAGATAGCCAACTGTTCTTCCTCGTCACTAAAAGAGTAATTCCCGTTAACGAAGTATGATCATAGTGGCGCCTTCTTAATAACTTCTATGTGGGCAGGAAATGAACTAGAATTGTAGTTAGAATGTTTCATATTCAATGGGAATTGCGTCAAAAGATGACCTTTTGTTTAATTTACTTATGGTTTAGTAGAGCTGTTGTAAATATGTAGTTGAAAAACAATACATTTCACTTTTATTTCGAGCTGATAATTTAAAAGACCACGCCAAATTATCTACCTAAGGAGATGCGGGTTCGAATCCCTGCAACAGGTTGAATCTTCACGTACTCGCTGAAAACAATCCCTGTTCTAGCATGGATGTTTAGAAAGGGTGGCAAACTAGAAATAGCCCGGCGCTATAGGTATATAGTTTCAATTAATTTTTTTATTATATCATTTCCCATACTTTGCACCAATCCGTGCGTTTTTCTATTGCGCTTTCCTTTGTCCTAACAATTACATTTTTGTGATTTTTTTTTTTAAATATTCTAAGTATATTTAGGTTCGATATTCATTATTATTTTAACATTACACCTGAATATTTAGTAGTTGTTTTATCTCCCTGCTCCTGCTAACCTGTCTCTCCTCTCAGGAATGATGTTCCTCTCTTGAAAAGCTTAGACTAACTTAAATTAGTTTTTTTTTTTTTTTTTTCTGTAGGTTTTATGACCTAACTTGATTCAGGCGAAATATGTTTGTAACTGTAGTTGCTAAAACATAGAAACTCCCTTTTAGTTTTATCATGAAAGCACCTAAACTGGTTGTTCCCTACAGATTTGATTATTTTATGTTATCATTCGAACAGTCTAGGCCAGTGGCACTTTACCTTTTTTTTCATACAGGCCGCAAACATGTATTGGTAATGGTGTCGCTGGCCGCAAAGAAAAATATAATTAAAAAAAATAAGCCAATGATTCCCTAGGTTTTCGCGATTGTTACAAATTGAATTAATCAACTATGAACGGATTCATATATTTTAACTTTTCCATCAAGTTGCCTGTGGTCATAAGTAGTGATTTAATTCAAAGTATTTAGGTGTGTTAATAAGAAAAACAAATTCAAAATTAATTAATATTGAGCAGTTATTGATATTATATTACGACAAATTACCGTATCAATAATAGCACTGCATAGCGTGCGGGTGGTAATGTTATTTCTATAGGGTGCGAAATTCAAAATGATTTAATATAAAGTGACACCAGATGGGCCAACCGTAAACCCTCAGTGTGCTGCAGATTGATTATAGTGAAGGCTATGTGATAATGTAATAAACATCAACCTCAAAATGTGAGTACAATGAGTTGTATAGAATAGTAAAACTTTTCAAAAAACCCTTTTGTATCAATTCGTATTGCGTCATTAATTCTAATATCAGGCTGTACCGTATGAAATGTCTGTTTTAGACTTGCCGATTTCCTTCAAATGTTTTGAAACTGTCGTGGCTCCTACTCCGAGTTCTTTGGCATATTCCCTAGTGCTTTGTGAGGGACAAGCTTCAACCCTTTCTTTCTGGTGGTCATTGTCAAGCTTGGTTTTTGGCCTTCCTCGCTCCTCGTTGTCATGGTCAAAATTTCCACTTCAAAACCTGGAAAACCACCGGTAAACAGTTCGTTCATTCACCGTTCCCTCCCCGAACGCTGTGTTAATGTTCATACACGCCTCAGCAGCGCTATGACCGAGCTTAAATTAATAACGAAAAATAATACGGATTTCCGTTATAGTCATAATTTTAGTTTTATTTTTTAGTACGCAAGCTACTGATTAAATAATGGGAATAAAAGAGCTTTAATTCTATATGAATAACAATGATGTTTGTAAATAATGAAATAGAAAAGGGAAAGGATTAAATCGCAAAGTAAACAAAACTGACATTTCATACGGTACAGCCTGATAGTTTAGACGGGGATAAAATCACATTAAAAATATAAACGAGAAAAAAAAAAATATTTTGGGCTAGAAGAATGATATGGCAATGTGACGGCATTCATGAGCCATTAGTGTTTGAAAGAGGAAAGAATCCACCGCGTTGACTGAGAAGCTATCCTTCTACCTGACCCATATGGATGTTGTGAGAATGATGACCGGATATGACAGGCCATATCGGGCATACATGACTACCAAATGGAGCAGGGAGAGGGTTAGGCGGAGGTTGCCACATAATAACTCTCTAGGAATAATGATTTCTTCAGATAGGTAGTCGATTCGTATTCTATATACCTCATGCGTTTCGACGTGAACTGAGTCAGGCCAACTAAAAACTTACGTCATCATTAGACCCTTCAAAACGTCATTACTGTTAGTACTTTGTTTTGTGGAAGCTTAGGCCCTAAGAAAGACTTCCTATGTTTAAGCATTAAAATCGTTGTGTTCGCTCATATCTCTTGCACAATCATACATTTCCAAATTAACCATGATATTGATGGAATACAACTTAACATGGAACATTCATTTTGGGTCCCTGCACTCAGAGGTATAACTGACCTCTTTAGAGGCAGCCGACAAAACCAAAGAAGTTCTAGGAATGGAATGGCCTTTCCTACACATTTATGAGCAAAAAGACGTCAAAGCTTGGCTCAAAAGAAGAGTTCGCAGCCAATGAGAATCCATGTGGGCAGACGTACCTCGCACAAGCAAATTAAGAATTATTGAGCCCCTATTAAACGATGCGGGAGTGCCATCAGATATTATATACATAAAGAGGTAGTTTTAACCTCATCTCCATATCATAACAAAGAACTCTCAGCCTATATGTGTGAAGTCTGCCATGCCTCTCTCACTATCCGCCACGTATTGGAGGATTGCTCAACAATTGATAGATACTTCGGAGTTCCTCATACGCATCAGCACTTTTAAAGGACTCGTTAGTCCTGATGGGCGAATTGGTGGAATATTAACCTGTACGATAAAATATAATATATAAAATTAGAACAAGAAGGAATTAATAAAGAAATTAGAGGGGGTCCCAGAATAGTTCCACAGTCGAATAGTTTAAGACCAAATCACTGAAAGGGCGGAATAACATTGCAATAAATCGCTTATAAATAAAAACCTGCTGTATCTTTCTTAACACAGAACCTGGCGACAATGAAAAACATATGCTTTGTATGACAGATTCAACCAAGCCAAACTATTTAATATAAGTTCATAAAGAGGGAACTGTGTCATCTCCTAGGGTTAAATCACACTACCATAATTATTTCAACAATATCAATACATGTGTTATCATTCTTTGAGGAGTGTTTATTGCTGATATAATGACAGATAATAACATTTCGGTGAAACGCTAAATTTGTATTTGTAAGGTGTCCTAGATTCCTTATGTGGTTAGATGAATAAGACGGAGAGTCTCGACACCTTTGATTATGTTGTCCCCCGGGCGAGCTTTCATTGATAGTTAGCTAGTTAGCTGGGTTAGCTAATGATGACATATCCCTAGGGACAGAGCAATAAGGACGTCAAATTAATTGGCGCTATTAAAGAATGTTACCTATCTCTTTTGCCTTTTTATTTTTATCTAAAATATTGATTGAAAGTCAAATCCTTTCCTGGCGGGTGAATTTTTCTAATGAATAAAGATTTAAATAAAACGATTACAACTATTGTCTATTATATAAAAATGAATCGCTAAATGTGTTGGTAAGCGCAAATCTCGAGAACAACTGAACCGATTTCGCTAATTCTTCTTTAATAATATTCCTTGAAGTACGAGGATGGTTCTTACGGAAAGAAAAATTAAAAAAATTGCCTGAAAAGTCTAAAACCAACACTTTTCGGGTCTTTTTCACTTCCTTAACGCAAATTCATTTTAAATAAAAACATATGTTCTCAATTATAATATTTTTAAGAGTTAACGTATTAGGTTATTTGTGAATAAGCAAAAAAAATTAAATAAATAAGAACAAGTAATCACTAGGTGACAATAGAATCACATGTTAATAATGCAATTTAAATTAATTTATATTTGCATTAACAAAGTAAAAAAGACCCCACTTTTCTATATTCCCATACAAAAGATTCGTAATAATACTTAAAGGTCAATTAGAACTTTAATACCATACCAAAAAGTTTAAGTGTTAGTGGAGGGGTTCTGGGAAGGTAAAACAATTAAGTGACATTAGTATCGTATAGGTAAATATTAATGTCAATATTTGTCAAATTTTATACGCAGGTAACATTACTCAAAAACAAATTGCCTTTGGTAAAATGTAAATTGTCTGTGATAAAATGTCACTTGAAATTTAAACATCTCTTTGCTGGGCATCTATAATATTACTAAATCTAAAAGCCACAAATTTCTATAAAATTACTAAAGTGTTGTGTGTTTGTGACTTACTAAATATGCCTCCTATAAGGCGGCGGACAAATTTAGGCAGAACAACCAGAAATTCAAAGAATCAAAAAAAAAAAAAAAAAATTAATTATCAATCTAATGGTACTGCCGAGGAACGTGAAAGAATTCGGATAAGACAGACCCGTGAAGCGCGACATTCGACTAATAATGGTGCAAGTTGGAATCGAGCTGCTGTGAATTCATTACAGTGCCTGCAGCTGTGTTTTTATTGGACCTGTGAACTCAGTTGGACTGTAAACAAATCCCAGGGGCAGTCATTAGGTGTTTGTGGTATTAATCTAGAAAACCCATGTTTCTCGCATGCTCAATTGTATGTTGCCTATTTCCGTGTTGGAAAACCATCTGCTCTGTTTGTTTACGCGTCAGGTAATGAAAAAAAAAATGTCGTGTACCATAAAGTACTACAATAAAAGTGAAACTTAATTTAGAATAGGTAAGTAAAAATAAAATGAAATATAATAAGTAGGTATCATAATAAGATATATGATATTGTAATTTTCATTGTGTTTTTTAGTGACTATTAAAAGAATTTTAAGTGTTTTATCATTTTTATTTTTTGACAAAATGCAATTGTTGACTTATAGAATAAGTATTAAAAGAAAAAAAAATAGAGAATCGACTGTTAGGCGGTACGAAGTTCGCCGAGTCAGCTAGTCTTATATAATTATTTTGAAAGAAATTCTAAACCGTTTTAAGCCCTACTTTAATTTTAAAACCTTAGTATAGAAACAGTTAACAGTTAATGTTTTGTTTCGATCTTTCGTGAACAATGGAAACATGTTTAAGAATGTAAAGTAAAATCTCAAAGAAAAACAAGATTTTATGTACCAAAACAGGAATCTGACAGTATCCTAAGCGGAAATAATTCTAGAAAAACACTATTATAAATATGTTCTTAATTTTCTTACCTTGCTTTCCTAAAATATTCATTTTACAGTTAAATGCAATTTAAAAAAACCTTAAAACGGAGGCAAACAGAGACAAAATAAAACGTATAAAAGAACGAAACCGATGATTTCCGAATTTCTTTTTTTTCTTTTTATTTTTTAACTGCGCATCAACTATTTGGCTATTAGCGCCTGGCTATCTATAGGTTGCCACCCTTCAGAACAGTTATTGTAGAATGTTTAGTAAGGATTCGAATGTCACTGTCCACTTATTTGAATTTCCTTACTGTAATTCCAAAACTGCTCATGTCTGTTAATAATGTATTTTTCTAATACTTCCTTAACTAAAATGTACATATCGTCGATACAAATGCAAAGTATCGAAAGTGAAAAAACGCATTTTTTATTTTTAATTTTTCTGAGTGCTTTAGGACTGATTTACGTTGTGCCAAACTCTCGAAAATTAAAGAAAATAATCATCAATTATTGAAAATCAAACTAATGAATGTGCATTAAGCCTAAATAAATTATATCATAGGATAAAATATATATAAAGTCATCTATAAGGTACCAACCAATTTTCACATTCGATACTTTGCGACGATATATTAGTTGTTTCGACGATATATTAGTTTGGATAAATGCCTAAGTGAATGAATGAAAACGTTTCTATCGTTTCTACATAATCATCCAATCAGAAAATAAAACTAGTTTTATCCATTCGAGTTTATATCCTCGTAAAAGGTTATAGATATTCCGGTTTCATTTGGTTCCCAACATCCAATTACGTAGTATTCGTGCACCTAAAATCTTATTAACCCAACCAAAGCGCTACGATTTGTTTTCGCGTGACTTTCACCCCAAAAAACATGTTCCGGGCGACAGATTTTATTTCATTCGAATCGGCCCAATTTCGGCTAGCTGCAGAGCGAACCGACAATTTTAAACGTGAAATTTCCGGATTGCGATTAAACTAGTCGGCACTTTCGGATTGCGTCATGACTTCAACCTCATAAGCGGGTTTCCTCCCTGTGGAAGGAGGGTAAAAACGTGGTAAAGGAGTCGGCAGTCAGTATATATAAGTCCACGAGAATAGATCCGTTAAATGAGTTGCAAAGGAAGTGAGGGAGGATAGAGGAAGTGAGCTAAAAATCCCACGAATAGGGGAAGTATATACAGGGTGTTCAAAACTCGATTGACACCCCCCTTTTTTCCACAATTTATGAAATTTAAAAACGAAACTTGGTGGTTCTTAACGTGGTCGAATGTACATTCATTGGACCTAATGCACGACCCCTCAACTTTCCCCAGTTCTTCTCCAGAGACCCTAACTCTGGAATCTCCAATGGAAAGGGGTTATTTTTATGACGGATTATTGTAGGGAATTGAATTTTATGTCGATTTTATATCGGTCATTTTTTCGGTAAAGCGCGCCAATGAGTAACAAGTAGCCAAAAACCGATAAAATCCTTGTTTTTTGTCACTTTTCTGCCAATAACGTAGAAAGTATGTCCGTAATGAAAAAAGTAGTTGATATGAACGTTGTAGAGGATTAAATTTTCTTTCCAAAAAGTACCTTTAAATGCCTAAAATGTTAACAGGAATGGAGCAAAACACACTTTTGTTTTTTACGTTTTCAGAAAGGTTCATGACCAGCGTGGTCTACGCTTCTGTAAAACTCAGTAAACAGTTCCTAAACTTTTTGCTCCACCTAAAAATCAAATTCAATTATTTATAAAGGCATTAAAATTGTAAATTTAAAGCAATAGAACTCACCTAATCATTAGAATTTCGTAGTAATTATTTTTGTGTTGCACGATTTTTTTTTTTTTGTTTTTTTACGGCGCTTTGACATCTAGGCCATTAGTGCCGACATCAAGGGTGCAATAATGAATTTTCCCAACGAGCAGTGAGATGAGAAAATTCCTGCCGCCGGACAGTGGTGCCAAACTACTTTTCGCGTTTCAAAAAAGGACTACAGCCTCCAAATCTTAATTGATTTGAATGATTTTTTGAAAATAAAAACTAGTTTTTGGTTTCTCCTGTTTATTAAATTACGTAAAATAATTCACAAACTTTTACAATCAAACATAAAATAATATTTTATTTTTCATATAACTTAATATGAGCACTGATATAATTGAAATTGAACATTCAAACCCTGATTAGACTTGGAAAAAATCAAAATTTATTATCAACTCATTCAAAAATCACATTAATTTAATAATTCTTTTTGTTGAATTATTATAAATTTAAGGCGCTAATGACCTAGATGTCGATGCGCCGTAAAAAAAAAAAAAAAAAAAAAAAAAAAAAAAATAAATAAAAAAAAAAAAAAAAATTATAAATTTACGTTTTAAAGACGCCAGTCTAATCAAGGTTAGAATGTTTAATTTCAATGAAATCAGTGCTGATATTAAGTTAGATGAAAAATAAAATATTATTTTATGTTTGATTGTAAAAGTTTGTGAATTATTTTACGTAATTTAATAAACAGGAGAAACCAAAAACTAGTTTTTATTTTCAAAAAATCATTCAAATCAATTAAGTATGTTTGATTGTGAATTATTTGCACGTAATTTAATAAACAGCGGAAACAAAAAACAAAAATCTGGTCTGACAAGGCTGTTCTAAATTTCATTAGGTTTCATTTTAAAAAAAGTACATTCAAAGCGGTTAAGATTTGGAGGCTGCAGCCTTTTTTTTTTCTTTTTTTTTATCGTTCTGAAGGGTGTATTCAACCGCGGGAGGTCATGGGCACCCAACGAAAGGAAGGAACCTTTTAAATGAATCTTAAATACATTTTGTAGCCTTTTTGAAACGCGAAAAGTTTGGCCCCACTGTTCGGCGGCAGGAATTTTCTCATCTCACTGCTCGTTGGGAAAATTCATCGCTGCGCCCTTGATGTCGGCACTAATGGCCTAGATGTCAAAGCGTCGTAAAAAACAAAAACAAAAATTCGTCCAACACAAAAATAATTACTACGAAATTCTAATGATTAGGTGAGTTCTATTGCTTTAAATTTATAATTTTAATGCCTTTATAAATAA
The DNA here is from genome assembly GCA_946811695.1 of Gonocerus acuteangulatus. NCBI lineage: Eukaryota > Metazoa > Arthropoda > Insecta > Hemiptera > Coreidae > Gonocerus > Gonocerus acuteangulatus. Next base: position 38,699,239 of record OX328123.1, read on the forward strand.
TTGAATTTGATTTTTAGGTGGAGCAAAATGTTTAGGAACTGTTTACTGAGTTTTACAGAAGCGTAGACCACGCTGGTCATAAACCTTTCTGAAAACGTAAAAAACAAAAGTGTGTTTTGCTCCATTCCTGTTAACATTTTAGGCATTTAAAGGTACTTTTTGGAAAGAAAATTTAATCCTCTACAACGTTTATATCAACTACTTTTTTCATTACGGACATACTTTCTACGTTATTGGCAGAAAAGTGACAAAAAAACAAGGATTTTATCGGTTTTTGGCTACTTGTTACTTATTGGTGCGCTTTAGCGAAAAAATGACCTATATAAAATCGACATAAAATTCAATTGTCTACAATAATCCGTCATAAAAATAACCCCTTTCCATTGGAGATTCCAGAGTTAGGGTCTCTGGAGAAGAACTGGAGAAAGTTGAGGGGTCGTGCATTAGGTCCCTTAAGACCCACCAAGTTTCGTTTTTAAATTTCAAAAATTGTGGAAAAAAAGGGGGGTGTCAATCGAGTTTTGAACACCCTGTATAAACGTCTTCGCTTCTCTTTAGAAGATCCACGGTCTACTTCATAAATCTTTGGTTAGGTTTTGTCAGATCTGCGTACAAAAGTAGTATAAAAGAGGACCATCATTAACCATAGAACACTACGCCTATAAGCTAATTACGTTTTTACGACTCCTCAGTAGTTTGTAGTATTCTACAGGAACTAAAATATAATATTAGTTCTATAAAGTTGTGGTTTGTAAAACTCCTTTGGTAAGAAGTTTTTCGTTATGGTTAAATGGTACACTTCTCATTTTCTGAGAATAGGATCAAATGAGCCCTTAAAACAGGTGCGTTTCCTGGAATGCATATCTCTCAGAGCCTGATGTACCTAATTCCGAAATATTTTCAAGTTAATCTGAGTTTAATGAAGAAATACAATAGACCAACGTGTACCATTGACAACACAGACCACGTACCAAATGATATGAACGAACCTTTGATAGATGACATTCCTCACATTGATACAATTCATATACTTTGGACCAGCAAATATTTAGAACAAATTGACGAATAATGCTCATACATTATTCGTCAATTTGTTCTAGATATTTAAACGTGAAGTGAAATAATGCGTACACTTGGCAAAGTTTTTAACAACTCGTGGTTTTTAATTTTCAACAATCAAATCAAATTTAATTATTTATTTACTCTCTATATATTAATTATCATAAATTCATTGACCTGTTGATGGATTCTACACACTTATAAAGTTGAAAAGAGCAAAACTCACATTAGCGGTCTCTAAACCACAAATAAATAACCATAATTTATTGTCATTGTGTCACATAAACTCTATGAATGTGTAAAAAATCGTTCTTAAGCACAATGCCATGACCTTGATGGTGCTGTTCACTTAAAACTTTAAACTGTTAGAAGCTAAAGGCGAAGCAGGGAAACAAGGCGAAGCGTTATGTCACGTACATCTTTCTCAAGCAGAAAATAAAATTTTAAAAAAGTCAATTTTATGTATGTCTAAAATATACTTTTATGATTTTATTTTTTATATTTCATTCTTCAATTTTGTATTTATTCAAAGTATAAATATCTTATATTTTGAATAAAAAAAAAATAAATCTTACCGAGATTAGTCTTCAATTAGCTCCGTATTATCAACTAGTATTTTTTTTGCACAATGAGGAGAAAACCAACGAACTGTATTGTTAAAACAATGTAATATAAAAACTGTTTTAATATTATAGTTCATTGGAGAAAACCTAAAATGCCTTCAGAAGGTTTTCTTTGTGCAAATCCCCCCAGTTTGGGGGACTCTTACCCACCAAAAACCCCTCTTTTTTGCTCGGATTCTTCTTGGAACATCCTCTTTTTCCTATCAAGAGGGAACCGTGTATTCCCTAAAGGGGACCGACTATATTTTTTATTATATTTATAGAGGAAGAGAACTTGGATTGTGTGTATATTTTTTAGTAATTTCCAGAAGCTACGAGGGGGGAGGGGTGATACTGTTGTTGTACTATTGAATATTATTATGTTGAAAGTCAGCTGTTCCGTTAGGTTTGAATAGGGAAGGTAATACGGTGGATAGAAAGGCCGGCAGATGAGGATCTGCCTCTACTTCCTGTTGGCCGTGGTCTGGCAGCTGGCGCGTGCCTCCTATACTTTTTCTCGGAGGGGGGGGGGGGTTGTGTAATGAGGATCTGTCCGTTAGCCCTCTCAGTCCTTACTTACATTGCACCTTTTCTTTACTACCATCAACAACAAACCTATTTTATCATTCCATAGTCAAATAATAAATCCAACAAGAATAGTGTGAATGTCGTCCTTCTTTGAGTCAAATATTAGATAGTACATAGCAGGTATGGGCAACCTTTGACATGTTAAGGGCTAAACTTTAGTGTGCAAATACGTTCGCGGGCCGCCTAGATGGTTCAAAGTAAAATAACATGTGATAGAGCATGTAGAGTACATCATTTTTGAAAGAAGCTATTGAGGTTGCACTCATGACGGAAGTTTTGAAAAAGTTCTTCGAATCTTTATCGACCCTACCTAGTAGACACCGAAAATTACCCCAGTTAAAATTTATTTATATCTATCTATCTATCTAACTATATATATATATATATATATATATATATATATGTATTAGACATGCGCGCCACGCCGGGTTTTAGCGGCGCCGCCGCCGCCGAACCTATTCAGTCGGCGCGCCGATTGAGGAGAGGAAATCGGCGATTGTACTGCTTGGTGATCGGCCAGCGCCATTTGAGCTTACATTCTGATCGAATAAGGCTTGTGCGTTGTGATCGTTGATTAGAAAATGACAAAGCTTGTATCGGAAAAGCATAAAATAAAAGAATTTTATGTAAACATACTCTTTAACCAGGCCCGCCACATCTCAGAGCCGGGCCCAGAACCAGATTTTGATCACGGGGCCCCAATATCGATTGATCGTGGTTGAAATGTATACTTATCTACAATGTATTGATTTACAAAAGGTGTAACATGTACTTAAAATCATTTAAAAAAAAAAAAAAATCTTAATACAAGAAGCGGGCACATATTAGGATTTCAAATCCACAAAACTGAAAATTCAAGAACTTTCTCATTGGGGACATTGGCAAATTATTTTCATCTTTGAAAAGTTTTGAACGAAAAGAGAATAACCGCCGTTTGTAGAGAAGTTTCTATTTCATTTTCATCAATTCTCAACAATAGAACAAAACTAGCAAAATTCTAATTAACTGATATTATTACCACGGCTGCAGCCTCCTCAACCCCCCCCCCCCCTTATATACACACATGGCTCACGGGGGGCACAGAGGACAATTGGTTAGGGGCCCGTGGGCTCGAGGGGGGGGTGTCATTTTTGTACTCGCAATATAATTTGGAATAACAATGTTTACGCGGCGTTATTAGCCCTAATGTTGATACGCTGTTAAACACACCCCCCAAAAAAAACAATGTTTACGAACATTAAAAAAACATAGATCCCCTTCCAACAAATATAGGCTGAACCCGCCTATATTTCTCAAATCAATTTGACACCAATAAAATGTTTTCCAATTAGCGAAGCTCCTGCGGTGCCCCCCCCCCCCGATGTGGCGGCCCTGTCTTTAACTCAACGAATAATCCATCTTTTGTGGGAGATGTTTTGGAAACCTCGTAATTGAAGAGGAAACTAAAAAAAAGTTTCTAACTCGCAGGAACTGGGTCATCTTAGCGCGGTTCCGTTCATATCTCTAGTGCTAATAGTAAAGGAATAAATACAGTTATTGGTAGGATTTGATCATTCGTTAAAAATATAAAATAAAATCTCAAACAGAAGGAAGTTTAAGGAGCCACAACAGGAAACTGTCAGTATGTTAAGACTCCCACACCAACACAACGTTCGCCCTGCGAAAACATTACGAGTATATCATTAAGTTTCTCATTTTCTTGCCTTCTTTTACTAATAGACTAATTTTTCTGATAATTTATCAAACAAGTGAGTTAAACAAACACAAAACCCCGTTCAAAAGAACAAAGCAAACGCTTTCGAAGTTTTAAGCTCTCATTTCTCCGATTAACCCCGCCCCATGGAAAATTATTTTATAACAATTTATGTAGAAACATTAGTAACCTTTCGGATAGGAACCTTCCCCTTGCCACGACTTTCCAACCGATTTAATGATATTTACTAAAAAAAACGAAGATCCCAAAATTTTTCATGTCTACTCATAAAATATTTGTTTCGAATACTTTCTTCACTCCAAATGTAATCAACATCTTAGTTTAGATGAGTTTTAAACACATAGAACACATTTAAATGGAATCCCACGAATTCATGTACCCAAACCGCAAAGTGAGTTTGTTCCACTTATCTCAATAACTGTTACAGATATCGCCTTAAAAATAGTTTCATTTGTTATCTTATGTTAAGGAACATATTACGCGAGTATCTGCAAGCATATAAACCCGAAACGTAACCGTTGCGTTTTTTTTTTCGCGAAAATTTCGTGCTAAAACCCATGTTCCGGAAAGCGGATTCTGCTGGCTAACGAATTTGACGTTTCAAATTAGACGATTTTCGTGCCAAAGTTCATCAAAATTGGACCATTTTTGAGCCTGTGAAATAGCGGACAAATATATATATATATATATATATATATATATATATATATATATATATATATATATATATACACTGTTATAAACATTTTAACAATCTCCCTCGGGGGTTTAAAAAATATCCCACGCCGCGGCCATTTTAGTCCGGCGCGCCGCCGCCTGAAAATTCAGCCTCGGCGCGCATGTCTAATATGTATATATATATATATATATATATATATATGTGTGTGTGTGTGTGTGTGTGTGTTTGCGTGTCCATTAACACGATAGAGGCCAGAGTTTATGTTTTTTCGCCACAAAACTTGATATGTAGTATTCCCCGATCAAACGATTGAACGAGTTCGTTAACCAACAAAATCGGTCCATCCGGAGGGGGGGGGGTTACTCCGGAGCGAAAGTAGTTATTTGTCAATACCAGCCATAATTTTTGTTATATTTCAACGAAACTCGGTATTTGTTGTGGTCAACTGAAGAGAAAAATTTGTTGTAAAAGTAAACTATATTGGTTGACTAGAAGGGGGGGAGTTACTCCGGACAGAAATTACTAATTTCCTTATACCGGTAGTAATTTCTGTTGTATTGTTACGAAACTCCGTATACGCCCTGGCTATGTAATAAGAAAGAAGTGCTGTGAAAATGAACTAAATCGGTCGATCAGAAGGGGGGGGTGTTACTTTGTACTATGTTTGAATTGAATTCTCACGCCAAACGTAGGCTCGCGAAACTCATCAAGATCAATTGATGAATTTGTGAAGCTTTGTGTATTTATTACGTAGTATAGTATCACGCATACACAAAACTCTGGAAGGAAATTAATTACATTCTTATATTTCAAAGTACGTCCTGAGCCACGAAACTAATAAAATATTTTTCAGACGACATAAAGACGTCTTTAATTCACCTCTTGGCTCATTTTTTGCTAGGGTTAAACATTGATAGGGGTTTTAAGAACTTCTTTTTTCTAGGGGGGGGGGGTTGTCCTAGAATTCTTACGGATATCCCGAACCATTTTTCTGAAGAGTATTTATAATTCTTTAAGTTTTTTACCTATAATAAAGAGAATATACTCCGTTAAGTTGCATTCGCCTTAGTGAATTTGTGTTTTAGTTTGTCTTACAGATTTGAAAGTTTTTTTGTGGAGTGTGTGGACTCGGTTGTATGAGCCGAGAAGTATTTATATTGTCGATTGGAGGCCTAGCCAATAAGACATTTTAAGAGGTCTGTCTTACAAGCCATATGAATATAATATTTTCACATAGGCTTGTCAAAAATTAAAATATCTAGTATTTCGTTACTTTTACAGACCTTATTCTCCGGGTTGATCTATTTGATTTCTTAATGTGCTTTATATTCGAATTTTCATATAAACTTGTTTTATACACATGAATGATACTTTACTAGAAATTATAAATATAAGAAGGACTTGGTATTTAATGTGTTTAGTGATGGTGTATGAGTACTGTATAAATAGAGAATTGGTTAGTGTCCTTTGTATAGTTTACGATGTCCTGAGGGTGGTCTCCATTTCCTGCCATAAAGTCCTGCCTCGCTGTCTTTCTTCTTCATTTCTTCTATCTACATCCCCTTTTTTATGGGATCTTTCTAGTATGGTCGATTTCCTTTTCCCGTGTACCCGTTACAAGTCTGGTGCATTCATGCGTCTCCGGCTGCCTCTGCTGTACACAACATGAAGGTTTCGGACGATACAAATATTGAAGGTTCACCCATCAATTATATGTATTGCTCTTCTTTCCATTGAAGTGACCTAAGAGCTCTGAAAAGTTTAGATTTCTCATCGGTACCCCGTGCGTCATGAGGTCAACCTCATAAGCGGATTTCAACTCTAAGGAGGGAGGTAGGAAACGCGCTAAAAATAAAATTATGTAAAAGAGATTATTTAATTTGGTACAAAACTCTAATAAATTATATACACAAGGAGTAGGTAGTCACCTTTTATTATAGTAATTTTTAGGAATGTTCATCTTTTATTTGATCCTCTTCATCCTGTAGAGATAATAATTTGGAGATCTGTGAGATATGACAATTTATAGATGTATCTAAATTGTTTAGTTTATATTTATTACCTTTAAGAATTACCTAACGTTTCTGTACTTAATATTTTTACTCTTGGCCGAGTAAAGAACTGGATGCCTCCAACTCGTAGATATAGAGGTGCAGATGTGGCGGAACTTGGCTTCCCGGATATATCTCCCTTGTTCTATACGCATTGCAGTCTGCGCTTTTGTGCCGGTTCAACCAACGTATGCATTATATATTGTCTGAGTTTTTTTTTTTTTTTAATTCCATCTATTTCGTGGCTACTTGTCTTTCAATTAATGGTTATTCAAAAAATCTAAGTTATTTTCTTCATTAGCTGAATCCATGTATGTGTTTGTATATTTACCCCAGGAATTCTTGCTGATGTATTTTGTACATTAAGATTATATTCTATAACGTCAAAAATTCTTAAATTCCAAAAAATCCGTCACGATTGAGCTGTGTTGAAACTAAGCGAATACACAAACCAACACGATTATCACAATTCTTGAAGTAACAGGCAGGAGTTGCTCCCCAAATTAGTTATAATATTAACTTATATTTGCGACATTTCGAAACTGTTTAGATTAATCATCAGGCATCTAAGTACAATTAAAGTAAAATGAAGAGTAAGGAGGAAACTACTCATATGCCACTAATACCAACACAACTGCAATAAATGTGGTTTAGAATAATACAATATATCGGGTAGGTACCTTATGTTAAGTCGTGTTAAGGTCCATTATAATTCTTAAATTTCATAATAAGGTTCATAAATTTTGAGAGTGAGCGTTAAATCCAGCTAAGAATCTTCTGAAAGGGCTTAAGAATCATAGTGGTGACAAGTAAATATGATGGTACTGAAATTATCAATTATAATTTAAAGTTAAGGTAGAAGATTATAAGTAATCAGGGAATAGTTGGGATTCAGCTATGAAAACATCAATACGATTTTTGTAAAAATCTGTATTAAGGACGTTTCGGCTACTCTTTGGTAGCCTTCGTCAGCAATGAAGTGCCGATGGTGGAGAAAGACCAATATTAACACTTAAGTAACCATCGTGAAAATATGCTCACTCCTGTATATTTTCACGGTGGTTACTTAAGTGTTAACTTTGGTCTTTCTCTGCCCCCCCCCCCGGTACTTCATTGCTGACGAAGGCTACCAACGAGTAGCCGAAACGTCCTTAATACAGATTTTTACAAAAATCGTATGTTTTCTTAGCTGAATCCCAACTATTCTCTGATTGCTTATCACCTCGACAGCTAACTATCTACACCTGATACAGAAGATTATGTTGGCACACTCGCAGGCTTACCCTAAGTGTGAATATGACTTGCCCACTCAACAAATTATGTTAAAATTATCTTCTTCTTTTTTCTTATTTGTCAGCTTTTCACCACCATATTTCAACTTATATAAATCTAAACCATACTCAAGTATATAAATCTAAAAGACTGTAGAGAGAGGATGGAGGATTTTTGAGAAGTTGATTGGACGACAGATGTTGGCGGACAGACGTTGTGCCGCCTATAAAGGAATTCGAGAAGGGTCTCTCCATTGTACTCGTATGTCGCCAGTTGTAGGATAATTCGCTTGCCTTCTAGGGCTCGTTGCCTTCTTCGGCATATCAGAAAATGCTGGGACACACCTTTTACAACACTCTCTCACAGTCCGTGGGCACTGGTTCAATGGACTATCTCCAGGTACCGTCATTTGGGGTGAGTTCGGACACATTTTCGAGGTTTTCTCGTAATTAAAAAAGACAGAATTTTTGTAAAAATCTGGAAAAATTAATTTATGAACCCTTAACATTCGTCTATCGAATAGTGTATTTTGTTTTTTGAATATCTCAAAAATTTTCAATTTTTTTATCGCTAAAATGTGTCCGAACTCACCCCTACGTGTGGGGTGAGTTCGGACAGTCTTTAATTTCTGTAAAAATCTAAACTTAACCTATGGTTGGATAGTGAGCTCGGTCATAATTGACGATATTCTAAAGAGAAATATTTTCTATAACATTTTTTAGATTAACAAAATATTCTTTCACTTTTTCCTTATCAACTTCTGCTCTACACCTTCTGCTCTACACCTTTTGATGCTTTGTGTAAGGCGTTCCGTTAATGGCTGATTCCTTTACATAAAGCCTTAAAACCATTCCAGTCTGAGCTTGCTTTAAAATCCTGCGAATATTTTCCTGACCTATCCAAATATGTTTTTACGATTTAGCGAATATCTTAATCGAGTTAATGGAAAGTCCCATTCAGCTGCAGCTTAAATTCCCTTTGATATTTTTTTTTCTTCTTGTCTCAATTTTGTTAGGCCGCCACTTTTTTTTGGTGTCCATTCCTCTAACTTTATCATTTAAAGTCGATTTAGGTATTTCGTTGTACAACAAAATACCTAAATCGATCTGCTGCCTCTCAGAGTCTTCTTCTTTGTTTTGACATCGTCAATCACATTTTTCAAAGCCTCTTTGGAATATATACTGTTTTCCTTTAAGCCAAGAGGACGGGGGTATAATTGATGCATGTCCGAACTCACCCCTCGGTATGCGAGTTTTTTACTTAACGAAGAAAAAAAAAACTTTTGAAGCAAAAAAATAGATATATTTATTTATGTATCATTAGCCAACATATAAACCTACTATAAAATAAGAAAAATTAGGGTTTAATTACTTCTAGAGCCTCTACACAGACGTTTGTTTTTAGCAATTCGAAAATCATGGAAATTACAACTCACATTAAAATATTTGTTACTCACTTCAAAGTGTTCTCACGGCGATTTCGGCTTAACTATATGGGAAAAATGGAATATTGATTGTATTCGTGAAGCCAATTATGACCCTAATGAAAAAGTTTGCTCAAGGTCACGTGATTTCCTGCGCCATGCATTATTGTCCGAACTCGTACTACCTGTCCGAGCTTCCGAAGACAGTACAATTGTACATCTTGATGACGTTTTGTTTTCCTCTCAAGAAAAAAGATCTGGAGCAACAGGCAACTGTCGTGTTTGTCGGCGTTTCACTTTATTATCCATTTCTATCTTTACTCTTTATCGTACATATGTTCACCTGTATTATCTTATCTCGAGTCTTAAGCTTCGTATATGAAACCGCCATACGCTGCTATCCGAAAAATAATTTGTTTTCACCTGTGTATGTTTTCAGTTAGACACCTGAAACCTAAACAAATTTGAATATTGCATATTATAATCTGACTGTTGTGTCATCGTAAACAAAAAAAGAAAAGGATAGACAATTAAACATTAAGTGAATTAAAATTTAATTTCATGGAATAAAATGACTATAATAACGTCATTTTCTAAAATTCAGAAACAATTGTATAAGCAAATTAATTAAAGGTCATCAACAATAATAAAATGATAATGATAGTTGTCGATATTTGCCTTTATCTATTTATCATACATAAAAAAAAAAATGTTAATCTGGAATAGATGATCAATTTTCAGATCGGCTCCTAAAGATTGTTTTATAATCTAAGTCATCAAGATGGACATTTAAGTATAAATCTGTTAAACTCCATGTTAATTCATTTGAAATGTAAGGGGCCTATATATCGTAATGGACTTTTTTGTGAATTCCATCTTCAAAAAAAGTCCGACTCGCAGGAACTGCAGCATCTTAGCGCGGTTCCGTTCATGTCCCTAGTGCCATTTGATAAGTTTAGAAAAGAAATAAACTTATTTTTTTTATATATCTCGTGAAAATTGTCAAAATCCTCTCGAACATCTCGAATAAAAGTGATATTAAGGCGTCAGGGACACCGACAGGGTATTCCATACCCTGGAATTGGTCTCAGCCCCCCCCCCGAAATTGTTTTTATATATGCCCATGTACAGAAGGATCAAGAAGAAGTACACAAGATTGAGAAGAATACCCTGCCTAATATAGCCTATATAGAATAATATGCCGAATAAAACCTATCTAGTAAATACACAAGGACAAATAAAAGTCTTGACGAATAACAAGTCAAGAAAAAAAACTTTATTTAACAAAATAAAACAAAGTTTAGTTGCCCAACTAAAATAGAATAATATACCTAATTAAGTCTATGGAGTAGACTTTTGGGGTGCTCTCCGCCTAGGCTTTGTCTTTGTGTCGGCAGATACCTGGGGTATATTTACAGCTCTTGAGGATTAACTCTTAGCAGGTAAATTTCCTGCGGACCTTCTACGGGCATTGAACCGCCATATTCGCTCATAGTATCTAACCGTTGTGAAGTTTATTTTTTGGATTTAGGACTTAATATACATATGTAGACTAAATCATAGCAAGAAGTAATCCTCCGTCGTCGGTTCTTAACTATGTAGACTCGCTAATGTTATCCAATCTTAGATACATCGTATTTAAAATCCACAGCAAAAACACGACATTTCATCAGAATCCCCTGCTGAATAAAACTTATATAGAATAATATGCAAAATAAAGCCTATCTAGTGGATAAAAATAGAGGAAAAAAGCCGTTCGTGGTGGTAGAAAATCTTAAAAGTATTTCGCTCAGAAATCTCTGAAATATTGTCACTAATTTTACGTATCCTGTTTTATAGCCAAATAGATTTATATTCTATAATCAATAAGAAAAACCTACTAACAATAAAAAACTATGGGTAACAGATGAAAATAGGGAATACCAAGAATAATTGTAAAGAACGAAATCAACACCAGTACTGTAATCTAGATATTCATACGGCATCTTCGAATTCTAACAAACAAAATATTGATTCTAATTATACGTATCCTGTTTTATTGACAAATACATTTGACTACTATAAGCAAATAAAAACACTAGGGAATATGCCAAAGAACTCGGAATAGGAGCCTCGACAGTTTCAAGACATTTGAAGGAAATCGACAAATCCAAAACTGACATTTCATACGGTACAGCCTGATATATTTTTAACAATGAATTGCTTTTCTTATTTTAATTAATCTGTTTTATTGTCAAATACATTATCCTACTATAACCAATGAAAAAACAACAAGGAATAAAAACAAACAAGAAGAACCGTTCGAATAAACGAAATCAATTACTTCAAAGTTTAAGCACTTATTTCTCCGATTGACATAGCCTAATCAAAAATTGTTTCTGAATCTTTTTTGTAGAACATTTAGTAAGCTTTCGAATGGTAACCTTCTGCTTCCCAAGATTGTCAACGGTTTTCGAGATACTAACGAAGGATACAAAGTTACCAGAACTTTTCTTGTCTGTTAATAAAATATTTTATTCTAACCCTTTCTTTACTCCAAACATAACCAAAATTTCAACATATTAGTGTTGATGAAATTCGAACATGCAGAAAATGTTTCAACTGAATCCCATAATTCTAAGTACCAAAATCAAAGACAAAAAGAACAGTTCGAATAAGCGAAATCAATTACTTTAAAGGTTTAAGCACTTTTTTCTCCGATTGACATCGCCTAATCAAAACTTTCATTAGAACCATATTTGTAGAGCATTTAGTAAGCTTTCTAATGGTAATCTTACGTTTCGCAAGATTCTCAACCTTTTTCGAAATATTAAGGAAAGTATACAAAGTTACCAACATTTTTTATGTCTGTGAATAAAATATTTTATTATAACCCTTCCTTGACTCCAAACGTAACAAAAATTTCAACATATTAGTTTTAATGAAAGAAGAACATGCAGAAAATGTTTCAACTGAATCCCATGATTCGAAGTACCCTAACCAAAAACGGTATTCAAAAACTATTTTTCCAATTTTCTCGAAAACGGTTAAAGCTATCGCCTTGAAAATGGTTTCATTCGTTTTCCTAGCCCAAGAAGCCTATAAAACGAGTACTTTTGTACAGATTTTTGTACCAAATTTCATCAAAATCGGACCATCAGGGAAGCCAGAAATAAGCGAACAGACAAATATATATATATATATATATATATATATATATATATATATATATATATATATATATAAATATATACATATATATATATATATATATATATATATATATATATATACAAATTTGAACCACCGTTATTTTCGGTCTCTAGGGGTTCTGAAACGCGAAATTTTCTTGTCGGCACTTCCGGATTGTTTCATTGTATCAACCTTATAAGCGGGGTTCCTCCCTATGGGGGAGGGAGGAACCGCGCTAAAATAAGTCTTCTTGTATCTTGGAAAAAGGTAAAAGTTCCGTTTGTAATTTATTTTCTTTAGGCTAACCATCACGGCAGTATTGTAGAACCTTAACTAGTATTCTGTCAGTAGCGGTTGCCAGTCGCAGTCTCTTCTTTTGGTCACTGCTTAAAGGCAGATGTTTACTGACACTATGCACCATATCAAACATTTCTTCATCTTCTTCTATTTCTTTTAAGAAGTTTCTTGAAAGCAGATCTGGAAAAATAAGTTGTTTGCCAGGAATATAGTTTACTTTGAGGTTATAACGGAGTAATTTTATTCTTAATCGTTGAAGTCTAGTAGATCCAATTTTACAAATGTGTTTTTGAAATATTGTCGATAGAGGCTTGTGATCAGTATGAACAATAATTGATGGCAGACCGTAAATGTAGAGATGAAACTTAGAACACCCAAAATATATTGAAAGCATTTCTTTTTCAGATTGACTATAATTGAGTTCTGAAGAGTTCATCTGCCTAGAAGCACACGCCACAAGTTTCAGATGACCATTATCTTCTTGAAACAGACAACTCCCTATTCAATTTTTGCTTGCATCACATTGCAAGATAGTTTTCTTTTTAGGGTTAAATGGAACTAGTGCTGGTGCATCACAAATAAATTGTTTTAATTGTGCAAATGCCTTTTCCTGAGTTTGTGTCCAAAGCCATTGGGAGTTCTTACATAATAATTTTGATAAAGGGGCAATCATTTCGGCCATCTTGGGAATATATTTTCGCACATAGTTAAAAGAATCAATAACCTTTTGTAAATCTTCTTTATTCTTTGGAGATTCTAACTTCATAATGGCTTCAATACTTTTCGGGTCGATTTTCATACCCTCCTTATTAAAGAGATGCCCGACATAGCGCACCTCCGTTTGACAATATTGCACCTTATCTTTATTAAAAACGGCACCAACTTCACGAGCTCTTTTCAAAACTTTTTCGACTGCAATATCATGATCCTCTTTTGACACCCCTGCCACCAAAAGATCGTCTATCCAAATTATTACATTTTCTATGTCCCCAAAATATTTCTCTGCTGCATCCTAAAATTCTTCAGGATCATTGGATACCCCAAAAGGAAGAACTATATACCGGAAAACTCCTAAAGGAGTGGCAAAACAGCATTTCCACGAAGACTCATCGGTAAGTGGTAAATGATGAAAACCTTCAGCGAGATCAAATACCGAAAAATATTTTTTTCCTCTGAGCTTTAGGGCTACATCTTCTACTGTCGGCATGATTTTCGGTTTTCTGACAATAAATTCATTTAAATCCCGTGGATCTAGACACAAACGTATCTTTCCATTTGGTTTTTCCACTATTACAATTTTATTAATGCAAGCCCTTGGTGAAATTTGTTCAACTTTTACTATTGCATTACGGGATTGAAGCCTATCTAACTCTTTCTTCAGCGGTTCCAATAATACATGTGGAACTCGGGTTGGCGGGTGAAATATTTCAGGATTTTCAACTCTCAATGGAATAGAACAAGGATGGGGAAATTTCCCAGAACCTGTAAACACATCTAGGTTCTTTTTAATAAAATTTCCAGAAGACAATAGACAATTTTCTTTAGAAACAGTCTCTACCCTTTTGACTAAATTGAGGGCCAGACATCCAGGAAGACCCAGTAGCATACTACTACCATTTATAATCATGAAATCTTCAAAAGCCTCTTTGCCTTTATATTGACACCTAAGGCTGACCTTTCCAACGGGCATTGACACTGAGCCATTAAATCCTTCTAATTTAACCTGAGTAGATTTACGTTCTATACCAGCTGATTTACTTATTTTATGAAAAACCTTTATCGGCATTACGCTTACATCAGCCCCAGTATCTAATTTGCACTTGACAACTACATCTTTAATTAATATATTTTCATACCACGAATGAGTATTACCAAATTTATTTGTTTTAATTGTGCAGCAATTTAAATTACTGTCATCATCGGGGTTACTTGATTGATCCACATCTTTATTCACAGATTTTACTTTTTTTGAAGGACAAGTTGAAGCAAAATGATGTTTAAGACCGCAGCTATTGCAAGTCTTCCCAAACGCAGGGCATTGGCGACGACCATGTGTACAATTACATTTACGGCAGTGAAACGTCGGCTTTGCCGCTATTTTATTACCAGGATCTTCTTCGGTAAATTTAGGTTGAACAAGTGACACACCTTGCATTGAAGACGCTAGCTTTTCTACCTGCTGTTTACTTTGTTCACTTGCTCTACAAAATTTAATAGCATTAACTAAAGTTAACCCATCTTGCCTTAATAAAGCTTCTTGGAGACCTCTGTCTCGTACCCCGTGTACAATCTTATCCCTAAGCAATTGATTTTCTAAAGTATCTTCAGTGATATCAGAAAAATTACATTTGTTTTAAAAGTCTACGACAATCCGTCAGAAAATGATCAAATGCCTCATTATCAGCTTGTATGCGAGCATGAAATAAAAATCTATCAAATACTACATTGGTACGTGGATTAGCATACCTATCAATAGCTTGAATAACCTCATTATAAACCAAGCTATCTTCCTGAGATAAAGGTAAAGTAGCGACAATCAGGGCTGCTTCTGTACCCATCATACTGGCTGTAAAAGTGATAATTTTACCTTATCCGCTGATTCATCTTGACCTGTTGTTATCAGGAAGTCATTAAAGGACTGTTTCCACAACTTCCATTCACCTGCAACATCTTCACCTTCAAGACGTAAATTAGGTGGTAATTTCACAAATCCTTGTGAACCATTCGACTGCGCCATGTTTTATACTTAGTTTAGAAATTACACATCTATATTTGAAAACACCAAGATAGCAACTGTTTTTATTTAACCTCAACAAATATAATAATATATAAAATCATATGGTCAATTCCATATGACATTAATTATATTATTCATTTTATTTCAACCACGCAATAACGTTATCTTTTTCATTATGGTTTTTTGGCAATTTATTGTTTAAATACTTTTTTTTTACTTTAATATTAATGTTATATTGTTATTGTTAAATACCTTTAGCTTTTCCTTGTGGTTTCTTTTGTTTTACTATGTACATCACATACATAACCACCAGACAAACCCTTGTAGAAGTAATTATTTTTAGTTCACCTATTGTTTAGTTTTTGTACTTTTGTGTAATTTCTCTTTTATTTCCTGTAGAAAAAATACTTTAAAGTATTTTTTTCTACAGGAAATAAAAGAGAAATTAGACACAAGTACAACAACTTCATAAATATGAATTTAAAGCCACAAAAATTATTCAAATTATTAATATACCTCTGTATTTATATTTCCTATTCCCTACTACATATATATCGTATGCCGTATTCGTATCATATTATTTGAAACTGATATATCTCTATATTGTTTTATTCCGATGAATTAACAAAACCTTCAAATGATTACACACAACACCATCATTTAAAAAAAAAAAACCTCAATAATATGTAATTGCAATTATGTAATATTCAATGATGATTTTGGCTAACAATATAGTTAGTAATTGCTTAAATCATAGAGCCTGGAAAGTAATTATAGCCCTTCTAGCCTATGTATGGTGACCATCAAATGATACCAGTTCCAGCGAAGATACCACAAAAAAGAAATTAAGATAAAAAAAGGACACGATATAGGGTCATTAGATCGTGCCTCACGATTTCCTCTGAGGGAGAATTCCAACTGTGGGAGGGATGTCCCCTACCGACGTTCCCAGACATTCCGACCAAGAGGAAAGGTGTTCTGAAAAGACTCGACTATTTTTTGTGGACTCTAAATGAGAAGAATGAGTGGAATAATAATTAAGGCTCGTGAATTCCTGGAATATTTTAGTAACTATATTCATTTCAAGGATCTCGCTTTATCGAACATTATTTTTTCATTTTCGACGAACCGTTCTCTTTAATTGTGTAGGGAATAAATGCAAAGGTAGTCAACTAAATGAACATTTTTGATTTCTCAACAAGTTTTTTTTATTTAGGTTTGCATTGTACTAGAATGCTAGACTATATGTACCTGCTTTTCCTTTACTACCCTAGCAAGAGAGTGAGAATAGCTCCTCCATTTTACTAGTCTGGGCTCCGAAGTAATAAAAGGCTCAAATTCTAGACCCGTAAATGACCTGGAGACTTCGTTCGTCCTAGACGACTGGAGGAAAGCCTATGTTCCTGACAAGCCTGCTCCTACGTCCGCGCATTGTCACTAGTCAGATATGCAAAAACTTCTGTAATGATAATAAGGTGAAGATAGCCGTTGAGTTGAAGTCAAGGATTGGTTGGAATTCGGCTAAGAGAAAAACGGCAGGTTTTCAGAAAAATCTATATTGCAAATTTTTCGGCATGCTCTTTGGCAGCCTTTTTTTCGCACTAAATGCCTAGGTGAGGGAGGAAGACCAAGATTACTTTATGTAAGTATGTCCAACATTTATCAATGGTCACCTCACCAATCTGATGTTTTTCTCGTAGCCGAATACCAACCATTCGTTTACTACAGATGTAATATTAATAATAATATACATTCCTGGGCTTATGGCCTAGAAGCTGATGCGCCGGTAAAAAAAAAATGGTATAAATATGTTTATTATATTTTAAGAGACTAAATTCTCCGGTATTACCGTTTTTAGAAGAGAGTTACTTTTGGGTTTGAGACAGATGCTCTATAAAATATATGATATAAATTGTGAAATTAAGTTTCTCTTCTCTTGTCTTATTGTAAATTATACTTGTTCAACATTATAATGTATATGTTGAACAAAATGAGGTGCATACAAACACACACGTGCGCAGATTTATAACAAAATATTGATCATTACCACAAGTGGTTATGATAACGTATAAGTTTTGTTTCTTGCCAGAACGCTGGGAACTTATTTTTCTTAACTTTCCGCCTACATAGAGAAATATTTTTGAGATTTTTTATCACTATTTAGATTGGCATATAGGAACGTTCTGTGGTCTATACTGCCCAGAATATTGGTCTATACTGCTCTGAATATAGAAATATAAGCTGCAGCTTTCATTTATAGTGTCTATCAATGAAGTGTGTGGGAACATATTTTGGTGCATCCCTGTGAAATAAATTCTAATAAGAGCTAGCTCTAATTGAACGAAAAATTTCTACCTCTGTGAAAAAATACATCAATGCCGAACATAAAATCCTTGCCTGGAGTTGGTTGTTTACTAATTAGGTGTAGCCTTCGGGTTATCTACAGGTTACCACGATTTTCTAGCCAGAATAGAGCTGATTCCTTTTCTTTTTCCTAAAGAAAAGCCCCCACCCCATAGTGGGAATCGAACCGACGTTATTTGGCACGGAGTGTTAAGTTCTCACGCCTTAACACTCACGGCCACCGGGCTTCCTTTTGATAATTAATAAGCAGATAATTTCATTAATTAACCCGACCTTTGGGATATTGAATTTCCCCTAAGTATTATTGTCCAGATATTTAAAAGTATACTGCTTTACTCTGCTCGAGCATAGAAAATGATCCCATTTCTTGAAATATTCCTAAACCTTTACCATCCAAACTATAGCTTTTGGAGTTTTACTAAATAGTATAACTGTTATGGTTATTGTTAGAATTATTAGAACATATGTATTGCATACAGGCTCTTGTTTTTATTATTAAATTTACAAACAGATGTTATAGAATTTAGAATGTAACTGGTTGTGTTTGTTCCATAAAAATATATTTCCTTAATATAACATGGCGCTGCGGGTATAGAACCAACTGAAGATGGAGTTATATAAGCCTGGTAAGTTGAGAACTGATGGAAGTCTCAGTGAAAACTTCCATGAATTCAGGGAAGAAGTTTTAAATTATTTCGAAGCCATCGAGAATGGGAAGAAATCACGAGCTGTACAAGTCGCCCGACTGAAGAACTTGATAGGCCCTGAAGGTATGAAGTTGTACCGAGTTGTAATATATTTCCTTAATATAACAATAACTATCTCTGAAATACACTTTTTAGAGTTATGGCATTATTATTTCCTTCGAGTATTATGTTGAATGGATCATATACGGCGTTAATACGGGTTTAAGGCTTTATCAACCTGATATCGAAAGTGAGGCGAATTAGCCTGGCCGATGGTTAGTGCAAGGAAGTGCTTCTGGCTTGGTAGGACACCACCAAGAAAACCTTGGCCTTCGTCCGGTGGGCTGACCGTAGCGTGAGAGTGATGAGACAGTCAGACAATAGCAGTACGTGACGGCGGATAACCGCATCCTTCCTTTGGTAAGGCTTCTTTACTTCCCCCTCCTTTATCGTCCCTACAAGATGGGTCGTCCCTCTATTTGAATCTGAACGGGTATCACACCGTTGCGTCCAAAGTTACCCTACTAGCACCGTTTCTCAAGAGTGGCAAAAATCTTTTTTTAGACTCAGAAGAATTGGAGATCCTAATCTCTTAAGTATAAACCTAATTCCAGTCGAATTATTAGATCAAACCTTTTGCATTTTAAGAAGTACGTTATACGCTAACCTCAACTAAAGATGTGCCATTTTTTCAAATTTTGCCATTTCGATCCAACTGCAACTGGTGGATTACTAATAGACGACTAATTACTGGAGTCGTCCAGTGGAATCGTAAACTAGCGGTGCTACTCCGTACACCCGCTACAGATCAAAATACATTGATTCCTATGGGAAATCGAAAATAAGTTGGAGCTGTAGCACGAAGCCGCTGTAGCTTGTTCAATACTAGTTGAATTTGTCGGAAGACCTCCTATTCCTTTGTCTGTTTCACTTCGGAACTCTTTCCTCTGTTCTATTTCACTAGTATTAAGGAAGTATTCTATTTCCCTTGTCATTTCCAGTCAGTTCTTCCTCAGACCCCGTTGTGACTAAAGGTAGGTTAAAATTACCAATACTATATATTTTTATTTACTTCCTTACCCTCGTACTAATTTATATAACAAATACAATTCAAGGGGCTTTGCCTTCAAAATCCGTAAATTTTGATCCATAGGTCTCGTGCTACGCATACTGGAAGCGATCTTCCAGTGGTCAGGCCTTACAGGTTCGTAGGCTGATGGATCATGGGCGTGTATAAGGGCGGTGGCTGAGGGGGCTGTAACACCCCCGAAATTGTGTTTTTTTAAAAACATTTCATGTAAAAAAAAAACAACCTAAAACAACAATAAATATCTTCTACATTTCCCCTGGTCTACTAGGTGTCCAGTGGACCTTAAAACCCACCATTTTAGACAAAAGTATTTAAAATTTTCACTACACCAATCAAATGCCTAGGTGCTCCCAGCCCCCCGAAATTATATTCTACTAGCAGTTCCCCGGCGTGCCATATTCACCTACTTTGTGCCTATGACTCCCCGTATCAAGATCTACCTGTATATCCAGTAACGTCAAAATCGGTCAAGCGGTGTGAATTTGTTTATAACTGTGAATTAATTCATAAATCAGCCGGCAGAGGCCAGCACCACAGCAATTCAGAAAACAGCCGATAGAGGCCAGCGCCACAGCCTGCGAGTTGATAGCTCTTATCAAAGAAAGGCCAGCGCTCCTTAGTTAGACAGTGACTGTTGATATAAAATTGCAATGAATTGTATTATATAATGATGTAAAGACATCAATGAGTTCGAGTTATTCTAATTATCAAGAACATCAACAAATAAATTTGAGACATTATTCAAAATGGCTGTCGATTTAAAATAGCCGTCAGAATCTGAATGGTTCAGTGTAGCCAATTTTTCTTCAACAAAACTTTTGACCTTTTGACCAAATTTTGTAATTTGACTATTTTGACCTATCCTAGGAGATTTCCCGTATCAAGACCTGCCTGTGTGCCAAGTGTGGTCAAAATCGGTCAAATGGTGTAGATTTGTATAAGAATCAAACAGACAAACTTACATACATACAGACAAACAGACAGACACGTGATTTATATATATATAATATATATATATATATATATATATATATATATATATAGAGAGAGAGAGAGAGAGAGAGAGACGCTAGTGTGATGGATTGATATTTAAGGAGTCTATTCGAGGTCGTCTAAAATACTGAATTTTGAATTGTCACGTGAAATATATTGAGTTCCTATTCATCTGGTTTTATTGATTTAGCAATTGAAAGTGATTATTTATTGCATTATTTATCCTGATGTTTTTTTATTGAATTTACTTTTTAGTCTAAATTAATCTTTTTCACATTATATAAGAGGATGTTGTGGCACTATTTCTCCGCACTGAAAGCCCATCCATTCCGCTCTCCTGCAATACATAGTAGTTGCTATTTATTATCCAGTGACCTGATTATTCGAAAGTGTTCCACTCAGGTGTGGGATTTCATCCTACACTCTGCACCATCTTGGGAGGGAAAGAGAAATTCATTTCAATTTTGATGTATATTTAAGTAATTTGCAATGCACGGATGATAATTGAGCATTGGAGGATTTATTGTGCTTCCTAGGAAAAAACAAAAAAATACGAGTAGTCAATTTTCCAGCAGGTAATTGTACAATGAATTAATCTCTCTATCCTTTAATAACAGTAGCAATTGATGAATTTAATTATATATATATATATATATATATATATATATATATATATATATATATATATACATATACACACACACATACATACATACATACATACATACATATTTTAATGGGGATCATTGTCGGCGTCTAGTAAGTAGGATCATGAATATTTCAAGATATCTTTCAAACATTCTTTTATGAGTGCAACTTCAATACCTGCATTACTTCGGAAGTGCTAAAGTAAAAATGATCTTCTCCGATGTAAGAAACTTGCATAAAAGTGCTAAATGGAAGTTCTATAGAAACTCTAGGAAGCTGCACTTTTTTCAGATTTAATTGGCTGAAAATCATCCAGTTAAGTTTTATAAACAACTAGCTGTTATCCGGTGTGCAATGCTACACCTACTTTATATTAAATAACTGTAGCCGGGCGTGCCATGCTACACACGCTTCATATTAAATATGGTAGTTGTAACCCAGCTTCCATGGTACGCCTACTTTATATTATATATTTTAAAAAAATAATGATTATATGATATTTGTCCAAATTATGAGAATATAAGATTATAAATTGAGAGCTCAGCTGGCAAAATTATTTTTTTAGTGAAAATGGGGTGGAAAATAAATTAACTCTTATTTTAAAAAGTATACTTTTTTTAAAAAGTGCCCTTATTTTAAAAAGTATACTTATTTAAAAAAGTACCCTTATTTTAAAATGGTATTACAATTAAATGATTCCAAATCATTTAATTGCAATACCGTTTTAAAGAAAATCCAAACCAAACTCCCTGTGTTTTTTTAAAGAAAACAAATGTGTGGTCCATATATAAATATTCATTAAAAAATAGCAATAAAAATGAGGCATTTAATTAAGGTTATAAGTTGTAATAACCTATAACTGAAACTATATTCTTTATTTTTATTGTTTGAGCTTAAACCTCAACCTTGCGCAAATATAATATTCATATGTTATATTGTTGACCTGTTCATGTAACGTAATAATCTGTAACTATTTACAGTTTAGTTAGTTTTTTTTATGAATGAAAAAGTAGGTAAGTGGTGCAGGGTATATGTTATTTTAAAAACATATTGTTTCAAATACACTTTCACATATTTTTCGTCGCTTTTTTTTTTTCTATTAAAGCTTCTGTTTCAAATTTTTGTGGTTCATGAGCTCTTCTTTAAGGATAGTCCTTCTATCATAGGAAATAGGGGCATCTAAGAATAAAAACAAATTTAAGATATTTTTCTTGCAGTTATGGACAACAATGAATTAAAGGTACTTGGGAATTTCAATAACGGCATTGATTTGGCGAGCAACAATATTTTTACCAGTATTTAAACATTTAGTCCAAGAGCTTTATCTGAGCCTGCGTTGTTTGAAGTTTGCACTTACGGCCATCTTTACTCAAGACTGTTGTCATCAATCTTGCCATAGGGTAGAGATACATTGGTTAGAATTTGATAAGAAATGATGATTAGAGTAATGAAGTTATCCTTAGCCTGGGAATAGTTCCCATCGTGCTTACTCAATCCTAGTTTACATAAACCACTGTGGGAATGCTGCTTTCCCTAACTCGGACCAAAGGTTCAACAATCCTATCCTCTTATCTACTCAACAGTAATGTTCGTTAAGTCTGCTCTTACTTCTTCTAAGTGGCATGTAGAAAACAAAAATAGGCTTTTAAAACGTAAATTACTGATTTGTTTGTACATTCCAAAGGAAGTTGAGTTTGGACTGATAAAAAGTCTTCAAACGATCATCCAATCTACCTATCAGGCTCCTCAAAAGCATCGTGTGTTAAAATTTATGTTTGTGCGGTTTTTAACAAGATAACGTTTACAATTTTGGTTCTTTTGCCCTGAAACTCGGTACATTAAGGGTATATCTAAACCCGACTTATCCAGATCAGTTTATCAATGTACCCAAAGCTCCGATATAGTAGTTAGTAAAAGTTGTGCTAGAGGATTATGCGTGCTCGAACATTGGCAAACATTTGCGTAATTTAAAGCATTCTATATTTTTAAACAGTTGACAACATAAAATATATTAATTTAATCTGACACAGCAAGGGTGAGAACTATTCTTCTGACATCCTGTGTTCCTCTTTGCGGGTAACCATTTGGAACGATATTAGAAGATGATGTCTTGAGTCCGTACCCCGGGTTCGAACTCAAGTCTTCTATTACAGGAAGTGAGTGCTTTGCCACAGAGTTCCTGCCTTAGAACTCCTACACGTAATATTCGTTGAAGACATAAGTGGATTGGAGTATCTGAAGAATTCCTTTAAATGTCAGGTCCCTCCTATTCAAATTAAGTGTCAAAGGGCAGCCTTAAAGGTCTCCGCTGGTGTTTGTGGTCGAAACTCTTACACAATCAAGGAAACACAAAAACATCAGTATACCTCAAGCTGTGAGGCATGTTAATACAAATCCCAAATGATGTTTGCAAAAGACGGTCCATTTTATGTTGATGTATATATATTTGTGACAGTTAACACAAACACGGTCACAATTTTGGTCCCTTCGCCTCGAAAATCTGCAAAATTAAGGTTCAATTAGATCGCTTCATAACCTCTAATTCCGACCATTAGAGTTAAAACCCACAAATCCACTGTGTACACATAATGTCTATAATTATTCTTATCTTGTGCCAAAAGTTACTTTATTATATACTGAGCTAACGATAAAGTTGTATTATTAATACAAGGGAAATAGGGCCGTCATAAGTTGAGGTTTATACCGGAACCAAATTCCTCGCTTCGCCTGTAACTTTTGCTTACTAAACGAAACTCGGAATACATTGTACTCTACGAGACCTACATGTGAACATACGAACAATCCATGCATCTGAAGATAATTGAGACGCCGTAAAAACTTTACATATTTTTTTTTTTATTTGGTTGAATCAGCCGGTTAAAAAAGTGAACCATGTAACCTTTTTATATTTATTGATTTTGCGTATGGGTTAGTTTAAGCACATTCCTTATTATGCGCTTAAACTACGCACAATCCGCTTCTTTGTTTTAGTCGCACCCTTGATAAGTAATGTGTTTGGTTTACGCAGGTCCTGCGGGGTTCACTTTTCCATTTATTTTGGGTAAAATGAATAAAATTTTGTGTTTTAAGAGCTTGAGGATAACTAATTTTGTTGTAATTATCGTCAAAGCTTGGAAATTTAGCTTTAACGATAGTTACAAATTAATTAGTTCTCCTTGACTAGGTTTATTCTTGAAGTATCAAATGAAGGATCCTATTAGGACGGCCCATGAAACCCGTTAAGTGTAATTGATTGAGATCCCTTCCGACTGACCTTAACCATCCTCTCAGCTTAAGTTAATTTCCCTCAATGTTCTTTAAGTTATCTGTAATAATTGCTCTCTCGGTTTTTAATTTGACTGCGCTACCGAAGGCTAATTTATTCAGATAATTCATTTCTTCTTATCTGGTATTATTCATCTATTCCCGCTTTACAAGCCTTAAGTAGATGTGTTTGAATTAATAATTAATGTAACGGAACGTTTTTACTCTTATTTTTCGAAACCTTAACGAATATTTATAATATCTAATTTCAAGATATTACACCACAACGTCTAAATATTGCTTGTTGAAGAAATAGATTCTTTTTGTAAACAGTTTCTTTTCTGCTGTCCCATTATGTTAAGAAAAATATTAGAATGAATTTCCTTTTAGCACTTTCCTCCGAAGGAAAGTAGCTATTGAGGTTGGACTCATGACGGAATTTTTGAAAAATTTCTTCAAATCTTTATCGATCCTACCTAGTAGACACCGAAAATGACCCCCGTTAAAATTTATATATATCTATATATATATATATATGCATATATATATATATATATATATATGTGTCTGTTAACACGATAGCGGCCAGAGTTTTTGTTTTTTCGTCACGAAACTTGGTATATAGCATTCAATTAGCAAACGATTGAACGAGTTCGTTAACCACCAAAGTCGGTCCACCGGAAGGGGGGGTTTACCCCGAACCCATAACACTAATTTGACTATGTCAGCCGTAATATTTGTTATATTTCAACGAAACTTGGTATTCGTAGTGGTAATATAGAGAGAAAAGTGAGATATAAAAATGAACTAAATCGGTTCATTAGAAGGGGGGGTTTACTCCGGACCCACAATACCAATTCGCCACTACCAGCCGTGATTTTTGGTATATTTCGATGAAACTCGGTATTCGTAGTGGTAATCCACAGCTAAATAACTGTTGTAAAAATAAACTAAATCGGTTCATTAGGAGGGGGGGTTTACTCCGGACCCACAATACCAATTCGCCACTACCAGCCGTGATTTTTGGTATATTTCGACGAAACTCGGTATTCGTAGTGGTAATCTACAGGTAAATATGTTTTGTAAAAATAAACTAAATCGGTTCATTGGAAGGGGGGGTTTACTCTTGACCCAAATTCTTAATATACTCATACCGGTCGTAATTTCTGCTGTATTGTAACGAAACGCGGTATACGTCGTGGGTAACTCATGAGAAAGAAGTGTTGTAAAAATGAGCTGAATCGGTCAATCGGAAAGCGGGGGTTTAATTTGTAATATATTTCAATAGAAAAGCCCTTCAGACGTAGGTTCACAAAGCCGCCGCAAGGAGCGCTAGAGTGACTATATCCTGTTCCTGCGTTATATCAAAATACGATAATATGAGGTTTTTTGTATTTATTACATAGTGTAATAGGTACCATGTGTAAACATAACTCTGGAAGCAAATTATTAATTGATCAGTTACTCATTACAAATTTAAAAGAGAACTATTCATGTTTTTATTTTATTTATGTAGGATATTTTAAGCAAATTGTTCTGGAAAGCAATCTACACTACCCAAATTCTGAGGAAAGTGCTTAGTTATGCAGCTCCTGCGTGACGGACTTTTATTTATTTCGCCTTCTATTGATAAGTACCGAAAAAGCCTGTTCCACTCTACTAAAACACGAAGTTTGCTTAATAAGCGGCCCATTTGCCTAAAATAAAATAATTATGCAAAATGAATAGGAAAGCAATACTTTTAAAGTTCTTCCTATTAGATTGGCTAAGACATGTTATTTTGTGTTATCTGTTTGTGTCTAATATTCTTGTAGTATTTAATGTTTTTAGTGAGTGAGAAATTACAGTTATAAATGTAAGTATATTTAATATATTATTGGTTAAAAGTAAATCTTTTACCTCCATTGCCCCTGAAGCTCTGCCTGATATAAAAGCTTAGCTCCTTAAAGTTGCTTATAAACCGCTGACTGCTTTATTAAAAAAAACTATACACTTAGGAAATTAGCCACTTCCATTCCCCTGCTTCTTCTGGTTTTTGTAATATCGATACAAAAGCAAACTAACGAATATGAAAATCACCACTTTTCAGAGTGGAAAAGTATTTATTCATAACTTTTTTTTGGACAGTCAAATATTCGGCAGATTTGACCTTTTGATAGTGGAATACTTACCCTTTAATAGAGTGAAGTCAGATTGAAGAATTTGCCGTAAATAAGTCCAGCAGAAATTATTAAAGATGGACAATGAACGATGCATTTTTTCATATTCGTTAGTTTGCATTTGTATCGACGATATATCTTTCTCATCAGTTTCGAATTTTAAGTTGTTAAAACTCCCCGATGCACACTTATATTTCAGTTTGGTGTGGAGTTATCCAATTGATATACGTATTCGTAACTATGTATAAAATAAGCCATATAAGCAAATGAGAAAGATGTAAACCAGAAGAAGCGGGGGATTGGAAGTGGCTATTTGTCTGAATATATTATTCTTTTTTTTCTTTTTTTCTTTTTTTTTAATAAAAGACTCAGCGGGTTATAAATAAGCTTAAGAAGCTAAGCTTTTTTTACAGTGATTACCTTCCTTAGGAATATGCTCTGTTTAGGCAGATCCTACGTGACGGACGCAGTTTCAGGGGATCGGTCCAGCAGAATACAATATTTACCTCAGTTTACGCAGGTTTCAGGGACGGACTCTTTATTTTATTCTGATGCCTTGAAAAGGCATGGAAGCTGATCTTTCTAAGAGGAAGCCAAATTTAGAGAGGAAAGACGATATACTTCTCGATGTACTTGTTTAGAAGGATACAAAAATATAAACATGGTTGTTTAAATGTAGTCTACCGCTTTAAAAGCCCTCTAGAAATAGGAAGTGCATTAACCTTCGTACTTTCTCCGCCACTTTCTATCACTATTTTACCAAGCAAAATAATTTACTCTTCCATAAATTCCACTCTTATTGTAGTCCTAACCACAGTGGAGGCCACTCTAGTTTTTATTCAACCGTTAATACCGGTACGGAACCAGGGGGAATATTCGTACTCCCCCCCCTTAAGAAGAAGAAAACATTAACCACATAAAGTGAATAGTTATTAGAACTAAATTCTAAATTGCTGCTTTGTTATTAATTGGGGGAAAATCCCGTCACGCTGGTGCTGCGTGACTAAGCACGTTCCTCAGAATTTGGTTAGTGTAGACTGCATTCCTGAATAATTTGCTTAAAATAACCTATATAAATAAAACAAAAACTTGAATGCCCTATTTTATATTTGTAACGAGCAGCTTACTTTTTAATTAAATTTTACAGATTGTTGCGTATGCGGGGTACTAAACTACTTAATAAATACACAAAAACTTCACATTTTTCTTTATGGATCTTAGTGAATAATAAAAGTGTACCCCACTGTAAAAAGAGAAACCCCACAATCATAAGAACGCATCCACTGGAAACAGCGCCCCTATTTAGCGCTCCTAGTTGCAGAAGTAGACTGTTTGGCTGCTTAATTATATTTGAACATAATACAGAATAAACACTAACTTCTAATGAACCAATTTAGTTTATTCTTAAAACACTTATTTCTCTTTAGATATCCCCCCTCCCCTTCCACGACGTATACTGAGTTTCGTTGGAATACACCACAGGTAACAACCGTTATGGGGAAATTAGCAATTCGGATCCGGCCTAAACCCCTCTTAAACATAGACCGATTTAGTTTATTTTTATAAAACATCGTTCTCTGTAGTGGAGATGGAGATAGTTAGCCGTTGCAGAGATACGCAGACAAGATTTCTTCCTGAAAGTCTGTTTTTTTCTCCTAGCCGAATCCCAACTATACCTTGTCTGCGTATCTTTCTCTGTAGATGCTCGCGACAACTATATATATAGACACACCCGTATATCTAAACTTTAGTCGGTGACATTTTCGGTATCAAGTAGTTAGGATCGATGAAGATTTGACAAATAATTCCATCATGAGTGCAACCTCTGTAGCAACAATCCTTTCGAAAGTGGTAAATACATACTTAACATCAGAACCCATTCTATTTTGTATTTAATAATTTCAACAAATTTTATATTCTTTCAGTTATTTAATTATAAGGAGAGAGGTACCCATGACCATGAGAGACACAAAGGACTTGTGTGCTAGATCCCCTCTAGGGTGATCTGTAACCTTTCCAAAAAACCTAAAAGGCATCACATCTACGCTAGGGCGGCAACCTGCAGATAACTCCCGAAAAATCTTTCCTAATATCAAGAGTGTAAAAAATTAAAATTAATTTATAACATTGCTCTCCGCATCTATTAATTCACTCAACTTTATTTTAAAACAAATGAGAGTTTTAGTGATTTTTTTTTCCACTTTATAACAAGCTTCAAGCTGAAGGTAATAATGTTTAAATATCCTTGTGCATTTGAGAGTTAGTAGTGCCGGCGCTCTACAGAGCGTAGGACTGAAGAATGGCTTAACTGTAAAGGGACACCGAGCATCTGCTTTTTCCGGCTTGACCAGAACCTAGTTCCGGCTCTAGGCTCGCCGGATGCTCGGGATTCTCTTTCACACACACATATATATATATATATATATATATATATATATATATATATATATATATATATATATATATATATATAGTTATTCCTTTACGTTGGACATTTTTATTTAAAACTAGCTGACCCGGCGAACTTCGTACCGCCGATTCTTTAATTTTTTATTTTTATTTTAATACTTATTCTGGTATGCGGGACACCGGGTCGGCTAGTAAGATAAAAAAAAGAAGAAAGAAAGTTAATAAGTCAACAATCACATTATGTCAAAAATTATAAAACACTTCTTTTAATGCTCACTAAAAAATCACAATAAAAATTAAAATTTCTTATTATGATACCTCCTTATTATATTTAATTTTATTTTTACTTATTCTAAATTAAGTTTATTTTTTATTTTAGTACTTTATAGTACACGATATTTTTTGTTTGACTACCTGGTGCGTAAACGAACAGAGCAGATGGTTTTCCAACGCGGGAACAGGCAAGATACAATTGACTATGCGAGAAACATGGGTTTTCTAGATTAATACCACAAACACTTAATGACTGCTCCTGGGATTTGTTTATAGTCATAGCGAAAGCAAGCCGTACTGGAAACTGTAGTCGTTTAAACTCGAATGGTACGTCAGTCGGAAACATTGGGATGCGGACTATCAAAACCTCTTCTCCTTTATACTTTCATTTCAATATGATTGCTTCTATTACGTTATTCAGTAATTTCTTTATCGCTAATCATGTGCCGTTACAAAGTTGCGGTTGGTTAATATTTCGCAACATTATAACTACAGATCCAACCTTTAATTGAAGATTATGAGGCGGCAAATCAAGTGAGTTTAAAAATTCCGGTGGATAGTTCACGACATCATCTTCACTAGTTGCTGTTTCAACTGATTCATATGTCCTCATTTCGCCAGGAATGTCATCTTGAATCTTGAAATTTAATTCATTTTCATCAGTGTTTTTGTGCAGCCAGCAGGGTGTAAAAAAATCATGATTTTTTTAAAAAAATCAAAAAAATCGGATTTATTTGATTTAAATCAGATTTTTTTGATTTAAATCGGATTTTTTTGATTTTTTTACTAAAAATGGATTTAAAAAAGAAATCAAACTTTTTAAATGTATCTAGTCTACATAGAGAGCTGGTTATTACCTAGTTGTTCATTATATAAACCTGTAACTAAAATATTTGTTTATTTACAATGGAAATAATGAAATAACTATTCTAAAGTTTTTTGTCTTAAGTGGATAATTTCGGGAGCACAGTAGTATTGACGGATCATATATACAGGTGTTGAAGTTGTCATGTATTTTGAGACCGGAATTTCTGTAAATTTAAAGACTTAAATCGACGAAAATCTTTAATTTTCAGCGATTAAAGACATTAAATTTAACTGTACAGAAACTCTGGTCTAAAAATATAGGACAATTTCGACCCCTGTATATATAATGACTTAATTTTCAAATTTTAAAACAAAGACTTTAGAAATGAAGCTTTACAGAAATATTAATCGCTAGGGAACAGATGTTATTATATTTACATATTTTTTTTCTGATTTGTAAATCGTAAGTATTGATGTAATTCTTCAAAACTCCATATTTTTACATATTCTGCCATAAATACATATGTTTGCTACATATTTTAATATTCTTTTTATTTTGCAACCTCCCAGCATCAAATTTAAAGCTTAATAACACGAACATTAAACACAGCGACACATTAAAATTCCTTGGAATGACATTAGACAAAAAACTAACATGAGGACCTCATATCACAAGTATTCTCAACAAATGTAACAAATCGCTGAATTTCTTAAGAATTCTTTGCAATACTAAATGGGGAGCTGACAAATGTACCATGCTAAAGTGTTACAGAGCCTTCACCTGGCCTCTGCTGGATTACGGCTGCATAGCATATTCATCTGCCAGTTCGGAAACACTAAAAGCATTAGACACAATACACAACACAGGTATAAGACTTGCAACAGGAGCTTTTAGGTCGAGTCCAATAAGTAGCCTTTATTCAGAATCTGGAGAACCGTCGTTGGATTATCGACGTTGGACGATATTTTTTTCTTTTATTTATTTATTTGTTTTAACTGCGCATCGACAAATCTTGGCCATTAGCGCCGACATCCAGGGTGCAGCCAGGAATTTTCTCCGCGAGCCCTGAGATGAGAAAATTCCTGTCTCCGGTGGGGATCGAATCTAGCGCGTTAGCCACTAGACCACGGGAGACCCCGTTGGATGATATGTCTTAAATTTATCGTGAGATCGAAAACTTTGAACACCTGTTGCGTCAACACGTTTTTAAACAACCCTTACATGAACAAATATAAACAGGAACAACCAAGGCAAAAACCACTCCTAATCCGGTTCCACGAAAACACAGAAAATGCTACGTTGATCAATACACCTACATATCCTTACAGAAACCTCTCAATCCCACCTTGAGAGTAAACAACCTAAGAATCGACTTGACTATGACAAAATTTACAAAATTACTACAGCGCTTCATTTAACAACTTGACAAGGACTAATGGAAATACTCCAATAATATACATGGATGGGTCTAAGACAGCAAGTGGCATGGGTGCAGCTGCTGTTTTAGGAGAAAGTATATACATCAGCCTCCCAGTAGATGCAAGTATATATATAGCAGAGCTGCACGGCATTTTGGGCCTATCCAACGTACAGACTACAATACCACACATAATACTGGGTACAGACACCTTAAGTTGTTTACTCTCCTTAAAGAACGTCTACACCACCAACCCGATCCTCGTTCAAATTTTACAATAAGTATCAAGACTAAAAGACTCACACACAATGGTAACAATAGTGTGGGTCCCTTGTCATGAGAACCTTGGAGAGACTTCAAAAGCAGACGAACAGGCAAAACTTGCTACAACTAGTCGCCTGCATGACCAGCACTTACTTACATCATAAGACTTACAAACAAAAATAACACACACTCTAATGAATAGATGGCAAGCAACGTGGCAATGCACACAAGATAACCACCTCAGGAAAATAAAGTGTAGTATACAGCCATATTCGTCAGGAGAACTAAGGACAAGACGCGACGAAGTAATACTAACTGTGAGGAAAAGCATGGGAAAGAAAGGAACCCAGACACTAGCAATATTGAACATCAGCAGCTAGAGAACTGCATTGCTCCATAATTCCCCAATCTTACCTGCCTATTTAGGCGGGGCTAGATCCTAGCCCCCCTCACTCTCCACGACTCTCTACTAGACTCCACGCTCGTCACTATCCACTCTTCTCTATCACTCCTCCCGTCCAGGCCAGTTGTCCTATCAATATACGCTACCTCTTACACGCTGCCTTTCATTCAGAGCCCCCGAATCTCCATCACACTAACACGACTTAGGATTGGACATACACGACTCACCCATTCGTACCTCTTCACAAGACAAGACAAACCACTATGTGAGGCATGTAATGTAGCTTTAACTATAAAACACTTACTAACAGACTGCCTTAAAAGAGACAACTTACAGATTCCTCAAAGCCGCAGTGGACTGTTATCTGATAGGAGCCCACATATTGATACCATACTGACATACTTAAAGACGACAAAGACATATAATAAAATATAGTCATACCACACATGACTTGAGTTCCCAAGTCAAAGTTTCTTATTTCAGGATAATTACCTCAAATTTCAACTCTACAAATATCATTATGATTACTATTTATTATTACCATTAAAATTATACGTTTAGTTCTGTATTTATTTATTTTATTAATTGCTTATATTATCAAACTATAAGCAGTTAAAAAATAACAAGGAATAAAAACAGACAAAAAGAACCGTTCGAATAAACGAAATCAATTACTTAAAGTTTTAAGCACTTATTTCTCCGATTGACATCACCTGATCAAAACTTTCTTCAGAACCTTTTTTGTAGAGCATTTAGTAAGCTTTCGAATGGTAACCTTCCGCTTACCAAGATTCTCAACCGTTTTCGAGATATTAAGGAAAGTATACAAAGTTACCAAAACATTTCATGTCTGTTAATACAGGGTGTCTCCTACTTTTGTTAAAGCCAATTTCATGACTTTTTCATGACTTTAAATGCAAATTTCATGCCCATTAAATCGAAAATAATTTCATTAAAAAAGAAAAAGCCTTAACTTTTATATTAAAATTAATTGTAACATTCATAGTTAATAATAAATGGACGTTAAAACTTAATAAAGAATTGTAACCTTACACGGGTTACCGCAAAATCTATAAAATTACAATATAATCATCATGCATCATTTGTTCAAGAGAATAGTTAAATTAATTGTAAAAGTAATGAAACGATGGTACTAAAAATTTTGGAATGAATATGGAATTAGAAGCCCCAAAAATTTCGAACAATGGTAGTAGAATTCAAAATTTCTAAAAATATTACTAACTACATATTTTTTGTCAATGTAGATAATTTAGTAAATTAAAGTGTATGTAATTTCAATATTGAAGTCTGAATGTGAATAAAGAGAAATAAAAATATATGTAAATAATGGATAATTTATATGTAAATGCTAAAACAAAGGAATCTAACATAGAGGATGGGGAGGCAGGTAGAATTGAGTCACTGGATGAAAACGACGACAATTACGAATGCGCACAAGTCCTGAGATTATGTTAGACTCCGGTAAAACTGAAATTTCGTGACATGGTTCCAAAATTCATGACTTTTTTGTGACTTTCGTGCCCTATTTTCAATTTCGTGACATTTTCATGATATTCATGACTTTTTCGTGCAGTAGACACCCTGTAATATAATATTTTATTCTAACCCTTCCTTAACTCCAAACGTAACCAAAATTTCAACGTATTAGTTTTGATGAAATTCGAACATGCAGAAAATGTTTCATATATTAAGTTTTAAACCCAATAATCCAGTTAAACATAAACTCCGACACTCTGCAGATAGGCATCTGAAAAAGTAGGCTATATTCCCTTTATAATACAGAGGGAATGTTTTAATTAATCAATTGTAGCTTCAATACTGCAGATCTATTAGGATTCTAAATCAAAATAAGCTTTTGTGAGGAGAAAACGCAGGTTTATTCAGATGAGATCAGGTTTATATGTCACATGAGAATAACGAAGAAACCTAATACTGATCAATAAATTTAAAAAAAAAGTTGACATGTGGACAGAGAGCTTAGTGGATAAAGTTCGTATGTAGGCTTAAGCACAGAAAGTTATTATAATTCTTCACAGAATATAACTAATTAAATAATAAAAAATGTATATTGATTTAAATTATCATGTTGAGTTTTGTTAACCACTTCACTGCTACTCCAGCATTGGTGCAGGCTGACTAACAATACAGCGATGGGGTCACCGAATTGGGCCAATTTTTTTCTTTTATTCTTTACACTTTAGCAGCGACAATGTGTGTTGAGATTAAATTAGCAGGTTCGTAGCTCCCAGGATAAGGTTTTCAGCTCAGAGAAAGAGAATTGATACAGTTAACTGCTATGAGTATCTGTTATTTCTAGTCATTAGCAGTAACCTGCCTGCACTAATAGTTATTAAATGCTAAAAATTAACAGATCTGCTAATAGCAACCCATAGCTAGTTATAAGAAAGAACTTGTAGCCTTGTAGTCCATCTCGAACAAGTAGGGAGTAGCATGTGGAAAATGTTTTCTTCAGCCCGCACTCGTGGGGAGTACTTCTTACAAGGGGAGTATACAGCGATGGGATCACCGATTTGGACCAATTTTTTTCTGGTGATTCTACATCGAAAAATAGTCGACACGTGTCCAAGCGTTCCATCCAATGCGCCTTAGGAGCCGAGAAATAAAATAAAATAGGTTGAAAGTGCTTTATTTTTTATATCGAGTTTAGAAAATGATATCGACATGATTCTTTCACCAATTCATTTGTTTTATAGAGTAGATTAAAAGAAAAATATAATCGTTAAAAAATAATTTATATTTCCTCAAATATATTCAAAAATATGCTTTCGTATTCAGGTAAACTAGTATTATACATTTTTTTACACCAAAAATAATAGCAGATTTAAAATCAGCACCCCAAGAAACCCCCCCCCCCCCAAGAATATCATAGAAAACAAAAAATAATGATTTTTCCTAGTCTGGAAGAGACTAAACATTTGTAAGCGAAAAGGCAATGTAAACGTTTTGAAATTCAATATCTCCCCTTGAGATAATCCGATTTTTACGTCATTGAAATCTTTCGAAAGGAGAAAGGCTCCTTTTTCTAACCATATAAATGACTATTGTATTATCTCAAAAGGTACTTGTGAAAAATGGTTTTCAAAATAAAAATAGAATGTAAACTTTTTTGCATATAACGTCAATTCCAGAACACGTAGAAACACCCCGATTGGACGGAAATGTGTCACATTATGGCCTTTATTGGCCCTCTAATTTGGTTTGGATCGGGTAAATATTCTTTGAAATATGGCCAGATTCTTGAATCTTTAACAAAATCTTAAGGGTCCCCCCTTAGCAAAATTAAAATACATTTTTTTTAATTTTGTAATATCCCCAAAAAATTTGAATTTAGGGGTTTTTCAATGTGCTAAAAACGAATCTGACATCCGTTTTTAAATCAAAAATTGTTTTACATACTCGACTGTAGAAGTCATTATTATGCCCAAATATTCCATAAACCTACATTTAAAAAGTTATCGATTATGAAACAATTTTTGATTTAAAAACGGATGTCAGATTCGTTTTTAGCACACTGAAAAACCCCTAAATTCAAATTTTTGAGCTGAAGAAAACATTTTCCACATGCTACTCCCTACTTGTGCGAGATGGACTACAAGGCTACAAGTTCTTTCTTATAACTAGCTATGGGTTGCTATTAGCAGATCTGTTAATTTTTAGCATTTAATAACTATTAGTGCAGGCAGGTTACTGCTAATGACTAGAAATAACAGATACTCATAGCAGTTAACTGTATCGATTCTCTTTCTCTGAGCTGAAAACCTTATCCTGGGAGCTAGGAACCTGCTAATTTAATCTCAACACACATTGTCGCTGCTAAGTGTAAAGAATAAAGAACTTACACATAGAAACTGTTGAATGCTAGGAATAACAAAATTAATGAAACACAAATACTCTAACATCAATATAATAATTATTAGTAACACTAAACAAAATATAATAAACATTAAAAATGAATACAGAACGATGAGTAATAAAATGACTTAGAAGAGAATAAAGCAGTACATTTGTATGTTTAATAATTTTACAAAAATAGAGAACCTTCAAAACATCACAAATTCAAAATATATATATATATATATATATATATATATATATATATATAAAGAAAATTATAATGATCAAAACTTTATCTACTACAGAAAACAAAATATGTATAAACCTAAGGTTTCTAAAAAACAATTATTGCATATGTAGGTTAAAAAAAAAATAAATGAAAGAAAAAAAATCACTAATTAGACGTTATTTTCAGTTAGATTGATGAATATTGTGGTCATATCACCTAAGGAATTTATGTATATAAATAAATTTAGGAAATCGGAATGTAGTAAACAGCTTTTTCTGTGAATTCCTTGCTGTAGTACTTCCTAACATTCTATGGAATAGTTTAATAAGAATTACAGTCCAGGCAACGAATGCTTAAATTTGTTTGGGCTGGGTAGGAGGTGAACTTATCAAAAGTCCTCGCCCGTAGCCTTTGTGCTGGCAGGGGGGGGGGTTAGAAGGTCCCATTTTTCGGGTTTTCACTTATATATTGGAAACCCTGCGTCCTAGTGACATGACTATTCTATAACAAATAAAAGCTGATTAAATTTCCTACAAGTTCTATACAATAAAGTTTTTCGAGATATCTTTAGTTTTCAAAATATCTGCCGAAATCGGTTGTGAGAACGCAAAACTTCAGTTCTACCGATAAATGGTATTTGAGAGCAGAGACATCATAGAGAAGAAAGGAGCAAGTGATATTTAGTAGTGAACGAGCAGAACTACTAGAATAGCAAGAAAAAGCCTCTAGGTAGCAGGAGAATTCAGTTTTAAGCAGTGATAGGCAATAGCACTATTTTCTGTTAACTGTTCAAATTGTTAATGCTAATAATGACTAGCAGTTAGAAATAACAGATACAACTTCTAACTTCTAATAGTCCAGGCAACGAACAGTTATTGATGGAAATTTTTGGAACGAAATGTTTGACATCGTAACTTTGTTTGGGCTGGATAGGAAGTGAACATATCAAAAGTCAAAAGGGGATATATGTATATCGGTAGAACCGAAGTTTCGCAGCCTCACAACTGATTTCTTTCAAATTTTGTACAATAACGTATTTCGA
Source organism: Gonocerus acuteangulatus (assembly GCA_946811695.1). NCBI lineage: Eukaryota > Metazoa > Arthropoda > Insecta > Hemiptera > Coreidae > Gonocerus > Gonocerus acuteangulatus. The sequence goes on from OX328123.1 coordinate 38,736,757, forward strand.
TGCACTAAACAAGAATCTTTTAAAAAAAAAAAAAAAAAAAAAAAAAAAAAATCGCTTTCAACTAGGGAAGAAGTTATTAAGCACTAAAGTTCACTGTTATGCAGTTTATGAGAGCTAATGTAAACAACTATCCCAAAAAAAACATAAATGTGAAATAGAGGCCAAGTTCCTCCCCCCACAAAGAAACACCCCTTCCCCAAAAAGCGAGAAATATCTCCTCCTAAAACCCCTAAAAAACGCCTTACCATCCTACACTCCAAAAAAAGTAGTATGAGTTGGTGTATTAAGTGTACCATATTTTGAACCAAAAATATTTGCCAATGCAACAGATGATACAAGAAAGAAATGTCCAAGTTCATTACTTAGAAGACCTCATAGTTACTTACTAAGAACAGTAAAGACACTTCAAGTGACCTTTAAAAACAACAATAAAAATACTTATATCCAGTTACTAAAATATCACTTTCCTCAACCAGGTATATTCTTGAACTTGGCAATGTTTAGTTTTCTCTCTAAAGATAATTTCGGCACAAATAAAACATTGCCAAGTTCAAGAATATACCTGGTTGAGGAAAGTGATATTTTAGTAACTGGATATAAGTATTTTTATTGTTGTTTTTAAAGGTCAGTTGAAGTGTCTTTACTGTTCTTAGTAAGTAACTATGAGGTCTTCTAAGTAATGAACTTGGACATTTCTTTCTTGTATCATCTGTTGCATTGGCAAATATTTTTGGTTCAAAATATGGTACACTTAATACACCAACTCATACTACTTTTTTTGGAGTGTAGGATGGTAAGGCGTTTTTAGGGGTTTTAGGAGGAGATATTTCTCGCTTTTTGGGGAAGGGGTGTTTCTTTGTGGGGGGAGGAATTTGGCCTCTATTTCACATTTATGTTTTTTTTTTGGGATCTCATTACTTTTTTCTAAGTATTAATTAAAATTTAGTTGCCGCATACCTACTGGCTTTTTTCTTCAAATAAAACCAGGGTCTTTGGATTCTGAATAAAGTTCTCCTTACTGCTTGATATTTGATACCAATAATCAACCTACATACATCTAATCACTAGACTAGAAAAGTTAGAAGCTATTCCAGATGACAGTACTCTAGAGGACAAATTGATTGCTCTCTTAATTAAACGATTACACTGTAAAACACAGGAACCTCATCCCGAGGATAAAGATCACAATAGGGAAAGTGTAGAAGGTCTTCAAGAAAAAGAAAATAACAAAGACGATACATTTTGGGTTTGTGATTCTAAACTTTGTGATTTAGATGACTTTGAAAAACTTAGTATCTGCTTTCAAGTATATTAAGCAGATAACCCCTACGACTTTATTTACAACATTTAAGAAAGAAGTCGCACCTGTTGTTGTATAAGATTTTGATCGAGCCTATATGCGTCGAAATGTTTTTTAAAACATCAAATATAGGTTCTCCTTACCAAGACGATTCATTTGATACCCCACATGATGGGTTTTAGAAGGAATGATGGCTTTCCGAAGGAACAAAAAATACAAAACGTCATAGGTAATATGACACTCCCATATCAAGACCTACCTGCATGCCAAGTTTGGTCAAAATAGGCCAAACGGTGTGGATTTGTTTAAAGAACAAACATACAGACAGATAGCTGAAAGACCTTTTTTTACCTTTCCTAGTGCATTCCCGGACCAAGACCTACCTGTGTGCCAAGTTTGGTCAAAATCGGTCAAATCGTGTGGATTTGTATAAGGAATAAACAGTTAGGCAAACAGCTGATAGACGATTTTGAACTACCCTGTGATTCTCCCCGTATCAAGACCCACCTGTGTCCCAAGTTTGGTCAAAATTGGTCAAACGGTTCGGATTTGTATAAGGAACAAACATACAGCTGGTATAAGATTTTGATCGAGCCTATATGCGCCTAAATGTTTCTTAAAACATCAAATATAGGTTCTTCATACTGAGACGATTCATTTGATACCCCACATCATGGGTTTCGGACGGAATGATGGGTTTCCAAAGGAAGTACAAAACTGGCACGCCCCCGCCCCGGAAGCGGAGTCAAACACAACTTTACAGGATTTTTCGATTTTTTCCTTTAATAACACCCTCATATCTATCATCCTGCAAAATTTCAAGTCTCTAGCCTCATGGGAAGTGCCTAATAATTTTGATGAGTCAGTGAGTGAGTGAGTCCTATAAATCCCAATTTTCGATCGCTTATATCTCAGAAACTATTCGATGTAGAATTATAAAAATTTCCAGTTTTACTCACATCTGGTAGTATAATACCTGTGTAAAATGTCATAACTTTAGCTTTACCTGGTTGAAAGTTATGAGAGGGTAAAAATCGGCTCTAATACCTCCTGTAATATACACACAGTATGCTTAGGCCGGAACTTGGCCTGGCGCACTACCATGCGCCTAGATATTAGTCAACATGCGCGAGTATGGAAAAGTCCGTAATAAAGAAGTCTAATTGAAATTAAATATCAATTATTTAAATTCACCAGCACTTATTTATTCACAACCATTTTTTTAAATAATGAAACATTCTTCACATTTCTTGTTTCGTTCGTGAAAAGTATTATATTACAGGAATCCCTTAATAATTATTAGTTTGTTCTAATTTGTGCCTGCTTAAGTTTGATTTTCAACATACTTTCATTTTATGCAAAACTAACAATGAAGTTGCATGAATTTATAATTCTCGTCCACAATAGAGAAGAATTACTCAAAGGCATTTTTCGGTGCAATTGGGGATTTATATCCACCGAACATTGCGTCTGAAGGAGAAGAAAACTAAGAAGAATGTCTAGGATGACTTTTGGGCATACATGCTAAGCGATTCCGCTCGCTCAAAAAGATATCAAAACTCTAGTCTACCCATCTCGCTAAAATTAATAGAATTTTATTAATTTTAGCGAGTTGGATTGACTAGGGTTTTGATATCTTCTTGAGCGAGCGTAAACGCATAGTACTTCTGCCCAAAAGTGATAGGTTACGACGGGTGAGGATGCCCTTAAAATTGACGATTATTTTTGAATAAACGGTTTATGAACATTTCAAATGAGAGTTCTCTTTTTACGAATGTCATATGTATTTGCATGCGCATGTTTACAAATACGCTTTTTATGCCTACTTTTATAACCTTCCTAACATTGAACTTTAGTGAATAATAACTTCTTTCCTAGTTGAAAGTTAATTTTTTTTTTTTTTTTAATTTTTTAGTGCATTAAAATGCGTTGTAGTGAAAAATGTTAAAGAAATCGTTTGTGAGGACGCTAAATTCAGTTTTACCCCACCTATCAAATCCTTGTCATCCACATTTTGCAAGTTACCCATATTTAAAGCAATATTCTCTAATTACTCCCTGAGTTGTCATACTGGCAGTTACTCCTCAGCGATATTTACTGTGACTTTTGCGACTCACTTGGACATTTCATAAGGAGTTTTTTTCTTTGTCTTATGGATATATTTTGTCATCAATTGTGGTTTAGATTCATTTTTTTTTTTTAAATGTTTCACTCGAACAGATTCAATTATCTGTTTTGAAAAATTAAAGATGACGGGGTTTTAAAGAAGAGGGTTTCCCGACAAGGAGATTCTGGAGCTTATTACACGTTTGGAATCAGATGTACTTTTATGTAAAAATGAGAAAAATCAGTAGTACTTCTATGATTTAAAAGTAAGATCTCCCTCCCTTACAAAGTGCTAATGATAACATTGCAGTAGATGCACACTTAAAAAGTCTGACTCGCAGGAACTGCTTCATCTTAGCGCGGTTCTTTTCATATCCCTTGTGTCAATAGCGAAGGAGGAGAAGCAGTTATTGGTAGGTTTTGATATTTCGTGAAAACTATAAAATTACATCTCAAAGAGAAGGAAGATTTAAGGCACCACAACAGGAAACTGATAGTATTCTAAGCCCCCCCCCCCACCTCATCAAGGTTTGCCATGGGAAACTATTATCTATTTGTTTCTCATTTTCATACCTTATTTTATTAAAATACTAATTTTACTATTAAATGCAATTAAAAAAAAGATAACCAATTAAAACGTTAGGTAAACAGTGACAAATCCCCGTTGAAAAGAACAAAATTAACAATTTTGAAGTTTTAAGCACTTATTTCTCGAATTGACATCGCCCCACCGAAAAATTTTATCAGAACCTTTTAAGTAGGGAATTTAGTATGCTTTCGAATGGTCACTTTCCACAATTTCCCAACCGTTTTCGAGATATTTTAGAAAATATACGAAAATTTCAAAACTTTTCATGCCTGTTAATGAAATATTCTATTTCTGGTATCGTCTACTTGGAAGGGTAATTTTGAAGTTTAGGGGCCTCTTCATTGATTTTTTTTTTTTAAAACGAATCAGTTAAAGAAAAAAGTCGCTCTCTACTAGGAAAAAAGTTATTAAGCTCTGAAATTCACTGATGTGCAGGTTAGGAAGGCTAGCGTAAACAACAATATTTGTAAACATGCACGTGCGCAGCGTTGTAAAATTGGGTAATAAAGAACTATGATTAGAAATGCTTATAAATTATCTATTGAAAAATAATTGTAAATTTTAAGGCCCTCTTCACCCATTGTAACCTGTTGCTTATGGGCATACGTGCTGTGCGTTTTCACTAGCTCAAGAAGATATCTAAACTCTAGACAATCCAACTTGCTTAAATTAATAAAATTCTATTAATTTTAGCGAGTTAGATTGACTAGAGTTGTTATATGTTCTTGGTCGAGCAAAGCAAGCAGATAGGCATAGCACGTGTGCTCAAATAAAAATAAAATATAAATGCTTAAAACAAAAATATAAATACTTCATTTTCTTTAGCCTATGTCCTAGAAATCTTCTAATCTTTCATTTTCAAAAGTGAAATGAAAAATTATTTTTATTTAACTCTAATTTCTCGCCAAATTTTCCACAATCGATGGAATTGGTCTGAAGCTTATTTTCGACAAAAAAAATTAATAATTATTCTCTCTTGTGAATAATTGTTATAAATTCTTACACTCATTTGACTTTTTCGCAATTATCAGAGCGCACTAATTGTAAAGGCATCAGCTAATTATTAAGGGATTTCTTTTATATAATACATTCCAACAGCGAAACAAAAAATGTGAAGAATGTTTCATTATTTTAAAAAATGTTTTTAAATAAATAACTGATGGTAAATTTAAATTAGACTTCTTTATTACAGACTCTAACATACCCATGCATGATCATGTTTACAAATATAGTTTTTTATACTAGCTTTCTTAACCTGCATAACAGCAAAATTCAATGCTTAATAACTTTTTTCCTAGTTGAGAGCAATTTTTTTTTAAACGGATTCATGTTTAGTACATCAAAATATTTCATAGATCAACCAGTAAAAAAATCAGCATGGAGGCCCCAAAACTTCACAATTTACCCCTGGAAGCCAAGTAGGTGTTTATCTGTAGGCCAGTAAGAAATATTCTGGTCCTTGGAGATCTTGGCGTGGTGAGTGTGCTCTAAGCTAAGAAAATGCTGCTAGAAGTGGAAGCCGAAACGAGACTTTATTTCAGGGTGTAAAAAAATCATGATTTTTTTAAAAAAATCAAAAAAATCGGATTTATTTGATTTAAATCAGATTTTTTTGATTTAAATCGGATTTTTTTGATTTTTTTACTAAAACTGGATTTAAAAAATAAATCAGGCTTTTTAAATGTATCTAGTCTATATAGAGAGCTGGTTATTACCTAGTTGTTCATTATATAAACCTGTAACTAAAATATTTGTTTATTTACAATGGAAATAATGAAATAACTATTCTAAAGTTTTTTGTCTTAAGTGGATAATTTCGGGAGCACAGTAGTATTGACGGATCATATATACAGGGGTTGAAGTTGTCCTATATTTTAAGACCGGAATTTCTGTAAATTTAAAGACTTAAATAGACGAAAATCTTTAATTTTCAGCGATTAAAGACATTAAATTTAACTGTACAGAAACTCTAGTCTCAAAATATAGGACAATTTCGACCCCAGTATATATTCAAATTAACTTAATTTTCAAATTTTAGAACAAAGACTTTAGAAATGAAGCTTTACAGAAATATTAATCGCTAGGGAAAAGATGTTATTATATTTACATATTTTTTCTGATTTGTAAATCTTAAGTATTGATGTAAATCTTCAAAACTCCATATTTTTACATATTCTGCTATAAATATATATGTTTGCTACATATTTTAATATTCTTTTTATTTTGCAACCTCCCAGCACCAAATTTAAAGCTTAATAACACGAACATTAAACACAGCGACACATTAAAATTCCTTGGAATGACATTAGACCAAAAACTAACATGGGGACCCCATATCAAAAGTATTCTTAACAAATGTAATAAATCGCTGAATTTCTTAAGAATTCTTTGCAATACTAAATGAGGAGCTGACAAATGTACCATGCTGAAGTGTTACAGAGCCTTCACCATTTTCTGGATTACGGCTGCATAGCATATTCATCTGCCAGTTTGAAAACACTAAAAGCATTAGACACAATACATAACACAGGTATAAGACTTGCAACAGGAGCTTTTAGGTCGAGTCCAATAAGTAGCTTTTATTCAGAATCTGGAGAACCGTAATTGGATTATCGACGTTGGATAATATGTCTTAAATTTATCGTGAGATCGAAAACTTCGAACACCTGTTCCGTCAACACGTTTTTAAACAACCCTTACATGAACAAATATATACAGGAACAACCAAGGCAAAAACCACTCCTAATCCGATTCCACGAAAACACAGAAAATGCTACATTGATCAATACACCTACATATCCTTACAGAAACCTCTCAATCCCACCTTGAGAGTAAACAACCTAAGAATCGACTTGACTATGACAAAATTTAAAGAAGCTGACGCATCATCTAAAAATTACTACAGGGCTTCATTTAACAACTTGACAAGTTCTAATGGAAATACTCCAATAATATACACGGATGGGTCCAAAACAGCAAGTGGCATGAGTGCAGCTGCTGTTTTAGGAGAAAGTATATACAACATCAGCCTTCCAGTAGATGCAAGTATATATACAGCAGAGCTGCATGGCATACTTTTGGGCCTGTCCAACGTACAGACTACAATACCACACATAATACTGGATACAGACTCCTTAAGTTTTATACTCTCCTTAAAGAACATCTACACCTCCAACCCGATCCTTGTTAATATATTACAAGAACTATCGAGACTAAAAGACTTACACACAATGGTAACAATGGTGTGGGTTCCAGGTCATGAGAACCTTGGAGAGACTTCAAAAGCAGACGAACAAGCAAAACTTGCTGCAACTAGTCGCCCGCATGACCAGCACTTACTTACATCACAAGACTTACAAACAAAAATAACACACACTATACTGAATAGATGTCAAGCAACATGGCACTGCACACAAGATATCCACCGCAGGAAAATAAAGTGCAGTATACAGCCATATTCGTCAGGAGAACTAAGGACGAGACGCGACGAAGTAATACTAACTGTGAGGAAAATCATGGAAAAGAAAGGAACCCAGACCCTAGCAATATTGAACATATAATATTGAACATCAGCAGCTAGAGACCTGCATTGCTCCATAATTCCCCAATCCTACCTGCCTGTTTAGGGGGGGGCTAAATCCTAGCCCCCCCCTCACTCTCCACGACTCTCTACTAGACTCCACGCTCGTCACTCTCCACTCTTCTCTATCACTCATCCCGTCCAGGCCAGTTGTCCTATCAATATACGCTACCACTTACACGCTGACTTTCATTCAGAGCCCTGGAATCTCCATCACACTAACACGACAGGATTGGACATACACGACTCAACCTTTCGTACCTCTTAAAAAGACAAGACAAACCACTATGTGAGGCATGTAACGTACTTTTAACTGTAAAACACTTACTAACAGACTGCCTTAAAAGAGGCAACTTACTGTTATCTGATAGGAGCCCACATATTGATACCATACTGACATACTTAAAGACGACAAAGACATATAATAAAATATAGTTATACCACACATAACTCCCAAGTCAAAGTTTCTTATTTCAGGATAATATACCTCAAATTTCAACTCTACAAATATCATTATGGTTACTATTTATTATTACCATTAAAATTATACGTTTAATTCTGTATTTATTTATTTTATTAATTCCTTATATATTTCTTTATTATTATTCTTTTCTTTATTTTTATTTTATTATTCATTCTCCATATCCTTTATTTTTTAACTTTGTTACTGATCCTTGGCTTATAATTTATTATTTTATTTATTATATTTTATATAAATTCGTTTAGGGCAGATCACAATTGCTGTGCAGCTCTTAAAGTAAAATAAATAAATTTAAAAAAAAATTGTAATTGAAGAAATAAAAGAAAACCGAGAAAGGAAATAAAACTTTACACATTGAGTCTAGGTGACTGTGTCTTTTCTAATTCCAAGGAGGTGGCTATATATATACTATGTTAATACTAGATGAAATAGGCATGTTGTTAGTGGATAGCATTAGAATCATACGAGAGTAATAGAGAAAATCCAGGTTTTAGAAGGAGATACTGGGAATCGATTAAAAATAAAGTGAAAAGACAGTCCAGAAAAAAAACCCTGGGTGGAAAAATATCCACATTATTGGGTATATCCATAGCGGCAAAACGATTAACAGTTTAGTTGAATCCCACTCTTCAGAGCAGTTGATTGTAGTCTTAAAATAAACACCAGTGACTTAGTAGATATTGAAGGATAATTCAGACGCTTCAAAAGTATACTCAGATCAGACCGGCAAAATTTCACGTTTGAAAATTTCAAAATAATGTTCATCTGTAGAAATTTTCAACTTTTTCCCCTTTTTGTAATGAATTCCTAATATTTATTTTTGCTTTATTTTTCAATATGCTAAACAGTTTTTAGTCATTTTGTTCTAGACTTTTGTTCTTTCCATTAATAATAACAGAGTTCCTACTTATTATTTATGCTTTTCTTTTCAATATTTTATAGTGTTTATGGTATTTGTTTACTAAATATTTTCAATTTTTTATTACATATTTTAATATAAGTAGTTAAATATATATGTAGATATTTTGAATTTTATATTACATGACCATCCGTTCCCTATTAATCACGTATAATAACAGTAATATTATTTATTTAAAGCTTTGAACAAAAATGCCAGTTTGTCAGCCTTTTCACATCTAAATAGGTAGTTTCTCGTTTGACTATGAACAAAACCAAAGGTTGAAAAAATTCTGTCATCCCCTGCAGAAGTTGCCTTTCCAATCATAAGCTGCTCTATTATTAACAGTTCTTTTGAGGAAATAAAATATTGTAACGCAGACGAAGTCTTCCACCAATTTAAAGCATTCACTTCGCTCACTACCTGCCAATCTGTTTTATCTTAACGTTAAAAGGAGATTTATTTGCAGAATTAAAAACAAAGAAAGGATCATAAAAGATACAGACTTTGAATAGATAAGAACGGTCAAGTTAGGGTAGGCTCTAGGGACAAAAATAAAGACAAAATGTTGAAATGGCTGAAAAAAAGGCAGAACTAGTTAGATTTAAGATAAAAAATAAACTAAAGTTAAAAAATATATAATAATAATTTTTTTAATAGAATCAATTGGTTTAAATCATTTTTTTTTTTTTTTTATGAAATCATTGATTTAAATCAATGATTTTTTTAAAAAAATCAAATGATTTTAATCATGATTTAAATCACTGATTTAAATCAATTGATTTAAATCGTTGACACCCTGGCAGCCAGTATAGCTCGTTCGTACATCCAATCATGGAATAAGTAATTTTGAGCAACATTTGGAAACAATTTTTGAATGAGTTCAGCTTTTCACTCAATTGTTTTGCCTTCCCGGAACCCCTTCGCTAACACTTAAACATGTTGGGTTCAATCCCCACCGGAGGCAGGAATTTTCTCATCTCTCTCAAGGCTCGTTGGGAAAATTCCTCGCAGCACCCTGGAAGTCGGCGCAAATGACCTAGATATCGAAGCGCCGAAAAAAAAACTCAAATACTTGTTCTACAAAAGCTGTCCCAAACCTATGTATATTTGTCATGTACAAAAGCTGTCCCAAACCTATGTATATTTGTCATGTACAAAAGCTGTCCCAAACCTATGTATATTTGTCATGTACAAAAGCTGTCCCAAACCTATGTATATTTGTCATGTACAAAAGCTGTCCCAAATCTATGAACATTTGCCTTGTCCAAAAGCTGTCCCCAATCTATGTACATCTGCGTTGTACAAATACTCTCTCATTTCTATGTAGGTATATCTGTGTTGCACAAATGTTGTCCCAAATGTATGTACATCTGCATACATTGGGTAATGTTGTCTACCCCAAGTCTATGTATACTTGAATTGTACACAAGCTGTCCCAAATCTATGTACATCTGCGTTGTACAAATATTCTCTCAATTTTATGTAATATGTGTTGTGCAAATGTAGTCTAAAATTTACGTTCATTTACATTGTATTCGTTCTCTTTCAAATCCATTTACATGCCCGTTGTAGAAATTCTGTACCAAATTTGTTTGCATATCCTCTGTACAAATGCTGTCCCAAATTAGTGTTCATGACCGCTATACAAATGGAGTCCTAAATTCATGTTCTTGTCCACAGTATAGATTTTGCCCATATTCACGTAAACGTCCGCTGTAGAGGTGCTGCCCAAAATCATGTCTTTCCCCGCTGGCATTTAAAGCTGTAGCAGACAGCTGTTTTCTAGTTAGCTCTCTATATCCAGTCCAAGTGTGGTCAATTTTTCGAGCCAATGAGTTATTGGCCGGATGAATGCAATCAAATTAGCCTATTAATACAATGGAATTTACATAAGAAAATATGTACAAGTTTTCGACCTAGTTGTCCGAACGATCTATAACTATCCTGGTTTCATGCTTTGCACTAAATAACATCAATACCAAAAGAGTTTTAAATCCTAGCTTATAAGAGGTTTTAAAATAAGTTTTAAGTCTGACAGTTGGGTTTGAAGATTGAGTTGGTTGTTGTGAATGAGGCTGGCCTTGAAGGAGTATGCGTGTACTATATATAGTGAGTGTAACTCATGAATGGAGGACGTTCTGCTCTGATTCTACTTCAATTGGTTACACCTTCCCTACGCCCCCCCCCCTCCTTCCCCGTTCATATTCCTACCAATCAGTCAGAATTGCATTCCTCTTCGACTCCCTCCCCCCTACATCATTTTCTCTCTTCTCCGTCCATCATTCTATTTCTTACTTTCACGGTCTTCTTCAATATAGACCTTCTTGTCAATACTTTTTTATTATATTTATTTTAATGATGTGTCATTGAGAAGAGATAATTGGCCGTTGATGTTGAGAGGTATGTACGATCGGGCTTCGGTCATGAGTTGAATATAACTACATTTTATAACTATATATATCTTTATTTGAAAATTATACAATACAATAACATATTTTTTATAATTCTTTTGTTCATGATAGAGTCATGATGTATCGGTAGGGAAAAAAAAAGCCCAGAGGCCAAAACCTATTAGCTAGAAAAACATTTTATAACTAAAATGAATTTTATTTCTGCCAGCGTTTCGGCTTGACATACAAGCAGAAGAGTTCTGTTTCTTGGAGGCTGCATTTCTACACTATTGATCAATTTTAAGTTCTTCAAACTAAAAGTGAATCATTTATTACTTTTTTTTTTTTTTTTTCTTACGGCGCATCTACAACTTGGCCATTAGCGCCGGGCTATCTATAGGTTGTCAGCCTTTTATAATACCAACAGCACGTGGTCGGTCACCCATTCAGGTACTGACCACACCCGACGTTGCTTAACTTCAGTGATCTACGGGAACCGGTGTATTCAACGTGGGAATTTATTACTTATTTCCAATTACTGATTTGATGTCTCTACTCGAGTTCTGAAGAAGCTGGGGTAACCCAAATAATTTTGATAAAGTTGATGGAGGCCGTTGTTATCTGCGATTCATATGATAATTTATGTTTATCAATTGTTTTACACTGTATAATCCGTATTCGGTAAAGACACAAGACTATACATCGAACCATATGGGGTCCGCCACATGGGGGGGACTGCCGGGTCCTGTTGTCCCGGGCCAGGGCACCGTGGGGGCCCGGGCCGGGCCTCGCTAATTGGAAAAAATGTATAGGTTATGAGCTTGTAAAAGGAACGGGGTTTAGAAATGTAGACGGGCGTAGCCTATATTTATTTTAAATGGATGTATATTTTTTTAATGTACATAAACGACAAAACAAGTGCAGTCCCAGAATAGTATATTTCATTTGGAGTCGTAATAAAACTACAAGTACCGAAAGTGCTGCACCGATTGTCGGCTTTTACTCTCATTTCGCTCAAAACTCAAGGTGAAAATAATTTTAAAATGTCCAAAGTCATCTAGCTGAGTATTAGAATTTTCAGTCTGGCTCTGGGAAGTGGGGGCCCGTGATTTGGTCCAGGGCCCGGCTCTGAGATGTGGTGGCCCTGCTCCATAGGGTTACTATGCTTGAGGAAAATAGAAGGATACTAAATATTTATTTTTTATTGTTTTGAAAGTTGTTTACATTGTTGAATAGATACGTTCCTAAAAATATAAAAAGTGTTCTCTGGGTGCACTTTTATTAAGGAATTTAATTGTTGACATGTTAAAGATTTTCAACAGGACTTTTCTGAGGTTTAAATTCTTTACACTCTTAATTGCATACGATCTTCACCCCAACCATCTTTATTTATTTGCTTATTAATTTTCTTTTCCACATTTTTAACGTTTCGGCCTCGGGGCCATTCTCATAAAACTTCACTAATCTGTTCACATATCATTCACCCTGTTTCAAAAGGGCTTGTCATCACTGTAATATTGCAGCTAACGTTTCCATTATTTAAGCTACAATACAGACAATGTGGCCACAACATTCCACGATTTTTTTTTTTTTTTTTTTTAAGTAAAAATGAAAATCTTATTTAAAAATTATTTTTTAATTGCTTTCATTTGTTAATTTATTTTCAACTGTTAATTATTATTTAATTTTTTTTAGTGATGAATCACCCTTTTTGCGGTCTCACAAATTTATAAATAAATGTTACAATATGATTTTTTGAGCACCTTATTTTAAAATTTTTAGAGTTTAGCTTAAGTAGGTTTAAATGTTGACACATCATTTTATTACCCAGACATAAGCTTGCACTTTATTAATTCAATCCATTCTTAATTACAGATGAGCGGAATCCTGTGCCATGTATTGTACGCTACAAGAAAGATTTGGGTGTTGGGACCGGGTCTACCATGTGGCAGTTTGATCTTCCACAAGAGACACTAAACCAAGGTATAACTAAATTCTCTAATTTTACCGAACTATTATTATATACAAATTTAAGCTGTGTTAATATTTTTTTTAGTAACAGAAGCAATGCACTTTGCTTTAATACTTTTTTAGTTGTCTGCTCAATTGTACTACTTTTCTTGCTTTTCTTTTGGAACAAATAATTATTAATGTTAACATCACCTATACATTTACTACAATTTGATATAATTTATGATTTTACAACTGAAGTTATTCAATATTTTTTGTTACAATTATAACATTTCTTTGTCCTCTATATATGGGACATTGTTTTCTAGTAATTGGATCTGAACATGAATATAAAAATAATTCTACCTAGCACTGTATTACTATAACTGTTCTGGTTAATCTACTATACTTGTATATTGTTTTAAATGATAGAAATTCTTTTTGTTAATTTTGCTGTAATATTACTTATTTTATTTCCTTTAATATCTTGGGTAGAACGTTACTTCAAATACAATTTTTTTTACAATACCTTTAATTCATACTAATGCAATTACAATTCATATTGAACTATTGGCCAACTTATTAATGGAAATGAGCAGTAAAGAGTAATAAATTTAATATTTATTTAACTTACCAAAAACTTAACAAAAATACAAAAGAACCGCAACAAATTATTTGTATTCATATCAGACCAATTATTATAGGGGCACATAACCCGACAAGGTTTTGCCCGGCCATGCCGGAGGCGGCCAGCAACTGTCCGACCTACTTATTATTCATAGCATTACCAGTTAACATTTTAATTATTGATAAATGTTTTTTCCATACATTAATGGGTAGGAAACCAATACTAACTGCCAAGTCCCCAATATGTTTCAACTTAGAGGAATATAAAAAGTTTCTTTTTTTTTTTTTTCTTGTTTTCCACGTTGGAGTAATCCTCTGTTAGGGGAGTTTATTTTGAAATACATGTTCCATCATTGTGAAATTTCATCAAAATTGGTTATGCAGGCATGAGATTGTTTTACCCATATATTGTTTAATTTCATACGAGAACCTCTGATGTCAAGGGGTCTAAGTAACAAACTCAATGTTTTAGGAAAATGGAGTCAAAGTTTAACATATGTGGTAACAGCAAAAACTAGACAGTTTTTACAGTTCTGATCATACTAGACGAATCCTCAGGTCCTTGGCTGTTTATTATCGATAATACATTGTCTGGTTTATGATTAATGTGCAAAAGAATTGGAGAATCTGCACATAGATCCCTTAATTTCCTTCTGGGCTGTATATTAGAAAAGTGACAATACTCAAGAGAACACAAGCAATGTGGCGCAACTCTCAAGAAAATTACTCGGATCTCTTTACCAGCCTGAAGATTATGGTGTTCACAGCCCATTCCTGTATCTAACTCATTTTTTTTTTTTCAAAAATGGCACTTAGACTCCTTGACTTCTGGGGCTCTCATATATTTTTATTTTGTAATATTTAAAATGTAATTTTAATTCTGAATAAATTATTGTTATCTGTTAATCATATTTTTTTTTCTGTTTCAGAAAATAACAAAATGATGTGCTTTCGATATTACAGTGGACTCTCATTTTCTTGCTTGGCCCAGTCAGAGCCTATGGACATTGAGTCAGCCTACAAGCAATCCAGAGACAAAACAAAGTTAAAGGATTGTGTTAAAAAAAGAGACCTTCCCCGTCATGGAGACATGGCTAGGCTTAGGTCTAATTGCAGTTCTGAGAGTGAATCTGACCCAGAATCTTCCTCAAAATATAGGAAGAAAGGATGGAGATTATTGAAGAAAAAATCTTCACTTCCAAATGGTTTCCTGCATCAGGAAAGAGAAGACTCTGATACAGATTCGTCTAGGACATCATCCAAAGATCTCCCCACATGGAATTCTCATGAAGCTCAAAAAACAATTGAATCGGAACAAAGTGAGTATTTTCCAATTTGGGGTCAGAAATCAGTTAAACCTTCTGTTTATGAGACTGTCTATCCTAGTGAAGAGCCTCCTCCATTACCTCCTCGTTCCTATCCACCTCGTCATCGGCCTTTAGAAAGGACCCGAGCCGTAGGCCTCAGAAGACCTCCTGAAATCCACAGAAAAAACAAACCTTCGGAGGGTCCTACATTACCACCTAGGCCAAAAAAAATGACAAATCCTGAGGATAGTTTTGGATTTGAAATAGTTGATACAGATGAGCTGTCAAATGCATCCAGTCTCCAGAGTATGGACAGAACACAAGAGGATAGGCCAGGGGACTTTTCTCACCTTCAAGATGGAGATTGTGCTCCACTAGCTACTCCTGAACATGATAATAGCTTATCTGTTGATAATAATTCAGAATCTATTTCAGACGTCAGGCATGAGTCCCCTATTCCTTCTACTAGTAATTTAGCCAAAGAAACAACTTCGATACCTGAACTTACTAATAAACTTTCAGTTCCTGAAACCAATTCCCGGTTGTCTCCAAATTCACCTTCGACTGATTCGGGAGTAGTCATGAATACTTCTGCAAACTCTTCAGAAGGAGCAGCTGTTGTT
This sequence comes from Gonocerus acuteangulatus, assembly GCA_946811695.1. Lineage (NCBI taxonomy): Eukaryota > Metazoa > Arthropoda > Insecta > Hemiptera > Coreidae > Gonocerus > Gonocerus acuteangulatus. Next base: position 38,752,611 of record OX328123.1, read on the forward strand.
ACTCATAGTTCTAGTTCAGATTCTTTAGTATCAGCCTGTGATGAACCACAGAACATTACTACAACTATTAGACCTCATAAGCCACTCTCTCGACAAGTAAGCCATCCCCCAGAGGCTCGTTTGAGAAGAATGGAAGTTCCTCAATGCCCTCCAACGCCCACTCATCATGCCCGACCTCAGCGTATGACAAGAGCACAAGAAGAGGATGAAGTATTCCACACAAGTGAGGAAGAAATCCAACCCCCTGTTAGACACATCACATCAACTAGGCTTCCTTCTATTCCTGAACGATCAATTAAGCATCAAAGAATAGATACTTCTGATGAGGAACCCCTACCTCCATGTAAGTTTATCATAAACTTTTATAATCTAGTATATCATATAATATGTATGTATTTATACAAATTTAAATGACCTATTTTTGTGACCTAAGATGTATGATACAAATGTATGATGTATATTATTATGGCTTTTGTGCTCTCTTGTTCCAATGGTCAGATAGTCTGGAAACAATGGATTGACTTGAAACGTTTTTTGCAGGTTTTGTATTTATTGAAACAACATTTGTAAATTCTGGTTATGTTTATAATTGAGAAAGTATTACTACAAAAAAATTGTTATTAATATTCGAGAAGTTTTGGGTTTCTCGTATATTTGCTGCTAAATACTCGTAAGACCAGATGATGCGGTGTTGCGGGATAGCCTAGCGCCTGGAGTGCCTTGTTTGCTGAATACTTTTGTCACACGATGTTTGTTCTGATGATAACTCTCTTATACTTTGCATTCCACTAGTTCCAGGTGTTTCTCCAATAGAAACATTTTGGGATACATCTCCTGAAACCTCATCATTAGAGCCCAGAAGATAGGCATTTATTTTTGGTTAAAATAGGCAGGCAAAAAGGCACTTGAAATACTGAAAATAGGCAGTATTGTAATTAAAATAGGCATTTATTAGGAGTGAAGGCAAAGAGGAATCTCACTCATTATTAATGAAAATATGTATTTTAAATACTCATTCATTTCTTTATTATCAATTTATCACAGAATTAGTGTACTTACTCTTACTTTCCCTTCTTACAAGCAACAACAAGATGCTTTTTCAAAGTATCAACTCTCATAGACCTTCTAAGAAAAAATGTTTTTCATTATGGAAAAACTTCCTCTGCATTATCTTATCACTTCTAAATCCGGAATACCAGGTAACTACACCATTGTCACAGGGTCATTCCATGTCAAATCAACAAACTTTTTGACCTCACCCTTTCTGATTTTAACGAAAATTGATACACCCAAAGTAGGTGTTGGGACAAATAAAAATACCAAATTTCTATCTAAAACGGTTTTCAAAATACGGCCACGTAAAGTTTTCAAAAAGCGTCAAAATCTCGCTTTACAAAATATTTAAATAGACATAGGTCCTCTCCTGTTTACGTTACAAGCATGGAGATCGTGTCATTGTTTAGCTCTTTATATGCCCTTTCAAACAACATGCAACACATGATAGGTTATGAGAACATAATTTTTTTCAAAATCAAAAATAAAATTTTGAATCTAAATATTTTCAAAAAAGCATCTTCAAAAATTTTGAAAAAATTATATATAATAGGTCATATTATTACTAATTTGTATAGCAAATCTGGTTATGGGATGGAAATGGGTTCTAAGTCAAAATAATTTAAAACCGAAGGCGGCTTTGGACTAATTTTACGTATTTTTATATATAAAAGCTTTTTAATACATAATTGTATTATTTAATCCAAACGTTACTTTTGCATATATTTTATAGACACTTCAACTTCATTATCTTATTTACAAAACTTATTTAAAAAAATATTATACCTTAATAATTTGTTGTAATAAGTTTAATTTAGAATATTTATCTAAAATTTAATGATATATTGTATTCAAAATATTTTAATTGACTAGGAACTTAAATAAACCATAAATATCAACAATTTATATATTTATAAATGTTAAACTATTAAAGTGGTTGAATATTTTACAGTAAAACTTGCACAAGGTCTGCAAATGTTGGAGGTACTGGGAAAACGTTTCATCGCTTCTTAAAATTTCATATTCGGTTACCACATAATTTCTCCCTTTTGGAGTTATGAGATTCACAGTACATAATAAATTAGTAAATGGGAGCGGTAATATATCTAGTCTTCTTCGGTAGTTGAACGATGGAGAAGGTCTTTTGGGATGAAGGAAAGAAACTCTTACTTCATCTTCGTCTTAGTTTTTGTCCATTATATAACAAAGAAACTAGTTAGAGTCATAGACTATACTTATGTACTATTCACTAATATATTACCTACTGTGAATCCCATAACTACAAAAGGAAAAAATTATGTGGTAACCGAATATGAAATTTTCAACACTTGTAGAACATATGTAAGTTTCACTGTAAAATATTCAACCACCATTTTTTGAAGACCTTTCGAACGACACCCATGGGAGTGGAATTATCGGGTTTTTGCAATTATCGTCAATCCATTTTCATTTGAAGATCTTTTCAACGGCAATACTCTGAAACCTTGCCTCACACCCTTACCTCACCCCCACCCCTTGCTCTTCATCATCAAAACATCAAATATACGACTTCTTACGTGCGTCAAAACAGTTGACAGTAGTCTAAGAAACAAAAAGCGGCCCATTTCAGGGCCACTAATGTTAAAGTCTGCTAACAGAACACTTTTTTTTTGTGAAAAAAAAGGCCTTTTTTTGAAACATACGAGCTGGAGGTGGGGTGGGGTGGGGTTGGGGTTTGGAATGGGGGTGAGGTAAGAATGTGAGGCTAGGTTTCAGTGTATTGCCTCAGAAAAGATCTTCAAATGAAAATGGATAGACGATAATTACAAAAAAAGCTTCCCCCCCCACTCCTATGAGTGGGGGGGGGGTAGAAGTGTTGAATATGTTGTCGTTCGAAAGGTCTTCGAAAAATAATTGATAAGTATTTTTATTTACTGGACAAATGGCTTGGGAAACTTTTCAACCAGAGATCTCGAGATTTTGCAAAAATCAAAAATGGAAAACTTCAGAGACCCAAAAGTGCCAACTTTTGGGTTTTGTGCCCATGGGGACTTTTGTTCAGAAAGACTTTCTCTATCCAACGAGCATAGTTTCGTTCAATTTGACCGAAAGCCATTTTCCATTATGAAAGGGCGGGGTCCTTTTAGACAAATATTCTAAATTAAACATATTACTACAAATGATTAAGGTATAATATTTTTTTAAATACATTTGGTAAATAAGATAATGAAGTTGAAGTGTCTATAAAATATATGCAACAGTAATGTTTGGATTAAATTATACAATTATGTATTAAAAAGCTTTTATATATAAAAATACGTAAAATTAGTCCAAAGCCGCCTTCGGTTTTAAATTATTTTGACTTAGAACCCATTTCCATCCCATAACCAAATTTGCTATACAAATTAGTAATAATATGACCTATAGTACTGTGCTAAAGGCCATTGTAGTCGACGCACAATAAATTTTATTAAAAAAAATATATGACCTATTATATATAATTTTTTCAAAATTTTATTTTTGATTTTGAAAAAAATTATGTTCTCATAACCTATCATGTGTTGCATGTTGTTTGAAAGGGCATATAAAGATCTAAACAATGACACCTTCTCCATGCTTGTAACGTAAACAGGAGAGGAGTTATGTCTATTTAAATATTTTGAAAAAGCGAGATTCTGACGCTTTTTGAAAACTTTACGTGGCCGTATTTTTAAAACCGTTTTAGATGAAAATTTGAAATTTGGTATTTTTATTTGTCCCAACACCTACTTTGGGTGTACCAATTTTCATTAAAATCGGAAAGGGTGAGGTCAAAAAGTGTGTTGATTTGACATGTAATGACCCCACAGCAAAAGGGGCGTGAGGAAGGAGACGTACTTCTCTCATTCTCTCTCTTTCCTGCTATTCATTATGCCTGTGCATTCCTTCTACCAAGGAAGGCTCTGTTATTTACAGAGGGTCAATCCACGGGTTGGGAAAATAAGCTTTCGAATTGATATTTGTGACGGCAAAATGTAATTTAATTTGTGAAACCTTTTTTGTTTTTGACGAATTGAAATTCTAAATTCATTATGTGATTTTTAAAATGTTTAAATCGCAGAAAAAAATTGCATAACGAGCAAAAAAGGCAAAAAAAGGCTTTAAATCTTAAAATAGCCAAAAAAGGCAAAATAAAAATTGTCTCTACACTTCCTAAATGCACGGAAACATATTTATTTCTATCTGATTCTTCAATATATCCATTCAGATAAAAAAGGCATTTTGCCTAACTTCCGGGCTCTACTCATCATCATCCGAAGAAAACTCCACTCCACTTTCGCTCGCACCCGTCGAAACCTCTAACAATTCTCGTTCAGAATAAATTTTCTTAAAAATATTTACACACACAATTTTTCACTTGAAAGCACAAAATATACTGGAGAAATAAGCAGGGTAAATTACAAGTAAAGAGAAACAATGGTTAATTGGAAGCTAAAATGACAAAAGTGAAGTCCTATGCCTCCTATCGGCTTTGAAGGACAGTAAAGCTTCTATAAATGATGACAAAAGTAGAAGGACTGATATAATAGCTATTAGCAGCCAAGCCCAAAAGAAGCCGAACTGATATATCAGTCCATAGCATTCAGGGCACTGCTCTCTCTAGACTGAAATATCAGTCCGTAGCACTCCTGGCACTGCAACCACCGGACTGATACACCAGTCTGTTGTAGCGTTAGGGTTAAGTGGAAGATGGTCATTCGATGGGCCAGTAAATTCTATAGGAACTCCTCAGTGGGAGAAAACGGTACTTGAAGTTAAAAATGTACTGGTTTCCTCCCATTGATGAATTATTATTTATTAATAAGGTCTTATACATATTTGAATTCATATTTAAATTATCTCTCCTATTTAATATAAATTTATCAATTTTGGTCAATCTACTGTTGTTTTTTTTTGTTGTTGTTTTTACGGCGCATCGACAATTCCTGGCCATTAGCGCCGACATCCAGGGTGCAGCCAGGAATTTTCTCAGCGAGCCCTGAGATGAGAAAATTCCTGTCACCGGTGGGGATCGAACCCACCATCTCCCGCTTATGAATCTAGCGCGCTAGCCACTAGACCACGGGAGACCCCTCAATCTACTGTTGTTTGGAAACGAGTAATTGTTCGATCACTTTTTACACCATAGTTAGTAACCATCATCACTCACTGCTAATAGACTGTTCTTAATGCAAAAAATCTCGCTTTTCTTAGAAATTCATTCAAGCAGTTATTCCAATTTCTTTAAGCTTAACATATTAAAATTAATGTATGAATATTATATACAATTTCCTGTAATATTCCTCCAGTACTGCTTATTTCTACATTACAAAAAGGAGTCGAATTGTTAGCTTAGGAGTAATATTTAATGTAGCAATTATAAGAACCAGGCTGTTTATTCATTAAATGATTATTTGATTTTTTTTTGCAAGTGTGTTAGTTCATTCTGTTATTTTATTGAAATAAACCTCCCCTTTTATCCTTAAATATATCCACCCAATTTGACCCAGGGAAAATATGTAGGTTAAAATCTAATCCTATAATCATGGACACAAATCTGTGGTTACAAAAAGAAAAATACTTTCACACGCCATAGGTATCCTCAGTTGTACCTGATTTCATTTTGAAATATTTCAATTTTTTTTAATGACCTATGATCATTAACTTTTCTGTATATTAAAGTTTTATACAAAATAGAATCATAATAATATTAAGTCATTATTCATTAAATTACATTTATACTTCTGAAGCTAATAAATAGAATCTAGAATTTCACTGTATCTAAACTTTGTATATAAAATTATGGTTTTCACGTATTAAAATACATATATCTTAATAGTACTTGTTTCCCTAACATAGAATCCTAAAATAATTAAATTATCATTATTGTAATTTTTAAATTTACATTCTTTGATTGTCATATGAATGCATTATTTGCTCTTTCAGACTGGGAGGCTAGGATAGACAGTCATGGGAGAATATTCTATATTGACCATGTCAATAGGATGACAACTTGGCAAAGACCTAGCCACAATACACTTTCCAGAGCACGAGCGTCTAGTAATGAACTCCAACGACAGCAACTTGATAGAAGGTATTAATATAAATTAACTTTGAAGAAATTGTGTGTTATATAAAGAAAGTGAATGTTTCACATCAAGGCCGAGGTTAGCTCAGGGGTAGAGCACTGACTAATATCTTGCAGGACTTGAGTTCAAAACTGGAGCAAAGATTTTATCTTCTGGTGTCATCCTTTGAGGGTTGGATTCAGGGTCCCAGACCGTCTCTAGGTCCACCCAGGCTTGAATTAATTTATTAATGGGTGCCAGCAAAGGGGAAAATCAGGCGGCCAGAGATAGTACTGAGCACACTAACTCCCTAGTGTGCCATATGGTCAAGAATCCGCTATGTCTATAGTATCTGCCCCTCGGGGCCTTTGTGGCCTGTTATGGGACTCATTTTTAATGTTCAACATCATCACTAACTCATGAAATGCATGCATTCTAGTTGAGATAGGTATTTGTTTCATTTTTCATGTTTCATCAAACTGTTGAGTTAAGCAGTCTTTAAGGAGTGAACACACTAGCATATACCTATCTTATCAATTTATTTTTAATATTTATTATCATTAAGAGTTCAAACCATGGCAATGAAATCTATGACTATGATTAACTGTATTACAATTTCAGTTATTTTTTTAGAGATTTCCATTTATTTATCAATGATATTATTGATTTCAATATTGCTCAGACCTGCTTCGCTATTGAATTGCAAAAAGTTTAATAATTATGTATAAGTAAACAAAAAAGTGGTCTCTCCATAAATAATCAACCCTTGTGTACAATGTGGCGCTCTACTGATAATACTTACAAGCCTTAGTCAAAACACACTGATTTTGATACCCTGCTTAGCAAATTATTTTCCTTTAAAATTAAATTAACTGATTGTGTTTTTCATCCTTTAGCATCGAATCACTTCTTAATGTAACTTTTTATAATCCTCAGGTACCAATCAATAAGAAGAACTATCACATCTCGTCAACCAGAAGTTGAAGATGTGCCAGACAATGGATCTACAAGTCATGTGTCAAGCCAACAAGATATTTACCAATCCCCTGCAGCCAAGTTCTTAACTCGGCCAGATTTTTTCAGTCTATTACATACCAACCAGGTAGGCTTGTTTAATAGTTTGTTATTTTTAATTAAGATTAAAAAGGCATAATCTGGACTCTTATTGTTTAGTGTTCTGTCAGTGTTTTAATTTATCTACAGAAAATGATGATAACTGTTCAGTGATAATTGCTTATTAATTCCGTTAAAAATGTGTGTTATTAAATTAATACAGAAGGGGTTGCACTAAAGTTTTATAGCACTTGATTCATTTACTTGAGGTCCTAAGTTCATCTTCGTGGGCACTTAATAAATATTTTACCTATTTGTGCCTTTTCAATAATTCCTTTCTGCTAAATTTGAATTGTGTAAAATTATGAAATTGTACCATTAACTAAAAATGTAGTTACATATGCTGTTCTCTGGAGTCTATATGATTTATAAGTGTGCCTTTTCCCAGCTTGACTGGCTCATCTTCAGGTGGGCTCTTGATGCGCTTTTAATTCTGCTTTGCAAACTTGACCTTCTGTGACTTCCTTATATTTCATTATGTTTCAATATATAATTTTTATTTGACGTAAAGTTATTATTGATCATTATTTAAGTATAGATTAATTATGCTTATTTTATTTTGAATTGAGAAATATTAGTATAATTCATCTTCTACTTTAATTACAGTGGAGTAATTTAATTAAAATGACAATAACTTTCTAAAAATATTACAGGGCTACTTGTCATGAAGTGTTACTTATGAAATTTATTTTTTTATTTGAATCGTTATGAATAACCTAGTTTCAATATTTCATGAGTTTGATTTTGTATATTTAACTGTGATTCATTCAAATTTAGGATGTCAGTTATCAGGAGGCTTTTGTTTTTACGCTGAAAATGTATGAGTCACCTACTAAGAAGCATTATACTCCAAGCACTGCGTAGCAGATAAGAAACACTGAATTTACATATCACTCTGTCATTTTAGTATATATAGATGGAATAGACCCAGAAAAAAGCATTGTCTTTTCAATTTGTTAGTACCATTCTAAGCAAACTGTTTTTTTTTTTTTTTTTTTTTTTTTTTTTCAAGTTTATCTACCTTAGAGTAATTTTAAAGTTGTTTGTAATGATGGTTATTGGATCTTCATTAAACAGGTATGTTCACAATATGTCCTGAATTTAGCCCATTACTGATTGATTTTTGCTTAAGGACATAGCGTAACAAAAGCTGAGTGATAAATTAACTACTTTAAAACTGAACAAAATCTGTACTACATCCTATTTAAATACCATCTCAGTGCGCCTAATTATTGAAGGGGAACATATTTGTGGTAGGTGCATTTTTGGCAGCTATCATATGTTTTATTGCCATTGTAAAATTACCTTCCTTGGCATTTGTCATTTTAAAATTTGTTATTTATGCATTAATGTGTGCAGAACGATTGTTGCACAAAATACGTTTTGAAGGTGAAGGATCCTTATGCCATTAATTTTCAATTTATTCTCACAACCTTAAGGAATTTCATAAAAACAAGTGAATAAAAAATAGAAAAATCTTTCTTAGTAGATTTATTTGCTGTTATCTTTGAAGAATTTGAAGTCTACATGTAAACATTATCAAGAATCTACAACTCAAGGGTTAGGTTCAGGCATTCAGGTTTTTGTTTTTTTTTATTTAGTGTACACTGACTGAGGGTAGTTTTATCAGTGTTTTTATTATTTTATATATATAAATTTCATGAATGTTTTTGTAAGAAATGTTAAAACATATTTTTACAACTTTTTCATTTCTTTTTATAACATTTTTCTCAAAAGAATATTGTTTTTAACTTCATTATTTATTTTTCAGGAAGGATTAGCTCTTTATAACCGTAACGGTTCATTGAAGCATATGATTTCTAAAATACGACGAGACATGACCAATTTTGAGAGGTACCAACATAACAGGGATCTTGTTGCCTTTGTGAACTTTTTTGCCGACTCTTTGAAAGAACTCCCAAGAGGTTGGGAAACTAAGTTTGATAGGAATGGAAAGGTAATTTGAAAATTCATATGCACGAATTAAGTTTTATTTGATTGAATTTAATATATTCAATGTGTATTATCAAATATTCAATTTTAGAAAACCAGATTTTTTAAAGGGGAGAAAAGCTTTATTTTCCCTAATTTCATTATTTTAGTCGGATCTAGATAATAGATAGATTAAATATTTGTTTGAGCTAGCCATTATATTTTTTTTCTAAAGCATTGCCTTATGACAATGTCAATAATACAAGTGGTGTTTATATTATTATTGAAGTAGGTAAATTGTAAAATTTCAAAGTTTTTCATGAATAATAAAAAATAAAAATCACCCACCACATAAAATCAGATGTTCATCCAAGAATTTTCAGTATTGGCTAAATTTAGTACAAAACTTTAATATGTTTTTTGATTATATTATCTCTAAGGAGACGAGTAAAAGTGATTTACTGTAAATATTATTTATATTTCTTGAAAAATGTAACTACGAACCTTGCAAAACTAGTATATATTAAACTAATTAATGGAATTAATAAAAGATTAATTTTCAGCGGAACACTTAATAAATAAATAAAAGGTTAATTTTAAAATTAAAAGTGTTAAAAATTAAAATAAAAGTGAATGTACTTTTACTAGAATGTAATAAAGGAAGAATATTTTTCTGGTTAAAAATCTGAGTAGTTTCTGCATAAATTATGATAATAAATTATTAAGAAATCCTTATCTTATCAAAGCAGATTAAATTTACTCAAATAATTTGGAGTAAATAGGACTTTCAGGTAGTCAGTAACTAGTTTATTGGGTGATCTTGTACTATGCCACCTCCACTTATTTTGAACTTTTCTGAATTCTCCTTCTTATCCTGTCTAATCCATCTTAATTCTTGCACTATTTTGGAGTGCAGCAGTTCTTCGTTGATCATACTAACAAGCGTACAACTTTTATGGATCCGCGAGTACCATCAGAGATACCATTCCTTAACCCCCACAAGTTGGGGGCATGGCAACTACGCAGGAGGAGCAGGTCAGCAGGCGAGCAAGACCTCGCCTTTGCTAATGTAAGGACAAAATATACCCTCTGTATGGTCCCTTTTCTTTTTCACGTTGTGCTTTGATTTTAAATTCTTAATTTATTCAAGGCTTTGTTTTGTTTTGAGAATAGATATGGCATGAATAGTTATTTTATATTTTTTATTTGCAATACATATTTTCTTTTTGTGGCTCCTGTTTCATATTCAATCTTTGTTTTTTTGTTTACGTTGTGTTACCATTATTCATACTGTACATATACTCATTTTATTTTATTACATATTATATATGTAGGTAGATACAAACAAACAGATACACAAATATTTTAAAGTTTTTGTCAAAACTTTAAGGTTTTTCTGATTATTAGCATTGCATATATATTATATGATTTTTTTACCAAGTGTTTTTTATTAGGAAATATTAGCATATTCTTTAGCATGTCATTAGCAATTTAATTTAGTCTCACTGTTTGAATAGAGTTAAATTATTGTTGTTGTTTTTATTGACTTCATTTTTCTGCTTACATGTTCTAAAATTATCCTTTTTTACTTAGAAATTATACAAATATGTAAGTTTTAATGTATTAATAAAATGAATATATTCAGATATCATACATTGTGTAATTTCCATCAATTATAAGTATTTTTGAAGATAAGCACATTAATCAAACCATTTAAATGAAAATGACTTAACTTTATTTGCGAAGATGGATATTGTCAGGGTTCAAATGTGAGGTCACATTTTGAAAAAAAAAATATGTTGTATTTGCCAACGTATCGTCTTGATGACAACTCTGATGAAGGCTTGGATCTCAAGCCGAAATGCTGGCCAATATAATTCCCTTATTATTTTAAAAATGTAGTTATATTAATCTCATGGCTGAATGGTCATTGATATCCTTTCAAATAACTTTATTTGGCCTGAAGGTTTCAAATTTCATCATATATTTTTCTCCTAACAAAATAAAAATAAAATTTGAGTTATCAGGTATTCATAAAATATACTTATTTTTTTTTTAATAATTACAGGCCCCAATTCCTCCTCCTCGTCCCGGACCATCAGGATTATCATCGAGAGTCCAAGAAGTTCCTACAGCTTATAATGATAAGGTATAGTCAAATTTTACTGGCTAAGGAGGCTTACTAAATTTTAAATTGTTAATTTATGTTTATTATAATTTATAAATTTATTCCTCACAAACATGATAAGAAATGTTAAAGATATTTATTGGTCAAATATAGAGTAAATATTTTCATAGAAGTTCCTTCAAATAAAAAAAAAAAAAAAATTAGACATTTGGTTGATTTTTCCTGATCTAATTTGTTCTTACAAGACGGATTTTTTCTTCAGAATGTATCTTTAAGGCCTGTTTCATGACCTCTTAAAAATAGATTTTTAAAAAGAGTAACATTTATTGGAATTTTACTAAGGTGGAATAAAATGTTTGATGTGGTTGGGTTAACTGAAAATATTATTTATTTAAATTTGAATGCCCATTTATTATTAACAACAAATTTTAGTGCAGGTTATCTATTGGTTACCACCCTTTTCTCGCAAGGATAGGGGTTATTTTTTCAAAAGAAAAGCCACCACCCCTAGTGTGAATCGAACCTGCAACCTTAGGCACGGAGTGCAAACACTTTAGCACTCACAGCCACTGGGCCTCCTAACTGCAAATAATTAGGATCTACTTTATAAACACTTTGACACCAACAATGATCACATTATGTTAGTCTCACTGGACATCAAAGTGTTAAGTGCTCTAGATGTTTCACATCATATGATACCTGTTCTGGGATAACTTTTAAATATACAGATATTTGTAGCCTTAACCATTTAAAAACTGGTGAAATTAGCAGCACTCTACTCTGTGTGGTTGGCCAAGGTCAGACCTCTCTCCTATCCTAGGTGGATCATAGTCGGGTGATGTTACAAGCAATTTACTTTCACCTGGCTCTGCTTACAGTCTGACTAGTAATTTTTTTGAAAATATTTTCCATCCTTAATAAATGTTATCTTATTTACCTTAATCAAACATATCCCCCTTCCCCAAGAAATAAATTTGAAAGTGGTATCCCTCAAAACTGTTCAATAAGCTCAAGGGAACATTACACTTTTTGCACATTTACGTTGTCTCCATTCCTACTTTTTTTCTGGCAGACAACACAACCCTTTCTTTTTTTTTCTGTGGACAGAATTGGTGCCCTACTTTTCCATGTTCCAGTCGGAATGGACTGGACATGTGCATCAAAAGGTATGAATTGTTTAAAAAAAGGCTTTCTTTTATTTAATAACACACAGGTTTTCAAAAGGATACATTGCCTTGCATAATTTATTTTATATTTAGTTCACTGGCAGCCTAATATATTCTTTATAGTTCCGTTAAAATAGCGATTAGTTTCCTCCCATATGGCATATATTCCTCACTTAGTAACAGTACCGCCCAATGAAAGACAAAATCCTTATTACTAGAGAATTGTGGATGATTTGATACCTTTGACACCTCTATTGGTGAGAAAGATAACTTAAAAATACTACAGTCTGCTCATAGAGAGCAGATAATACTCTGAAAAGATACTCGTATGCAGCCTGTGGAGGGTCTGTAGCTGGTCTGAAGATACTCTGCCATGGCCTTGCAGGATGACTACCCTGAGGTAGGGCCATGCCCAGACTAATGAAATAAACACACCCGATGCCAATCGGCTGTTCGGAATTGATAGTTTCCTGATTACAAAATCAGACTTTTTTTCATTCCATGACAGCTTTAGCCGGCATCAGGAAAATAACTGAATCCAACAGAACTAGGTGAGCTACTGTAGAAGAATGAGACCAAATTTATAAAGAAGATAGATAAGACGTAGAGTTAATAATTGCCAATTTCCTTTTTCATTATTTATGTATTTTACCGATGGGCTCTTAGTGTTAGTTCTGTGTTTAGTTTGGTTTGGATTTAGTTTGACAGTTACCATACCGTCCGTAGCAGTTTGTCTAACTTCCTAAGGTTTGACGCATGATGATTACTACATGAAAATTATAATTATATAGTTCTTGTCATTGAATGAATGTTTTATAACCTTGCACATATATTCTGATTAGAAAAGATCATAATGATATGTTAATTTTATTGTAGGTAGTTGCATTTCTCAGGCAGCCAAATATTATGGACATCCTTCGAGAGAGGCATTCTGCTGTATCATCAAGTCAGGCATTGAGGGATAAGGTTAATGCTGTCAGGGTTGAAGGAGCGACTGCACTTCAGGCGTTGTCCCATGACATTGAGCTCACCATCTTATTAAGGTAAGTTTAGATTTATTAAGTTTCCACAATGGAAGCTGAGATGATAATTTTCGCCTTGGTCGCTTTCAACCATTGGTCGCTCAACATTTCCTGGCCTGTGAAATTGCTAATTGCTATCTTGTAATAAGCCTATTGTTAATTTTCTAAATATTTTTATGGGAGGGGGTTATGGGATTTGCTGGTCAAAAAGTTTTATTGAGAGTCACTTTCATTCCTCAAGTTTACTTCGAGATGAGCATAGTACTTTTAAATATAAATGAGTTTGCATAAATGGAAGATCTCTACTTGGAAAGGATAAAGTTTAAGACAAATATTTGGAGATGAAGAAATAAATAATGATTGCAGATATAATATGAATAATTATTATTGCAATCTGTATCAGAATCTTTTTATAAGATAGTTATAAATTATAGTGATCAAATGTTTCCTTGTTGCAGACAGCAATTAAGAAGGTGGTAAGAAAATTCATCATTTTATTTGAAAATAGTGGTGTTGCCCAATAGATTTTGGTGGGTGATAATAGTTACAAGAATATTTGTTTATTTGCGCATGATTGTAGTGATAGGAGAGCATCCGATTTGTTGTGAAGTGTTTAAATATCCAATTTGAGAAATACTTTTTTAATAAAATAAGGAAAAAATCCTCCGCCAAGACTTCAGGAAATTGTATATCTTAGATTAAAAGAGGATGTTGTAGAAAAGAGAATGGAAAGAAATTTTAAGTATGCTGCCTTTTTGATGGAATGATACTGTAAAAAAAAAAAAAAAATTGTGTAGATAATTCTCTTTTCACTAAGAAAACAAAAGTGGGACGTACATGCACAATATTATTCGGACATTGATTGTTCAGAAAGTTGAAACTGTTACTGATACGTAGAATGAAACTAGCTTGTTCAAAACTATTACGGAAGTACAGAAATAATTGAATATAGTTTATATTCAATTTTTTTCATTAATATATTTATAAATTATTTTATGTAACTGACATTGATGGCATTTATTTTCATATTATCCACTCATTTTTAGATTATATCTTTGGTCTTGTTGTTTGAGTAGGTAGCAAAATGTTTTTTGCATCCTTCAAACTCTGTGTCTCTTACCCCCTTATTTGAGAGAAACATTTGTCTTTAAAACACTCTGAAATAGGGGTTTATAAATCTTTCCCTCTAAAAATGAGAATTATTTATTTTCACTATTCGTACCTAAAAAAAGATCAGATGGCAGTAATTTGTGAATAATGAAGGTGTAGAATATAAATCAGAAAATTTTGAAATCAGATTTTCTTGCTCTAAGATATTACAAAGCTGAAACAAATCAAATGACTTCGTTTATTTAATGAACAGAAATCCAGTGATTTTTGGTTATGAAAGCCACGTAAAGCTGGGCTTGCATAATACATAAATTAATTGTTCGCTTCAATAATAGATTAAATAAGTATAAAGAAAAACTGGGTAACTATTGGAATTAATCAGGCTCAAGAATGGCTTTAAATCATTTTAAATATATTATTTGATAATAGTATATAAGCAACCGAAGATTTGATAAAGCAATTTATCTTTTTTGCCTTGATATTGTTTTCTCATTCATTAATGTGTATATTATCTGCTTTTCTTTTATTAAAGCTGTTGCCTCACTATAAAATTCTTTTAGGGAGAATTGGGTATGAACTAATTGCAGGATAATAAGGAAGGATAAATTACTATGTTCCTTTTTTATACAAGGAGTGAGTAACAATGATATGGGTCTTAACAATATTACACATTTACATATGAGGGCACCAGCATCTCCTTAATTTGTCCTTGAGGTCCGATTAATTTGACGAATTTCAGCTTTCCTCTTAATATTATATTAGTAATTGACTTCAGTGTGTATATTACTGTACCCCAACTGAATTCTGAAAGAATTCACTGTTATTATATGACATGTGATTTTTCCTAAAATTGTAAATTTCACATAAAGTGTTTCTGAGAGCGTAAGCAGTATGTTTTTCCCCACTTAAAAACTACTTCTATTTTCTCAAATACTGCAGTCTGGTTAAATAATATTGCTCAAAGATATTGATTGAAAAATATTGATAATGATGATTTGTTTATATTTTTTCTGTGTTGCTGAGGGGTGGTTCCTCTGGTTCAGAAAAACAAAGATTAGTTTTCATCATGAATATTTTTTATTGATTAGAGGGCCTTGTGACAAACCATTGTCACAATCAGTCAATTTTCACTAATGAGTGGCCACCTGGCATACCAATAGTATTTATGTTTCTTGGTAGCCCCTGATGATGACAATGGTTTGTTGAAAGGCCTGAAAATAAAAACAAAAAAAATGTATGGGGAGACAATCTTAGTTCTCCTAAATGATTTATGTCTAAGTTAACTTCACAAGTCTTATTGAATATTGCATGAATGGAGCATTGCTAACAATTTTGGAAAAAAGTGGATATTTTCATGAATGTGAAGATTATCATTAGAATTATTTAAGCATATTATTGCTTTATAGTAAACTACAGGATTGTTACTGATATTTCTTTGGTTATAATGTATGATAATGTATTTATTTTTTTTTAATTATAAATACTGATGATTCATTAAACTTGAGCTACTTCACTTACTTCTGAGACTATGAATTCAAATCACGTGCTCCCAATTACTATCTAACTGTTAAATACTGGGCAGGGGTTCTGCCAAGAAAAAAAAAAAAAATACTGAATTCTTAAATTTTAATGCCTAAATAAGAGATCACCAGTGCAATGATGGGGTGAAGTTCCCCATTATTGTCTAAAGAAATTATTATTACTTAATGATAAGATTGTATTCTTAGTAATTTCCTACTGAAGTTTTTTTTTAATAATTATAAAACAGCAAGGTTAATATAAAAATTATGGCAATGGCTTTTTTGCTTCTAGTGAACTTGTTATGCATTAATACTGTATTAAAAAATTCTAAAGATATAAGATGAGACGAATTTCATAATGTGGTTAAATACATATAAACTATACAAATTTATTACTAGATAAACACATTTTTTAAATCATGCTAGAATTAATGTGCTGAACATTACTCCAAAACACTTTATATTGGGTTATCCGGAAAATAATGCAGAATTTTACGTTTTCTTTAAAAAAAAAATCCTCTATACAGGGTGTCTCGCATTGAGATGTCATAACTTTAGGGGTTTATTCTGCATACCATTTGTAGTTCAGGGGCAAAAAACTGAGTGAATTAGCGTGAAGGAGCCATTCTGAACAAATTCTTTAATTTCACACAATGATGGTGATGTCCCATCCTTCCCAAACTACATGACGTTTATTACACAAGCCCATCTACCAAATATTAACTCACTCTGGTTTCAAAAGGTTGGTTGCCCAGCTCATAATGGACTAGTGGTGACAAAATGGCTGAAAAGTGAATTCTCTAATCGTTGTATCGGCCCTTATGGACCAGTTTGTTTGCCTCCTTATCTTGAATCCTCTAGATTCCCATGTGTTGGGAACATTGAAGAGCAGAGTGTACTAAGAGGCCGCGACGACAATGGAGGAACTCATCAACAGGATCCAGGAGCAGTGCCAGCTCATAAGGATCCAAAGACAAGACGCCCTCCGTAATGCCGTGGATCCAGTTAGACATGGATTCAGTTATACGTTAAGCTTATATTTGTAGACATTTTGAAAATCTACTGAAGACTTGTCCACAGTAATAACCATTTTTCCCTCACCCATAGATTTCTATAGATTTTTCCTAGCAACTGTTGAGGGTGCCTTTCATATAAATGTATTTTTTTTTCGCTTTTTATCTGCAGGAGAGAGTTTTTTGTATACAATTTCAAATTATTGTAATGTATAACCCAGTTAAATTATAAGCAGAAATGTTATTAAATAGAATAGAATTAATATTTCAAATAAAATAAGACCCTCAAGGCAAGGTATAATACATGTATTCATTGTATTTACAATAATCGTAATTATTTCCAATATGTTCTGAATTATTTCACCCTTGATTCCGAAGTGTTCCCCTACCCTTATTAGAGCAAAAATTGTGTTTACGTAGTGTGGGAACGGTTAGGAAATTCACTCTTCAGTTATTACGTCACCAATCGTCCATTATCAGCTGGGCAACCATCCATTTGAAACCAGAGTGAGTTAATATTTAGTAGATGGGCTTATGTAATAAACGTCATGGAGTTTGGGAAACATGGTACATCGACATCATCGTGTGAAATTAAAGAATTTGTGCAGAATGGCTCCTTCACGCTAAAGCACATTTATTGGTTTTGACTTAGCAATCAGAAAAAAATAGATTGAAATAGATTTTTTTCTAGAACTGCGTGGTACCATTTTGAAGCTTATTAAATAATGCAACTTTTGAGACAGAGGTAAACCTGTAAGTCTCAATCCCCAAAGATCATTATGAATCTAGCGTGCTAGCCACTAGACCACGGGAGTGGATGGGGTCTCCCGTGGTCTAGTGGCTAGCGCGCTTATTAATTGTAAGTTTATAGGTATCATGGTTATCTGTGTAAGATTACAAATAATTTTAAGCTATTAGTCAAGGCTTTTGCTTTTTGATTGATATTATTTTCTTTTTAATGGGCATGAAATTTGCTTTTCAAATCATGAAAACGTCACGAAAAAGTCCCGAAATTGGCGTTCTCAAAAGTAGTAGACACCCTGTAAAAAGATCGAATGTTGGGTTCCACGCACATTAAGAGTTTGCCAAAAAAATCAGCGCTATGAAGTTTGTGCTATACTTCTTTGCCTCTCGCCTATTGACTATGTTTTTTTAGACGCCTGAACCACTACTTACAACGCAAAATATTTATGAATCGGAGTGAATTAGAGAATGCGTCTATTGACTTTATGAATTCTAAGAATTCTGAATTTTATTCAAATGGTATTAAAAAGTTGTCAAAACGTTGGGAGAAATGTATTGAGAGTATGGGATACTATTTTGATTAAAGAACACAGTTATAAATTTTTTTTTATTTTAATACATAAATCCTGCATTATTTTCCAGACAACCCTATAGATTAATTGATTCAAACCATCAAAATACAAGATTTATACACATACTTTCATATGTTTGTACCTATACAAACTTTGTTGTGTCCTCCCAAATCAGTTTGTTACTTTGTAAGCCAAAACTCCTGATTTACTACTGATTCACATCACTTGAAGAGCTTTTTATTAATTCAATTCCATCTTAAGTTTCTTCAATTAGTCGTAGTTTCAAACGTGTTAAGCGTAGTTTTCATGGTCGCATTGGATGTTTCCTTTGTATGGATGTCATGATTTAAGTTTTCAGTTGTCAGCTAGTTTTCTATACAAATATTTGCATAGAATTTGAGTACATCTTGGTAGTAAAAAAATAATTACACAAAGCCGTGTTGATTACATTATTTTGCCACAAGGTATTACCGAAATTGATTTGAACCTTTCACTTGAAGGAGTGGACTTAGTTCCTTCTTACTTACATTAGTATGCTTTCATTCATTAAAATGTATTTATCATTGGTTTTTCATAAACCAATGGAAAGAAATAGTAGGTACTGTTCTTTCTTATTATAATAGAATTCTGAATTTTTACAATGGTCGAGATCTACTTGGTTCATTTATTTATTCTTCTGTTTGAGTTTTATTGTGATAATTTGTTTTGCATGGTAGATTATTGCATGGAAAAAGGAACTTTATTACGAATTATCAGCTTCAAATTTGCTTGATATAACCCTGATGCCTTCTGATATATCACCTTCATCCTGCAGCCATCACAATGTCTTACCTCTTCCTTGAATTACTGCCCTGATTTCTTCCTCTACAGATTTGCCTCTTTTCGTTTGAAGCTTGACTCAACATGCTGTTATACAAAGCTTGGTAGCCTATTTGGTTAAGGTGTCTGAAGGTATACAGAATAACAGGTGTTTCGAAACCCAGCCTGGAAATTTAAGGGATATTACAATAAAACAAGTAATTCATTGAGAGGAGATCGTTGACCGTAGATGATGCAAGGTAGGGATTGTCGGGGTTCGGTCACTGCTACTTAATAAAACTACATTTTATCATAAAAATGGTTTTATTGTGCCGACGTTTCGGCTTGAACTTCAAGCCTTCATCAGGGCTGTAAAAAACAAGTAGGACGGATGTAATACTGAAATATACATATATATATATATATATATATATATATATATATATATATATATATATATATATGCCTACCTACACAAATACACATACATATATGGAAAAAGACAAAACATAAAATACTAGAACATAATATATAGAAGAACAATGTGCTCTAGAAGTGTTTGGATTATTAGGAAAACAGATATAAGAATAACAGATTACATATTAGATTAGATATAAGAATAACAATATGGGCTTACCGATGGGAAGATAGAGAACTATTCCTCACAAATGCGGGATCATTTCTGACAGTTAATACAGGGAAACATAGGAAGAAAGGAGTTGGTGAGGGGGGGGGGGTTCTGGACCACCCAATGGACAGAGAACATAGAAGATGAAAGAAAGAGCGGCGAAAGCGGTGAAGTACAGTAAGGGGTCATAAAGTCATAAAATGTTGTGTTAATGGAAAGAGAGGCAGCTATAAAGGGCTATATTGCAGGCGGTATATGGGATTAGGATGGAGTTTTTAATAAATGGAAGATGTTGGAGTAGGTAGAGGAGATGACTTCTTTGTCAATTTTGTCATTAACTGGGTTATTTTCCAGGTGGATAAAAATTGATTCGGAAAGGAGGCGTTTGTCTTCGTTGGATTCACCAATGTAGTCTACAGAATCCCTTGCATCACACCCAACTGCAATGGTGCGTACATTGGACAGACTAAAAACCCAGTAAGAAAACGTATCAACAACCACAAAAACGATATACGGAATAAAGACATAAAGACAGCTTTAACTAGACATGCCATCACAGACGGACATGACTTTGGTTTTGACCAATACTCCATCCTTTCCACCGAATCCAACGAAGACAAACGCCTCCTTTCCGAATCAATTTTTATCCACCTAGAAAATATACCGAGGCCAACAAGGCCTATTGTGCCACCCGACAAGCCAGCCTGTTACACCAACAGCGTCGTATCCGAGATGAACCTTAGCAGAGTTCGAAGGTTCAGTTCAGGTAGCCTTCTAGGGTCATCTATGAAGTCTGCACCAAAATACAGGTATCTCTTTGCTACAAGAGCTGGACATCTGCATATGATGTGATACGGCGTCTCGTCGTCTTCAAAGCATAGTCTGCACCATGAGGTCCTGGTCAGCCCCATGGAGTAGAGGTGCCGGTGCATTCTACAGTGACCTGTAAGAAGAGCTGTAACTAGTCTTACCTTGGACCTGCACATGTAATCTGTTATTCTTATATCTGTTTTCCTAATAATCCAAACACTTCTAGAGCACATTGTTCTTCTATATATTATGTTCTAGTATTTTATGTTTTGTCTTTTTCCATATATGTATGTGTATTTGTGTAGGTAGGCATATATATATATATATATATATATATATATATATATATATATATATATATATATGTATATGAACTTCAAGCCTTCATCAGGGCTGTAAAAAACAAGTAGGACGGATGTAATACTGAAATATACATATATATATATATATATATATATATATATATATATATATATATGTATATTTCAGTATTACATCCGTCCTACTTGTTTTTTACAGCCCTGATGAAGGCTTGAAGTTCAAGCCGAAACGTCGGCACAATAAAACCATTTTTATGATAAAATGTAGTTTTATTAAGTAGCAGTGACCGAACCCCGACAATCCGTACCTTAAAACAAGTAAAGTCTTCTGCTGTTAGTGTTCGGGCTCAGTTAAGAATAATGTTTTTCATGAATCCAAAATTTCCCTACTTGAATTTTTGTTTTCCAAGTTTTTCATTTTGTTAAAAAAATTTAATTTATTTATTGAGCTTCAACCTCTGGTTACTTATAAGTATTGAGGAAAGTGAGAGCCTTTGCTGTAATTCACTATACCAATCAAAAGAGGAGACTTTATTGGGCGCTGGAATTAATGTTGTCTAAATAGAAACTACTTCACCTCCCTACGTTAGAAAACCTATAAAACGCCTACCTGCACCCTATTAACAAAAAAACATAAGCGTGAATTTTGCCTAAAAACACATGTTTCGGTTGACAGATCTTCCAGGTTAAGGAACATGCACTTTTCACATCTCAAATAAAGATAAATAAGAAATAATAATTTTTTATTTTTGTTATTTATTTATTTACGGAGCTTCACAACAGCAAGTCGATTTGCTCACATATATGGTTAATAAAACCAAATGAATAAAAAACAATATAAAATTTACACAAAAAAAAAATAAATAAATAAAAAAATAGACAAAAAAAATTACACAATTTATAAAAAATGAGAAAATTATTATAATAATAAGTAAAATAATAATAATAATTTGAACCACCGTTATTTTCGAGATCTATAGGTTCTGAAACGTAAAATTTTCTAGTCGGCACTTCCGAATTGTGTCTTGAGGTCAATCTCATTAGTGAGGCTCTATGCTAAGGAGGGAGCGGGAAACCGCGCTAAAAAGGACGTAAATAACCTGAAATACTTGCAACTGAAATTTGGTATGTAAATGAAAGTTTGTAAGGTATTTTATTATGGACTAAATATTACTTAATAATTTATTTAAAATTTAACGTCAATAATCCCAACCATGCCTTGACTTCGTATCATCACAATGGCTATCTCCATCTCATTATATTATCTTATTACTTAATAAGATAATATTTGATTATTGAAATGAATGATTTTGTATTAATTTTGATTTTCTGCTTCTACTCATGAGGTTCAATGGCAGTGCAGATTTTTTTAAAGTGAAAATGTTTCTACTAAAAAAAAATTGGATTCGCGCTTAACCAGCTAACCCCACCTAACACTAATAAGGTTGTTTAACTGCGAAATGTACGTGCTATAAATTAATTAATTTTGGCTACAATTACTAAAAACACTTGAATATATTTTCTTACTAGCTAGCTCCTGCTGTTTAGGACACCTGCAGGTTGCGTGCTGTTTCCGCGAGAGCTGCGCGGAAATGGGTCGTTGGGCAGGTGGCGATTCTCTCTTCAACGTACTTACACCGTTCTCTGACCTTGGCAATTCTAATTCCTCTAGATTACATTTCTTCTAAGGAATATACCAGAAGTTGTCATTTCTAGGTCTATCTATGCACAACAATACACCAGCCGAACTGAGAGCTTTGAAAACAATTATTTTGAAAATATTATCTCTTCGGTTCGTTCTGAGTCCTGTCACTCTATGACTAGTCCCGACTATAAAAACGTAAATAAACTCAGTCGATCATTATATATTAAGAAAGAAAGACAAAACATTTAAATAAGGCGATTTGATCTTACTGTTTATGTTGTTCTCAAGCAACGAGAGTCAATAAACCGAAAATACTACTCACATCATGTTACGTTCAGACGGTCATTGATCCTAATAATGTTTTGACTAGTCTCGTGCCGGTTGAATGGTTGGAGAATCGGACTAGCACTATACAGACGTTGGTCGATATACTCGTTAGAAAAGTGACTACTTCAACGTGGTTGAATAGAAAGGGCGGCGACCATTTCAGACCCAGATGCTAATGGTTACCGAAGTGGCATCAATAGAAGCAATATATGTGTGTGTATATATATATATGAGGATGCGAGGTGCAAAACTCTTTCGTTCCATTTTTTTTTTTTTTTTTTTTGTTTAAATTTGAGATGGCATTGGATTCTAAATGATATGTTAATGCTATTTCAACATACGTCGAAGTATAACATTAAGCTGTAAACATAAGCTGTACCTTTCGAAGGCAAAAAAAAAAAGTCCGTCACGCAGGAGCTGCATAACTAAGCACTTTCCTCAGAATTTGGGTAGTGTAGACTGCTTTCCAGAACAATTTGCTTAAAATATCCTACATAAATAAAATAAAAACGTGAATAGTTCTCATTTTGTAATGAGTAACTGATCAATTATTAATTTGCATCCAGAGTTATGTTTACACATGGTACCTACTACACTACGTAATAAATACAAAAATCCTCATATTATCGTATTTTGATCTAACGCAGGAACAGGATACAGTCACTCTAGTGGTAGAAAGCGCTCCTTGCGGCGGCTTTGTGAACCTACGTCTGCCGGCTTTTCTATTCAAATATATTACAAATTAAACCCCCGCTTTCCGATTGACCGATTCAGCTAATTTTTACAACACTTCTTTCTCATGAGTTACCCACGACGTATACAGCGTTTCGTTACAATACAGCAGAAATTACGACCGGTATGAGTATATTAGGAATTTGGGTCCGGAGTAAACCCCCCCCCCTTCTAATGAACCGATTTAGTTTCTTTTTACAACACATATTTACCTGTAGATTACCACTACGAATACCGAGTTTCGTCGAAATATACCAAAAATCACGGCTGGTAGTGGCGAATTGGTATTGTGGGTCCGGAGTAAACCCCCCCTCCTAATGAACCGATTTCGTTTATTTTTACAACACATATTTACCTGTGGATTAGCACTACGAATACCGAGTTTCGTCGAAATATACCAAAAATCACGGCTGGTAGTGGCGAATTGGTATTGGGGGTCCGGAGTAAACCCCCCCTTCTAATGAACCGATTTAGTTCATTTTTATATCTCACTTTTCTCTCTATATTAACACTACGAATACCAAGTTTCGTTGAAATATAACAAATATTACGGCTGACATAGTCAAATAAGTGTTTTGGGTTCGGGGTAAACCCCCCCTTCCGGTGGACCGACTTTGGTGGTTAACGAACTCGTTCAATCGTTTGCTAATTGAATGCTATATACCAAGTTTCGTGACGAAAAAACATAAACTCTGGCCGCTATCGTGTTAACAGACATATATATATATATATATATATATATATATATATATATATATATATATATATATATATATGCATATATATATAGATATATATAAATTTTAACGGAGGTCATTTTCGGTGTCTACTAGGTAGGATCGATAAAGATTTGAAGAAATTTTTCAAAAATTCCGTCATGAGTCCAACCTCAATAGCTACTTTCCTTCGGAGGAAAGTGCTAAAAAGAAACATTACTATCTGGCCACTCTACAAGACGTGGTTTTGAGTTTTCTGAAAAAAGTGTTCCTCCGGAACGAACGAGTTTTGCACCTCACCTCCTCATATATATACATGCGCCACACCGTCCGAGAGGTGTCTCGCTCGCACGTTGTTGTCAATCCCTATTCGAGCCACCGTCATAATCTTCCGCCGTCGGCGAGCCTACTCGTTCTATCAGTTATATGTACTTCTGTGCATCGTCAGCTGTGCACATTAACGTTTCCTAAATGGTTCTACGACTTGCAAAAGCTACTGTGTCCTTTCAAAACTAAGGAAGCAGCGGCTAGTTTTTATCCTCCGTAAATAAGCCGTAGTACCTGCCTAAAACGCCTCTCTGGGAACAACTTAACATAATATATACATAATTTTAGTCATTGGCGTATATAGTATATAATTTCGGGAGGGGCTGGGAGAATTTCGGGGGGGGGGGCTGGAAATGTCTGGGGGTATGGATACCAAAAATCTAGAACTTTGAATAGTTAGCTAATTTAAAACCTGTTATACACAATTAAAACTATTTTTTCTGAACTAAGTGATCTTATTTAATTTATTTTTAAGGTTTTTATGATACATTTCTACCGATTTCCGGAGGGGGCTGCCCCCCTTATATACGCCCATGATTTTAGTCTTAACTAAGGGAGACTGTCCGCAGGTAGGGCCACATCCAGACTAAAACAAGATAACGAATATGGTCGTTATCAGTCACCTGATTAAAATCGATAGTTTCGTTCTCCAGAGAAAGCTTTTGTTATTAAAATGGATGTAATAAAAAAAAAAAAAAAAGCTGTTGATAGCAATATCTCTAAATTTTGGCTATATAATTGAAAAGAATATTATTTAAATATTTCATCTCCATTTCCCCTGTTTTTTTAATTGTAGGTATATTTTATTTTCATTTAATTTTTATGAGGTTCTTTTCTTTGTCCAATATTTTAATATTCTTGTAGTAAAGTGTGTGTCTATGTTTTATTATATGGTCTAGGTACTGTTGTCATTAAGCGGTTCTGTTGTCATTCTCGTCCATATTATTAACTTGCTGTTTTATCCTCTTTTTTAAATATGTCTAGATTTTTCTACATTTTCCTTATCACAAGTAGCATATTTAATTAGTTAAACAATATTTTTGGTTTCCTTCAAATATATATAAATTAAAATATTTATACTTCGAACAACTTTTCGATCCTACATCGCAACTTTGAGTTAAATTATGTTGAATATACATGGTGTCCTTTTTAGCTGGCCCGGTTGAATTTCTCTTGAACGGATAACGTTATAATAAAACAAAAAAATATGTATTTCGTAATTTTTAGTCTAATTTAAGATTTTGACCTGTTTTGGGAAAAAAAAATTTTCAGGGTAGCCCAAACCCTATACAACTTTCAAATTTCAAATGGGATCATATACCTTCCAATTCATCATTTTAAAGGATTTTTTACACTGAAATCAATGATGCAATCTGATTTCAATTTGGTCAATTAATAACAAAGTTATAGCACAAAGTTCGAAACAAAATACATTATGATTGTTTCGGTACTAATTACTTTAAACCGCTTTGCATTTCTTTTGTTACATGGGAAATAATTTGTAAATAAATAATAACTTATTAGGTGTAATTCGTAATAAATGTTTCTTTTAAATACGCAGAGAAGAAAGAGAAATAAGCCCCTGTATGTTCGGTGAAGGTAGAGCTGTTTACATTCACTGATATTGTTTATCCAAATGGTCTTAAGTAAGGGAACTTTAATTCCTGGAAATAGATAACTATTACAACAATGCCTACTTCCCTACATTCAGTATTAATCAGTTAGTCAAAATGAACCGAAGAGTGCAGTTTGAGGAAAAAGTTTATAAGTACAATTGTTTTATTGAAAGTGGTGGTATCGCTCGTCGTGCAGCTGTGTTCTACTCCCAGAAATTTCCCGCTCGTCCCCAAGTCAGCCACAAAACATTTATTCGTGTTGCTCTCAATATGAGGAGATTTGGATTAGGTGCTGATCGACCAAGATATCGGCAGCGCAATTTCGGCGAGGATACTTTATTGTACGTTATGGAAAATCCAAATTCTTCTCTCCGAAATACCGGAAGGGTTTTAGGTTTTTCAAAGAACAAAATTAGAGATATACTACGGACTTATAATTTCAAGCCTTATCGCTCTCATCTTGTCCAGGGGCTCCGGGACACTGATTATGACAGGATTAACGTTCCTTGCACAAATTAATTAATAATTAGGTTAATTATTTATTTACAAATTATTTCCCATATATCAAAAGAAATGCAAAGCGGTTTAAAGTAATTAGTACCGAAACAATCATAATGTATTTTGTTTCGAACATTGTGCTATAACTTTGTTATTAGTTGACCAAATTAAAATCTGATTGCATAATTGATTTCAGTGTAAAAAAATCCTTTAAAATGATGTATCGGAAGGTATAGGATCCCATTTGAAATTTCAAAGTTGTATAGGGTTTGGGGTACCCCGAATTTTTTTGTCCAAAAACAGGTCAAAATCTTAAACTATATTAAAAATTATGAAATACGTAGTTTTTTGTTTTATTATAACGTCATTCGTTCAAGAGAAATTCAGCCGGGCCATCTAAAAAGGACACCCTGTATATTGAGTTAAAATAGGATTGTAGAATTGTGAAACATGGAAGGAGCTAATAAGACAATTCCAAGGAGGTTTTACATAACTGATATGAACATAATTTATTGAATTGAACATATAATGGAAGAAGGAGAGCCGCTTACATTTACTAGAGTCGTTTGGCAGCACAGGAAGAGGCGTGGCCGGACTTAGGAAAGCAGCTGTTTGCAGATAACTAAATAGGCCATCTCTAACGTCTTTCAATTTTGAATTAACAGATATTTACTACTTATAACATTCGTTTTTGCATTTATTCCATGATTTTGAATCATTTGTTAAAACAGGAGAATACGAAATTAGATTTATGAAACTGAATTGTTGGGAATCAGAGCTAATGATCTAAACCAAGCTCAGTTAAATAATCATAACTAATAGAATTGATTTTTAACAGGAATTCTGTAAACTGAGTATTTCAGCGTGTTTCTTCCTTTCCTCCATAGAGAGGAACCCGTCTTATGATTCCACCCGCAAGTGCCGACTAATAAACTTCATGTTTCAGAACCTTTAGACCACTACTATGTTTTTCTTAGGAATTTCGGGAATATTCTTATGATCGCAGTAAATATAAAGCATCTATTGGGAAGCTTATTACATTTTCTACTGTGGGGGATGAGGAAAAATAGGTTTTCCTTGTGATTTTTGGATATATTCTTATATATCTTGAAACTAGTTAGGAAATGGTAGTTAATGTAAAGTATATATTCGAAGGCTTAATAAATTGGCTACAAATACGGTTCTTATGCAATTTTTGATAAAGCGATCTCATCAGGAGAAATCGGTGTTTAAATGGAGTCAGTTCCGCTTAGTATACTGCCAGTTTCCTGTTGTGACGTCTAACATCTTGCTTTGCTTTCAAATTCCATTTTATATTTTTACATGTCTTTACATTTTTAAACATTAACTCAAAGCATTCGAAACGACACTTAGGATAAGAACGGAAACGCGCTAAGATAACGCATTTCTTGCGAGTCAGTCCTTTATTATTAAATTAAGATTATAATTCTTTGCATCTGTCCCAACAGACTTTATATGTTGTAATTTAATTTACATATATATTTCGTATATACATTTTGATGTAAGTAGCTTGGGACATGCAGAATGAACGACTGTATAGAGTTACTATAACGAAGAAACAGAGAACTTAAGATATAATTATTAAATACATTAGTGAGACTTGAGGATTCCGTCAATTACTAACAGGGTTATTTACGGCGTAGTTAAAGATAACCCCGCATTACATTTTTATTGTGATCAATCGTGACGGAGGACGGCGCTGTGATTTCGTCCCGCACAACAAGTCTGCAATTTCCCGACGCTAGCCACATCAGCTTTCTTCGACTTCCTGCTTTTCGGAAATTAATTATTTAAAAAAAAATATAATCGACGAAATTTTATCATAGAAATATTCTTTATTGCCTTCTAGAGCTGGCGTTCTTTCTTCGGAATCATGAGGTTCATTTGAACTTAGCATTATACAGCGTCTAAAACTTGAGACAAGAAAGGTTTCACTCTCATCATCTATGCTTATAAGCCTGAACTGGACGGCTATTCTAATTTTAATAGCTTTTTTACTGTCATTCTAAAAAAAAGGTAACCCCATAGAAAGGAAAGGGTATTAATACTGGGGCAGCTTTGGGTCGGCACCTCCCTCCTGGATTACAGCCAGTTCTCAGGAGGCCAGTCCTGTCTTAGCTTTATCCCTGCTAAGCCCTATTCCTAGCATGGGAAAAAATAATTGTTTCATGTATCTAAACAAATAATTGCTTCAAACTGAGTTTGTTTATTCCTTCCGTAACCCAAGTACTAGGTAAAAGATAATTCGTAAGATTGGGAAA
This sequence comes from Gonocerus acuteangulatus, assembly GCA_946811695.1. Taxonomy (NCBI): domain Eukaryota; kingdom Metazoa; phylum Arthropoda; class Insecta; order Hemiptera; family Coreidae; genus Gonocerus; species Gonocerus acuteangulatus. The sequence continues at coordinate 38,781,749 of OX328123.1, forward strand.
CATAAACATAAGGGTTATGTTTGCTAGGATATAAAATCCGCTTATGTTGACGTAATCCGGAAGGCTGACAAGAATGCAATACATATACATATGTCTGTGTATTTGTGTGATCGTGGTCCACTCTCTAAAAAAATGGCCCTAATTGGTCCCCGGAAATTTTTGTTGTGTCTATGTCATATTTCGATTATTTCGGAAGGCCTTATATTTAAGAACACGTCAACTCTTCACCAATCGCTTTTATCAATTTTTATTACGTGCTCTACTCGTTGCGTGACATTCTCTTTAGGAGAAATATTGATATATATATAAAACGTTTGACTCTTAACCTAGGATGACCTTCCACAGGTCCAGAATAATAATATACGTACTTCCAGACTTTTAAAATTTACTAAGCAGCTGTTTAGAATCGATGGATTTATTGTTAAAAATCGATAAATTGAAGAGTTTTTTTTCATTAAAGAAATATAAAAATTAATATGATAAAACCTGTTATATATTAAAAGAGTCGTCGTATCACGTGAAACTTGTAGAGCACGCAATAAAAGATATTTGCGTGGGGCTAAAGTGTTTTTAAATTTATGATATTTTGTCAAGGTAAAAATAAAATAGTTAGTTTTTACGTTGATAGAAAATGTTGTTAGATCAAACGTATGGCCCCTCTGTCGCAGATGCGGTAGAGAGACCGAAAATCCAGCATACGTGCTTGGGAAATGTCCAATGAATATGCTCCTGGTCACAAGTAGACATCATAATGTCAAGCATAAAATTATTTCACTTCTCCAAGAAAAATAATGTATATGCCCTAAAGAGTTTATGGCGTCGATGGTGAGGGATGCCCGAGATATGCCGACATAATTGCCTTTAAGGAGAAATCGAAAGAAGCGTACATTATCGACCCTACAGTGCGAGAAGAGACAAATGATCCACAGCAAGCGAAAGGAATCAGCGCAGAAAAAAAGGAATCTATAAAAAATGTCTTGAATTCTACCAAAAAAAATTCTGAGACAAATTCGGGCGAAGGAAAGATATTGTTGAAAGCCGTTGGTTTGTATCAAGAGGGACGATTCCAAAACAGACGCAAGACTTCCTACAAGATTTAGGCGTGGATCCCAAGGAACTACCTATCCTTGCGGAATCTATTTTGATAGATTGCCTGGGGATACTGCACAATCATATATACGGGAGCTAACCAGCTGCTTGTCAATCTTTCGAAAATTATTTCACTAAATTTGGTCAAAATTTTCATTTACTATTTGCATTTAAAATATTATCAAAATTCGTTTAATATTAAAATTATTTAAAACACATCTTCAAAATTTAGTTTTCCAAATTAATACAATAACCTTTTTTAACCAACTGAAATGAATATTTGAATGATTACGTACGAAAGTACGCTGTGTTCATAGCAACCCAAAACATTTGGGCAGCAAACTTCATTTTTTAAATAAAGAATTTCTTTCTTTCTATTTATTTCTTTTTCTGGTAATGATGGCAATTTGCAAATTTGAACGCAAGAATTGGAAATTTCAGCTCTTAAACCTTAAACTTTAACCTTTTTTCTATTTTTCTTGTAATATAAAATTCAGTGAGACGAGATCATTAAAAGTTGAGATTATAGATATTGCCGGGGTTTGGTCTTGCGGTAAAACTACATTATTTACTAGAACATTTGTTTTAATTTTTCTGGCTGTTTGGCTTGTCATTTAAGTCATCATGAGAACCGTAACAATACTAATATAATAAATAGTCTTTTAATTTAAAACATCATGTTTTCAAAATTAAGAAAAAACAAAAAACTTTTAGTTAAAGATGTGATCTTTATTCACTCTCTGTTGACTTTCTCGAGACGACTTATCATCAACAAAGAGACATTTTTGTTGTCGCTATTTTTCTTTAAATACTCCAGTAGTTAGAGGAAGGGAATTCTTCGCCATGAGGGTTGAACGGATGGGAGTGTTATTTCGGTACGGTCAGTTGCCTGCCCTTTTGTGGCCTAGTCGGAAACCCCTCCTCCCGATAGGCTACTTCACTTTCCGTCCTATTGTTTTCACTTTCACCACTAGGAGTGCTATATATATGTCATCTCCACCTCTGGGAGCAAGGGAAAGAAAGGCCTTACGGGTCCTGGGCTTTTCTGGATTTGCTTCTGTCCAGGTAGTGGATTTAGGACTCCCCTTCGGTACATGTGGTTTTCATTTCTAATCTAACAGGTCTTTAAAAATTATTTCTCGGTTCCTAGCTTCTTCTTATTTTAATTTACATCGACCTCTAGTCCATTAACTTTAGGTTCGCACTCTTCCTAAACAACTATGGTGTTCCTTCATCAAGCCCATATATGAAAGATCCTGCTCCGTCCACACAAGTACATGTCGTTGAAATGTTCATGTACAAAACCTACCACTTCAACATTTTCTTTAGATTGCCGATAATATAATTTAGCGCATTCTGAAGAATCCTTTTCTTGTAAGTAATGTATTTTCGTTTTTCGAAAGAAAATCCACCATCCCTAGTAAGAATGGAACGATCCTCGGGGCGCTCACGCCTCAACGATCGCGGCCACTGCTCCTCCATCTTTTAATTAATAATATCTATTTGTTTATTTTAAGTATGAATGGAACTTGACCTTATCTTTCTTTTTCATTCATGTCGCGCATCATCAATGTTTTGAAATATATTCTTCAAATAAATGCATGATACGTTAGACATAGGTTGTGTTCTAATCGGGATGAATCATAGGATTGATAATTATTTTCAAAATATATTCTTTCATCCCTTTTCTCGACATGCTTCGTGTTTTTAACAGCGGATTTCCTTATTTTTTCCTTTATTTATTTTTTTAAATCACTTGAAGGAAACTGGACTATGGTAGACCTTTATTTCTGTAGGCTTATTATGTCCCTCTTCCATTACTCTTAATACAGGGCATTTCATTTGTATCGTTTGTGTGAGTAATATTAGTTTGTTTATTAAAATGTTAACAAGCTCAATTAGCATTAACGACTGTACAATTAGCTACAGGAGGCTAACCCGTTCACGACATCCACTCGAGGACGCAATCCGGAAATGCTGACGAGACATGTCAACGTTTCGTGACCCATACGTCACATTTATATCTCTCAAGGAAACATTATTTTGATTTTACTTTCTAACTTAAAATATTTTGATTTTGATCATGATTTAGTGAGTTAAATTTTAAAATAAAAATGAGTTTTTATCCCAATGTTCCGGCATTAATTTGAAGCCTTCATCAGGGCGATAAGAACTGATGAAGGCTTGAAATTAAAACCGAAACATTCAGAATAAAAACACATTTTTATTTTAAAATGTAGTACAAAAATACTTTGTCTAAAACAAAAGAGCAGTTACGTAGGAGAATTTACTGAAAAACTGTTGTTTTTTCGTGAAACACATCGTAACGTTAACATTCATAGATTTCCAGATATACTTTTAATGTATCTTTTGAGACGCGATAAATAACGACTATATAATAAATAAATAAATAACTTTCAGCACGATTAAGGTATACATTTTTTGAGGAAATGTGCATGTATAAAAAAAAAAAAACAGCAAGCAAACTTACAGAGTTTTTATTTTTTTTATTTGGAGTTTCGAAAGTCTTTCCATTGAGCGTGTTTCTTTTATTGGGAGAAAACGGGATTTTTGAATCACAAGAGGGATAAGAATATTACGTAAAACGCAAAGATGTCGCAGCTATTTCTGTTCAATTTGATGGTGTTGAATCCCTCATTCTTTGAGAAAGAATATGGCAACTTTCCAGGAGTTTACTATATCGTTGAAATGTTCCTATTTGGCTACAGCCTACCAAGCATGTTTGTTGTTTTTCATTAATTTTTTATATAGGTAGTTAATGTTTTTACAAAAACTTCACTGAAATTTTCCCTTTTAGTAAAATAATTTATATTATCAATATTTTCCTCAAAGAGCGTTTCGTAACAAACGAAAACTGATTTAGGCGGTTAGTTTACACCATAACAGTATTTTATATTCAAACAGTTAATTTAATTAACAACACTCAGGAGTGGAGGTTTCGTACTAACCCGCCTCAATGGATATTTGTTCTGACAATTTTCTCTGAATTAACGTTTCTAGTAGGAAATGATTATTGGGGTAATTTGGTTTTGAAGATATAGTTTATATTTTCCTTGAGGTTTGAATTGTGCTTGAGGCATGGTCAAGAGTAGTATAGTCATTCTTGTAGTGTTTGGCAGGTGTTGGACGAATGGAAGGGTTGTCAATAGCGCCGTGGGAAACCAGCTGCCCACTGTCCATTCCTTTTAATACCTTTTTCAAGGTTTTTCTCCGAAAATTTTTTCGTTCAATAATAAAATGTTCATTCTTCTTGAATATTATCCATATAATAAAGAGATATATTGCATCGACTTCCAAAGCCATTATCACCGGGCTGGTTGCTACGCTTTCCAGACATCCGTGGAGAAGTAGGTATTATCTTCTAATATCGCCATAGTTTAAAGAATATCAATTTAGTCCAGAAGTGATTCGAACTCCCTCAAGTGGCCAAAACCTATGTCTCCAACGAAGTCACACTTTTTTTTTTTAATTTATAGAGACAGAGAACTTAATTAAGTTAATGCGAAATCATGGAATGTTTGAGAATCTGCTAGGAAAACAAAACGTCAGATCTTCAAGCAAAAATCTATATTGAACGTTTCGGTTGCACTTTGGCAGCCTTCTTCAGCACTAAAAAATACATAGGGGAGGGAGGAAAACGTAGATAACATTTAGGTGACCATGGTTAAGTGTTGTCAACACTGCTGAAGAAAGCTGCCAATGTGCAGCCGAAACGTCTAATATAGATGTTTGCTTGAAGATCTGACGGCTTTTCCCAACCATCCCTTGGAACGGCGAACTATCTTCATCTCATAATTAAGTTAATTTGTTAAAAGAAATTTGTCAGGCCAAATCAATATGTTTTTCTTAGTCTTTAATTCTTATGACAATGAAATGAAAATTAATATGCTATATAATGATAAAATAAGCTCTTACTTCAATTATAAGTTAGTATTTTATTATTCGAATTTCTTTGCTAATTATACAGCATCCTTTTTGACAGTAGTTTACATGTAACTGCTTGCATTTTCATATCTTGCAGGAAATAATGAATATTTCAATTCCTAAACGGGGTCATAAGAGGAAAAGATCGTATGCAGGCCAGGATATCCTCCCAGGTGGAACCGAGTTATGCTTGCTTCAAAAATAGACAGCCCATCCTCAATTCGAATATTTCGCTTTATCGACCATAGGGGCGTTAAACCGATATCAGCAAAAGTAAACTAGATAAAATAGATAAAGTCTTCTATTTGTGTCTTATCGTTGAAGTATCCTGCTTAGTTGGGAAATTGGGACAGACCCGTAACATGTAATTTTATTATTTTATGTAATTATTTATTTCTAAATAATTTTGCTGTATTCAAAATTATAATTTTCATTGACAAGTAATATAAAAGTTGAATGAAAAGATCCTGGTGTTTCAAATATTGCTTACAGCACCATTCGCCCTTCCTGATGATTTCACTCAATATTATGAAAGCCTTTCGATCGTGTATAGATCCATTATTCTTTAAGTATGGTAATTCAATTCTTAGCCGGGTTTGGTCTGGACTTTTGACAAATTAATTCACTGGGATGGTGAAATTAGTTTTTTTTAAATGCCAAGGTTTGGGCCCTAATTTTAGGCCATCAGTGTTACCACCGATTAACCAGAGCTGTTTTGTCTTTCCGGTTAACCAGAAACTCACTCCTCCTTGAGTTAGGTATTGGTGACAGGTGGCGAAACACACCATTTATTCACATGATACCTTATTTATTTGGCATGGGTGATCACAAATTGTATTTATTTAACAAGAGACTCGGACGAAACTTCCGGCAATCTTTTTGTAGTTCATTATCTGTAAATATCAAAGAAACGGACCAACACTACAACTCGAACCGTTGTATCTATAGAGGAATTATTAAGCTCTGGTTTAGCACATAAGTTACGAATTTATCCGTTTGACACTATCATATACAGAATAAGTTATCGCAATTCATTTTTCAAGTCAAAGAGTAACTTAATGAGCGATTATGATTTAATGTACATCCGCATTATGAAATAGACTTCGTTTATTTATTTATTTTTATTTTTATTTTATTTTTTTATTTGTATTTTAGAAAAAAGTCTGCCCCAATGGATTATTCTGCTGAGAGAATTTATGTAAATATCAAGAGTTGCATTATGCCGACATTGTCTTAAAGATTTTCCTGCGTACTTCGGAGCGAAAGCTAAAACGTTTTACTCCTTTGGGGACAATAAGAACTATGTTTCCCCAAGACATGTCGCATTGTCAGATAACCAGAGTCGTCACTCTAAACGTTTGACTATTTTATTTTTGGACGCTATGTTAAATGAAACATAGTAGTAATCCATATACTTTTATCCAAAACAATCTCAAGATTCACACGAAATATTCAACACATGAAGGGAAGTCTGTTCTAGGTTACATTCCAGTTGATAATAGAGCATGTGCAATAAACAATGTTTATTCTTCTCTTCCATAATTTTTAATAATTTATATTTCATTTATTACTCAGTAGGAAGTTATTGAAACTATTGTGAAATTCCTTACTTTTATTTAAATAAACAGAGGGATTCACAGCAAATTTTTCTCTTGAAATAAAAACAGTAGTTTGAATATTAATGGTTTGAGAAATATAAATATTAATTAATCTGAAACAATACGAATAATTTATTTTTTTAAACAAATACATCATGGGAAAATCACAGGAAAATGAAAACATCCATTCATTCAAATGCTTTTTCATGCATTCAAATAGGATTTTCTATTATTTACTCTATGTACTATCATTCTTCTAACTTGGTTCCGTTTTTCAGTCCATTTGTTAGACAGGTTTAATAAATGAAATTGCAACCAACCAAATTAGCTCAAGCTTTTTGTAGGATCCTTATAGGATTAAAAGTGTATTTAAAGACAGAAGTCTCTCCTGTAATCGCGAAAAAAAGAAATTGATACGGAAAAATTAGTATATTTTACTGGAATGAGTTTTACCGACGATATTTTAACGACTGTTAGAAAATGTTCAACTCTAAAACTATTCAGAACTTTTAACTATTTTATATTTTAAAAATAAACATCTACCGAGTATTTTAGTACGATGAAATGAAAACATTTGAGTGTGTAATTTTATTCCATTCCTTCGGTTTTTTTTTTTTTTTTTTTTCTATTTCTAATTAATTTTTCCTTCCTGCTTCGAAAAATATTTATTCGTTTTATCACTTTCCTCCGAAGGAAAGTAGCTATTTAGGTTGCACTCATGACGGAATTTTTGAAAAATTTCATCAAATCTTTATCGACCCTATCTAGTAGACAAGGAAAATTACCCCCATTAAAATTTATATATATTTCAAGGAAACTCGGTATTCATTGTGGTCATCAAAAGAGAAAAATATGTTGTAAAAACAAACTAAATTGGTTCATTAGGAGGGGGGTTTATTCCCAATTTACTAATTTGCTCATACCCGTCGTAATTTCTGTTATTTTTTTAACGAAACGCGGTGTACGACGTGTGTATCTAATAAGAAAGAAGTGTTGTGAAAATTAACTTAATTGGTCTATCAGCTACTTTGTACCATGCTCGCATAGAATTCTCCCGCCAAACGTAGTTTGGCCAAGCTTCACTAGGAGCGCCTCTATTTTGATATGTCTTTAGATAGGTTATTAGCACTTTCCTCCGAAGGAAAGTAGCTATTGAGGTTGGACTCATGACGGAATTTTTGAAAAATTTCTTCAAATCTTTATCGATCCTACCTAGTAGACACCGAAAATGACCCCCGTTAAAATTTATATATATCTATATATATATATATATATGCATATATATATATATATATATATATATATATATATATATATATATATATATATATATATATATATATATGTATGTCTGTTAACACGATAGCGGCCAGAGTTTTTGTTTTTTCGTCACGAAACTTGGTATATAGCATTCAATTAGCAAAGGATTGAACGAGTTCGTTAACCACCAAAGTCGGTCCACCGGAAGGGGGGGTTTACCCCGAACCCAAAACACTTATTTGACTATGTCAGCCGTAATATTTGTTATATTTCAACGAAACTTGGTATTCGTAGTGTTAATATAGAGAGAAAAGTGAGATATAAAAATGAACTAAATCGGTTCATTAGAAGGGGGGGTTTACTCCGGACCCACAATACCAATTCGCCACTACCAGCCGTGATTTTTGGTATATTTCGACGAAACTCGGTATTCGTAGTGCTAATCCACAGGTAAATATGTGTTGTAAAAATAAACGAAATCGGTTCATTAGGAGGGGGGGGGGTTTACTCCGGACCCACAATACCAATTCGCCACTACCAGCCGTGAATTTGGGTATATTTCGACGAAACTCGGTATTCGTAGTGGTAATCTACAGGTAAATATGTGTTGTAAAAAGAAACTAAATCGGTTCATTAGAAGGGGGGGTTTACTCCGGACCCAAATTCCTAATATACTCATACCGGTCGTAATTTCTGCTGTATTGTAACGAAACGCTGTATACGTCGTGGGTAACTCATGAGAAAGAAGTGTTGTAAAAATGAGCTGAATCGGTCAATCGGAAAGCGGGGGTTTAATTTGTAATATATTTGAATAGAAAAGCCGGCAGACGTAGGTTCACAAAGCCGCCGCAAGGAGCGCTTTCTACCACTAGAGTGACTGTATCCTGTTCCTGCGTTAGATCAAAATACGATAATATGAGGATTTTTGTATTTATTACGTAGTGTAGTAGGTACCATGTGTAAACATAACTCTGGATGCAAATTAATAATTGATCAGTTACTCATTACAAAATGAGAACTATTCACGTTTTTAGTTTATTTATGTAGGATATTTTAAGCAAATTGTTCTGGAAAGCAGTCTACACTACCCAAATTCTGAGGAAAGTGCTTAGTTATGCAGCTCCTGCGTGACGGACTTTAAAGTTCTATGGGTCTATATCCCGTTCCTCTGTTATTACTGTTCCCGTTTATTTTATTATTCATGAAGATCAATAGACAAAAATGTGAAGTTTTTGCGTATTTATTAAGTAGTGTAGTACCACGCATATACAAAACTCTGGAAGGATTTTTTTTTTATTTATTTATTTAATTAGCGCCGACATCCATGGTGCGAGGAGTTTTCTCAATGAGCCGTGAGATGAGAAAATTCCTGCCGCCGATGGGACTCGAACCCACCATCTCCTGCATGAGAATCTAAGGCGTTAGCCTTTAGACCACCTGGAAGGAAATTAAATACAGATTAATTAAATATAATAATTGGAACAGTTGCTCATTACAAATGAAAAAAAGCGGAACTATTCATGTTTTTATTTTATTTATATAGGTTATTTTAAGCAAATTATTCAGGAATGAACTCGACACTACCCGAATTCTGAGGAAAGGTCCAAGTTATGCAGTTTCTGCGTGACAGACGTTTTACTGGGTTTTGCAAGAATAATGAATTATTACATCCTGGAGTTAAAATCTGTATTTCAGTATTTTTTTTTTTTTTTTATCGATAACAATACATGGAGTTGGCTAATTAATTATCCTTCGCCAGTGTTGAATTCATGGCGGGGAAAGTAACGCCCTCGTACTGTCAGATGACTGCATGATTGATGGCTTGCTTCTCATTTTATTTCTTATAAAGGGATTTTCAAGAACTAATCTTATTCGTCGAGGGGGGGGGGGCGTGGTCTTTACATCATCAATGATGATTGCTTCTTCCCATCCCGGATTCTCCTATTCAAGAAATGAAATGTCGATGGTCCAACCTAATGTGGCCTTATTAATAGAATTCAATTATAATAAGCCATGAGAGTCATTCCAGAAATACTACTTTTATGAATATTCATTAACAACAGAATAAAATAATTTCGTCTGGATATGGGTGGCGAGCTGACCACATGCGGGGATGTAATGGCCCCTAAGGAGGTGGCATTAAGGCCAGGAAACATGTTGGGAAAAGTTGCAATAAAGTGGTACAAAATAAAAATGAAGTACTATTTTTGGCCTACGCCATATATATACAAAAACGTGAATATCTGGATTGGCCAGGAACACATGGATTTGATCAACCTGAAGAGCACAGTTTTCTAGGCATATTGATGAAGGATTCAAATGTTTTAACAGTTTTCAAATAAAAGCAAATATTTTCTTACTGACTTCCAATTAAGAAGAAGTCAGGGAATGGCTGGGATTCGGCGAAGGACGACAATCAGTTTTTCGTAAAAAAAAAATCTATATTCAGAACTTTTCGGCATGCTGTTTGCAGCCTTCTTCAGCAATAAATGTTTAGGGGATGGGGGAAGATCAAAGCTAGCAGTGGTGAAAATATACGACTCCATGTATCAATGTACTGAATTGAATTCTCTTACCGCTAGGTTATATCGAAATAAAAGTATACTAACATCAAAGCATTTTGGGGCAGTGAAAGTGTTAATAAAATTAATATATTTAATTTCGGATTATTTTGCGTAACGTTTCGAACATGGCTGACAAATTGGGATAAGTGAAAGGAGGCCATTTGATAGGTTGTAAATTCCCTTTAAAAAAGGTCGAGATGCAAATTTCGATGGTACATTCGCTGGGAGTGAAAAGTCCTATTAAATATTTCGAAAGTGTTCAAGGTTCCTATTATTAGTAGTTCCAATTTTGACTATATTAGGGAAGAAAATTATAATTTGGAAATAAACACAATGGCCAACTGAGAAAAGCTCTGCGGTCATCGAGCAGGGGATAGGTTCATAAATTTTTGATTCTCTCATCAAAATTAATTTGCTTATGGTAAGGGAAGATATTTTTTTTTTCAACAAAGATCGTATCAATAAGATATATTAGTTATCGGATATTAATGAAATACGCTGAGCTTCTTAACTTCCGTAAGTTCAAACGTCTATAGGATGTTCGTAAATAAGCATACTAGACTCAGGCACAGATCGTCACCTGTGTGAAGGGGCTGATGCTATACTGTATAATACTAGTAGATTGCCCGCCACCCTCAGTCAGATTTTCCAGCGATACAGATCGCGTTCTGTGTCCCCGAGCCTTTAGTGTGTTTTATAGTATGGTTTTTAATCTTATTAGAGAAAAATAAAGTTAAGGCCTTCTCAGGTGTTTTGTACTTCTTGTGCAATGTTTATTCCAAGCACCAATGACTTTCAGCGGCTTATGCTACCATATCTTGAGAGCTGTCACATAATTTTAAAAAAGTATTACAATTTTTACTATACAAAAATATTGTATGAATCAGTCCCGTAACAGGCCATGAGGGGCAGATACTATAGAGATTCATGACCATACGGCACACTGTAGGGAGATACTGTGGTCAGTACTATGCTCCGCCCGCTTATACCCTTGCTGCTTCGACTGCTAAGGTCATTAGCACCAAGGTACCCATTAATAAATTAATTAAAGGCTGGGTTGGCCTAGGGACGGTCAGGGAGGCCGAATTCAACCCATGACTGAAGACAGAAAAAGAAAAAAACTTTAGTGCTTGCTCGGGATTTGAACTCAGGTCTCCTTCTTATTAGTCCAGTGCTCTACCACTGAGCTAACCTCGCCCCCCAAAATATTAATAAGGACAATACACGCAATTAAAAATCCCTCAATTTGAATATTTTTACCATAAGATAATTAAATATTTGAAAACAACAGGCAGGATTCTTTAAATAAAAACTTATTAAATTACTTGCAAGAAATGGTCTTCTATAATAGGTAGATCACTAAGTAATGAATCTTAAAGGACTATTTTTACAAGGGCTTTTATTTTTATTTTTCAAGAAGGATTTCTCTAATGCTGACATGTAACAACCGTAAATTGTAGTTTACGGCCCTGAAGCATAAGAGGATGGGAATAACCGTAAGGAGAAGAGGAAGACTGACCGCAACAGACACCTGGCCCAATCAAGGCCTTACCGGTAGCTTTGTTTGACCAGTACTCTTACTTCACTTGATTAGGGACGCATATGTTCTTGAGGGCGGCATATGCCCAACGGACTGCATAACAAACGCCGTTCCTTGCTCAATGGACGCCCTAATTACGCCTTCCGCAATTATGCCTTGGCGCTTACCAAGTGCCCTTTTAATCATTCCACTCTAGAATACCGTAAGCTCTCTAGGGGATTAGGAGTCACATTGGAGATTGATAATCCATATTGGATATTTGAGTTTGGAATCCATAACACAATAAGACTGCTATAAATTATTGTGCCTATAAATAATTCCTATCAACGCACAGATACATGCAAATCCAGTTGCAAACGTTCACTAATACAAAAGTCGTAAATGCGCTCGCAGGCAACCATCGCAGGAAGCATGCTCGTATGCGAAGCAGATTTCAGGAGAAGAATGTTCCACAGCCAATCGCAGTAATACTGTCCACATCCGAATGATGACAATCACGATCTGAAAAAAACAAACGTCATATAGGAAATATCTTCAATAAAAGAGAATTATTAGTTTCCAATGATTATATCGCAAAATCAATTACGATAGTTATTTTTTACGTTGGATATTGACTTCTTTCTTAGCGTTATCCGCTAATTCTATCTAACTTCATTAGAATTACGCATAACTTTATATTTCATTTGGTAAATGACTCGAAGGAATTATTAAACTTGAATTACAACTAGATTGCACTTCATATACAAACAAGGAAACCTACCTTCTAAAAAAGAAGAATCTCCTTCCGGTTCTCCATTTTCCAATGATAATATTCAAATAACTAGTCCAGGCAATGAATTCTCAAAAACAGATATAGATGGAAATGCTTCGAACACAATTTTTGACAAACCAAAAGTCCCCGCCCGTAGCCTTTAAGCGGGTGGGGCGGGGTAGAAGGTCCCATTTTTCGGGGTTTTAAGCCCCACGTTATACGTTGAATTAAATTCCCGATGGGAAAACAAATATCCACAATTCGAGAGAATCATAAAAAGTAGGGGTTGCGAGAAACGTCTATGCCTAAATCCCCCGTGTAAATGTTCATTGGGAGATATGGCTTTCCGTTTTGCATTAAACTTTCTTCAGCTCTTTCTTTCTCTCTTCTGGGTCATATTTCTGTGTGTAACAGTACAGGTTAAAACTAACCTGATAGTGCTTTTCTAAACTTTATCCGTCCAATTACTCCGAAATATCACTTCGACGTACGGTGGTAACTTATTAGCTTTGGATAATGATAAACACACATATTGGACATTATACTAACCTTATTTTAAAGGTTTCATTCATTTGTGACTCTTTTTTTAAAAAATCCAAGGAATGGTTGGGATTCGGATAAACGATAAAATAATTTTTTTTTAAAAAAAACTCTGTATTCATGCTCTTTGGTAGCCTTTCCTTCTAGCTGAAGAAGGCTGCTAAAGAGCATGCAATATTGATTCTTCTGAAAATTAGATTGTTTTTTCTTAGCCGAATCCCAACCATTCCTTTACTTATATCACCTCAACGGCTCATCTATCTTCGTCTCATTTTGTTTTTATTTTTTTACGGCTTTTCAATCCCTGGGTTACGAGCACTGTTGATACATATTACAACCGTAATACCGTTTGAAACGGTGGTAAGCTACCGCTACTGTGCAAAGCTAATTTTTTTTTTTTTTTTTTTTTTTTTTTTTTTTTTTTTTTTTTTTTTTTTTTTTTTTTTTTTTTTTTTTTTACGGCGCATCTACTTCTAGGTCATTAGCGCCGACATCCAGGGTGCAGCGAGGAATTTTCCCAGCGAGCCTTGAGATGAGAAAATTCCTGCCGGAGGTGGGAATCGAACCCACCATCTCCCGCTTATGAATCCAGCGTGCTAGCCACTAGACTACGGGAGACCCCTGCAAAGCTAATGTACTCAATTTACTGAATAAACTGGTCTAATAAGAAGAATAAATAAATAATAATAATTGTCAAAAAATTGTGCTAAAAGGCTTAGCGGTCTGAGCGCCTATAATAAATTTAAAAAAATAATGATCATTCCGAAATTATTCATATGTGAGTCACAGTAACTGATCTGAATGGTAATTGTGATAAGCTAGATAATGCTTTCTGAGCTCTTTAAGTCAACTATCTGCAAGTTTGTAAACATTAGATTAATTATTTTAAATAGATGTTTCACTATAAGAATTTGCTGTTAATTTGTTTTAGTCCAAAATTCTATCCATGGAGCTCAGTTGTTACTAAAATCTTCGTATTTAATTGTTAAGCAACCGTTTATTAATTTATATTTTAATGAGTAGGTGTAGTAAATAATAATTAATCTAAAAAAAAGACCTTTTAGACGAAGTGGTATTAACACTCATTAGACAAGTACTGAATGATTTAAGGACCTGGAAAGGTCCTGTGGAAGCGTCCCCTCTGTGGGGTGCTATGGAAACAGGCCGACCATTTCCGAAGACTCCCGAATGACCTGTGGTGGGAGGGGGTGACTGTCGGGAGGACCTCTCAGAAGGCGATCGCGTATCTTCTGCATCGTACTTACGTATCGTTTGCCGGCATGTACATCAATACGTACCGGCAGTCATGGGGATCCGGCGCTCGCCGTCGTTAGCCAAACCAATGGACCAGCTGTTCGACTGCGCTCCGACGTTTGCCATCTACCTCACCATAAGGCCGGCCCTCAGGGGGATTCTTAAGTCACTCAATGATCTCTATTCTCTGTAAGTATTATTTTCTACTAACATAGAAGGAGTCATTAGATTTGCGGATATCATGGAATGTTCCCGATTAACTGACCACTTCTATACAGAACAATAGAGTACTGGAAATATAAATTGTAGAATTAGCTACATTTTAAACGGCTTAGAGAATTTTCCGGTGTCCTAAGGACAGTCGTAAAAGAATTTCACTTTGAACTCATTTGTTGTATAGTCATATGCTTATACCTATTAAATTTTATAAGTCGTTGGACAAATTTCATCATTTTGAAGTCCTTGGAATAAAATTGCACGTCTATTTTAAATTTAGGGCCATTTCAAATATTTATTTATTTACATTTTAACGTCCAGTTATATATAACTCACATTTTTGGAACGGTTTATCTAGAAGATATCACCCTTTTCTAGGCAGGATAGGGTTAATGTATTATCTTTTTGCGAAAGAAAAGCCATAATCCCTAGTGACAATCGAGCCCACGGACTTAGGCCCAGAGAGCTCTCCCCTTATCACTCCCGGCCACCAGGCATACATATTTCATGTATAAAAGGTGTATAAGTTACTAGGGTTAATATAAATATTTGGGGTTTTCCTTCCCATCATTGTGCTAGAGTAGTCCCTTAGTATATCAACATGAGTCTCCCTCTTGCTAGTTGCATTGGTCTTGCAGAAAACATTTAGGCTTTCGTCTATCGGTCACACTATACACATGAACAAACAACCGTGATGAAAGAATTCTTATTCATTATAACTTCTCGTCATTCTTTCAATCATTTGTGACATATTTGGTGGTGCCGCCGTTGTACTTGTAATTCCGAGCTGTTTTTTGTTTATAATCCAATAGGAGACATGTGAGAAGGAGGATAGATCTATCATGACTTTCAGACGTATTCTTATGGCAGCCTGATTGCTTTCATATCACCTGTCTGAAATCAATCCAGATTTGGGGTAGAATTGAGCGAATAACAATCTCCAAAACTGGAGATATTACATTTCGAGATTTGTAAAATTTATTAGGCATTCGAATCTTTCTCGTACTGATTCCTCATTACGGATTATAGCCCTTTTTCACATATTGGACAAGCTGTAACAACTGCTGGGAAACCGAGGTTGTTGCAAAGTAAAAATAAAAATAACTGAATTAAGAATACATGACGAACCACCTTCTTTGGTTTATGGGTATTTTGAACTGCCTGGAGGATATACCAGTATAGGGAAAATGATGAAGGACTTTTACTAATTTTTCAGAATTTTGATTTAGAGATTAATACTGGAAAAGAGTAATCCAATTGGTTGCTAATGAACCCAATATTTCAAAATTTCGTTTAGACGTTTTGACGTCTAATTTAATCAGAATTGTGTCTACGGTGTGACCGTTGAAACTACAGTAGGAACATAATTTCCTGGGTTTTGAGACACCTCATTTCGAAAATAATTATTTTTAATAAAGGGGTTTGAAGGTACTCAGGAAGTCGTTACTACTCTATTATTGGTAACTACTTTTTATAAATATTGATAAAATTGCTGCAATATAGGCCATGATTTCAACATGCTACGTTCAACTAATGGCATCGAAAGGAATGATTTTTGCTTTTTATTTATTTATGGGTTTCCCGATTATTATCCATATCGTTGATGCACCCTCCAAAATAAATAAACAATCGTTATATCTTACTGAATATGTAATCCAATCCATTTTATATAAAATCTCAACAAAAATAATAGGTGATTTTTGATTATTTTTATGAGAAGAAATGTTATGAATTCTTCTTTTTTGTGCGTGGATGTGATGTCACATCGAACTGGACTTCAATATGTATTCGATATCTTGCAGCTCCAGTTAACCACTCGGAGGTAAAATGTTTTTCTTCCAATTGGCCGGATTAAACTACATCCCAATAGTACTATGGACTATCGCTTTGGAAGCGATTAATTTTATTAATTACGCATTTAGGAGGCATACGAATAGGAAGTCGCGAGCAGATCATGTTTCCGTAAATTCTCTTTTACCTCATTGTGGAAGTCCTTTGAAGAATGGGGTCGGGCTCTTCCAGATGTTATATTAAGATCCTATTGAGTTCTCCTTTCTTGGTTATAAATAGTGAACCTCATGAAAATGTGAATGAAAGTGGCTATACACAGGTGGCTGGAGATGGATGGGAAGGAACGCCAGCTCAGCTCATCTATTGATTACTCTGCCTGTTATGCCATTCAGATCTTGTACGAATCTATTCCTATTACTCTTACTGCAACTCTTTAAGAACTTTATATTTATCTTAAACAGTTATTAAAATTCCCTGTTAATTTGAGAAGAAGAATTCTCATATAACTTATTTCATGAATTCAACGTTTTGGACTATTAAATAGTATATTAATTATTAGATACTGCAGCAATACCTTTTAAACAATATTTTACAGATACCATTAAATTAAAAAAAAAAAAACAAAAAAAAAACATAGACCACAAATTTAAAGAACAGGTTAAAACAACACATCTCTAATTGTAATAACACTAAAAATATTAATTTTATAGCATTAGCAAATCATGCCATTACCAGACAGCATAGTTGTGATTATGACAGTGTTAAAATTTAAAGAACTGTAAATGATAATAAATCTACAAAATTAACAGAATCCATTTACATAACAAATAATATCAATAGGACTATTCACTTAAAAGCAGGTGTTAAAGGAGTAGGACCGCATTATGTTGACATACTTAATAAAATTAATCTTTGATGTCCACGAAATAGATGAGTTCATAGTTTAGGTACCTAGTACGTACGACTGTGTATTACTGGTATTACCTACTACAAAAACATTAAGAACATTAACTTACAAGACAAAACTTGACATTCAGACAAACCAGTACTCTTCAACTGTTTTAAGGTATTTAATGCATTTATTAAAACGTTGGGCCTAAAAATATCAACTCATCTAATTATATTAATACCTCCTGATTTTTTACATATAACATTTTTCTTTCTTTTTTCCTCCTTCTTTTTTTATTTATTTTAATTGTTTTATAAAAATTACATAGTTTTGTTTTGGTGAAATACGTGTAGTTTCAACGTACGGGTTGAACACGCAGTTCAAAATAAACTCCCTCGACAGTGTGTTACACCAATGTGGAAAAAATAATCAAATCAAAAACGGTTGCATAGGGAAATACCGTATGACTAATTATTCTGAAGTTGAACCATGTTAGGAACTTATTATTTTAATACTCATAATCAAATAACCAAGCATTAGTGTTGTAATTTAAATTAAAAATGGCAATATGTTGTGTTCCTCTGACGCCGAAAAAAATATATTTTCATTAATTTTCTCTTTGCATAATTCCTTGACCATTTTCAGTGAATTTCTTATTTAATATCTTTACGTTTTCAGTCAGGGTCATAATTTTTCTCTATTTTACTATATTTTTATTTTATAGTCTCTTCTAACTTGTAGCTTGTATTGTTCTCATTGCCTTATTAAACCTTGACACATTTTGCTTAGCGCAGTCTTTACTTGATTTAAAATTCCTGTTTTCTTTTCACTGTTTTCTTCTTAGATGTTCATATCTTATTAAGAAATCTTTTCTCATGACGTATCAAGATAGCCTTCGCTCCCATCTCTCTTATTGTTTCTTAATAAAAACACTTAATGGTGTATTTAATATTATCCTGTTACCTTATCTTTAAATTAAATACCTCTGGTAATTTGCCTTGAGTTTGCTTTTACTATATGTGAATTTTATATATACTCGTATGGCAACAAAAATACTTTGTTCCATTTGAATGGTATTCTATCGATCATCCCTTCGTTTTTAACCCTGAGATTTTTATTTTATTTTATTATTATTATTATTACTTTTTTTATTATTTTTTTTCGTCAATTTGCTTGAAACATTCACCATAAAAATTATTTTCGGTGTCGAGTCGCTTTTTTCCACACTGAACACAGAATAGCGCTAACATGTACTCCTTGTTTCGTTGTTTAGCAATTCTGTTATTTTATTAAATCTTTCTAATTCGCATCCATGATGATGAGGGATCTTACGAAAATAAACTCAGAACCCATAGCTTCTATAATTAAAATATGTAATTAGAATGTAATTAGATTACTATTGAATATTTATGCGATTCCAAGCAGCTGTGGGCTCCTCTGACATGTGTTCAAACTGGCAAACGTACCTGGTTTATCAGTGACTGACGCCTGTGACCGGCGAACCGTATTATATTTTGTTGGGGCCCCTCTTATCAAAGAGTAGATTGCTTACAATGTAGTTGACTTAATTTTAAACCGATACTGCCTTTGTGACTTCTCTCCTTTCTTGATATTTTCCTACAAATTTTATCTTATCTGGTATCCTTATTCTCCCTTTTTTGTGTGTGTGTGTGAAACTATCTGGATGATATAGAAAGTAAATTTATCTTTTCCTGTTCGAACAGTTAATCTTTTTGTAATCTCTGGTTACTGATTCATTGTTTAAACTGTTATTAAAGAAAGCAGTCGCTGAACCGGATCCAAAGGGACTGTATTTGACCATGGTCCGGCTGCCTGATTTTATTAAGATACGATACGTGTGGTTGCTGCCCGGTTATAATGTAAAATTAAGGCATGAAAATCTTTTGTTTTACATCATGAGTGAGTCATCGTCTAACTTTTAGATTACTAAAGAAGACAACCACTAAACAAAATGAAACTCATTACGGATTCTTTCAAAATCCTATATCTTCTTAGGCCCGCCCTATTCATTAGGCGAAAATAAAGACGTTCTCTGTTTTCATTACGTGTTCTGTTCAGGAATCCGTGACTTTAGAGTTAACATACTACAAGAGAGTCGATTGTAAACCACTATGCAGACAAAGTAATGTGGTATTAACAATAAACCATTTTCCCTCTGCAAAGAACAATATATTTTAACATCTCAAAATTGATTTGTTACTTATATGTGGTATAAATATTATTTCAGATTATTTCTCACAACCTGTACTTCTTATTCTTTTTGATTATTAATTGGTAAAATGTCCTTTACAGCTAGAATATATAGAAAAACATTTAGTTCTAAATGACTGTGCCTAAATAAAGTATAAGAATCTGGATTTGCAACGAGCTTTGTAGTCAATAGGTTTAAAACATCTATCTGAAATATTTCTGATGTTGCTTGAATTTAACAAGGTTTATATTTATTAACATACACTGAATGTTTTTAGACATTGTAAAAGTTGAAAGTTTTTTTTATTTATTTAGAATTTCAAATTTGTAAACCATTTGAACAACTATAATTTTTAAACAAAAATGTATTTACTATTTTATTTACATAATGAGCCATATATCAGAATACGTTTTGAGAATGTCTAGGAAAATGTCTTTATTACTAAATTTTTCTTTTGGCTGTGCCGTTGCAAAATAAAAGAGCTGAGTAATCTTTTTTTTTTTTTTTTTTTTTTTTTGTAAAATTAAATATAAATAGAAATAGATTATGTTGCTTACAAAAGTCATCAGAAAGTTTCATTGAGTATTCGGTTCCATTGAATAATTAGTAAATAATGTTTTGAACTCAACATTCTGGGATAGTCGGGCATTGCCGATTCAGCGATTACGTTTTTAACGAAACCTCTTTTTTTACTTACTAGGCATTGTGAGCATTTTTTTCAACACAATTTCAATGCACTCTCTTCTTATTTAATTCAGAATCATTTTACACACATGTATTATTTTCGAACTTTAATAAACAAAAAATTTCCAGTAATTTTTGAATTTATTTGAATGATTAACTACTCTTGTTGACCTCACTTTGGTATTCTCAGCTTTACTGTTGATTTTATTGTGATCCACTATCCTACCAAACCTTCTCAGAAGTCGCACCTTTTCATCTGTTTTTTGTACTTATACGTACCTATGTGTAAAGATACTAATCTTCAGTAAGGAAAAAATTATTTTATACTTTCCCGGGAAACGACTGTTGAGGTCGATTTATGTCAGAAATCACTCTTTTATGATCTGAGTATAATTTAATGAATTTTTCGAAATTTTCTCATCCCGCTGTTATGGGTGCCAATGTTAGCTGTGGTTTAAAACCATCCCACTAGAATTGCATCACTGCATTGAAATCCCACTCAATATTGAAGAACTAATCTTCGTTTATAATGGGCATGGAGGTAGTTAGCCTTTGCAGTGATACGAAGACAAGGGATGGTTGGGATTTCAATGCAGATTTCTTTCTCCTAGCCGAATCCCAACCATCCCTTGTCTTCGTAATCTTCGTTTAATATTTTAAACATTAGTTACGTTTTTTGATGGTCTTGTTGAGCTTATTTCTTGACCAATATTCTTTAACCTATTCTCTATGAAAGGGAATATGGATTACATACATATAAACTAAATTCTCCTGTTCTGCGTATTGTAATATCTCAGTATTTAGAAAGAAAAAGGCGTCTTCCCGCAGAGCAGTCAGATGGAAGCAGGGCCGCCACATCTCAGAGCCGGGCCCGGGACCAGATCACGGGCCCCCTTCACATAGCCGGGCCCTCACTTCCCAGAGCCAGACTGAAAATTCTAGTACTTTGCTATAGGACTTTGGACATTTTAAAATTATTTTCATCTTGAGTTTTGAGCGAAACGAGAATAAAAGCCGACAATCGGTGCAGCAAAGGTCACTTTCGGTAATTGTAGTTTTATTACGACTCCTAATGAAATATACTATTCTGGGACTGCACTTGTTTGGACGTTTATGTACATGTAGAAAAATATAGATCCCATTCTAATAAATATGTTTAAACTATACTAAATACACCTTTATGTTTTTGTTTTTTTTGTTTTTTGTTTTTTTGGGAGGGGATACATAATTATTTAAAATTGACCGAAATGGACTCTATTTTGGAAACACTTTATCATTAATTGGTTTATGTATCTTGAGTAAGTTATGATCTCAATATAGATGGAATAAAATCAAAAAGGTCGGAAATAAATAAAGGAGGAAAACAATATGTAAAAATAAATATTTATACTCGAATATAATAGAATGTGTATAACATCCACATAGAATTTCAAATATATTAGAGAAGCTTATACTTAAAATATGTCTTTATTTCTTGCATTTGCCACTATCGTTCTTTTTAATTGTATTTAATGTACCTATATGATTATAACAAACTCAATGCAATTAAATTTTATGAAAGTGTTAATTTTGCTAGTTTTCAGGAAACTCCTTTCCCATTAGTTTCAAATATATAACCAAAAAATAATATACGCAAGAAATCAAAAATTACGGTCGCTTAAGGTATATGTACATTTTGGTTCAAGTAAGGCCCTTTATTATTGGACCAAATTTGCTTGTTTTTAGAATATGTCTCTCTTGTTAGTTTCTTATGTTATATTTAGGGACAATAAATTTGGTATTAGGTGCGAGTTTCGAGAACCCCCCTCTTACAAAATAACTTTTTTTCTCGATTAACCAGCTCATTGTTCCTTTGCTATAAAAATCTAGCATTCCGAGTTTCTTCGTGAAAGAACAATACATACCTTCGGAAAGTGTTAATCATGGTGGCCATTATCGTGCCACAGCATTACGTATAAAATCTCAGTTTTAGCGTTTTTCCTCCCTCCCTTCATATTGGTAGTAGAAGTGGCTGTTATAGATGAAGATTTATTTATTTAAATTTTAACGTCCATTTATTATGAATTACGAATTTTAGGACGGTTTATTTGAAGAAAGCTTTTCAAAAAATTATGGTTGTTAGCTTTTAGTCACAATAATGCACATCCAGTGAGGGAATTGAATTCTTGCAGCTGTGTGGCCTTTACATGATGCAAATAAAGCGATCCCTGGCGGAAACTGTTAGAGATTAACCGTATTGTTTCTTAATTAACACGGCTCATTAAATCACAGGAATAGCTATTTCTTTCATGAACATAAACCTGCCAGGGAGTATTATTGCTGGAATATTATTGTTTGACTCTTCTGCCTTTATAAAAACCCGATTTCATTTTCACTCCCTATATCTACTTACAGCTTCTAACATCATTCTCAGGGACATATAACATATAAGTGTTAGCCTTTTCCGGGACATTGATAAAACCGGGCGGGACACCGAAACAATTGCAAAATACCGGGACAGTCCCGGTCAAACCGTGATGTATGGCAAGCATATCCTTAGAGTTTTCTAGATGAGGTAATAATATCCTGAACCCTTGCACAGCCTCCCCGCCTATAACCTTGGTAATGCTCGCAAATATAATGGGTATTTCCAAATAACTTTTTGTAAAGATAAACTTTTAAATTTTAACACCGATTGAATAACATATAGTATGACGGGAACCGTGCTATAATAAACTGCACAAAATTGTATAGTAACGTAATTTTAATGAAACATTATTAGCCGTGACTCTGAATGCGACGTGGGGTGGAAACCGCGTTATTTATTTTATAAATAATTTAAACATCTGATAAAAACAAATATTAAATTCTTATATTTACTGTATTCATGGACTTGGTGAGGATTATACTCAGGTTAAGTAGCCCCTTCTGGATAGCTTTTACCAGTAAAACATCTCTTTGCCTTCTGGTAACATAGCTTGATTCTCCATTCATTGTGGTTTAGCTAGGTAGTGGAATGAAACTCTAGGTATGTCCGCTCTTGAAAGTTTTCCCTCTCTCAAATCTCGGTGCAGATCAAATTGCTCTCTGCACGCTATCACTCTCTCTCCCTCTCTCACTCTTTCTATCTCTCTTCATTCCTCTCCTCAGATATATAAATTTCATTAGCAATTTTTATTTTATTTTAAATCTAATCACACAATATGATGAGAAACAATAAAAAGTCCGTCACGCAGGAGCTGCATAACTAAGCACTTTCCTCAGAATTTGGGTAGTGTAGACTGCTTTCCAGAATAATTTGTTTACAATATCCGATAAAATAAAATAAAAACATGAATAGTTCTCTTTTAATTTTGTAATGAGTAAGTGTTCAATTACTAATTTTGTAATTAATTTGCTTCCTGAGTTATGTTTAGACATGGCATTTGTACTTCATTAATACAAAAAACTCCATATTTTTGCCTTTTGATCTGACGCAGGAACAGGATACAGTCCCTCTAGTGGGAGATAGCGCTCCTTGTGGCGGCCTTGCGAACCTACGCCTGGTGGGCTATTCTATTGAAATATATTACAAAGTAAACCCCCCTTTCCGATTGACCGATTTAGATCATTTTTACAAAACGTCTTTCTCATGAGTTACCCACGACGTATACCGCGTTTCGTTACAATACAGCAGAAATTACGACCGATATGAGTATATTTGTAATTTGGGTCCGGAGTAAACCCACCCCCCTCCTAATGAACCGATTTTGTTTATTTTTACAACACATATTTACCTGTAGATTACCACTACGAATACCGAGTTTCGTCGAAATATAACAAAAATCACGGCTGCTAGTGGCGAATTGGTATTGTGGGTCCGGAGTAAACCCCCCTCCTAATGAACCGATTTAGTTTATTTTTACATCTCACTTTTCTCTCTATATTACCACTACGAATACCAAGTTTCGTTGAAATATAACAAATATTACGGCTGGCATGGAAAAATTAGTGTTTTGGGTTCGGGGTAAACCCCCCCCCCCCTTC
This sequence comes from Gonocerus acuteangulatus, assembly GCA_946811695.1. Taxonomy (NCBI): domain Eukaryota; kingdom Metazoa; phylum Arthropoda; class Insecta; order Hemiptera; family Coreidae; genus Gonocerus; species Gonocerus acuteangulatus. The sequence goes on from OX328123.1 coordinate 38,806,087, forward strand.
CGGTGGACCGATTTTGGTGGTTAACGAACTCGTTCAATCGTTTGATAATTGAATGCTATATACCAAGTTTCGTGTAGAAAAAACAAAAACTCTGGCCCCCATCGTGTTAACATATATATATATATATATATATATATATATATATATATATATATATATATATATATATATATATATAGATAGGTAGATAGATAGATAGATAGATAGATAGATAGATAGATAGATAGATATAAATTTTAACGGGGGTCATTTTCGGTGTCTACTAGGTAGGATCGATAAAGATTTGAAGAAATTTTTCAAAAATCCCGTCATGAGTCCAACCTCAATAGCTACTTTCCTTTGGAGGAAAGTGCTAAAAGAGATATTTTTTCCTTTTGTTTGAAAGGGAGATGTCCCTTAGTTTATGAAATCAGAGAGGGTAGAAACCCTTTTTTTATTCTTTGACCAAAAAGTAATTTATCCTTACCATTAAATGTTTTGAGAGATGAGAATAATAATATTATCTCCGAATCAAATTCAATTATTTACGAGTGTCTGAAACTTCCCAAGTTAATGCGAAAAACGTAATTGGAATTTCTGACTAAGTATTTTCATTAAGAAATAAATAAAACCTTATTTATATTTGGACTTATAAAAATAAATAGTGAATCTATCCCTCATTGGTGTTTTATAAAAAGCGAACTGATAATGAAAGTTGATAAGAATAGTTATGTTTAGTACAGCGGATCGGTTGCTGCGCTTTCTCCCTTTCAAGATGCCTTTGATATTACTCCAAGTGTTGTAGAAGTATATAGAATAATAATATAGATGGTTCTATTAAATTAGATTATTCAATCACTCTAATAGTTGACTGAGAAGATCAGTTTTCTTATTAATTTTTCTTTCGAAAGTGGGGTTACTCTTTACTCCTTTAATTCATATTTCAATGTTTGCAACAAAAGGGATGCAGAACAATTTCTCTTGGAATGTGCCTTATACATCAGAATTATAGTTCTTAGAATTGCAACTAGAGGCTGGGGGTAAGGTGCCTTCTCGGTTTCCATTGTGCCTCTCCTTTCTCAAGTTTCCCTGGGACCACTCCTTCTCAAGCTGCCTCAACGAACATTCCACATACACTGTAGCTAATTTTATTGATTTATTTTTTCATATGCTCTCCCATAAGGGCCCTAAGTAATAATTGTCCTTTGGGTTGCTTTGTATGTTCTTACAGATCACTTGAGGGTACTTTTGAAACTTCAAGGATCGTTACTACAACTCAATTACACACAAATAATTTGTCATTTTTTCGAAGCGAGACTTTTCTGGTCAAAATTAAGATTTTTCATTGATTGAAGAAAAACAATTAATAGATTCGTATAAACAAAACGTAACATTTCTGCTCGTAATATCTACCGGACATCAATAGAACAATGAAGAATACAATGAAGAATACGTTGTTGTGTGCGTGATATTCATGGGCGTTAGAAAATAATTTCGGGAGGGGCTGGGAAAATTTCGGGGGGGGGGGGGCTGAGACCATTTCCGGGGTATGGAATACTAACAATTTAGAACTTGGAATAGTTTTAAACAACTAAAACGCTATTACACCCAAAATAAAATATTTTTTATCAACATAGTGATCTTATTTAATTTATTTTTAAGGGTTTACGACACATTTTTACCGATCAACTCAAAATTTTGGAGGGGGGCTGCAGCCCCCCTCATATATGCCCATGGTGATATTTGGAGCAATTGCGTAAAAAAACTAAAAAAACAAAAAAAAAATTATTAAGATAATCTCCATTTAATTTTTTTTTGCCGCCATATTTTCTTTCTCGGCCTTTTAATAATACAAATATGCGTGCAGACATTAATTGAAAGGAGCAAATTTATGCTTCATGAGCACAGAAGCATATTAATGAAATAAATACTTATATTAATGAGACCCCCATTTTTTATAGAATATACCGTTTTTGATTCAGGCGACCTTACAATTTGATTCTGCTCTCCTTTTGGATGTCTTAGCATCTCTCATCAGCGGTGTGTATTTTTTCACAGCTATATTAAACCCAGGATAGATGCTGGAAAATCAAAAAAATCCGTCATGCAAAAGCTGCATATCTAAGCACTTTCCTCAGAATTTAGGTAGTGTAGACTGCATTCCTAAATCATTTGATTAAAATAACCCAAATAAATACAATAAAAACATGATTAGTTATGCCCTTTTACATTTGTAATAAGCTACTGTTTTGTGGTTAATTTCGTTCGAGAATTTAGTGTATGCGTGGTACTACACTACTTAATAAATACACAAAAACTTCACATTTCTATCTATTGATCTTCATGAGTAATAAAAGCCTACAATAATATCGCAGGAACGGGATTCAGAGCCCCTGGTAATAGAAGTCAGAAGTCCTAAACCCATATAAAGTCATATCAAAAAAGCGCGCTCCTAGTGGTAGCTTTGCCAACCTACGTTTGCCGGGTGAATTCTACACATATAGTACAAAGGACCCCCCCCCCTCTTCCAATAGACCGATTTAGTTCATTTTTACGGCACTTCTTTCTCATTAGATACCTACAACGAAGTTATGACCCACAAGTTTCGTTAAAATATAACAAAAATAACGGCTGGTATTAGCAAATAACTACTTTGGGCCCGGAGTAACACCGTCCCCTCCCATGATTAGTCGTAAACCGATTTTTCTGATTAACGAAAAACACTGGCGGGTATCGTGTTAATAGACACACATTTACAATTAAATTTTTAACGGCGTCATTATTGGCGTCTACTTGGTAGGATCGATGATGAATTGATGAAGTTTTTTTCGAAAATTCCGCCATCAGTGCAACCTCAATAGCTACTTTCCTTCGGAGGAAGGTGATAAAAGAGAGAATATATCCTGTTGATTCCTTAATAATACAATTATTTATGTTCATATATACAACCTTGATTGCTTCCTATTTCAAAGACTCGAATGCCAAACTAATTTTCCTTGTATACATTTTAACCACTTATCACTCTTTAAAGAATGATTTCCCACGGTAAATGATGATTCTTTTAGGCAAATAACGGGCAATTTCAAAAATATGAATTTACCTTATTTTGTAATTTTTAAGTAAATTATAATATTAAGTTATTAATGCTATCTAGCTAACTATTTACATTATATGGCTGGTAAATAGTTCGACCGATAATATTTGTATTATGGAAATGTTTCTTTTTATTTTTCGGGCTGTGGTTAATTGGAATAAGAGGTTGAAAAGTTTCTTTGATAGTGACAAAGGGTTTTCAGGTGACATGTCCTCCAAAGACTTATCTCCCCTTGCTGATTGAACTGGACTGAACTCCTTTTGCAACGTTAACAATGAAACGGGGTTAACAATGTCATAATATTTATCTGCTCCATAAATGTCATATATCAGTTAATTATCGTCCAACTCCGCCTTCATAAAATCAATTTTACTTGCATATCTCAAAATCTGGCGTGCCTATCAATAAGTTGAACAACTATCTATTTTCAGGTAGAGGTTTTTTGTAAAGCCAATAACAAACATAGGTAATTATTTTGTTTTATAAAATAATTTGCTTTTATAATATATAAAAACAAATAGAATATTGACCCCTAAAAAGGAATTATACGTATCCACATTCTGTTTTGTTATTGATTTGAGGATTATTTTCGAATGATGTCGACTCCGTGAAAATTCCATGCCATTCTATTGTAATAACATTACAAAAATGCTCTATGCCCTAGTAACTTGTTTTGTTTCCTTAAACTTTTCACAATATTAACAAAATTTACGTATGACGTTGAAATGACGATTTTTCATGGAAGGGGTTTCTCTTTACTTCTACTGTTCTGCGGCCATTTATTACTCTGATTACTTGGCAGTTATTTATTCTTGGGCACTCCATGCTTAAGGACGTGGGTTCGATTCCCACTAGGGGTGGTGGCTTTTCCCTTTAGGGTTATGTGAACATATTGAACGCAGAAAAATGTGATATTTCAAAAAAGCCCGACTCTTGGATAAAGGATCTGCCTCTTATCGATACAAACTTAAATATCAGATATAATAGAATTTCCAAGAAGAGATAGCTTTTTAGCACTAAAAGTGACATTAGCCCATTGTAGGCGAAAATAAGTCAGTCCCCCGGTAGCTTGATTGTTGCACGCAACAGCAAGTGAATGAAAATCAAACTTCTTTATAATTTTTAATGCATAGGTTAAATAATTTTTTAACACAAACTGTTAAATAATTTCATAAAAATGAAGAATAATAAGGGACTGAAGCAACAACTTTAAGATCTCTTTTCTTCAGCAGACGTAATCTAAATCCATAGTTAGTACATGTGAGCCTTTTCTCAGGAAATTTATTAAGCGTTTGAATGGTTACCCTCCACTTACTAAGATTTGTCTGCCTTGTATTTAAGAAAAGATGCGAATGGTATACAAGTGCTCAGATTAGTTAATGAAATATTTTTTTTTTAATTCGTTCTCCAATCTTAAACCATCATTAAAATAAGTTTGGAGCATTTGAAATTGTTTTCACATTAGTCCGCATTTTTTGAGAATCCGAAACAATGAATCTACTTTCTTTTCATCTTTCTAAAAAAAAATCCAATAATGGTTTAATAGAGATCTATCACGTGTAACTTCCTTTAGAAAAGTCCGATTCGTAGGAACTGCATCATCTCAGCGCCTTTAAATAATTTGGGAAATTTGAAGTAGATACAGTTAAGAGTCTGTGAAAAATTTCAACGACGAATAAAGGAAAGTGAGATTTTGTGCGGCACAATACACAGACACTTACAGTAGCGCAAATTACTTACTCGGCCTCTTCCACTTCCGCCCAGAAAGCTCTATTACAAACACCAATGAATTGTTTCCTATTTTACTTAAATTGTTTTACTGACAAATTCATTGTAATGCTAAACTTATACTGGGGAAACAGACACAAAAGCAACGAAACCAACACTTTCGAAGTTGTATGCAGTTATTTCTCCAACTGAGATTCAAAATTACTTGAGAACCGTTTTTTTCGGAAATTTAGTAATCTTTACACTTAACACGATTTCTAAGCCAATTTCGAGACATTTAAAAAAATATAGAAAGTTTCACTAAAAGGATCATGTCTGTTGATACATTCTTTTTTTCTAATACTTCCTTAACTTCTAGCGTAACCGAAATTTAAATATCTGATGTCAAACATCAGGAACAATTTTGAAGTGAATCCATCCTTTTTAAATTCCCCAATCGAAAACTTGATAGGAGAACTAGTTTTATCCACTTTCCGCGATAACAGTTAATAGTGTCGCATTAGAAATGGTTTCAATCGTTTTCCTACGTTAGAAAACCTGTAAAAAGTTTTATCTGCACGCCCAATAAAGCGGAAACGTAAATGCTACGAATTTTTCCGCGCGAATTTCGTGGAAAAACAATATTCCGATGGCCGGATTCTGCTGGTTAACGAACTTGACTTTTTCAATCAGACAAAGTATTTTTTCATAATTGGACCATTTTTGAGGCTGCTATAGAGCGAACAGACAAATATATAGCTAGCTGGAGAAAGTCGTGTCAACAAAATGGCTTTTTTCTGCCAAAGTTTTTTTTTTTTTATTATTATTATTATTATTATTATTGAGGCGCTTCTACTACCTAGGTCATTAGCACCAGCCAAAGTTTGTTGTTTCCAATTTCATTAGAAATTGGACCATTTGGAATATACATATATATAAACACACATTTTAAGGACATGTTTGTCATAGGATATGGATTATGAACATCTGCCCTTCCTGAATGTATTAGGTTGACAACTTTCTACTTTTAGAGAGGGAGGAAACACTCTAAAATCTAATATTTCTATAAAATTTTAGTTTTAGAAACAAAACCATTCTCTGTCCCCCCCCCCTTCCTGCCCCAAAAAAATATTCCTACCACTTAGCGCCTATCAGCTAAATTTGAAAAACACTTTTAATGTGTATTTTTATTCAAGCAAAATGTGAAGTAATAGACAAAACAAATTTTTGATAATTGTGTTTTATTTAATCAAGTCATTTAACTTGATTAATACAATCGTTTGAAGTATAAGACAACACAGGTCAGCTGCTTTTGGTGTATAGACCATCAGAATCAATTTGAAGAAATCTTTCAGATCACTGATTCTGTAGTCCACCATAATGTAATCAGTAACAAGTAATGCTCTCTGACCGTTGATAGCGCTTTCAACGGCACTAATGACACTGCACATCTCACTAGTTGAGGCATTTCGGTCCTACAACAGTGAATATTTGTTGAAGTTCATGGGAATATGCAGCATTGAAAGTAATACAATAAGGATCTCGTTTTGGTATGTTCCATACGATTACTGCATTTTGATGTAACTGATTTTTTTTTAACATGCTTTTTTTTTGTTATTTTACCCTCTATAATAAAAGTGTGTTCCATGCTAAATAAAAATCCAGAAGTCTTGCCAAAACTATGCATAAGATGTACATTTATTGTTTATTTCTGTTTCAGCCTATTCGAAAATGAGATCATGTCATATGTGCCAGCTGCGACTGGAGGGGTTTCACCTCGGGCCTCTCCACAGCTGTCACCGCAAGCCTCCCCAGGCCTGGGTCGAGCTGCCAGGGCTCCTGCACCTTATAGGAGAGACTTTGAGGCCAAGCTGAGGAACTTTTATAGGAAGCTCGAGTCTAAAGGATATGGCCAAGGACCAGGCAAGCTCAAGTAAGGACTCCTTTCAATATTTCCTCTTATAATTGCAGAATTTTATCTAAGTGGAGGTATAAATTCCTTTATGAAAAGTATTCTACCTCTAAGAATGTAATTTTTGTATTTTGCTGGCAATGAATTGTTTTTAAATGCCTTGTGACAATAACAGTGTATGATGACAGCCATTGAAAATTTTATTTATTATTAAATTGAGACTATATCGCACTAGTATTTCTGAAGTGACACAATTCAAAAATAGAGTTTTTCATGACTATGAAAGACATTGTTAAATATCTCTTTATCAACCATCTGATCTTTATGTTCCTTGCTTCAGAGCTTGTCTGTCAATGTGTAATTGTGTCACTCTTCCTGTCTTAATGCTATTCCCCCTACATAGACAAGAGTGGCAAATTTCCAGTTGAGTTTTTTTTATTTGTGTCACTTTAGAAATACTAGAGCGATATATGGACAGCTAAAAAAAAGAAAAAAGAAAGCCCTCAAAGTATAAAGTAGAATGCCTTCATCTTTAGTGCTCTATTTTGGTAATTATTTGGAAAAAAGAATCTTTTAGAACAAAACCTATTTACCTACCTCAGCCTGAATTAACTGATTTTCAGTACTCATTCTTATCACTTTTGAATGTTATATAGCTATGTTTGTTATAGGGATACAGGTAACCCACCATTTTTAGATCATTGAATAAGAATCTGTATGTACAAAAAAAGAAAGTATTTTTCTGAAATTAAAGGAATTTTTATAACTGTCCTGACCTGTATCTTCCACTCTCTAGATATGCCACTGTGGAAGATAAAACAAAATTGTTTGATAGGAACTAGTTTACTGGAGACATTAGTTATAAATGAATAATCTTTTAATTATTCTTCAAAACGCTTGAGGTTTACGGAGCATTGATGCTCTACAGGTATTTTATCTTTTACTGTGCTAAAGAGCATGGTTTCTATTTTCTACTTTTGAAGTGCCTATTAAGGACTTGGTTGGCCTAGGTTTTATCTCCCACCAAAGCACTGCATTACAAGATAAGATCTTTCATAAGTAAACCAAAACTTCTCGGGAGTTCCAGTGCATAAAGCAATTGCAGAATCAATGCGCTATGTCTGCTCCAATCGAAGCTTTACTTATTTTGTAATATACTGTAGGTAATACTATTTTTAGTAAATTGTGAGAATTGTATTTGATTTCCTTAATTTTTAATTTTGCATAATGATGGCATCCTAAAAAAGGATCAAGAAATTTTATCAGTCTAATTGTTTATCTGCTGATGTATGATTTGGAATGGTTTATTATTTTCATCTATCCAATTGCTGTATATTTTGCTATGTCTGTATTTTGTGACTGACAGTTGGCAGATAATATGGAATTAAATTGTGAAAAGTACTTTTGTGAAAATTGTGTGGAGTCAATTTAATATTACTTTCTATGCATCAAGTATTTTATAAATTTTCTACCACCTAATAAAACATGTACGTATATGTCTCATCCTAAAATTTACTTTTGAATATTAGTTCACAAAGTATATTTCATTGTATATTCTGATTAATTCTTACATTTCATCTCAAAATATTATTTATTGATATGTTAAAAAAAAAAATTTAAAGAATAAACTTTTCAAAAATCCCTACTATTATAGCTACTTAAGCAGATTGGTAATTTCAGCTCTTTGGCCTAAAGTTAATGATTTCTGGTTTGTGCACGAATGTCAAATGTATTATTATATGATGTACAGTAGGAACTCCATTATCCAGGGTAATAACGGGGAGGGTGGTCCAAGGATAATCGAAAACCCCGGACAATCGAAACACAATATTTTATTGAATAAATGTGCTGGATTATAAGGTTATAAAGTAAAACTGTGTACAAGATGTCATGTAAAACTTTTTATTTGCCTTGAGAAATGTGTATATAAACGTTTTATTAATTAATAATTTGTATAAGTACAAAAATAAACTCAAGTTCAACTCAGCACGTTTTTGCATAAGCCATTGATAGACAGCATGATCTAGGTCTTTTAATGAAGAGGTCTTCTTCTAGGTCGCTTTCCTAGAAGACATTGTTTAGGCCGACGACAGACAATTTTTTAACACTTTCACCTTTTTCTTTCCGGTTTATAATGGTTAATTTTTTTTCTAAAGTCAACACAACGCGTTTTCTTTTTTGAACCATTTTAATTTTTATGTAACATATTTATGTATTTATGTACTCGAGTGAAGAGTTAAAGCCCAACTGGGGAAATATTTCCTTGGTAGGCCCAGTAGGGGATTTATAGAAGGACGTGAAAACGTTCCTAAAGTTCCAAGAATATGAAATAAATTGAGATGCTTCCAGAAATATGGAATCATCACATTCTTCCGAAAACAACACTGTTTTTCCATTCGTTAGTTTACAATGTATGTAATTAATTTAAGTTCATATTTATGTACATAATCGTCATTACATACATACGAATATTGAATACATAATTAGGAAATCAAATGCTTTAGTAGATAGAAATAAAAATAATGCAATACTTATGTTTGTATGTACATACATATATGTACATAATATTTAAAGAAAGAATAAAAATAAAAATGCCCCCATCAAAACCCCGGTTAATTGGAATCCCGGATAATAGAGTCTCGGATAATGGAGGTTCTACTGTATTTCTTTTTCTTTTTTATTTTACAGATATAAAAGTTTAATTATATTTTCCACACGATCCTCTTGTATAATTATCCATTACTCTAATTTGTATGCTTAGCAGTTCGTAAAGCATATCTTTACAATTTAATTTTTAACTTTAGAAAGTTGGTTGTTGTTTTGTAACAAACTCATAATTCCAACGATTTACTTCAAATCATGACCTTTAAGGTCTCCACTTCCTTTATTGGTATGCATTTAGGTCTCTTGTAAAGAAATGGTTTCATATCTGCTTACTAATTCTATACTTTGGGCAAGTCGTCAGTTTTGTTTTTATTATTTATGTCAATGACCTTACATCTTTAATGAAATAGAATCTTTTCCAATGCTTTTTCATAGTTGATTTATCTCCTAATAATTTTTAATTTTGTATTGAGTTTCACTTTATTTTTGTATTTTTTACTACTTGTTTGACCAGGTTATAGGACCTTTGAAAATAGTTTAGATACTTTCTGACAATGGATAATTTATTACTGTTGGTACAAGCTCTTGGAATCTGTTAAGTGGCAAATTTTGAAGTTAATGAAGCACCACTGTGTTAATAACGATAGCTGTTGATGGGCCTAAAAAAAAGTGATAAAGTATATCAACAGGTGTCATTGTGTTTTTACTATTATATGAAACTGGCTTGTAAAGTTATTGAAAGTAATAGTTAGGCATTTACTCTCAGTCTCAGACATGCAAAGAGGTTCTCAAGGAATGAATGGGTCTAACCAAAATATGGTCTTCAGACATCCAGGGCCATAGCGTATAAGGCTTACAATATCTTGCTCTTTGTGCTGGAGCTTTGACACATAAGACTCACATGCTTTCAACATACAGAGGATTCTCATGGCCTTGACCGGAAACGTTTCCTTTTCAATGGCAGGGCCATGATGCTTTTGAATCTAATAAGTACATTTTATAGCAGTAAATAATTCACAGATATTTTTGTGATCATGTAAAAAAGGTACGATGGCACATATAGCCTGTTTCAACTTAATAAGCTGACAATGTGTTGAGAGTGGTGGAAAGAGTTATGTTATCTCAGAAACATTACTCTTTTAATTCCCTTCACGTTATTTATTTATTCAACCAGTGTTCCACTTCTTTGGCGATAACACAATGAACAGCATATTCTGAACTTGGTCTTGCTAGAAAACCAGCTTGCTTTATGATATATATGTAAGTCTATGTGTTAAGGTAGTGGATAAAGGGTTTAAATGAAAATATCACTGAATATTCACAGAAGCAGTCCTGTGTCCTGTGACTTGCTAAATACTACTAAATGTTTATATCAGATGAGTAATAAAAAATTTATAGTTAGCTATAATTCTTACTCCTTAAAAGTTTCTATTTGTCACACATTTGTCGTTTTTCATAAACAATTTATTTTTCTACTTTTTTAGGCTCCACATAAGAAGAGAACACTTACTAGAAGATGCATTCAATAAAATAATGGTTGCATCTAAGAAAGATCTTCAGAAATGCAAGTTGTATGTGCAGTTTGATCACGAAGAGGGCCTTGACTACGGTGGGCCATCAAGGGAGTTCTTTTTTCTTCTTTCTCGAGAACTCTTCAATCCTTATTATGGACTTTTCGAATATTCAGCCAATGATACCTACACCGTCCAAGTGTCTCCTATGTCTGCCTTTGTAGACAACCAACATGAGTGGTAAGTAATATTTCATTATACACCTGTTGATTTGGACGAATAATGGTCTAAGTTACATATTTATAATATTAGGAATTTTACTGAATAACGTTGAACATAGCTCCCATTACATGTTTCTAGTATAAATTATTAAAAATCGATATATATATAAAAATCACGTGTCTGTATGTTTGTCTGTCTGTTTGTTTGTTCCTTATACAAATCCACACCGTTTGTACGATTTTGACTAAACTCGGTACACATGTGGATCTTAATCTGAGGAGTGTCGTAGGCTAAGTCAAAAACGTCTATTGACTAAACTCGGTACACAGGTAGATCCTAATCTGGAGAGTGCTGTAGGCTAGGTCAAAAACCTCTACCAGCTGTCTGTCTGTATGTTTGTTTCCTATAAAAATCCACACCGTTCGACCGATTTTGACCTAAGTTGGAACACAGGTAGATCTTGATACGGCGATTGCCATAGGCTAGGTCAAAACGGCTACCATCTGTCTGTCTGTATGTTTGTTCTTTATATAAACCCACACCGTTTGACAGATTTTGATCAAACTGGGCACACAGGTTGGTCTTGATCAGGGGATTATCATAGGCCAGGTCAAAAACGTCTACCAGCTGCTGTCTGTATGTTTTTTTTAAATAAAAATCCACACCGTTAGACCGATTTTTACCAAACTTGGCATACATGTATGTCTTGATACGGGGGGTGTTATAGGTTATGTCCAAGTCGTCTAGGACTCACAGTTGGGAGGTCATGGGTTCAAAACAGTTACAGATTCGTGTTATTAGATTTTAATAGTACTTATTTGGTTTCTAATTTATTTAGGCTTTTCTATTTGCAGAAATTAGGTGTAGCATGGCACGTCGGGTAACAGCTAGTGATTTAAAATAAAAAGTATTATCCTAATTAGGCGCTAGCTGGTATTTCCTGTAAATTAAAAGAAATATACAAAGACCTTTATTTGGCAGAACCCTTTCAATGTTTAGAATATAATTATTTAAGGCATTAACTGTAAAGCACTTACTAACAGACTGCAGGAAACGTAAAAACATCAACATACCACGTGATATGTATGAACTTTTGACAGATGGTAGCCCACACATATCCATTATTTTAGACTTGTTAAAACAGATAAACATCTATGAAGAAATATAGCAAAAACAAAGATTTTTAAATATGTTAAAATTAAATTTTATTTGTACAAAATAAAGCGAAAAGATCACATATTTAGTTCATTAAAAATAATTTATTACTTACCTGTTTTTATTGTATAGTTGACCATAAAAATTCAGTTTTTAAAAATTTATTAATTCAAAAACTTCCTTAATTAAAGCAAGTGAACACATGTTTACTATATGAAATTTAATTATTTACATACATTTTTTTTTTTTTTTTTGTGCCTCGGGTCAAGGGTTCGATTCCCACTAAGGCCTCAGGTACGATACGATCGGTGAGCGATGAGCATTCTTTGCACTTCTGAAATTAAAAGCTCACATTCACTATCATCTACTTTACTCTTTTACTGAGAGAGGCGAGGAAAATTTAATCTCATTGTTGAATTATGATTAATTTGTGTTTTATGAAGATGTGACAGTCTGATTTTTTTCATGTCTGAGAAATGAAACGTTATTTTATGTTCAATTGTAGAATTTCATGAATTTAACTTATTCACAAGTAATTTAATAAACAATGGAAACAAAATCAAAATTCTGACAAGACAAAGTTGTTCTAAATTTTATTAGCTTTCATTAAAAAAAAAAAAAAAAAAAAAAAAAAAAAAAAAAAAAAAAAAAAAAAAAAAAAAAAAAAAATTGATTGAAATTGGTTAAGGTTTAGAGGCTGTAGCCTTTTTTGTGGCGAGCAAAATATTATGACTGAAGTGAGCGACGACGAGCAAAACTTAATATCTGGGCTAAGCGATAAGTGACAGACCTGAACCTGCAAGCAATGTTGCCCTGTCGCTCATGCCTATTGTTGCCAGTCCTCCCTCATTCCTACTGCACTTCAGCTTAAAATTAATGTGAGTGACGCTGCTCTGATGCTTATCGCTCGTATTGTACCCGAGGCCTAAGTGTGGTGATAGCTTGTCTTCCGAAAAATGAAAAGGCTCAGCCCTATCGTGGCTGGAAAAGGATGGCAGCCCATAGTCAACCACTCATCTTGAAAATCTGTGTTATGAATTACTGAATGTTAAAATTTAAATAATAATGTTATTTTAGATTTATTTTTATTACATATCATTTTTTCTGTCATATGTATTCAATCTTAACAAACACATTTGATCGCTCTTTAAACTTAGACTAATTTCTTCATGGGGTTTGTTGGATGGTTTGTTATTGTTTGGAATTAATAAAATATGCAGGTTACTTTGTGGGAGACTAGATCATTATTAATTCCAATTTAAAATATTTTCTTTTGGGCTGTACATATCAGTAAATGTATTAAAATTATGTTTATATTTTCAGGTTTAGATTCAGTGGCAGAGTGTTGGGGTTAGCACTAGTTCATCAATATCTTCTAGATGCCTTTTTTACTCGGCCATTTTATAAAGCACTTCTTCGATTGTACGTAATTCCAATTTTTAATCATTTCTTGTTGTATTTGTAATAAGTATAATATATAAAATTTAATTACCAAATTTTATTAAATGTAAATTTTATTTTTTTTTATTTTTTTATTTTTTAGACCTGTATCTTTATCAGATTTAGAATCTCTTGATCAAGAATTCCATGGTTCTTTGCTTTGGATAAAAGAACATGACATATCATCTGAAGTTTTAGACCTCTCATTTGCTGTGACTGAGGAGGTTTTTGGTCAGGCTGTCGAGCGTGAGCTTAAACCTGGAGGAAGAAATATCCCCGTTACAGAGAAAAATAAAAAGGTGACTTTTTATTAATTTGTTCGAACAACATAAATATCTTGTATTCTCCCATCACCCCTTCAGGATAATATTGTTAAGTTCATAAATTTGATTGTAAAATAGGACTGACTGGTAGGTTGTGTATATTACTTACTATGCAGCACTACAGCCCGAGGTGGGCCTTGGCTTCCTGTATAATCATATGCCAATCATTCTTATTCTTTGCACTATTTTTCCAGTTTCTCACACCAAGTACTTTCAGGTCGCTCTCAACATCTTCCAGCCATCTTTTCCTTGGCCTTCCTCTTCTTCTTGTCCCATACATTGTAGCGAACAATGCCTTATAAGGCAACCTACTATTGTCCATCCTAGCCACATGACCCAGCCATTCTATGCGCTTAGTTTTAACAAAATGAACTATGCTGCCACTATTATATAGTTCATAGAGTTCCGAATTTCTTTGATGCCTCCACACACCCCTCTTCACAAACAGGTCCACAAATTCTTCTTAATATTTTTCTTTCGAAAATGTTCAACATATTTATTGTGCTTGTACAGAGGGACCATGTTTCCACTGCATAAGTTACAATAGGCCTTACTATTGTCTTATATAACCTTATCTTGGTTTCTCGTGACAGGAGCGAAGATCGAAAAAATTTTAGGTTGGCATAGTATGCTCGGATTCCGGCCATGATCCTCTTGCCTCTCTCAGCATCCATTCTATTTCTATAGTTCACTTCCACCCTCAGGTGAATGTTTTAACAGCCTTAAAAGTGAGACCACGTACTTCAATGCTCTGAGGACCGGCCTCATTGTTGGCCCCAACATACATGTATTTTGTCTTGTCTTCATTAATTTTCAGCCCAACATTTTCACTTTTGGCTTTCAATGTTGCAAATATTTCTTTTAATGTTCGCAAATTCCTGCTAATAAGGCATATGTCATCAGCATAAGCACAAATTTGCACCGTTGCATTAAGTATGCAGCCAGGTGAATCGAGTTTTTTCAGAACATTATTAAGTGAAATGTTAAATAATGTAGCAGACAAAGCATCCCCTTGCCTAACCCCAGCCTTTACAGGAAACTCATTGCTCACGTTGCCATTAATAATTACCTTTGCATTGCTATTATTTATTGTCATTTGCAATAACCTTATTAATTTTTGTGGGAGTTGGGACTCAGATAAGGTGCTTATTAATTCCTTTCTTTTCACTCTATCGAAAGCTTGCCTGTAATCTATGAACAACATATGCAGGTCAATCTTATATTTTCAGGCTTTTTGCATTAACTGCCTCATTACAAAAACTTGGTCGGTTGTTCCTCTCCCCTTCCAAAAACCACACTGATATTCCTCCAGTATGTTTTTATCCAATACGCTGAGCCTCACTGAGAGGATACTTGAAAGTATTTTAGGTTTGTATATAGTTAGTTTATTTGTCTGATGAAACATTTTTTAACCTAATTTTTTATAGAACTTAACACATTTTGTAATGAATTGTAAATTGATTAGAGTGGCAGTAAAGAGACCAAACTAAAAACTGTCTAAAATTCTTTGACTAACTAATGGTTTGTCTTAATGAATAAAATTGAGGGGAAAAGTTAATCTATCTCTAATATTGGCTTCGTCAAGAAGTTAAACTTGTATCCTGGTACAGTTTAATCTAATGAAACTTGAAATTGTGGATTTTAGCAAAATATTTCTAGGTTTTTGTTTCTAACCTTGTCTTCTAATAATTATTATACAAGTGTTATTAAACCCCCAAAGCATTTTTATTAGCATCCCTGTCACAAGGTTTTCCTGCTGTCAATAATTTTCCAAGTTTTATTGCATTCAATTTAAGAAAATATATAAAACATGCATTCATAGTTTGTAAATAGATAAACTAATTCCTTGCCTTACAGGAGTACATCGAGAGAGTTGTTCGTTGGAGACTGGAAAGAGGAGTTTCAGAACAAACAGAGTCTCTTGTTCGTGGATTTTATGAGGTTGTTGAGCCACGCCTGGTTTCAGTTTTTGATGCTAGGGAGCTAGAACTCGTGATAGCAGGAACGGCAGAAATAGATCTTACGGACTGGAGAGTCAACACTGAATACAGATCTGGTAAGTATTTCTTCATTTAATAAATAAATGCTTCTTGTGATTAGAAAAGTCAAGATCGTTAATCAGCAGAATCCGTTCGGAAGATGGTTTTTTGGGTAAAATTGTAACCAAAAAAATTGTAATACTTATGTTTTAGCTTTACTAGGTTTCCAGGAACATTTTGTTAGGAATTGGACGTGGGAAATCTAATGAAACTTTTTCCAAGGTCTTATCTATACCTGTTATAGAGGAAAATGGGTTTTTCTTGGGATTTTCGGATATATATTTTGAAACCATTTGAGACTTTGTAATAAATGTAAAGTATCTATTCAAAAGCTTAATAAATTTCCTACAAATACAGTTATTATGTCATTTTTGATAGAGCGATATCATTCGGAGAAAGATCGCCTTTGAGATTTCATTTTACATTTTTCACAAATGATTAAGTCAAACATGAACTGTTCCTATTCTAAACTTTCCAAATGACATAAGAACAGAAATTCGCTAATATGATGCACCATAAATAAATTCATTGTAATACGGACTTTTTTAACCCAAAAGGCGAGCCAACAAACAAAAAATGTTTTGTAATGATGATAAGAAAATAAATATATTTGAATGATAAAATCTAGTTTATTATATTGAAACAGTGTTACCTCAATTGTAATTTAGCAGCTATTTCTGAATACCTTTATTATTTACATATCAACTAGGCTTCAAATAACACAGGTTTCTAAAAGAAACAGTCAACCAAGCACTTACTAGGTTCTTCACTAAATGTCAATAGTTTTAGACATTTTTGTTTTGTTTTTTACCTGTTTAATAACTATTGTGCTATTAACATTGGGCTATCTACAGGTTGCCACCCTTTTACAATGCCAACAGCACATGGTTGGTCACCCATTCAGGTACTGCCCATACCTGATGTCACTTAACTTCGGTGGTCAACAGTTGTAGAAGTATTATTACTTTTAGAATGCAAAACTGTAAAGTTAATTGTTGTGCAATGTATCCTATACAAGCACCCCTGTTGTCTGCTTCCAAGTGATGTCATTGATTGATGATTCTTCATATTTCATACATAAAAAATAATGATTAAAAGTATTATTGCTGTTGGTGAAAATGTTCACTCTGAAACGTAGTTTTTCTAAAAGTTTGGATATTCCGTATTTATTGCGTGGTTTGGTTATGTTACTATAGCCTGTTCAGATAGATGGAATAGTTCAAATCCTGCATGCACGAAATTTTGAGGGAAATATTCCCGACGGTTCCGTCATATGCATTACCATTTCAATGAACAACACACTCCTTGTAACTCAATAAAAACTGATTAAGGCTCGTTTAGGGCTTTGAGAGGTCGGACAAGGGAGATAGTGTTTTATGTTTATCAATATTTACCCAAAGCTAATAGTCGGGGAGCTACCAACGCACTTTTCATGAAGTGTTTTATGCACCCTGAAATTTTGCAATAATGTACCTTTTAGAAGGTAAACATGTGTTTCCTGGGCATACCTTGGTGCACCAGGTACTGCGCATAGGGGAAAGGTGCAAAACAATATTGCCCAAAAGTAGAGTTTTATTCAGAAGCCAACTATTATTAATGAAAAAAATTGCAAATTAAGGCAATTTTAAAATTAATCATAAATAAGGCAGGAACTTTTAAGAGGGTTAAAATGTAAATTTAAAAAAAAAAAAAAAGTACCTAGTTTTTATTTTTAATATTAAATTAAGTGCTTTATTCATGCTGCGATTTAAACAGCGTCTTCAATAAACATATTTGAAAATAATTACAAAAGGGCAGACTCTTTTGTGGGGTTTAATTATCAGGAAACATAAAAATAAATGTTGCCTATGATAGACTGCAATACACTGCGCATTATCGTAAGAGTGAATGACAGCACCGTGCAGTTGTGGTTATTCTCTGAGCTCTCATTGGTTCTTGCTCATATGATCTTGTACAGACAGCTGTTCCGGTTTAAATGGCAGCGTGTGTAAAACTCTCATTTAATATGAGAATAAATACAATTAAGTTTTTTTTTTTACTTGTTATACCCCTTAAAAGTGTCTGCTATATTTATTGTTCATTGTAAAATTGTCTTAATTTTACATTAAAGATAGTTGGCTTCTGATTAAAACTCTATTTTTGGGAAATATTTTTTTGCACCTTTCCCCTGTGCGCAGTACCTGGTGCACCAAGGTATGTCCAGCAAACACATATTTACCTTCTTATGTACCCAAGAGGTATATTATAGCAAAATTTCAAGGTGCATAAAACACTTCATGAACCAAGCGGTTACTGGCTCTCGGACTATAAGGCTACAAATTTAAACTATAGCCTGTTCAAATAGATGGAACGAATGGGCAGGGCCTATATTCCCGGGAAATTTGGTTAGGCTAAGTATTGATAAACATTAACCACTATCTCCCTTGCCAGGCCTCTCAAAGCCTTTCCTACTCCTTAACGAGACTTAATCAGTTTTCAAAGTGATTCACGTTGTGTTTGATCATTAAAAGGCTTTGCAAATGGCAAAACAGAAGGGAGAGGGCAGGGAGGAATTCCCGCACAGACGTTCGCGCATGCACAATTGAACTCCTGGGTTTATCTGGACAGACTATAGTTATATTATGTGGCTTTTCTGATTAAGTATAAAGTTTATAGTTCAGCTTAAAATTATTCGAAAAAGTAAAATAAAATTGGGGTCATTTTATCACACAATTTGACTAAAAATTGAAGCTTAGGCTATATCGTAACACTACACTACATTCATTTTTGTGGTCCTTATCGCCTTTTTAGATATAGGGTTAAATATGATATGGGGTTGCTCCCTACAGAGGGAGCAATGCATTTATTTGTTTTTATTAAGAAATTATTGTTATCTCAATTGGCATTTGAGAGTCAAGAATATACTTGATTAAAAGTGTAAATTTAATTATATAAAATTTGTCTACTAGTATCATAGTAATACTAATCTCATCATCCATTTATACTGTTTAGGTTATCATGACAACCATCCAGTGATTAGCTGGTTCTGGAATGCAATGGAAAGGTTTACAAATGAACAGCGCCTTAGATTATTGCAGTTTGTCACTGGAACTTCAAGTGTGCCATATGAAGGCTTCTCTGCTCTAAGGGGATCAACAGGACCTAGGAAATTTTGCATTGAAAAATGGGGCAAACCAAATAGCCTTCCCAGGTCAGTTGAATGAAAATTTTTGTTGTTTTTCTTCTTTTTTTTTTAAGAACTCTGAACGTTTGGAGAGCAAGCTTGTGAATGTGTTTACAAAATTATTGCTCTGACATAAACATAAATATAGCAAGTAAATAAAAAAACTGTGTGAGCTCCGTAATAGTGAAACAGATATATTATTTGTTCTGGGTTACAGCTTATTTCGTGGTTTAGCTGTCTTTAAGTACGGTTCTCTTTCATGTCTTACAATTCTTCTGAAATATAAAATGTATCTAAAAACAACTGCTAATCTTAAGGTAGTTTGGCAATGGGAAGCAAATGAAACCATTATTAAGGTGATAACTCAAAAACAAAAATATAATAATACACAACACGTTTATTTACAATAACAAGGTATTTTTTTTTAAACATCTTTATTTGCCAATTATACCATACAATAAGTATTTTTTATAATTCTTATGTTCATGATTTGATGACATGAAGGACCAATAGGAAAAAAACCAATTGGCCAAAACCTATTAACTTGGACTTTTATCTTAGTTTACATTTTCTTTTAGGGTGACTATTTACAGTATTTAGATTTTTTATATTTACATTTTTTACAAGGTTTGTTTACAATAGGTCTCTAGGCTATAACAAGGTAATTTAAATTTCATAAGACGCCAAAAATATAACTACAATGTTAACATGTTTGTGTACAAGCGTCCGTGTATTTACATATCAGGAGCGTAAATAGGAAATAATTTTGGGGGGGCTGCTAGAACCGGGGCATTTGGGCTGGGGGGTATGGAATACTAACATCCTAGAACTTGGAATAGTTAGCCAACTAAAACGCTATTACACCCCAAAAAAATTATTTTTTCTGAACTTAGTGAAGCCTGCAGCCTCCCCCCCCCTTATCTACACCTATGACATATTTATAAATAAAATGATAAATTTAAAAAAAAAATTTATTAAAAAATGCACAGCAGTCTGATGAAGCAGGATGTGATTCCTGTAAAATACTACGTTAAAACCCGGCTGCTGGAGAATGCCCTATCAACAACAATAATACTCCCCAGCGAACAAAATATCTCTATCTCTCTCTCTCTCTCTCTCTCTATATATATATATATATATATATATATATATATATATATATATATATATATATATATATGGGGGCATGGCTTGCTCAGAGGTAGTAGAGCTTTAGAAATTTATTCTTAAAATGTATTAGTGAGATAACAATCATAATTAGCACTAAACCATTTTCCCCCCATGAAATTAGGTTTAATTATGAAGTATATTTTATTTATTTTTATTTATTTATTTTTTTTTTTTTAGGGCTCATACATGCTTCAATCGGCTGGATCTTCCTCCTTATCCAACTCCTGAAATACTGTATGAAAAGCTTCTCTTGGCAGTTGAAGAAACCAATACGTTTGGCATCGAGTAGTTCTTTATTAACTAAAGAAAGGCTTTCTTATCTTCTCAAATAAATGATTGTGAATCATTGGAAATGTGAGGTTGTGCAAGAATAAACCTTTTTGTGATTTGGGCATTTTAGTCATTGAAACCTGTACTCAGGTTTTCATCACGTCTTTAGTTGCTAATGCCATACTTTTATTAGTTATAAGTAAAAGTCAAATGTCATTTCGTCCATGAGAATATTTAAAACTAATCTTTGTGATAACTTTTAAGCAACAACATATTAAAAATTGTTATTGATATAGAAAGTTCAATAAGTTTGAAAATATTGAACTACAATGTTGCTATGTTAAAACTGCTTTAAGTACTTTTCGAATAGCTTAAAATGAAATGAGGTTGATATTGCTTAGATAGAGTGTTATTAGTTTTTATCTATAATTAATCATAAAGTGTCAAGGTGTTTAGTTAAAACCTTCAACAAAAATTTAATTCCTCAGTGTTGTGATGGAAATTATTTCATGCATTATGTGACAGACACATACTTTTTTTATCCTCTTTCATTTTACCTCGATACCATTTCTAATGGATTATTATAATTGCCTTTTTACTTTGTTAAAATATTTGTTTCTTTCTCAGGAATTAGCTTAATTCATTATAAACAATTACTAAATGTTATATAAAT
The DNA here is from genome assembly GCA_946811695.1 of Gonocerus acuteangulatus. Taxonomy (NCBI): domain Eukaryota; kingdom Metazoa; phylum Arthropoda; class Insecta; order Hemiptera; family Coreidae; genus Gonocerus; species Gonocerus acuteangulatus. The sequence goes on from OX328123.1 coordinate 38,827,349, forward strand.
TTTATACATTTGAATAAAAATCGGACTGTAAATTATTTGTTTTTAGCACTAGATAAAAATACATTTTAAGGAGAAAAGTCATTCAAACACAAATGTACACATTGAAATTTAAACAAACACATAAACTGATACTCTTAAGGAGAAAAACTTAACCATATTTTGTGGTTTTACTGAAAAAACCCAGCTACCTCCAAAAAATAGTTTAGATAATTGTTGTTTCTATTAGATGATACAAATCCATGCTATATAAATCTTTCATTGGCTGTTATTATTTGCTTCACAATAATCATACTTTATACATCTACTAGATAGTAGCAATTCCGAAGAGTTACAATTAATGAATGATGGAATGCTGTGGATCTCTCAGATAATGAGGGCCAAACGTTTTGTACTTAGACATCGCTGTATTGTTTTTGTTTTTTATTTTTTTTAAAATGGAGCTAGCGGGTTTTTTAATTAAGCCCAAGATTTAAAAATGTGAAATGAGAAGCTCAGCCTATTAGTGGCAAAACTTTAGCATAATTTAATCATTGTAAATAATTGATTAATTATAAATAAATTATTTTATAATTTAATTAGAATAAAATTATTTTATTATTTTTCTATGAGAAAAAATGCAGTGAATTTCGCTACTGGAAATAATACAACTTTCTGGTTCCTGGGTTTTTGTTTTATATCGTAGTCAATTAATGTTTATTGATGTATGTATTATTTATGAAAAGTGATTATTATTTTTTTAATTATAAAATAAAATGCTGTCTAAAATTTGAGAAGACATTCATTCTAGTCATTATTTATAAGTAAAATATTTATTTAATTTGAGATTGTACATAGGAGTGTTTTATGTTGAGTTGTTAATATGTTTATATTTTTTTTATATATATACTATATAATCAATTAGGATCAATTTGTGGCTGAATTGTGTTCTTGAATGCTAATTTTATTTTGTACACATTTTAAATTGTTGAATGATAATGTTATCCATTAAATATTTGCTTCACTGTGGTATGCATTTCAAGTGTTATATCACTAATATGACTGTCGTATTACCTATATTTGCTTGGATATTATTATCACTAAAAATATTAAATATTATTGAGATTTTATCTCAGCTCAATATTCATATTTAAATGTGAATAAAACACATAATTAAAAATTGTAGCAATTAGTTGTAATAATTAAAGTGAAAAGAAATTGTTGCCTTACATAATTGCAAGTATGAAATATTGGCATTTAATTAATACAAAATCATCAAGTTATATTATTCTAATTACTTATAAAATGGTTTGTAGTAATTTTGCATCCTAGGTTAACATCAATTTAAACGCTTATTAAATATTTGCACTACTTTACTATTGTTTTCTAAGATAAATCTGTTTTTTAAAAAAATACCCTTCTATATTACTAATCATAAACTTTTCATGTTTTAATTGATGTAATATCTTTTATGTAAAGTTGTACATTCCACTATTTGAGAATTCTTTCGCTGCACAAGCACACATAATAAAACGCTGCAAAAGAAGTAATATGTTCATATATATTTGTTTATCAAATGTTTGTGTTTATGAAATAAATAAAAACAACTATTGTTTAAATGGAATTTCCTCTTCTATTGAATAAAGAACTATTATTTTTGGGATATAATTACCCCTTGTAAATTACTTGCTACGTAAATAGTATGCTGCTTTTATTTAAGTCTTAATATGTGTGTAGAGGAATATGGATTTTTGGTCCCTATAATTCTTAATTGACATCTAGGCGATTAGCGCCGGGCTCTCAATAGTTTGCCACCCTTCCTAAACATCTATGGTGGAGCAGGGAATCTTTTCAACAGGCTCTGAATAAAGAGCCTCAACCTACTGCATTCAGGAATTGAACCCTCATCTCCTTAGGTAGAAATCTGTTGTGCTATCCTCCATATAACAGGGAGACCCTAGTTCCTATTATTATTATTATCCACTTATAGGGTGGAAGGGGGCGAGGTTAGCTCAGTGGTGGAGCACTCGACTAATGAACTGGAGGACCAGGTTCAAAACCCGAGCGCGCACTAAAGATTTTTTCTTCTAGTGCTGCCGTTCGAGGGTTGGATTTGGGGTCCCAGATCGTCCCTAGGCTCACCCAGCCTTTAATTAATTTAATTAATAATGGGTACCTTGGGTGCTAATGACTCTAGCAGTCGAAGCAGCCAAGGGGAAAATCAGGCGGCCGGAGCATAGTGTTGACCACACTATCTCCCTAGTGTGCCGTATGGTCAAGAATCAGATACCTCTACAGTATCTGCCCCTCTGGGCCCTTGTGGCCTGTTACGGGACTGATTTTTTTTTTTTATAGGGTGGAAGTTCAACAAATTAAATTATTGAATAAAAAATATTGATTTATTATTCATAGCTCTAGTCGTATTGAAGCTAAAACTAAAATTATCCACAGCCACAGTAGGCGAGGGAACCTTCCACGATCTGGCTCATGTCATCTTTATATGTTAACCTTTTAGGCTCAGGCACACAGGACGGGATCCGTCATGGCAGTCAGCGATGTCTGGCCGGGGGTGGCAATGGATCTATTTGTTTTACACAATACAGTATCAGGCCTGTCAAACAAGGAAAGATCTGTCGCTGCGAGCTTGTCTTTATCGCTTTGCTGAGCGATACAGTTGTACATAAATACGGATCTCTGTCTTTTGACTTTTAGTCTATGTTTGTTATTTAATATAAAGGCACACAGGAATTTCGGAGGAAGGAGTAATTTTAGAAAAGCATTCACATCTAGATCCAAAGTGGTGTATGTTCAGACAGAGAAGATTCTGCTTCTTCTGAAGGATGCCAGTGAACCTTTTAACACATTCGCTGTGTGTGTCATTACGGAAGGACAATTGCAATCCTACCCACTTATGAGTGTCCCTTCGGAAGGACACTCCTCCATTACTTTTCCCTTTAGATTCAAAAAGGCTCGTAAATGGAGGGAATTCACTTTTACATCTCCAGGTAAATACAGCTGAGTGGAAGTTTTTTTATGAATTTTTCATGGAAAAAAATTGTATACATGAAAAATTCAAACAAAAAATGCACCCGGCACTAAAGTATTCCCAAATAATGACAGCCGCAGCAAAAGAGTTAAAAAAATAAATTTTGTGTGGCTCTGTAACTTTGAAATTGTGTACCAATGAAATCCTTTATTATTCAAGGGTCTTCTCCAATTTTGTCAGCCGGAATATTTGGTGATGTTATGGCAAATTTGATTATGCTATATTTGAATAAACTGCGCACGCAAGGAAGGTTGTAGTAACTAGTTCCCAAAATATCAGGAAGACAGTGCTAGTGCTGACTTTATAGCCAGCCTCAAAACAAATGGAACATACACTCTCCTAAGTTTTGTTATGCTATTATTCAGCTATCTATACAGTATCCACCACTCCTTTGAGTTAAGGGATATTTTTGTCATCACCTAAACCTAAGCTTAACATTTCTATTTTCCCTGTAGCATGGGAATTATTTTAAATTCATTTAAGATAACAAATTGGAGGACCAAAGTTTATTGAAAGGAGCTAATTGGCAATGTTTATAAAATATCAAAGCTGAGAAAACAATGTTGTAGTTAGAACCGAAAATTGGTTCTCATCTTATGTATCCTGTTTTACAGACAAATACATTTTCCTAATACAAGCAATTACAAAAATAAGAAGCAATAGAAAACTGAGGGAAACAGACAATGGTCCGACCCATAGGAACTGTGTCATCGTAGAGCGATTCTGTTCATATCCTTAGAGCCATTATTTAATGGCTGAGAGAAGGAGAAGCAGTTAATGGTAGGTTTTGATCTTTCATGAAAAATACAAAATAAAATATCAAAGTGAAGGAAGATTTAAAACGCCACAACTGGAAACTGAAAGTAACCTAAGGGGAAACTACTCCATACTCTATCTCAATGTTCCCTCGTCTCAATAAAACACTGTTCGTTATTTTCTTACTTTGTTTTATTAAAATGTCATTTAAAATTAAAAAATTTAAATATCTTAGATTAGATGCATATCAAACATCTGGAACAAGTTTTAACTGAATCAATCGTTTCTGATTACCCACAGTGAAAATTAGTTTGGAAAAGTAATTGTGTAATTTTTTAGAGAAATTTGCTAAATAAAACATGTTCTGGTGGATTGATTCTGCTGGTTAACAAACTTAACCTTTTAAATTAGACGGAAAATGTTTGTACCAAATTTCATTCAAATCAGACCATTTTTGAGCCACCTAGAGAGCGAACCATATATATATATATATATATATATATATATATATATATATATATATATATATATATATATATATAATTGAACCACCGTTATTTTCTCCTGATCCATGGGTTTTAAAACATCAAATTTTCTAGTGCCGGGATTCCCCCTATGGAGGGAGGAACTGCGCTAAAGGAACCATTCAAATAACCGAAACCAACAACTTCAAAGTTTAAAGCCCTTCTTTCTCCGAATGACATCACCAATCAAAGATTGCTGGAAAACCTTTTTTGTAGACAATTTGGTAAGTTTTTGAATGGTCACCTTACAAATCACAATTTCCTAGCCTTTTCGCGAGATATTTAAGAGAAAATACGAAGAACCCAAAACATTTCAAGTCTTGTATAATTTATTTATCTTATTTTTTTCTAATACTTCCTTAACTCCTCTAATAGTCTATGTGATGTTGAAGAAGCTCCCTGGGAAAGCAAGGGAAGCGCGGCGTACCGTACTGGACACTTTCCAGAAGCTTGGAAACTCGCCGTGGTAGTACCATTACGGAAACCACAGAAGCCAGGAGACAAGCCCGAGCACTACCGGCCGATCAGCCTCCCCAGCCACATGAGCAAGATCTTCGAAAAGTTAATCCTTCTCATGTGGTGAAGCACTGCACGGAGGCGAAAATGATCCCTCCGGAACAGGCTGGCTTTCGACCCGGGCTCTCCTGTGAAGTCGCCAAGCTCTAGAACACCGTAGCCGCAGAGCTCAATAAGAACAGAGCCTTCATCTCTCTCGACAGAACTGAGGTATGTACCATCTCTCACCAGGTATGTACCCCTGCTCGCTCAGGTGGCACCTGCGATTCCAGAACGGGGCTCTGCAGCACACAAGCCTCCGATGAACGAAGCCGTACATCCTCCACGACGAACTGATGCTGTCCTCGGTATAAGACTTCATACGGAGGCGTCATATCAAATTCTGTGACGGCCTCGAATACTGAGTCAACCCACTATTCAGGGACTTTACACCACCTCCCTATGAAAAGAGGGAGGGAAGCGTTAAACCATTAACATAAACGTATTTTTTAAGTGAATTATGAGACATCCTGGAAACACGGGGAACTAATCAGCTGATAATGTACCCATAGCTCCAGCAAAAATCCCCAGTTACCAGTTTGTTGTAATAAAATATCGAGAAAAAAAAACTATTTAAGATATATGCTCCAAATTTAATACAATGCAAACGAGGGAAAACCGCTGAGCAAAGTCACAATAAACATAGCCCAATAAATTCATACTTACACCGCTTGGGAATAACTAACAGAATCTCTATTGCGATTTTCGTAGTGAACAAATTTACCAACACTGAGGCATATATACCAACATTTAGGTATCTTATGTCTGACGCAGAGAACAGGAACAGAGAACGGAGAATGACAGTAATAAAACAAAATGGAATTTGGTCATCAGCAGTCAAAAACATCTCTTTATGAGCCTTAATAGAGCATTAAGAGAATTTGCCGAGCAGCTTTATATAGCATAGGCAGTGTTGGGCAAAAATTATTCTGAATGATGAATAAAGATTAATGAATAAATGTATTATTTTATTTATGAATGAAGAATAATTACTTTTATTCTTTATTCGTTATTCTGTGATTGAAGTTTATGTTTTATTCACAAATTATTCGAATGATCAATCAGAATAAACATATTTTAGTGAATAATGATAGATTTACTATTATGTTGGCAGCCGGAAATATGTATATATATGTGTGTTTGAGTAGGATTAATCAGTAGACCAACTAATGTAACTAGATGTAATTAATGCCTAATTCAATTAAAAATACGGTATTAAGCATTTTACCGTGGTAGTACTACTCTACATTTCATTTGTTTATATTCAATTTTATTGTCGATTGTTCTTTATTTTATTCTGTTTTATAAGGTATGATTGTAATAGTGTGTTCTTTACGTTCATTTTGCTACATTCTTATATTTTGATTAGTTTTTAGCTTAATTATTTGTAAAATGTTAATTGGACATTAATAACAAAAAAGAATGAATTACCCTCCTTTCAGGGTTACAGTAGGGAGGTAAAAAAATGATATTTTAACTTTTTTATATCATCTTATTTCAATTGTTTATTTATTTATTATTTTATTACCTTATTTATCGTTACCTGATATTTATTTTATAACCAATGCCATTACACAATATAGAAGTAGAGATACGTAAAACATTGCTAGAATGGCCCCAATATTAAAATCCATATGAAATCAAACCAAGATAAAAATGGATGCGTATTGAAAGAAACGGCACATACATGCAACAATCTATTCCCACAGAACAAGGTTGGGATGACACAGAATGAAACATAACAAAGAAACGTTGATTATTAGTTACTCAAATGTTCTGTTATTTTCTTTAATCGATAGTTCATGATCCATTAACACATAGTACGGGTTATAAAGATTTGCTTCTTTTTAGCTGAACCGTTTTTATGATCATTCGAATCATTCCAATTTACTGAAGAAACTATTATTGAATTATATTTAAATTTACTGCAAAAATACAATAAAAACTTGACCTTTAATTCTTATTTTTTTTAATAATGTGTAAATTTATTTTGTGCTTAAAGGTTTTTAATAAATAATTAATATTTTTATAAATTGCAACTTACAATTCAAATTACAGTAATAATGAGAAATAAATTGAATCATGCGAAAGACATGATACAATGATCGGGTGTAAACCTGTGATGATTAAGTATTTTTTGTAAATTGGTGTTTTACCTCTCAAACATCTGCACGATCACATTGGTTGATGACCTAGCGTTTCAGTAGTAAGATGGCGGGTGCAATGTTGTTTGAGAGGTCTGTGTCTGCTCAAGATCGTGATAAAAATCGTATACTTAAGTCGTCGAACAGGAATAACGAAGATGAAAGTGAAGAAGACGATATTCGCAACAAAGAGCAAGGAATATTACAACTGGGCGAACAGTACAAGAAAGAAGGTAAGGCTAAGGAATTAGCAGAACTTATCAAGGCTACTAGGCCTTTTCTCAGTCAAATAAGTAAAGCGAAAGCTGCGAAATTAGTCAGATCTCTAGTTGACTATTTCCTCGATCTTGAAGCTGGCATAGGCATAGAAGTTCAATTGTGTAAAGAGTGTATTGAGTGGGCTAAGGATGAACATAGGACTTTCCTTAGACAGTCTCTTGAAGCGAGACTTATTGCTTTATATTTTGACACAGGAATGTTCACAGAAGCTCTTCAACTAGGTTCCAGCTTACTTAAAGAACTGAAAAAATTAGATGACAAGAATCTTCTTGTTGAAGTTCTTCTGCTGGAATCTAAAACCTATCATGCCTTGAGTAATCTTTCCAAAGCCAGAGCTGCGCTAACTTCTGCAAGAACGACAGCCAATTCTATCTATTGTCCACCTAAAATGCAAGCTGCTTTAGATCTCCAATCGGGTATTCTTCACGCAGCTGATGAGCAGGACTTCAAAACAGCATATTCATACTTCTATGAAGCCTTTGAAGGTTATGACAGTGTTGAGAGCCCCAAAGCACTTACTGCCCTCAAATATATGTTGTTAAGTAAAATCATGCTTAATACGCCTGAGGATGTTCAGCAGTTAGTAAGTGGAAAACTTGCATTAAAGCATGCCGGTAAAGATATTGATGCTATGAAATCAGTAGCACAAGCTAGCCATAAGAGATCGTTGGCTGATTTCCAGCAGACTTTAAAAAATTACAAAAAAGAATTGGAAGAAGATCCCATTGTTCGAGCCCATTTGGGTACACTGTACGACAACATGCTTGAACAGAACCTCTGCAGGATAATAGAGCCTTATTCAAGAGTTCAAGTCGAATTCATTTCACGGTCAATAAAGCTACCACTTCCTCAGGTTGAAAAGAAACTTTCACAAATGATTCTGGACAAGAAATTTAATGGAATACTTGATCAAGGAGAAGGTGTCCTAATAGTATTTGAAGAAGCTGTTGTTGAGAAAACTTATGAAATGGCTTTGGAAGTAATAAACAGCATGGGTAAAGTAGTAGACACATTATATCAAAAAGCTAAGAAGCTCTCTTAAATTTCTTACCCCATCTCGAATTTCAAAAAGGCTGAAAATTATTTTTTCACTATGTACAACTAACTATTAGATTCAAAACCTATTAAAGCTTTTCCATTATCTGATTGTTTCTTTTAACATTAGTATTTAACTGATTTAGTCAAATTAATAAGATTTTTTATATCTTGTAAATAGGATTTAAATAAAATCTTAGGTGTCATATTGACTCACCAGAGAATATTCACTGTTATTACATATTTATTTTTGTATAATAAAAGTCTTAACATTATACCCTTTATTTTTTTTCCCTTGTTTAATTTGATTTTCTTTTCTTTTTTTTTTTTTTCTTTGATTAATTACTTTTTGTTGTAAATTTTTTATGTTATATAAATTAGGATATTCTTTTCTTTTTTTATCTATTTTTAGTTGAATGAATCTGTTATTTTAGAATTGTTAATTACCAAATTCAATAAATATTTCTATTGTATTTGTGAGATTTATTACATTAACCTTTAGCCTGGTTTACAAAGTTGTTTCTCTCAATTCTATATAAGGTAAATGACCTTCTTTCTATGTGTTGAAGGTAGAAAGTTATTTCCTTCTTTTGAACTACTGGAATTTCCAGCTTTAGACAAAATTAACAAAAATTTACTGAATGTAGTTTCTGACTTATTTTATCCATTTCATAAAATATTTTTATTTAGCTAAAAAGTCAAATTTCCCCATTTAAACTGGACTAAATTGTAGGTGTATATAAAATAATGCCTAATAATTTACTTAATGGAATCCAAAAAAGGATTATTTAAAACTATTTCTCAAATCTATTAACTTAGGTCATTTAATAAATTGTAAATATGCAAGATTCGTTTACTTCCTTATTATTGCTGCAATAAGGTGTCTCAAACAATTTTATTAGTCACCCTTATATAAGAATAAATTGGACTAGGCAAAAGTAAATACTATGTATTCCAATTTGGTGATAAAGCTGAAGATTCCTCTTAAATGAGTGTTATTGAGGAGAATCAAAATTTAATGTTTCAAAATATATCAAACAAAGGATTTATTACTAAGAATTCAAAATAACAAGAATGATCTGTTTATAATAAAGGCTTTTCCTTTTCTTTTTTTGCTTTTGTGTATAATTATCTGTTTTAATTATTTACAATAAAAGAATATTTAAAAAAAAAAAAAAATATGAATAACTAATTTTGTTTATTTTTCAATGTCTCCAACATATTCATTCTTGAGGACTAGTGAGTAAATATTTCTCCAAGATGAACTCGAATAGAAAAAAGAACTGCAATTTCTGTATTGTCTTTCATAATAATATCAATATTCTTACTAGTAAGTTAAAGAAATCTTGAGGATAGAAATAATTTGAATCTAAACAGGTGTTTTTATTTCTTGTATAAACAATATAGTACAGAAAAATATTTCTTGCTCAGGTAGCTTTTTCACCTTTCCAGTTCGTTTGATGACCTCTTTTCTCAGTCTATACTGATTTGTTAATTCTGTCTAGCCCTTTGGTTAATGTTTCTCTGAAATAGGTACAAATTGGTTGCTATACTTTCTGCATGTAGAGCATCATTTTCTTTTCTTTTAAACTTGTTCCATATTTGTGAGCTAAAAGAGGAAACCTTCCTGGCCATGTCTTATAAGTGGTTAGGCTAGGCAGTCTCTAGGGCTTAAGGGGAAATGTTTTGTGGAATAATACAGTCACTCAATATTTTAGTCTGAAATCTACACCTGTCGGGAACCAACTCAAAACTTATTGAAATGTTTTAAAGGGCTAGAAAATACTTCAATTGTATTTTAACTCCTAATTAGCATGTATTAAAAAATAATGTCTCCCCCAATTTTCAAAATGCATAGATGTTATATATATATATATATATATATATATATATATATATATATATATATATATATATATATATATTTGCATTTTATAAAAGAGAAGTTTTGTGTTATATGTACGTAGTTTTACTGTAAATGTTTATGTCAACCATGGAGCAAAACGCTATAAATGTATAAGATTTTGTTTTGTTTTAATACTCATACATTTAATTATGAAGTAAAATATACCATTATAATGATACATCTATTTTACTTCAACGCAAAATTTCATGGCTAGTCTTGATGCATAAACAACTGTTATAAAAGTTAATTAAATGTGCAGAAATATTCTTCTGGGCATGAAACTTGTCTGAGTGTTGTACCTCTTCGTTTGTTTAGAATGTTCTGGTACCACTTAAAAAAATCTGTTACGCAGTACTGCCTTGCATAACTAGTCACATTCCTCTGCTAGGTGATGGAGTAAACTCTTTTATACTTGTAATGAAGAGCTGACTCAATTATTATTTTTTAAATTAATTTTGTTCTAGAATAATCCCCAACTACTAATAATAAGTCTGTGCGAGGCTCTACTAGTAGAAGGTTCTCCTCTTGTCAATATATATATATATATATATATATATATATATATATATATATATATATATATATATACATACATACATACATACATACATACATACATACATACATACATACATACATACATACATACATACATACATACATACATACATACGTACGTACATACATACATACATACATACATACATACATACACTTACTAACAAAAGTCTTTGCACACCCCCATGGAAGTTTTTCCATTGTGCATTCTACAAGATATTTACAAGACTTTAATTTAATATATTTAAGTAAACAATAATTAAATATAATATAATTTATTTGATTTTATATTTATTTAGAGAAATGCATAAAAAGTCAAAATATTGGAAAACCAAAAGTCTCCGCACATGGAGAAATTATCAAAGATAAGGGGATTATTGCAGACTTCATTCTACCCCTATCATTCCCTAGCTAATCCTGACAACTCAGTGCTAATTCTGTGTCATCCCAGTTATTGATTTTCGAATCACACTATGATCTGTGAACAAATTATAAATTTGGGAAGACAAGGCCAGTTGTACAGAAACATAGGACAAACGGTCAGTAAAGGTTATTCTACGGTGAGGTTCGCCCTAATAAGGCAAAACAAACTGGGTTCTGTTGATAATAGATACCGAAATGGCCGCCTCCTGAGCTCTGTGCTCATGACAGGAGGGCAATTGTAATAAGTGTAGCAGAAGAACTACACACCAGTGCTTCAAATTTTACAGGTATGATACAGGCTGATTATAATGTTGAGGTGTTTCTACAGACTACGAGGTAAGGTCCATAAGTTTCCAGCCTGTCCTGCTTCCTCTCCTTCAAACGTGCCGGGACCTGCACGCCTATGCAGGTCCATGCCTGCTCACTCCATACCCATTGCCCGCACTTCCTCAGTCTTGTCAGTCAGTGTCCAGCCTTGAAGGAAACTCCCCATTTTTACAATGCTCAAACTCAGGTACCATGCGGTAATTAAATTCTTTTGTAAAGAGGGTCTTCCTCCTGCGCAAATTAAAGAGCGCTTGGATTGTGTTTACGGGCAGTCCTCCCCCTCATATTCCACAGTGAAAGAATGGGCAAAATTATTTAAGTTAGGGAGAGAAAGTCTAGAAGATGACCCACGTCCCGGTCGCCCATTGGAAGCTTTCACTTCTGAAACAATCCAACTTGTGGAATCTGAATTGCTGTCTGACCGGCGACTAAAAACCAAGGAAATAGCAGTGAGGTTAGGGCTTTCAAAACCAAGTGTTTTGAGGATCATCAAAGAACATTTGCATATGAATAAGGTTAGTGCAAGATGGGTTCCACAAATTCTTTCAGCTGCTCAAAAACAGGAACGAGTTCACTGCTGCAATGAATTTTTACGCGAGTATAATGCCGACCCAAGGAATTTTTTTGGACTCAATTGTAACTGGGAATGAGACAATGGTTCTATATTATGACCCACTCAGCAAAAGAGAGTCCATGGAATGGAGAAGACCAGGAGAAGCGCCTCCTTTAAAGGCAAAAGTCAGGCAGTCAACAAAAAAGGTAATGGCCACAATTTTTTGGGACTATAAAGGGATAATACTGATAGATTTTAAAGAAAGGAATACCACAATGAATGGTGAGTATTATGCAGCCCTACTTCACCGGTTACGAGACACCATTAAAGAGAAGAGGCGAGGGAAGTTAAGCAGTGGTGTCCGCCTCCTTCACGACAATGCCTCTGTCCACACAGCATTGATTTCCAAGGCCGCTGTGAAGGACTGTGGATTCCAAGAAATCTCTCATCCACCCTATACCCCAGACTTGGCCCCTAGCAATTTCTACCTTTTCTCAAAGTTAAAATCTGACCTTCGTGGAAGGCGATTTAACACTGACGAAGAGCTCCAGTGGAAGAACATTTTTTTAACAAAGAAGAAAATTATTTTTTTCATGGTATAGAAATGTTGCCAAAGCGTTGTATTAAGTGTGTTGAACTTAGAAGAGAATATATTGAAAAACAGTAAAACCAGTTTTTTTTCTTTCACCTTTCCTTCTATCCCAGGCGGGAAACTTATGGACCTTACTACGTATAAGGAGGGTTCTGAAAAATGCTAGAAGTGGAAGAAAACGAATAAAAATACCTATTGAGAAGAAACCTAATTGGGAAAGTAGTGTGGACATGGAGATGTCTTGATCTGGGGGTGCATTGTGCTTCAGGAGCTAGGAACTTACAATTTATAGATGGAGTAATACATCAGCACATTTTCATAGCATTTTTAAAAGCAAATCAGCAGCAAAGTGTTATGTCCATAGGGTGTTTATTACCCAACAGGATAACTATCCCAAACATGCAGCATGAAGAGTTCGGGATTAGTTGCTCTAAAATGCCCCACAGCAACTCAATACACCTCCCCTGTCCCCTAAACTTAACCCAATAGAGCATCTGTGAGATGAAAGGGGTTGGCAGAAAGCTAAATTTAAAACAAAGAATAAGAACTCTACTCAAAGAAGAGTGAGGAAAAATTACTTCTAAAACAATAAAAATCCTAGTTTATTTAATGTCAAATAGATTGTTGGATGTGATTAGAAATAACAAAGCAACTACAAGATATTAAATTAAATGATATAAACAAATTATTCGGGCCTAATTTAATAACTTTAACAATTACTTACAATTGTATAATAAATTGTGTTCAAAATTACATGAATTTTACTTCAACAAACCTGTTCTTACAATTTCCTGTACAATGGAAAAAATTGCTTGGGGTGTGCAGAAACTTTTGTTAGTAAGTGTGTGTGTGTGTGCGTGTGTGTGTGTGCTTGTGTGTGTGTGTGACTGTGTGCGCGTGTGTGTGTGTGTGTGTATATATATATATATTTGTGTGTATAAGGGTTTACCTAGTATGTAGGACTTATTGCCTCGTGTCTCCAACCTCAATAGCTACATTCCTTTGGAAACTTCTAAAATTTATTTTAAAATGTTAGTAAATGTTTCAGTGTGTATGCTTTGATTTACATATGCACCAATTTAATACATATGGAAAAGATTCATTTTGTTTTTACCAATTCAGGAGGTGAGGTACAAAACTCATTTGTTCCATTTTGTGAAAAATGGATGTCATTATGTTCTAAAAGATATTTCAATGCTATTTCAACATATGTTGAAATATAACATAAAGATGTACTTTGCGAAGGAAAAAAAAAAAAAAAAAAAAAAATTAATCTGGCCACTCTACAAGACGTGGTTTTGAGTTATTTGAGCATCCTGAAAAATATGTTCCTGTGGAACGAACAAGTTTAGCATCTCACCTACTCAATTCAAGTAATATTGTTATCACATTGCTACAAAATAAAATGTTCACAATATGGGCGAAGGTCACTCTTAGTCCATCAAGAATTGTTGGGTTTTCAAGAGAACCTAAAAATATTTCTGATTCAGTAGCCTTGTCTCATAAAATATCTGACATTTTGTTAATACAAAAATGTTTGTCATTATTTTGAAAATAAATTTAGAAATGCTCCTTGGCTTATTTCCAAGTATTTCATTATCAGGAGGATAAACTGTTTATGTTTTTACTGTCTTAATTATATTAGCATATATTTATAGAATTTATTATAAATATATTTAAGGACAAAACTTTATAATGACCCAATGAGGGAATCAGCCATCTTGACAAACAGATATGTTCACTATATTCTACTACTCATTCATATAACATCATTTTTGTGTGTTATTTTAAAGCAAGATGTAAGTTATTTGTATAATAAAGAAGACGGTTTATTGCAAGTTTAGAATTTATGCAATTAATATCAATAAAGTGTAAAATTGATTTGCTATTATGATTTACAATTAAACATTTTTTAAATAATTGTCCCATGCTTAACAATACAAAGGTAGGTATAAGAAAACGTTTTTTAAATTAACAATTAAACGTTTTTTAAATAATTATGTCCAACAAAGGTAGGTATAAGAAAACTGAATAGTTATATTAAAAATTCACCGATGGGTAAATGTTAAGCAATAAAAGTTGCTTTATTTTGAAAAAAGAGGAAGCCTAAGCTTCATGAATCTCAAACATAATCTTTGTATTAATTGTGATAGCATTTGTGACAGGAGCTGTATGTACAGGAAAAGGTTGACTTTTTCACTCAATTATTAATTAAATCAAATGCTGCAGTTCCTATTACACCTTTTAGCCTCGTAGAATCTTGGAGTCCCTTGGTGGGATGATACCTGTCAAATTGAGATTAAAGAAAAACAATTTTTTCCTGCCTTTAAGCTACAGTCAAGACGAATCATAGTGCTAGGACTCCCATCTTTAATGTGTTAACTTAAAAAAATTAAGGCCATAGCCAATATAACCATAAAACAAAGAAAAAAACTCATAGAGGGAATACCTTTGATCTATTAATTCTAATAGCTCAAGGAAAGAGATTTGAAAGGAAAATATGTTACAAATAAAACAAACATTGACAACAGAATTGGCAAACATCATTCAAGTGATAACTATGGTGATATATTTAGAATATAAAAGACAAGAGGAAGGTCCTGAAATATTTTTAGACCCAGAGAACTCAGAAGAAATCAATTGCCCAATAACAATCCAACACCTTGTCATGTCGAACAGAAATCATCTTAAAGCAATCTTCTCTGATATTGAAAGAGCTTATGACAGAATGTGGAAACAGGAAGCTATCATGTAACTACTGAAGTAGAATCTAAAACGCAGAATATGCTACTTCTGAATAGCTTTGAGTCGAAAATTTGAGGTCAGAGTATCTCCCAAACTTCCTCACTAGACAATTGTAGTGTTTACTTAAATTAAACTACACTCATTGAGATAAAACACAAGACTGATTCTACTTTATTTTTAACTACAATTAACACTTGGTTGCTAAGCAACAAAACATATGGTTATTACCATTACAGGATACTCTACATCTTTCCCTGTTGAATGTAAATATTATTTATATTTCTGTGTGTATCGATACTATATTGCTAGGTGTGGTCAGGCGCTCCCCACCCCTTTTTCTTACCTGTAAGCTCCCTACTAGTGCAGTGTCCTGAACCATACGTGATCTGTATTCATTTGCATAATAAAGTGCTTATTCCTATAAATACTTACCTTTTTTAACAGGTTATGGGCCCAGCAGTACTCGGTTGTGTGTTCAATCTTTATGAACTTTCGTTATTTTAGTTTCTCCGGAATAAGTTCAACCGTCAGGTTAGTTTTCGAACAGTTGCACGTGGTTCGTTCGTTCGTTCGTTGGAACATGGATTCACATCACCAAATCCTGTTAAGTGGATCAGAAAACTGGGAAGTTTGGAAGTTCAGATATGTCATTGTCTTAAAGAACAAAAATTGCTATGATGTGTGCACTGATGACATTAAGCCACCGGCCGACTCTGATGAAAAAACTAAGAAGGACTGGAATACTAAAGATCGCCAAGCCCAGGAAATCATTACTTCTAGGATGGAAGAAAAGCCACTTTGCCATCTACTGTCTTGTAAATCTGCGAATGAAATGTGGAAAAAGCTACTGACAGTCTATGACCGGACTTCAGAGGTTAGTTTGCATGTATTACAACAAAAGTTTTTTGCATACAAAAAAAAAAAATGAGGGAATATCTAGTCACCTATCAAACCTAGAGGATTTAGCCACTAAAATGAAGAATCTGGGGGAGGAAATTTCAGAGAAAATGCTCATAACCAAAATTATTATGTCTCTGCCAGAGGAGTATAAATACTTTCAGTCAGCTTGGGAGTCAAGCTCTACGCAGACGCTCAGCGAATTGACATCCCGCCTTCTAATTAAAGAAGAACGTCTAGTTTCGAAAAAAGGTGAAGCTTCTGTGTGTGCGTTTGTTACCAAAGTGAAGTGTAAAATGTGTGGTAAGGTAGGCCATTATGCTTCCAATTGTATTTCGAAAAACAAGGTTAGTAAACCATTATGTTTCTATTGTAAGAAACCAGGTCACTATATTAAAAATTGTAAAGTTCTTGCTGAAAAAGAAGGTAGAAATAAAAAGTTAGATGATAAAGGCTATAAACATGCTTTTATGACAAATACGTTACCAATGATTAATGATTCAAAGGATCTATGGGTTGTTGACAGTGGTGCTACTGAGCACATGTCATTCAATTTAAATAATTTTGACTTTATAAATGATGTATCTAAAAATGTTAAAATTAGTGATGGAACCTTGTTAAAAGCTACAGGTATTGGAGATGTTTCTGTCAAAACATTCAATGGTAAACAATGGGTGTCATCTATTTTGAAGGATGTTCTTTATGTACCTCAATTAAAAATTAATCTGTTCTCTGTAACTTCAGCTATTGATAAGGGTCATGTATTTTTGATGGAAGGTAATATGTGTAAGATTGTAGATAAAGATAATGTATGTTGGATTTTAGGCAAACGTTATGGTAATTTATATAAATTTTGTTTGACTAGGGATAATAGCAGTGCTGATTTTGTTAGTTCCTGCAAGTCAAAAACTTTGCTTGAGTGGCATTGTATATTAGGTCATCAAAATTTTAACCATGTTGAGAAAATTCTGATATAAATTATATTACGGATAAAAATTCTTTATTTTGTGATGCCTGCTGTCTCGGTAAACAACATACCCTTCCTTATCATATCAGCAAATCTCAGATTAAGGATGTGTGTGAAGTAATTAGTGCAGATTTGTGTGGTCCCATGGAAATAAATAGTTTAGGGGGATCTAGGTATTTTTTGCTACTAAAGGATCACTATAGTAAATTTAGAAAAATATATTTCCTTAAAAATAAAGATAACATTTCCTAAAAATTGAAATAATTCTTTACTCTTGCAAAACGTGATACAGGAAAAGAGGTAAAATTTTTCCGATCCGATCGTGGTACTGAATTTATGAATAAGGATGTTCAGAATGTGTTGAGGGATTTTGGAATTAGACATAAAAAATCAACTCCTTATTGTCCACCTCAAAATGGCTGTATAGAACGTGAAATGCGTACTGTTGTTGAATGTGCTCGGACTATGTTATATGCGAAAAAGTTAGATAAAAGTCTTTGGGCTGAGGCCACAAACACAGCAGAGTATATACTTAATTGTTCGGGAACTAGTTCTGTAGAAGGTAAAACTCCCTGGGAGCTATGGTTTGGAAATAAATTTAAATATTTTAAAGGACTTGAAATATTTGGCAGTCAGGTTTATGCTCATATCCCAAATCAAAAACATCAGAAATGGGATCCAAAAGGAAAACTAGGCTTTTTCGTTGGATATGAAGAGGATTCGAAAGCGTATAGAGTCTATTTTCCCAAACAGAACAAAATTGAAGTAGTGAGAAATGTGGTCTTTAGACCAGCGATGGATCCAGACCACACTAAGTTTTCCTATAAAAACCTATTTCCGAATTATTGTCTTAATGAAGAACTTGAAGAGGACAAGGATGAGTTAGTAACAGAAAAGGAGGAGAATACACCACCTGAAGAAGAAACAAATGAAGAAAGATATTTTTTAAGGAAAAGAATAGACTTAAAGTAACCTTCTCGACTTGATGATTATGAAATTACAGCCAATTTCTGTGACGTTGAAGACATAATTTTTGAAGATGCTTTTGCTGATACTAACTGGAGGAAAGCTATGGAAGAAGAAATGGACGCTCTAATGGATAACAAGACTTGGTCCTTGGTGGGCTACCAGATAATAAGAAACCTCTTACTTGCAAATGGGTATACAGGAAGAAAACCACTGATAAAGGTGAGAAAGAAAAGGCTCGATTAGTTGTCAGGGGCTTTGAACAGAAGCCAGGGGTTGACTTCAAAGAAACTTTTAGTCCTGTTGCTAGTTATATTAGTATCCGTCTGATATTGGCTATTGCTGCAAAAGAAAACTTAAATGTTTTTCAATTTGATGTAAAAACTGCTTTTTTGAATGGGGACTTATCAGAGGAACTCTACATGGAACAGCCTGAGGGTTTTCATGATGGTACTGCCCGAGTTTGTAAATTATTAAAAAGTCTATATGGACTTAAACAAGCTCCGAAAAATTGGAACATTAAATTTACTAGTTTTCTAAAAGAAGAAGGGCTCAGCTCTCTTGAAGCAGATCCCTGTGTGTTTGTTAAATTTAATCCAAATTTACTAATTGTGACATTATATGTAGATGATGGTTTGATTGTGGGTGCTTCAAAATCTGAAAATGATTATTTACTAATAAAATTAAATAAAAAATTTAAAGTCACATATGGGTTAGCAAAAATATATTTAGGTATAAACATTAAAATTGAAAATAATAATATTATATTAAATCAGATTAGTTATATTGATAAAGTACTTGCTAAATTTAAAATGAAGGATTGTATTCCTGTTAAAACTCCTATGATTCCTAATTATGATGATACTGCAACTGACAGTGCAGTGAACAAACCTTTTAGGGAAGCTATTGGTAGTCTTTTGTATCTATCAAATGTAACTAGGCCCGACATAGCTTATTCTGTAAATTACCTAAGTAGATTCATGGAAAAACCACTAATTAAACATTGGAATCAGTTAAAAAGAATCTTTAGATATTTGAAAGGTACTAGGAATTTAGGGTTGTCTTATTGTAAGAATGGTGATTTGGAAGTTTTCACTGATGCAGATTTTGCAGGAGAAAGGGAAACCAGTAAGTCTACAAGTGGTTATGTAGTAATGTTATCAGGAGCTGCTGTAGCTTGGGGTTCTAGAAGGCAAAGCCAGATAGCTCTGTCTACTGCTGACTCAGAGTTTGTTTCGGCTTGTGAAGGTATTAAAGAAACATTGTGGATTAATCATATGCTTTTAGAACTTAAGATGTGTCATAACTCAACACCATTGTATGTTGATAACAAGAGTGCTATTCACATAATTAACAGAGATAATGGGAAAATATTGAACCGTACTAAACATGTTAGAGTTAAGTATCATTATGTAATTGATAATATAGTAAATAATTTTTCATTACAACATGTATCTTCGGATCAACAAATTGCTGATATATTCACAAAGCCTCTTGTGCAAGTAAAATATGTTAAATTTAGAGAAATGTTAGGACTAAACCATTTGTGTTGAGAAATATGTATGTATGTACTATTTTTTTTGTTTTTGTGTGTATTATTTAATTGTGTATTTATATATATATATATATATATATATATTTTCTATCAGTTTTGTATCTTTGATAGGAATAATATTTAAGGAGGAGTGTTGAATGTAAATATTATTTATATTTCTGTGTGTATCGATACTATATTGCTAGGTGTGGTCAGGCGCTCCCCACCCCTTTTTCTTACCTGTAAGCTCCCTACTAGTGCAGTGTCCTGAACCATACGTGATCTGTATTCATCTGCATAATAAAGTGCTTATTCCTATAAATACTTACCTTTTTTAACATTCCCACTTTATGAAATTATTTATATAAATCATAGTCTTTGAACTTCTAGTACTTCTCTCTTGCAAAAGCTCTGGTCCACTCAATTCTTCATTACACTTTATAGACTGCTCTTCCTGGTTGTTCTCTGTTAGATTCTTCTGGCTGAATTTTTTGAAGGAAAGACGGATGATCCGTTTTTCCTGTCTGACCAACACCGTATCCCCCTCTTCGAGTCTATGATCTCTGACATGTCTTCTCTGGTCTGCATATTCTTTCATTTTCTCGCGATTAGTCTCTTCATTTTTGATTAATTTTTCATCGATCTCATCGTCTAAAATGTTGTCTGGAATGCCTGGAAGATCAGACCTGAAGTTATTCCCCAGAAGAGCTTTGGCGGGAGCGATGCGAGTAGAGCTATACGGTGTATCCCGATACTGCAGCAAATATTCGGGTAAGGCCTCTTCCCAATTACAACCCTCGATTTCGGCCGATCGAATGGTTTTATTTAAATTGAACATGAAGTTTTCGGCCCTGCCATTAGCTTCAGGCCAATGGCTTGTAACTCGGTGGTTTTATTCCAAGATTGATGCAAAGTCTTTCAAATTCTATACAGTTGAAGGGTGACCCGTTGTCAGTCTTGATAGTGTTTGGTAATCCGAATATTGAAAACGTTTTGAATAAGAGTTTAGTCACTACATCAGTTTTCAGTGAACTCAGAGTTTCAACGATCGGAAACTTGCTGAAATCATCCACGATTACACAAACGTAACGCCCGTTTGGCCAAGGTCCAGAAAAATCCACGCAAAGAGACTCCCCAGGGCCCAATGGCATCGGCTGCAACCGAATTGGATCTCTTTTCTTAGTGTGATTGTTGGCATAACAAGGAATGCATTTTGAGACAAGTTCTTCGACGAGTGAATTCATGTTGGGGAACCAAACTTTGCTTCTCAACAACTCCTTCGTCTTGGTGATCCCTTGATGACCACGTCTAACGACCCGTTGTTGCAACTTTTGCGGAATTACTAAACGAGAGCCTCGCACCACAATGTTATGGCTTCTTACTGCGATCTCATCCTTGATTGGGCGGTATTGAGTCAAAATTGAATCTGAAGATTGAATCCAGTTTCCAGTGCGAACAGCATCGATAACTTCTCTCAAAATGGAGTCACTGAGAGTTTCACTTGCAATTTCCTTCCGGGATATTCTAGACGGCAAGTGTGCAGTCGTCACAAGATTGATTTAGTCTTCTTCACTTGATGAGACTCTCTTCTTGAAAGGGTGACGGGACATATAGTCGGAAGGATTATCTTTTCCAGAAATTTGGGATACTGTGAATTCATAACCCATTAACTTGAAAATAAGCATTTCCAGACGGGGCGAGGTCTTGTGCTCCGATTTGGTCAGTAGCGACACTAGTGGCTTATGATCAGTGTGAATGACGAACTGAGACCCTGCTAAGTATTCATGGAAATATTGAGTTGCCCAAGATACTCCCAACATTTCCCTCTCAGGTAAATCTGAAGGAGAGCGTCCTCAGCTACGATTTTCTTCAAAGTTTGCACTATAACGTATTTTGATGCAATAAACACGAATCCGTTGAAAAAAAAAAAAAAAACAAAAAAAAAAACGCTCTCAACTAGGAAAGAAGTTATTTAAAAAAAAAAGTTCACTGTTATGAAGGTTACAAACGATCGCATAAACAACGTACTAGTAAACTCGCGCATGCGCAATAGTCCTTACTGAAGAAGTGTAATTGAAATTAACTATCAATTATTAAAATTTACCAACACTTATTTATTCAGAAACATTTTTTTAAATAATGAAACATTCTTCAAATTCCTTGTTTCGCTCCTGAAAAGTATTATATAACAGAAATCCCTTAATAATTAGCTAATGCCTTTATGATTTGTTCCTTCTAAGCTTCTCTAATTCCCTCTAAGCTGTAATTAGGTTTTTATTGTTATCGTTATTGCAGTTTTTTGTAGCAAGTTAAAAATGAAGTTACACGACTACATAATTCTTATCCACAATCGAGAAGAATTACTCAAATTTTTAATACAAAACAAAGTTTTGAGTAATTCTCTCGATTGCGGAAAATATCCACCGAACATCGCGTCTGAAGATGTCTAACAGGTTAGAAGAATGGACGACTTTTGGGCGTAGAATTCTTTTCATTTCTGCGAGTTGGATTGACTAGGGGTTTATGTTTTCTTGAGCGAGCGGAAACGCATAGCATGTATGCCCAAAAGCGACAGTTTACGACCAAGTCAGCTACCACAGGTGAGTCTAAATTTCAATTACACTTCGTCATTAAGGACTATTGCGCATGCGCGTGTTTACATATAAGCTGTTTACCCCGTCTTTTATAACCTCCATAACAGCGAACTTTAGTGCTTAATAACTTCTTTCCTAGTTGAGAGCGGGTTTTTTTTTCAACGGATTCGTGTTTAGTGCATCAAAATACGTTATAGTGCAAACTTTGAAGAAAATCGTAGCTTAGGACGCTCTCCTTCAGTTTTACCTCCTCTCAATTTGACTGTATCGTTTTTGTACGTCCGATAAACTGACACTCGCGCAAGCTATTATTGCAGGCTTCTTGTTACCAGGTTGTGCTAAGATGGCACAAAGACCCTCGGGTCCAGCATCTGTGTATAAATGTAGGATTTTCCTTTTATCAAAATACTTGATAGAAATGGCATTACTAACTTCTTTTTTTAGAAAAACAGGATTGTTCCTTTTCTCCCCATTTCCACTTAACGTCCTTCTTTTCCAAATTTCGAAGGGGTTTTGTCAGATTAGCTAAATTATTGGTATAAATCTAGTAAGGAAATTTACCATACCCAAAAAACTTTTAATGCCATGAACGCCAGTTGGTGGTTTCTTCTTAGGGTCCACAGAAATTCCTTCACGTGAAAGCACGAAGCCCAAGTAAGGCACTGTGTCCTGCTTGAAAAGGCATTTCTCCTCATTTAATGTAAGGCCTGCCTCCTGCAACCTTTTCAAAACAGCTTTCAGAGTACGATCATGTTTATCCTACCGACTGCGCCAAAATGTAGTGTTTACTTAAATTAATGTACACTCATTGAGATAAAACACAAGACTGATTCTCCTTTATTTTTAACTACAATTTACACTTGGTCGCTAAGCAACAAAACATATGGTTATTACCATTACAGGGTATTACATACAACAATGGTACCCCTCAGGGCTACAATTTACAATACAATACAATACAGAGTGACATGGGCTACTCAGTGATGCCCTTGTTCACTGCGACCCTATTGGATCTATTGTGATTTGCGTCCCTAACTTACTCTCTTTCCAACTTGCAGCTCCTTGCATGCAGCTTTGGGAGTAGCCTCGGTTATATCCTTGGGCGTAGCAATTGCCTTCCCTATGTGCACTAGTCTGTTCTAGGCTAACGCCTCACATTCACAGAGTACATGCTGTGAGGTTTGCTCTTCCTCGAGGCACCAGCGACACGTAGGGTCCTCTAATTGTACAATCGTGCACAGCTGTTAACGGACCATATCCTGTGAGAAGTCCGACTATCCTTCTTAGATCCGTCCTGGCCAATTGAAGGAAATACCTTGCCCTGTCTTTTGAAAGCTGGACAAGTAGCTTTGCCTGCCTCATGCCTGGCTTAGCCTGCCAATAACTGTGAATTTCTTCTTGTTCCCAGGCCTTTACTATCCTTCTGACAAAGCTTTTTGATACACCGAAGAATGGCTCAGTACCATGGAGAGGGCTACAATTTACAATTGTTAATTATTCCATATTTCAATAAATGACATCACTACCATTAGATCTGGTTAACCGCCATACTAATCTTGTATTCATTTGGTTCTATATTACACTTTGTAGAAACTTTTAATGTGTAGTAAGTTTATAACAAGGATCAACTTTCTGAAGGTTTTTGCCAACTCACTGTGGAGATGTGACCAGAAGACTTTGCTGAACATTTAGAGGACACTCATCAGATCCCTGTTGGACTACTCCTCTTTGGTTTACACCTCTGCTAGTCCTTCGGCCTCTTCAGTTCTGCAGTTAGACGGTATGCTTAATAATGCTGGGACCAGACTAGCTTTGGGTGCCTGACTTTGTCCTTGAGGTGACCAGAAAGTTTCTCTAGTGGGAATCGGTCCCACGGCCTTATGCGCGGAGAGCACACGGCCACCAGGAATCCGATTAACGATAAGTTCGTTAAACAGCAGACCGGGGCTGCAGCCCCCCCCCAATCGGAAAAAATGTGTCATAAAAACATAAAAAAAAAAATTAAATGAGATCACTTAGTTCAGAGAAAATATTTTTTTGAGGGTTTAAATTGGCTAACTATTCCAAGTTCTTGATTGTCAGTATTGGGAATTAACATTAAGCGATACGCCGCCATGCGGAAAATTTCGGAACTAACGACAAAGGGAACGTGCATTGTTTACAAATGTAAAGCTATGACAGTTGTAAAGTTATGACATGTGTTGTTCGTGTTTTTTTTTTTTTTTTTTGCTATTTAATAATTTCCCATCAGTTTTATGACAAATTTGTCTTTTTAAAGACAACATGAACCTTTCCCTTTCACAAAGTAATTATTTTTAAACAATATATGTAAGAGGTAGTGAAATAATTCACATTTATGCAACCTTCACTCTTGTGTGACTATAAACAGCTTGCAACCCATTTTATCCGAATTTGATTTAATTTTAGAAATTCAGAAGGTATAGATATTGATGAACAAAAGTATGTACAAAGGAACTTCTTTGGCTATCTAAAGCCTTAAGTAGTTTCAGGTGCGTAGTTGAAGGTGAAGCCATTATGAATGCACATCCATTACCTAAATACCTGTGGTATTTTGGAGAAGACCAACCATTCTATTAAGTTGTTTGCACTTGCACAAACACACTAATTAGGAATGGCTGTATTAAATTTAAATGAGTGTACTACTTCATATTTGATACATATGACTCCTTTCATAAATATTACGGCGCCTTTTGATAAAGTATATTTATATAATTTAATTACAACCTTAATAAGTAAATGAAATGGTGCATGTAATATGTGAAATAGAGATTCAATTTTGAAATATTTTCTCAATTTTTAAGTTGTTCATGATTTGTTGGTGTTCAATAATATGCAATATTTATTATAAAATAAATTTATTGTATTCAAATCTTTTCACAATGGTATGAAATTATATTTACATCAGTTATGATAGTTATGATCTACGCTTCTCGTAGATTTAGGGGGCTTGGCCTAATTATGAGCGAATGGGAAGCTCCATTACAGCAATTTTCGATGGCAAAGAAGCTCGAACTGGTGTCCGATCAATTATTTGCACCTTTATTCGACTACAAAAGCGAATCGACGGAATGCTCTAAACGGCTGAAGATGAACATCCAAGACCTCGGAGAGAATCACTGCACAAAGAAAATAAGAAGTGCACTTCGGGAAAAATCCTTCCATGAGTGGGCAATGTCCAAATGGCAAGGAATCGGGGTGGTTCACTTTAAGGAGTTCCCAAACGCGAACAGATTCATCTATGAGAAAAAAAAATCCTCTCCTGTTCCGAATGGACAAATGCAATAAAACTTAATGTGAACTATGCGCCACTTCGTGGTGTTCCCGGTGTGGCAGGAGGAGCTGATTTAGGAACCCTCTGTCGCAAATGCGGCAGGGAGACCGAAACACCAGCACATGTGCTTGGTAGTTGTCCTAACAGCATGCCCCTCGTCACCCGGAGGCACCACAACGTGAAGCATAGAATCATTGAGCACCTCAAAGAAAACGATTACCAATGTTTTGAAGAGGTATAAGGAGTCGATGAGGATGGAACACCAAGATATACCGACATTATAGCGTTTCGCAAAAATGAGAAAACGGCATATATCTTCGATCCACGGTCCGCTTCGAAAATAACGACACCAAGGAGGCTGAAAACATAGATGCAGAAAAGAAAACTATATATACGAAATGCGTAGCGTACTACAAAGAAAAGTTCCAGGAAGAATTTGGGAAGAGGGAATACGTTGTGAAAGGTCTGTGGTTCGGAACGCGAGGGACCATTCCGAAGAGCACAGCCATCTTCCTTGAAGAACTGGGACTGACAGCAGATCACCTGGCAGCATTGGCCGAGTCCATATTAGTGGATACATTGGGCATAATCTCCAATCATATCTATAGTCACTGAGTGCTTATCATCCATTCACACTGTTGTCTTATATACTTTAGACTTTATTTTCATTTCTATCAATTCCTTCTCATCCATCACTATCTCCTTCTTTCGTCTTCATCTTCTTTATTCTCTATTCCTTGTTTCGAACTCCTAACATGTTCAGCCTCCAAATTTACCCTATTTCCGAATGGATGATAAGCACGCTGTGTTTCCAGCAACCCAATGTAATTGGGCAGCCCATTTTATTTATATTTTTAAATAAAGTTTTCTCTCTCTTGCAAATAATGTAAGCAATAATTAAAATTTGTGATCAGAAACGATTCAAAACTAAAAAAAATAATGGTTCATGTAATATGGGAAAATAAAGATTTTGAAGTATTTTTTTTTTTCAATTTTCAAATTGTTCATGATTTATTGGTGATCAATAATATGCAATATTTATTATAAAATACATTTATTGTATTCAAAGCTATTCACAATTGTATGAAATAATATTTACCTCACTTTTGCTTATCCATCACAATAACAACAACTCACAATAACTCACTGTTAGTCCAATATTCTTACATATTTGAGTACACAAATAAAATAGAGCTTCCAAAAACCCTGTTTCTTGATGAAAACACTAATATTAACGTGAAATAGAACCACAACAATTGCGAAAACACTTGTTATCAGCAATCACTATGTACAAATGTCACAGGTTACCCTTTGTATACCGCCATTTTGACAACGACAGTGGCGCCGCCATCGGTAATGTTAATTCCCAATTCCATACCCCAAAATGCTCTCAGCCCCCCGCCACCGAAAGTTTCCCAACCCTCCCCGAAATCATGGGCGTATATAAGGGGGGGCTGAGGGGGCTGCAGCCCCCCCCCCGAAATTTTGAGTTGATCGGTAAAAATGTGTCATAAACCCTTAAAAATAAATTAAATAAGACCACTATGTTCATAAAAAATATTTTATTTTGGGTGTAATAGCGTTTCAGTTGCTTAAGAATATTCCCTGGAAATGGTGTCAGCCCCCCCCCTCCCGAAATTATTTTCTATATACGTCCATGGTAGAAACTGACCAATGGAACACTGTTTTTCACTGAAATTCGTGACAAAAATCGTAGACTGGTAGTTTTGTGCTATTAGGCCATCAGGAAACGTTTTTATTGGTATTTTGAGTAATGCGTTGTTCCTAACCGTTTTCAAGAAAATTAGAAAAACTAGAATTTTGGTTAGTTGTGTCATACCCAAATCACTTATTAGTTGACAATTTCAATTCAATTGCTTGTTAAGCAGTACAAGATTTTCGCATCCAAATTTTGTAGAAGAAACGTATCTAAATCCAAACTCGAATCAAATACAATATTGTACTGTGAAAAAAATAATACAATATTTCAGACATTTTTTATATATTTTAGGGCGTTTTGATATTTCTAATTCTTAAGTTCAAATGTCTTATAAATACCTCGCTGTCTGTACCTCAGCTGTCTTGATTTTAACTTGTTAAGTATTGAACTACTTATCTATGTTTTGAAAATTCTAAAATTGTCCACAGTCAATTCTTGCTTGGATCAAGAGAACTCTTTGATTATTTATTTCGTTTTTATTCAAATTCTTTATTTCGAACTTCTGTATCCTGTCATTTATTACATAATATTACCGGAGTTTACTAAACTCTCAGTATGCCTACTGTGACAGAGAGAGGTAGTTACAGTAATTCTGAACCGACAACAATGGAAGACGTACAAAAAGAAGCAAAGAATATTGTTGAAAAAGTAATAAAGGACGTAGGGAAAGCTTCAGCAACAAAACAGCTTATTATTGGGTGTACTTCAGGATGGTAAAACATTTCTTCATATTTTATAGAAACATTTCTTTGTTTTAATTTTTAATTCTTGATCTGTCTATTTCCTTTGAATATTAAAAAAAAATCGAATACTTTCCTTCATTAAATAAAATGCCTAACCCCTTGATTAAAGTATGAATATTTTATCACAGTTTATGTTACCCCATTTGAATTTAGCAGTGCTTTCAAATTTCCGATTCTTGTTTTAAGATCTTATTTTCTTAGAAAGTATCCACAATTGATTTTGAATGTTTGTGGAAATAAAAATATTTTGCCCCCATTAAAATAATTTGCATATATTTCTTGTGGGACAATGAGTGTATGCATATAAATAATTGTTTGATGTCATTGGCTATGACTCAGATCATTTGAATTCTATTAAGCAACAATCTCTGTTTTTGTTTTCTGTTTTTAAAAAAGTACTACCAAAAAATATTCTTACCTAAGAGTCTAAGAGTGACTCACCTTTGATATGATAACCGATAAAAAAATTTAGCTCACCTAAATAAAGTAAAACAAACCTTGAAGGATTCCTGACAGTCTAAGCTTTTGTTTTGCATTAATTCTATTTTTGTTCAATTAAGTTAATAATCATATCTTATGCAAAAATATTCATTTGTATTTGAAACCTAATTTATTTCATATTAAATTTGCAGATATATTCGTGGTTTTTAATGATTTAGTTATAGTATTTTTTTGAACAGTTGCATGTGTATTTTTATGTCAACAAAGCTATTCATTTTTTTATCATTATTTTATGTTTACTTATCTTGTTTTGTACTTATATAACTATTCTTTCCTTATTATCTCATATCAAAAGAGAAAAATATTTATGAAACTGCCAAGCATGCCCTCCTTTGCTAAGAGAGATAAAAATTAAAACGCATATTTTAATTAGCTACTTTTAAGAGACAATTTTAAAATCTTCCCTTCCCCGAATAAGCTCCCCACTCCTTCTATTCTCAAAATATAACACACTCCCTTATTTCGTCACCGCTAGACCCTGGACGAAGTAGTGTTGCCCTTGTTATCGCTGTTTTGACCCAACGCGAGTGCTTAATGACGAGACTTTTTCTCCCCTCTGACCCGATGCGAGTGCTCCCGGCACAGTTTTTTCCTCCTCTCTGACCCGAGGTGAGTGGATACGTTAGTGATTTCCCGTCAAATATCATGGCCTGACGACTGATCGTGACGGATAAGGAGCTTTTGAGGGAATTTTATCAGTAAAACTGGGAAGAACCTATCAATGATGTTGATTCTATTAGTGATTCAGCAGACGAGGACGAGATAGATCATGAAGAGGTTAGGGAACATGGTACAGGAAGTGAGCAGGAGGTATCTCATACAGATAAGATAAATCAAATAAGATAAATGACCATATGAATTTTGTCAAGAAATAACAATATAAAATGATCAAGCCCCCCCCCTTGAAGGGAGGGGGTCCCCTCCTTCACTAAGGACCCGTAGAGAACATTTGATAACGCATTTGTATGGAGTTCC
This sequence comes from Gonocerus acuteangulatus, assembly GCA_946811695.1. Taxonomy (NCBI): domain Eukaryota; kingdom Metazoa; phylum Arthropoda; class Insecta; order Hemiptera; family Coreidae; genus Gonocerus; species Gonocerus acuteangulatus. Next base: position 38,856,957 of record OX328123.1, read on the forward strand.
CTCAGGCTTTAGTGGTACACAACATGAATTAGATGCCTTTGGCAAATTTTTCTATGACAAAGTAATTGAATTAATTGTCAGCCGTAAAAATTACAAAATCCGTCACGCCCCAAGAAACGAAAACGGTGCTATTTTTGTCCCAATACCAAGGATTTGAAGCATTCTAAAGCTTGCTACAAATGTTCAAGACATGTATTTCCTCTTCATGCATCCGTTATTGGGTGCAAAGAATAATAGAGAAAATATAATGATCTGGTGAGAGAAAGTATGACTGGCTGGAATGGAGATTTTCCGTATTTATGATCCTAACCATTTGTGATTGAATATGTATATATAATGCTCCTCCTAAATATGTTTTATTATTCCTAAATACGTGTGAAATGGGAAAATTACTATAGCGCTTCTCATACTATGAATGGAAGTTTCCATACGTTTTTTTTTTTTTTTTTCGTTTTTAATGGCGCATCAACTATTTGGCTATTAGCGCCCCTTTTCCATAAGTTTATGTATTTTTAATTTTCGATGTCCTAAAGATAGTATATTTATTGTATATAATGTCATTATATGTGTTGTTAATATTTGTTCTTCTCAATATTCTTAATATACATTCAAAATATTAATATTTAGAATTCTTATAAATGGATTTTCCTTATATTTAAAAAGATACACTGTGGTTCCAATTTTGTGAGACCCTACTTCAGCCGTATTACTGTGCCTCTATTTTTATTCTTAGCTCCTACTGTAAATTGTGATCGGATCATTTTCTGATAGTCGATTACATATATTTGAAAAATATAGGTGCAAATAAAGTTTTAACATTTCTGCGATTACACAAATTTAATCAAAAGTGGGCAAAAATTTCATATCTGGAGATGTGAAGGTTATTTTCAATTGGCCAATTAAACGAATAATATGCAATTTATTTAAAAGATTTTTTCAATAAATATACTTATTTGTTTTCAATAAATAAGTGTTTATAATTAATTAATACCTTTTGTACCTTATTTTAAACATGTATTTCGTCTTGGGTCTCCCATGATCTGAGGCGAGTGCTCACGTACCTTAAGGTGACGCGAGTGCTCAAGGGTTAAAAAAAGGGGGGATCAACAAACAATTTTTAATTATTTTGTTTCTCAACTTTCAGGCTAACTGGATATTTGATGATGAAAGTTGGAAAGGTCGCGGCTGTAGCACTTGGTGGAGGTATCATCCTTCTTCAAGTTGCTAATCACAATGGTTATATAAAAGTAAATTGGGACAGACTTGCCAAAAAGGTTGATGAAGTTGGTGACTCGGTAGAAGCAACTGCTTCCTCGAAAGGCCCAAAATTGTTGGACAAGGTAGTTATAGTACAACTATTTAAAATTATGTAATTAAGGTATGAATTGTTTCTTATTTAATCCTTTCAGGATAGGGATTAGACAACATTTACATCTGGCTCAAGTCTTGATTTGTATATTTATTTCCTTAAACTTATTAATGACACACATAAATGATTTAGTTGATTCATTACTATTGAATTAACTGATAACCACTATGTCAACAGGCCCAGAAACAATATTGACAATTGAGCCTTTTGATTGAAATGTTCCAAGATAATTAAAAAAAAAAAAAAAATCAGTCCCGTAACAGGCCACAAGGGCCCTGAGGAGCAGATACTATAGAGGTATCTGATTCATGACCATACGGCACACTAGGGACATAGTGTGGTCAGTACTATGCTCCGGCCGCCTGATTTTCCCCTTGGCTGCTTCGACTGCTAGAGTCATTAGCACCCAAGGTACCCATTATTAAATTAATTAAAGGCTGGGTTGGCCTAGGGGCGGTCAGGGAGGCCAAATTCATCCCATGAGCGAAGACACTAGAAGAAAAAATCTTTAGTGCTTGCTCGGCATTTGAACTCAGGTCCTCCATCTTATTAGTCCAGTGCTCTACCACTGAGCTAACCTCGCCCCTTCGATTTCTGATCAATGTATTGTAAATAACGACCAAATCTTTAGAATCTCCACTAAATTTCAAATAAGAAACACCCGTTATTGAAATATTATCATATAAATTAAGAGCTATATTAAAAGTCATATTATCATTACAGGAATTAGAATGATAATTGCAATTACTTTTGATGTGCTTTTTAGTACGATAGCCTGCATTTCGTTTGTTCGACAATGGCTGGTGCCAGCCCAAGGTGAATTTCCAACACAAAAGGAAAGAAATTTGAAAAGTAATCATTACCTTTCAACTCTGATGGAAACATACTTTTTTTTTTAAGTTTATTCCTAGGTTATTCGTGACTATTTCTTCATCAAAATATAGAAGAAATAGAAAAGCCGAATTATACAGATAACACTTAATATCTCCTGCGCATTTCAAACTTGTGATAGAAGAAAAAATGAAAGGCCCAATTTCACATGCTCAATAAATTTAAATAAGGATTGCAAAGAAATCATGATGGCTTTTACAACATTAGCAAGAGACAACAAAGCCATCCGACAAAGCTTAAGGATTGAAAGGCATAGTTTTAGCCGAGGATTTATAGTCTTTTGAATGAAATTAATTGGTTTTATAATTAGAAAACTGATTCTTTGGAGAATTTCCGGTAATACTGAAGTTTAGCCCCCTCCGAACCGATTATTTTCAAATTTTGCACTAAACACGAATCCGTTAAAAAAAAAGTCCTCTCAACTAGGAAAGAAGTTATTAAGCACTAAAGTTCACTGTTATGGAGGATATTATTATATGTATTAGAGGCGCAAATTATAAAGGCATTAGCTAATTATTAAGGGATTTCTGTTGTATAATACTTTTCAGGATCGAAACAAAAAATATGAAGAATGTTTCATTATTTAAACAAATATTTCTTAATAAATAACTGCTGGTAAATTTAAATAATTTAATAATCTATTATATAAAAATGAATCGCTAAATGTGTTGGAAAGCGCAAATCTCGAGAACAACTGAACCGGATTTCGCTTATTCTTTTTTAGCGCGGTTCCTCCCTCCTTCCATAGGGAGGAACCCCGCTTATAAGGTTGATCTCATGAAACAATCCGGAAGTGCCGACTAGAAAATTTCGCGTTTCAGAACCCCTAGAGATCGAAAATAACAGTGGTTCAAATTTGTATATATATATATATATATATATATATATATATATATATATATACACATATATATATATATATATATTTTATTGTCTGTTCGCGGTTTTCCGGACCCCCTAATGGTCCGATTTTGATGAAATTTGGTACAAAAATCCATCGTCCAATTTAAAAGGTCAAGTTCATTAACCAGCAAAATCCGCCCACTGGAAGATGGCGTTTTGGGCGAAATTCGCACAAAAAAAAATCATAACGCTTACGTTTTTGAGTTAATATGCTTGTAAGTACTCGTTTTATAGGCTTCTTGGGCTAGTAAAACGAATGAAACAATTTTTAAGGCGATAGCTTTAACCGTTTCCGGGAAAATCGGAAAAACAGTTGTTAAATCAAGTTTTTGGTTTGCTTACTTAGAATCGTGGGATTCGGTTAAAATATTTTCTGCATGTTTAAATTCCATACATACAAAGATGTGTAAATTTTGGTTACATGTGGAGTTAAGGAAGAATTAGAATAAAATATTTTATTAAGAGACATGAAAAGTTTTGGGAACTTCGCATATTTTCCTTAATATCTCGAAAACAGTTGGGAAATCGTCATAAGTGGATAGAAACTATTCAAAAGCTTACTAAATTCTCTATAATTAATATTCTGAGAAGATTTTCGATTAGTCGATGTCAATCGGAGAAAACAGTGATGAAAACTTTGAATGTGTTCTTTTGAACGGGTTTTCGTAGTTGTTTAGCTCACTTTTTAATTGTTTGTTTAAAATTGTATTTATTTTATGAAACATTTAGAAATTGTAAACATTTTGATAGTTTTGAATACATTGAACAATGAAATAAAAATTCCATGTCTGTAGCAGTGGAGCCTGGCCAAGCCAGGCTCTAGGGTTTTCCAGGTATAAGGGTACGCTGCTGGCCCTTTGTCACCGGTCAAGCTGCTGGCCCTTTGTCACCGGTCCGTCTAGGTCATTCCATTGGGTTTAGGTCCAGAATAGGTTTTTTTAGGTTCTTCCAAATTTGCATGAATCTACAAGACGCGATTCATATAAAAAATCGATCTTTATCATGTTTAGGAGAAAGGAAAAAAATACGTGAAAACCTAAGAGTCCGGTTCCTTGTAATAACTGTTTCTATTCTAAGTATACAAAATGACACTAGGGATATGAATGGAACCGTGCTAAGATGATGCAGTTCCTGCGAGTCGGACTTTTTATAATATTCCTTGAACTACGAGGATGGTTCTTACGGAGAGAAAAATTTAAATAATTGCCTGAAAAAGTCTAAAAACAACACTTTTCGGGTCTTATTCACTTCCTTAACGCAAATTCATTTTTAAATAAAAACATATGTTCTCAATTATAATATTTTTAAAAGTTAACATATTTGTATATCTATTATATAAAAATGAATCGCTAAATGTGTTGGGAAGCGCAAATCTCGAGAACAACTGAACCGATTTTGCTAAATCTTTTTTTATAATATTCCTTGAAGTACGAGGATGGTTCTTACAGAGAGAAAAATTTAAAAATTTGCCTGGAAAAGTCTAAAAACAACACTTTTCGGGTCTTTTTCATTTCCTTAACGCAAATTCATTTTTTAAATAAAAACATATGTTCTCAATTATAATATTTTTAACATTTAGCGTATTTGGTTATTTGTGTATAAGCAAAAAAATTTAAATAAATAAGAACATGTAATCACTAGGTGACATTAGAATCACATGATAATAATGCAATTTAAATTAATTTATATTTAACGAAGTAAAAAAGACTCCACTTATCTATATATCTATATGCAAATATAATAATTTAAATTGCATTATTAACATGTGATTCTAATGTCACCTAGTGATTACATGTTCTTATTTATTTAAATTTTTTTTTAGAATATAAGGTACATAAGAAATATGCTCGATACAGCATATGAAATAAAAAAAAAAAAAAAAATAATAATAATAATGAAACAAAAATTGTCTAAGGGTGGAAAAATTTAGAACAGTGCCCAAGTAGTCCTTAAAGGCTGGAAATACCGGCTGCTGGTTGGTACCATGGGTGAGAATATTTTCTTACCCAAAGCTAAAGTAATGACCTGGTTGGCTCCTGGCTGCCCTCGGATTGCTTGGACACAAGATGTGTTAAGTCGTTTGGATATTTATGAAATTGTCCAAACATCAACAAGAGTATTTGGATTTTAGAATCCTGCAATTGGTCTCCATATAATTACAAGGGCAGTATTACATGAATCAAAAAAAGATCCAGGTGCATGCTGTTTGGAAATTACAATAAAATGTGATTCAGGCCGAGTGTGTGATCGAGAATGGTAAGGGACAAAAATCTGTTGGATAGTGAGGTTTATGGGGAAAGACTCAACAGGGAGACAAAGTCAAAGGTAGAAATGAAATATTTTGAAGAATATGCCTCCTCCGTCTACAGTAGTAATTTCAACCTACCTGAATTACACTGTGTCTGAGAATATTGTTTTGTTAGATGTACTGTGTTCTGAAATGTCTGAGATCAGTAGTTTTATTTTTCTGAATCAGGGAATTTTTTTATTAACAACATTTATGAAGCATGTATCTACTTCACTTATGTCAATATTTTCAGTACCATCGAAGCAAATTAATCCTTTTTACCTTTATTTATTATCTACATATCTGCCTTGGATCTAATCTGGACTCTCAACTTTTTATTGTTGAGGCTCTAGTTGCCCTCAAACATTCTATCCATACTTGATTCCATATTCACTCAGTCTAAATCCTATCATCCTTTGTTAATAGCTCTTCCAAATTCCAGCCACAATTCCTTTTTGATACATAACTGAGCTACCCCCCCCCCCCCCTCCTTCGTTCTGCCTGTTCTACTGTTGTACTGTACTTACCAATACCAGCATGTATTATTAAACCATGAAGAGCTCCCACCACCAGCAAACATTCTCAACTCTTCACAGATCATTTATTTGTAAAGATCATATTTTTTTTATTTCTTGTTTTTTTAACGGTGAATCGACAATTGGGATACTAGCGCCAGGCTATCTACAGTTTGACAATCTTTTATAATGCCAAACGCACATTATCGGTCACCCAGTCAGGTAGTTGCCACGCCCGATATTGCTTAACTTTGATGATAAATGGGAACCAGTGCATTCAATGACGCTATGGCCATTTGTTTTATTTCTTGTTACCTTCAAAATTATTACAAAACTATTAATAATGATATTTTCTGTAATCGGAGCCGCAAAATATAAAACTGTCCTATCCTACATTTATGAAAGTACTATTGTCCCGTCATGATTGTCCAATTTATCACTTTTAGCACTTTCCTCCGAAGGAAAGTAGCTATTGAGGTTGCACTCATGACGGAATTTTTGAAAAATTTCTTCAAATCTTTATCGATCCCACCTAGTAGACACCGAAAATGACCCCCGTTAAAATTATATATATATATATATATATATATATATATGTGTGTGTGTGTGTGTGTCTGTTAACACAATAGCGGCCAGAGTTTTTGTTTTTTCTTCACGAAACGTGGTATATAGCGTTCAATTAGCAAACGAATGAACAAGTTCGTTAACCACCAAAATCGGTCCACCGGGAGGGGGGGTTTACCCCGAACCCAAAACACTAATTCGACCTTGCCAGCCGTAGTTTTTGTTATATTTCAACGAAACTCGGTATTCGTTATGCTGATCTAAAGAGAGAAATACGTTGCAAAAATAAACTAAATCGCTTCATTAGGAGGGGGGGTTTACTCCGGACCCACATTACCAATTGGCCACTACCAGCCGCAATTTTTGTTACATTTCAACGAAACTCGGTATTCGTGGTTGTAATCAACAGAGAAAAATGGGTTGTAAAAATAAAATAAATTGGGTCATTTGGAGGGGGGGGGTTACTCCGGACCTAAAGTACTAATATACTCATACCGGTCGTAATTTCTGCTGTATTGTAACGAAACGCGGTATAATTCGTGGGTAACTCATGAAAAAGAAGTGGTGTAAAAATGAGCTAAATCGGTCTATCGGAAAGGGGGGTTTACTTTGTAATATATTTCAAGAGAATAGCCCACTAGATGTAGGTTCGCAAGGCCGCCGCAAGGAGCGCTTTCTACCACTACAGGGACTGTATCCTGTTCCGGCGTCAGATCAAAGGACGGAAAATGAAGTTTTTGTGTATTGTAATATTTATTTAATAGTAGTACAGTATCATGTATTAACATAACTCTGGAAGCAAATTATTTACAAAATTAATAATTGAACAGTTCTCATAAGAAATGTAACTGAGCAGAGCTATTCACTTTTTTATTTTATTTATAAAGGTTATTTACAGCAAATTATTCAGTAATGTAGTCTACACTACAAAAATTCTGAGGAAAGTGCTTAGTTATGCAGCTCCTGCATGACGGACTTTTTTTTGTAATATTAAATATAACATTTATAGCCTTGAGCAGCATGCAGCATTAATTTTTGTCATTGATGATATTTTTGGGTAAATTAATGAATTATAATACATTATTATCCAAATCAACATATCATTATAATTTGATGCTACTTGAGTAGGTATAAAAGGCCTGGACTTAAACAGAAATATTGAACTTATTTCTATAAATGTTTACTCCAAGATACCCTGTTTACCATTTTAAAATATATAGAAATATTATTGTTGGTAAGAAATCCACAATATTTCATTTAATTTCCATTTATTTTTCACAATTATGAAATCTGCTAAACACAACACCCTTTTGAGTGTATTTGGACACGTTTTAGCTGTATGTAAGGTCTTTGTGATATGACTAAAGAGGCTGTGTTTTAATGAAGCCATATCAGCATTACCAAGTACATCGCATTTGAATACATTTGTGAATTTCATAATCTACAATTATAAGTAGGTAAACTTAATAGTATTTCATTCAAAATTTTTAGTTACATTTATGATTTTACGTATTGTGATTCAATCAATTGTATCTCCTATTATACGATATATTATTTTTTTTTTTTTTTTTTTTTTATTTTGGTGCATCTACTACCGAGGTCATTAGCACCACGATATATTATTATTGCTAAGTTAAAATTTTACTTTTACAGAATCCTTTATTCTAGGCTATACACTTCATAATTATTCATATTTCTATTAATAATTTATATCAAGACTAAAAATAAATTACCTAGATGATGTTCTTTGTTTCATGAATAACTGAATTAGTTCAATTAATGGATTAAACACGTTCTTGAATAATATTTAATACTCGTTCTACTTAATCCTTATAAAATATAATTACCTTATCATAAAATTTAAGTAGATTATGTGCTGACTTAATTCAAATTATGTGTAATTTAAAACTATCTTAAGCTAATATTCAATATTTTGGATAATTTTAAGCTCAATTATTAATTAATTTTAAAACTAATATCACTCTAAGCTGAATTATAATGTATAACAGATGAAAAAATGTGCCATATTCACCTATACATTTATTAAAAAATAGAAAAGCTAAAGAATATCTTAACAAATTAAATTAAAACACTCATATTCCTTTAAATATCTCTTTAATTTCCTCAAACACTGTCTCCTTAGGTTTGCTTGCATCAACCGTTTTTACCATATTCAGAGTCCGGTAATGTTCAACAATTGGTAGGGAGTCGTTGTAGAATGTTTGAATTCTCTTTTTAAGCGTTTCTTCATTATCATCGGACCTTCCACTTCCAGCAGCTCCTCTCTTGAGGCAGCGATCAATACAGACATTTTCATTACAGTCTAAAAACAGCACGAACAAGAGCTCCACCTGTTTAACAATTTTCCATATTATAGTGAAATAAAAATTAGAGTAATTAAATTTGTTCTTTTAAAGTTCTCTTAAATGTATCCAATAATCTTGTTGCAGACAAATGGGACAATGTATGTTTTAATATTTCTATGTGTTTATATAGTATTTCAACAAAACATTTCCAGCGCATTTGTATGGCAAGAATATGTTTTCTTTAAATTGGTTAGAAGAATGAAAAATCTGTGAATAAAAAAGCTGAATATCTCTAAAGAGATATCACATATATATGTTTGACAAATAGTACTATTTTTCAAAGTAGTGCTTAACTTAAAAGCATTAATTATGAGTAAATAAATTTAAATTAGTCACCTTGTCTTCCATTTCTTTTTTCCAGCCATCTAAATTGTTCTTGTTTCTAGGAAACCCATCTATTAGAAACCTATTGGTTTGTTCATTTTGCATAGCAATTTCTATCAGTTTACATGTTATTTCAACTGGTACAATTGTGCCATTCCTTATATGTGTCTCTATTAACTCTCCATAAGGTGAATTGGGCTTCTGTCTTTCGTCTCTAAGCAAATCGCCAGCCGATAAATGGATAAAACCAAATTCATTAACTATATTTGCACATTGAGTTCCTTTACCTGCTCCAGGCCCCCCTAGAACGAACACTACCTTTGGTTTCACCATATTTCTAACTAGTTTAGAACTTATATTCAATAGGGAATTCAGCATAAAAATATTAAAGTAAGGTCATTTGAGTACTCTTCACTTCACAATCCACTTAATTCTTATTAGGTTACGTAGTGCAGAACCTTCCCGCTGTTATCGATCTCTGATAATGCCTTTTATGCCAACTCACCCTATGTTAATATATTTCCCTCAAATCTTGTTTTATAATTAAATGTAAAAATGGATTCGAACTGTTTTAATCCAATGTTTTGATAACAAATCACAGATATCTACGAGTTTGCTCTATTTGTTGTTTTTATAAAATCAACAAATAAAAAAAAAATAAAATCGTGGGAAGAGTACGTCTTTACTATTTCGCATTAACGATTTTTTTTTACGTTGACCATGGGCGTATATAAGGGGGGGGGGCTGCAGCCCCTCCCGAAATTTTCATTTGATGGTAAAAATGTGTCATAAAAACCTTAAAAATAAATTAAATAAGATATCTTAGTTAATAAAAAGTAGTTTATTTTAGGTGCAATAGCGTTTTAGTTGCCTAAAACTATTCCAAGCTCTGAATTTTTCATATTCCATACCCGGAAATGATCTCAGCCCCCCGAAATTTTCCCAGCCCCTCCCGAAATTATTTCCTATACACGCCCATGACGTTGACTTATATAGCTTCAATTTAAATTCTGTGAGCCCTATTATAGATAAACAATAAATGTACCCCACAAAACCATCATTTTTATTTTCTTGCGACGGGCCTAATAAGAAAGATGTATTAAGAAAACCAGCAAAACAAATTGGTTGAAACGAATATTCACCTTTATTTTATTTTATTTTTTTTTTATTTTTTCAGGAATTCAAAACAAATAAAAAAAGTGTAATCCATTTTATAATAATTGTATTCGTTGCCCTGACAAGCCAAGGTCCCGCCAGTTAGGACATATCTTGGAGGACAATAGCAACAAATCCTTATGTGTAAGAGGACCGGAAGGGGAGAAGGGTTGAGTGCACGACGAATCTTTCGAAAACGAAACTCAAAATAACTTATTGACTAAATTTGCTAACACTTTATAATAGGAGTGAATTTTAGAGCCAGCAAAAGTCTATACAGATTAAAGTAAAATAAGTTCCTCCTATCTATGTACACTTTTTTAAACAATTCTGCCAAAATATATTGTTGGTTATGTAAATCAACCTTTTCGGGCATAATCATATAAGAAATTCAAAAAGCATCAGCTTGTAATCCATAATTATCAAGCATATCCGTCTTCCATGTTGGTTTGGTCAGATTTGTTTAACCCCGAGTTTTTTCTGAACATTTGTGCAGTTGAAACATAACTTTTTCCCATTTTAGGGATATCAACTTCTAGGCTAGCCTATTAGCCAGTAAAATTTAATATCTTTGTTTTTATTTTTAGAGGCATGCAAAATTGTCAGGAAGTATAGTTCTCTATGCCCAACTACGCATTGAATGGATCTGAACTGTAATGTAACCAGATTCCTTATATGAAAAGCTCTTTTATATAATTCATATTTTCTTAGTATTTTTATCATTTTCACTCCAGTTATTATTAATTATTTTAATATCTGGAATATTTGAGAACATCTGGAAAATATCAATAAAAGATAACCTATAGCTTAAGAGATTCAAATTTAAACACACAAACAGTGTCAGGCTAATAAATTATCTGCTTCATACCGAAAATTAAAAGCATTTCTTTGACTCCAAACAAAACAACATGATACAGAGTAAAACAAAGTGAACAGCCTTTACAAAGTTAAATATATTATATCTTGAAGTCAAAATTTAAAACTACTTTTAATTGATTTACCATTTCAGTATACAATATTGTCTACTGTTTTGTCTGGTTAGACCTAAAGAAGGATTTTAGTTTAAGCATAAAATATAGCTAATTTACTGTACTAAACATTTTTATGTCATTTATTATAGCCGTAGCCCACCACCCATCTCTTTGTTAGTATCATGAATAATCAACATTATTTTCAGTTTCTTTTCTTCATTGATTCCCTTAATATTTTGTTTATTTAAAAGTTTAGAGTTATTTGCTTCTGAATTACTCATGTATGTTTGATAATGAAATATGTTTCTTATGGTTCTGAAAAATATTAATACTTTCTCTCCACTTGAATGAAAATATCCCAATGATTGATTTTTTAAAAATTGTATATGTAAAACATTTAACTTATGCATGGCATGTATATTTTTTGTAGAAACTTAAGCCCCATATAAAAGTCAGTTTGAAATATACTTAGTATTTACTTCCAGGTGAAAAAATTTGCACAAGAAAACACTTACATGGCCGCAGGATATGCTGGTGGTTTCCTTATTGGGATTGCTTCTTCTTAAATAATTATTAATGACGGACCTTCGTGTGTGTTATATTTTAATTGATGTTTCATAAATGTTAGATAAAATGTTTGTTAGTAATATTGAAATCTTATCATTAAATCAAAGTAGAATCTTATGGATTATTTTTCCAAGGCTATCTAAGTGAGTTCTTAATTATATAAATTAGCAATACATTTTTAGTCTTGATAAGTATGTTTTATCTTATTTAGGTGGAACGATTTGTTGATCGAAAAATTGAGAAAGTGGAGAAGGTAATAAAGAAGAAAGAGATCAAAGCAAAGAAATGGTACCACACAAAAATCCTCAATGATCCTGATTATTTTGTATTTGAAGAAATTCATGTTTTTATGGCATCATTTTTTGCTAGTTTTGCAATAGGAATGGCATTTGGGCGTATTTTCTAAAATCTTTTGTATTTATTATTAACTTTTTCCTTTTTTTTTTTTGTACATGAAGTATCTAAATATCTAACTGTAACTTATAGTATTGTACAAGCTTTAATAACTTTAAGACCAGCACGGTTAGTATGATGTATAATATGACTGATTGAATTTTAATTAAATTATCCTAGTCCCTGCCATCCTTCTTTGTCACTTGAAAATAAAATATTGGCGTTAATAACCTCAAAGGTCGCCACACCTTAAATATAATTTAAAAAATAAAAACCAAATTATATTACAAGGATTATTATTCAACCCCTCCCTCTATACTGTTTGTTGTTTTCAGCTTCTCAGTCCTCGTGTTTAACTTCTTTATACATTCAACAATATATTTGGGCACAAGAAACCTTCATTTGTTTTAATGGCTACGACTATTTTACTGGCTCTGCTTCTGATGTGTATGAGAATGATTCAATTTAGATTCAGAACCACCACTTCCTATGTACCATTTGCCTTTAAAATGGAATGCTCTTCATTAATTGACAGTATCCAACCACAGTCCTTGATGGTGCTAGCATTTGTATCTGGTACATCAACTGATGCAGAAAGAGTTATATCATCAAATTCTAGACTATTTACAAATACATCCAACTTTTTGGCCACCAAAATACTTGGATGTAAATCCAAGAAGTTAGAATGAACACCTTTTCCTTTTAACCTCCTGGGTTTACAACCTTTCACATCCTATTCATCTTCAAATGGGAAATATTAGAAGTTTTCATCATCTGTTTGGGTGTTTGGTTTCATCTTATTAACTTATGTTGAGGATCTTCTGGAAGAGAAATTGCATTTCATGAACTGTCTGGTTTGAGAAACTCTTCAGACATATAACATTGTAGTATCCTGCAATGTTAATAACCATATGTTTTGTTGCTTAGCAACCAACTGCAACTCAATGAGTGTACCTTAATTTAAGTAAACACTACATTTTGGCGCAGTCGGCAGTTACCAAATTATTGTTCCTTACATTCGGAGGTTGGTGGTCCTACTGGCCGGGTTGTGTAGGCTCTTGAAAATATTCCAAGCCAAGATTAGTACTTTGAATTAAAAAGTCATCATGAGTAAGTTTATGTATTTTTTTTTCAATATGGAGGTTGCTGCAAGACCGGGGCCATTCAATCCTCACCTGGATGAAAATGCAGCGAGTCGCTGGTCAACTTGGTTGAGCGAATTCAAAATTTTCATAGTGGCGGCTGATATTACAGTTGATGTATGGAAAATCACACTAATGTTGAATTGTGCAGGTCGTTAAGTTCAGGAAATATTTTGAAATTTACAAGATATAGGCCTTTCTTATGAGGAGGTGAAGGAAAAGTTGACTAATCATTTTGCTCCCAGATAGAATGTTTTATACAAAATTTACAAATTCCGGGAAACCCAACAAGAACCGCCTGAGTCGATTATGGAATTTTATATTCGTTTAAGGAAAATGGCGGCAACTTGTGATTTTGCGGAAAGGACTGATTTTGAAATTTAAGACCAAATTTTACTCAGGACCACATCGGATAATTTGAGGAAAGAAATGTTGAAAAAAGGAAATTTGTCACTTCAAAAGGCGTTGGATTTTGGTTAAACGGAAGAAATTGTGAAAATTCAAATTTCTTCGTTTTCCGGGTCTAATTCTGATTTGGTGCATAATGTCAATCGTTCTTGTTTCAATTGTGGTGGTTCTTGGCTGCACAAAAGAGGTAAAATTGCCCAGCAAGAGGTAATCTTTGCAAGGTCTGCGATAAATATAATCACTTGCGTAGTGCTAGGATGGCTACTTGAACGAAAAACTGTTCCGTATCTCCAAAGAAGAAACCGGAAAGGGTTAAAAACGAAAAAATCTTTCCATCAATCAGGCTGTAAATGAAAATTCTGAATCATCTGCCAGTGATTCTAACGCTGAATTGTCCTTCAATTTGTTAAATATGGCCAAAAGTAGAGGCATTCCAACAAAGAGATTGAAAATTTGTGGAAAGTTTATTGACTTTATAGTAGACACTGTGTGTTCAGTGAACATAATTAATCGAACAAGTTATGAATCTTTAATTGATCCACCTCCATTGAAACGTACTCGCTGTTCTCTCAAAACTTACCAGGGCCGGGCCGTGAAGATGCTAGGTGAATTTAGATGTAATTTTGTCGTTAAATGTTGCACTGTAAGAGCTCAAGTGGTTGTCGTGGAGGAAGGGGACTGGCTATTAGGCTGTGATACTGCCAGAGATCTGGGGATTGTATCACTGGCACTTAAAATAGCGGATAGAAAGGATTTGATCAAAAAAACAATTTCCAACGATTTTTGATGGGATTGGAAAATTAAAAAATGTTTGTGTTAAATTGCACGTAAATCCTGATGATGAACCGTCCGCTATCATGTATCGTCGTACTCCTTTCCAAATCAGGGAGAAATTAGAGGAAGAGATTGATAAAACTTGACATCATTGAGAAAGCTGAAGGACCAACATCTTGGGCTTCACCAGTTGTAGTTGTACCTAAAAAGGATGGGAGCGGGGGAGTTTGTGTTGAAATGAGGAAACCAAACAAAGCGATTCAAAGAGAACGCTACCCCAATCCTACGTTTTCAGAAATTGCGGCACTAATTAATGGGTCTACTGTCTTTTCAAAATTGGAACAAGGGTTTCCATCAACTTGAATTGCATCCTGATTCACGCTCGATCACTACATTTGCAACCCACTTGGGTTTGTTCAGGTAAAAAATACTAAGTTTTGGCATTAACTCAGCGCCTGAAATTTTCAACGCTGTTATACAAAAAAATTATAGCTGACATTCCGGGTTTTGTAAATGTTAGTGATGATATATTCATTTTTTGCGAATCAGAAGTTAAACACGATCGTACTCTGAAAGGGTTGCAGGACGTGGGCCTTACATTAAATGAGGAGAAATGCCTTTTCAAGCAAGACACAGTGCCTTACTTGGGCTTTGTGCTTTCACGTGAAGGAATTTCTGTGGACCCTAAGAAGAAAAAAGCCATTCTTAAATTGAAACCACCAACTGATGTTCACGGCATTAAAAGTTTCTTGGGTATGGTAAATTTCCTTACTAGATTTATACCAAATTTAGCTAATCTGACAAAACCCCTTCGAAATTTGGAAAAGAAGGACGTTAAGTGGAAATGGGGAGAAAAGGAACACCTGTTTTGAGCTTATAAAAAAAGAAGTTAGTAATGCCATTTCTATCAAATATTTTGATAAAAGGAAAACTCTACATTTATGCACAGATGCTGGGCCCGAGGGTCTTGGTGCCATCCTAGCACAACCTGGTAATAAGAAGCCTGCAATAATAACTTGCGCGAGTATCAGTTTATAGGATGTACAACAACGATACAGTCAAATTGAGAGGGAAATGTAGGGATTATCTTGGGCAACTCAATATTTCCATGAATACTTAGCAGGATACTACAATCAAGTTTCGTCAAACGAAGCTTTTCTTCCAAATTTAACTTTTCTTTGATCCCCACAGTTGGTACCTGTTGTCCATAGAGCCCAAAAGAAAACGTTTCTTTGAATGATCACTAAATTTTTCTTTTCTGTCTTCCTTGAGTATTAGAGAATAAGGAAAATCAAACATTTTACTTTTTTTCTAAAGTTGGTTTATAGCCAAACCACTTTTCAGCAGAAGTAACGTCTTTAGGTATACATAAGTAGGTAATCTATTAGTAAATAGGTGGAGGTCATACCTGCCTCTCTCCACATTTCCTCTGCAAAATCACTATAAATTGAAAGATAGCTAGCCATTTCTACGAATGTCCAATTCATTCTCTCAGAGAGATTTCTAGGCATGGAATAGCATACTTCAATACAAAATTGGATAAACTCTGAAGACCACTTCTAATACAACAGAGTTTTTCAATGGATTCTCCAAACTGGGCTTCAACCATTCCTATATATAGCCTGAATTTTTCAAAAACTTCTGATTTATTCCTCAGTATGTAAGTACAACAAAAATGAGCTGCAGCCCTCCCCCCCCTAAGCCCATGACTCGAGAGCAACTCAACTGAACAAGATTTTACACAGCAATTTGCACAGAGCAAAAGCTGAGCTAATAGATACGAGTGCTTGCTAAGTAAGAATTGTCATTAACAGCCTCTAGACCCCTTTTTGTTTTCTCAGCGATTAACCATTTTATCATCAAAACCAGGAGGTGATCTACGTGAATGGGCCTTCAAGACGACATGCTGACCTATTCCCAGTCTCAATGTGTCATCTGTAATGCCATGAGAAAAATAAATGATCAGCTGACATGTTTAATAATTTATCATTATTTCCAATATATAAATAAGTTAATTTCAAATATTTCTAGAAAATATATGAATAAAAAATAACGTTTTAATATGATTCTTTGGTACTTACGTAATATTGCACTGATCTCGAGAAGTGGCTCCCATTCTGGCTCTCGTCAGTGATCCGGATCAGGCACTGTGACGACGATTTACTAAGACCATTTATGGCACCAAGACCATGTATTAATATTATCATCTAGACCGAGAGCTAGCAACGCACTTTTCATGAAGTGTTTTATGCACCCTGAAATTTTGCTATAATGTACCTCTTAGGTAGATAAGAAGGTAAATATGTGTTTCCTGGACATACCTTGGAACACCAGGTACTGCGCATAGGGGAAAGGTGCAAAACAATATTGCCCAAAAGTAGAATTTTATTCAGAAGCCAACTATTATTATAGATTGGTGATTTACTGACTTGGTATTGGAAATATCACTATGAGCAGCACTCAGGTGCAAAAGGGCCATTCGATGCTACTCACTAATGATGTGGAGTATCGTAAAAATAAAATAATAATAATAACTATTATTAATGAAAAAAATGGCAAATTAAGGCAATTTTCAAATTAATAATAAATAAGGCAGGCACTTTTAAGGGGGTAAAAATGATAATAATAAAAAAAAACTAAGTACCTAGTTTTTATTTTTAATATTAAATGAAGTGCTTTATTCACGCTGCGATTTAAACAACGTCTTCAGTAAACATATTTGAAAATAATTACAAAAGGGCAGACACTTTTTTGTGGTATAATTATCAGGAAACATAAAAATAAATGTTGAATATGATAGACTGCAATACAATGCGCGTAACCGTAAGAGTGAATGACAGCACCGCGCAGTTGTGGTTATTCTCTGCGCTCTCATTGGTTCTTGCTCATATGATCTTGTACAGCTGTTCCGGTTTAAATGGCAGCGCGAATAAAACTCTCATTTAATATGAGAATAAAAACAATTAAGTTTTTTTTACCCCTTAAAAGTGCCTGCCATATTTATTAATCATTGTGAAATTGTCTTAATTTTACATTAAAGATTGTTGGCTTCTGATTAAAACTCTATTTTTCCCCTATGCGCAGTACCTGGTGTTCCAAGGTATGTCCAGGAAACACATACATACCTTCTTATCTACCTAAGAGGTATATTATAGCAAAATTTCAAGGTGCATAAAACACTTCGTCAAAAGTGCGTTGCCACCTCTCGGACTAAACGAGTTGGATTGACTTGAGTTTCGTTATGACCTTGAGCGAGCGGATATAGCATAAGTGCAATTATAGCATAATTGCTATGCGTTTCCGCTCGCTACCGGAAGAACTACTCTTGGCTATTGGAATATGAGACCTATCCAAGCCCAAGCATTATTGTATGCAGATGATATAGTTCTGATCGCGGATGCTCAACATACATTACAGCAGGCAATTTTTTAATGGCAGGGGGAATCGGAAAGAAAAGGCACGATAATAAATAATCACAAGAGCCAGATAATCTATCTAGGCAGAGTGGAACAAAATGTGAATCATGTGTGTAATGGGGAGACTTTAGAGGTCGTTGAAGAGTGCACATATTGGAGAACGGTATTAAACAGGAATGGCACTATCAATAGTGAGATATCCAATAGAATTAAGAAGGCCAACCAAATATATTACCAAATCTGCAACTCTAAAGTCAGAAAGATAGAGGTTGGACGGGATGTAAAACTACATGTTTTTAAAGCAATCTATCTCCCAACCCAGCTGTATGGAAGTGAGAGCTAGATAGCCCATGACAGGCAAATGAGCAGACTTTTGGCAACCGAAATGAGATATCTCAGGAGAGTAGTCGGCAAAACAAGAAGGGACTGCATACAAAACGAAAGAGTAAGAGAGGACTTAAAAATCACACATCTCAAGAGTACCCTTGAGAAATGGCAGCTGAAGTGGGTCGGCCAAGTCTGTAGAATGGAGGGAGACCGAACACCCTCAGTATCATGGAGTCAAGATCAACAAGGAAAAGACCAAGAGGACGGCCCGTCTATCATATGATGATTATATATCCAGACTTGGACATACGTGGAAAATCATTACCAACCATGAAGACACTTGCTAGGGGCCGAGATGGATGGCTCCAATGGCTAGAGGCTCCCCCACGCTGAAAGGCACACAAGGGGGAAGGGAATGAAGGAGAAGAGCCAATAGGGAACACGGCCTTGCTCGGATCTAAGTTTAACTCCAGTATTTTGTTGACAGCCTCGATGATTGTGCATATTTCCCCTTCGAAATAACTCGCGTTTTTTCCCCACTGCAGAGCACTGTTGGAAGAGTGAAAAAGGATCCAGCCCCAGCAGCCTTAGTTTCAGGTATGTATGATCTGTCGGTATAAACGTGCAGCGACGTGCAGAGGAGTTACAACCGTAGTGACTCTTGAGGGGGGCAGGGCTCGCAACGGGAATCTGATATTTATTTCGCAGAGCTTCGGCGTGGGCTAAGGAGGTGGTTTTAGTCTCTGAGACCCTGCTATGTACTCAGTCCAGTGTCTGGAATCTATTCTTCTGGCCCTTTCCCAAAACTTCAGGGTACTTTTATCTCTTCTGGATTCGAGAGGTTCCATGCCTGCCTGTAGTTGCATAGCCACTGTGGAAGTGGACTTGGCACGGCCAGTGATTGTTCTAAGAGCGTTGTTTTGGACAACGTCATATTTGCTTAGAATGCTCTTGGAGGAGAAGGAAAGAACTTCGCTTCCATAATCCATAAAAGGACGGACATATGTTTTCTATGCCGTGCACAGTACGTCTTGAGCGCCCCCACTTGGTTGCCATCAGACGTTTCAGGAAGTTTATAAATTTCTGTGCTTTATCAGCAGTAGACGCTACGTGGCTGTTATAGGCTTTGTTCAAAATATATTTCCTTGTGGATGTCCATATCATCCAACATATAGAAAAACATGAGACAGGCATGGATGCCAAACAAACTCCAAGCTTTATTTATATTATTAAAGCTTTAATTATTATTAAAACGTATATTAAAAAAATTGGAGAAATTCACTTCATTGGAAGACTATATCAGGTAAATCATGTCTAAGCCACAGAGACTCCTTGAAATAAAATTTGACTTACCTTATGAGTGGATTGTGACTACTTCAAGTTAGGGAAATATTGATATACGAAATTGAATGATGCCCTTTACAGTCATTGACCTAAGGGTGAATCGTCTTTGTTGCGAATGCTCATAAATAAATAAATACCCAAATAATCTCATCCAAAACAAACGGCAGGTTTTGTGCTACCAGTGTCACAAACTGGAACATATATCACAAAAAAATCGACGCATGTGCCTCAGTTCATTTGACATTGATTGAAAATATTTAAAATTTCCCCTATTCCCCCAAATGTCTAGGGGCGGAGATGTCACAGAGTACATTATGAAAATGTAATTTGATAACTTACTCGAAAAAAGAATAGACCATGTTCTCAATACCAGTCAAACAATCAAAAGCTGCAACGATCGTGTCATTTAAAATATCTCATATAATGGCGAAATACAAGAAGCGGTAAATCTGAAGGAGAGCGTCCTCAACTACGATTTTCTTCAAAGTTTGCACTATAACGTATTTTGATGCACTAAACACGAATGTTTAGTATCGACCTTAGTAACTGCATTGAGGCCACGGAAATCTGTGCAGAATCGATACTTTAAGTCACCTGTTGGGGAAGTTTTCTTGACTAGAATTACAGGTGCTTGCCAAGGACTTTTAGACGGCGTAATGACGCCTCGTTCAAGCAACGTCTGAACCTGCCGTTCCATTTCCTCCCGTTCACTGAAAGGCACACGATACGGGCGTTTCACCACAGGTCTGGCATCTCCAGTTTCAATATGGTGCTGAACAGGCAGGGAGCAACCTTCGGGACCCGGTTCACAAAAAATGTCTGAATATCTGGACAACAAGGACTCCATATCCCTCCTTTCCCCACCACTTAAATGGCCCAATTTCTCGCCAACGATCGAGGCGAAACCAACAGGAGTTTTAGAGCCATCCTCGCGTTCCCTCTCCGAACAAGATCCACCGTCTTCCGCCCAATCTCTCTCTACCAGACCTACCACTAGAAGCCGTGGCAATGTCACAGCCGAAGCGGTCAAATTGACGAACTGCATCCACGAACGGCCGTCCCGAGGAGTGTTAATGCATCTCCCTCCTACAACCCCATTGGGAAGTGCTCTTGACGGCTCAATAATGACAGCTTTCTGGTCTAGTTTCCCTGGTACGGAAATCTCTAATAGAGATTCACTGAAGGCCGGAAGCGTTTCCTCTCGCGAAAGACGCGCTGAGCTGGTTTTGTTATCCTTCTTCCCCGTGTGTCTTGATTCCTCCTTGACTATCGGCTTAGCTCCTATATTCACGCTAGTTGGAAGGGATAAGATATGACCTGAAAACTTGGCTTCTAGTTCTCTCGCCGTCCTACTCATGAAACGTACCCACTCTCGGTTCGCAGACATTTTTAACTCATCCCTCTTTGTTATCGAACCAACGGAAGGTAGGGATTCAATTTTAGGCGATGCTCCCGTGACTAACAATCCCGAACGTAGGTCTATATGGGCGTCTAATTTCCCTAGTAAGTCGAAGCCTAATAGTCCATCTCCTTCTAAGCAGACGTCAGCCACTATGACGTCGTGGGACAGTCGATGGCCCTTAACTTCGATATTCACCGTTTGAATACCGCGTACCGGGATTACCACACCAGTTACCCCCCTAATCTTACTAGTCGCGGGTCTTAATTTGGATCCTGAGGCAGGAGACCTGATTAGAGTAACTTCAGCACCAGTGTCTACTATCATCCTATGAATCCGCCCATTTATCCAGGTGCTCACCTTTAACCCTTTCTCACCTCCCCCACCTATGCCTAGTAATTCGTAGCGCGATCCCCTTGTCGCCGACTTAGGGCCGGGGCCCTCCCCAAGTCGTTCGCGTTTGGGGCCTTCTTTGGCAAAGTTCCTTTCACGAGGGGTTTGGAACGACATTGGCGAGCGATATGCCCACGACGACCACACCTATAACAATTCGTACTATTTTTGGGAGAAATATCACTAACCCTCTCTGTTTGTCGACATCCCCTGGCCCAATGATTCGTATCCCCGCAGCGATAACAGCCACTTGGATTACCCCTCTCAATGACCCTTACTTCGCTTTGTCCAACTTCCTCGGGACTGGGAATTTCGTTATCCTGGGGATTCTTCTCTACAGTAAATATTCCCTTTTCGTGTCGCCCTAACTCCGTTTCAATGGCTCTAGCCTTCTCAATCGCGGTTTGTAATTCCTTTGGGAACGCGAGTCTCGTCAGCCTCCCAATCTCTCCTCCGAGCCCATTTAAATATGATGTAAGGACGACTTTATCCAGTTGTTTGCGAGCCCCTATAACTTCTTCCTCCGATCCCTCACCTGAGAGTGATCGTTCACCCATCTCCCGACAACGATCTCCGAAAGTTCTGACATCCTCCCCACGCTCTTGTTTCATTGAACTAAGCTGAAGGAGAAACTGCTCAGGTTGCATAGTCGCCTTAAAGCGGTCTAAAAGAGCATCTCGAATCGTGGAATATTTTACATTTGGCCCCTTGAGATCCGATCTGCTGGCCAAAAATTTCGCAGCCATCCCTTTCAGTCTCATCCTTAACACAAGGGATTTATCACGATCTTCCCAGTTTCCGCTAGTTGCCACTAATTCCAAACCATTGAGATAGTCTTGGATTGGAACCCCAGAATCGTCACCGGACCATGGACCGACCATTCCCTGAAGAGAAAGATCCCTCTTTCCTGGCTTACCCTCATGCCTTGTCCTCTCGAATTCTTCCCTGAATTGCTCATTTGCAGCCAACGCCTGATCCAATGCCGTTTTCAGATCGGCAAACTGCTGTTCCGTTACCACCATCGTATAGCTCTATTTTCAACGTTTCCAGTGAACCCCAACACGTTATGCTTACGAATAGGGATTGCTTTACTCTCTAACAGGGCTAACCACCAAATATCCGTATTTGGCGGTCCTTAAACCAGGAAACGTGAGGACATTGAATGAACAACTACCCAGCGCCGAGATATCAGTTCGAGGAATTGTCCTATCAGCGCCAGCAGTACAGCCGCCGGCCTATCTCGAGAGCAGGGTTCTTATCTAATGCCGGCTTGCAGCTGGACATTTAAATAATACCCGGAAACCTGACACCATTTGTAAGGGACTGATTAGCAAGGACGGGATTTAGAGATACAGACAATGGGGAAATATTTTAGAGAAGCGGAAATTCCTTTTTAAAACTATAATTTACACAGAGGATACAAAACATAAATATCATAAACCATTGCTACGATGAGAGAAAAGGTTGAGTGAGAGAGACGGATAGGTAGAGTTATCAAATATGATCATTTGGGGAGATTATAGAGAATTTGGAACTGGCCTACCTCTGAACAGCATCTGGGCCGAAGTCTCAGGAACGGATGCAAACTCTCCCGGTCGGAGGTAAGCCAGCTCTTTTTAAACCCTTTGTACCCCACTCCTGCTTTTGCAGGTGATTGAACTAGAAACTCTTGTCAGGTCTTAGATCTTCCAGGAATCTTACGAATCAGCCACGTGCAGTGCCAACATCCCAGACGCAACGTTTGCGGATTCGTGGTTCTCACATCTCTAGAGATGGACAGCCAACCTTTTCTCTCATCCTTATTCACTTAACAAGGCCAAAGGGAAAACGGGGCCTTACAAAGTCAAGAGTCAGGACATGGGAGATAGCCTAAAATATGATATCATGGTATGTACATACTTTTCTTTAATGGAGATGGAGATAGTTAGCCGTTGCGATGATACGAAGTCAAGGGATGGTTGGGATTCAGCTTGGAGAAAAAACGTCAGATCTTCAGGCAGAAATCTATATTGGACGTTTCGGCTGCACTTTATAGCCTCCCTCCCTCCTTGGCATTTTTTAGTGCTGAAGAAGGTTGGCTGAAAAACCAGATTTAAAACGCAACCATGTGATTGTAGCAACCGAAAAACCCAAAATTTTGGCAATAGTCACCCCGGTTGACGGTAACTTCAATTTTCTTCTAGATTGAAAATGGTAAAATAGCCGAAACGTTTAATGTAAAGAAGGAGAGAAAAATAAAGATTGGTTTGAGGTCATGATTTATTAAAATGTGTGTTAATTAGTAAATCATTGTATTTCTGAGACGTAAATAAATCTCTTCTTAATGTTGACCCTCCCCCTATGTGTTACTGGATTTCTTTTTATTTAATTTTAATTTACTACTAAAAATTATTTACGAATTTAAACAACAATTACAAGAAACGAAAAACGAGAAATTAATTATATCAACTATAAGGTAACATTTGAAATTATATTTTTGTTATGATAGTTTAATTGGTTACACTGATAAAAAGGCTCTACTTCAAAAGTTACAAATTTGTGATTATATGTAATCAATTTGAAATTCTTGTCACTTGTTGAATACTTTCGTGAATTATTATCATAAAAACATCCAAGAATGACAGATTCCTTAACTGATCAAGATTTCCTCTATAACTTTCAAAGCAATCGCTGGAAAGAAAATTCTCAAGATCCCTTTAGTACAGCAATTTTTAAAAGGAGGTGTATGATTTTGACACTGGCACATTCTTCTGAGAGGTATGCAGTTTTTAAATGATTATAGAATGTATCATTTTTTGAAAAGTTGGATTTAATTTTTAGAGTAGAAATAAATTAAAGACATTTATGGGCTCTAAACTAATGGACGAATGAAGAATACAATTTCATTTTAGGACTTTCATTTGTAATTGTGTACTGCATGTGAATTTTTGGCTAATTGAGCTAATTCGTTGGAATATTATTTGGTAATATAATAATTTTAACAGCCCCTAAATTATTTATTTTTAAATAAATGTATAAATGACATAATTATTAGTCATAATTAAATCTATCAGTTTCGACTATTTTGTCTTTTTGAAGCTCATAATTTATTTGTACTTATTTTTAAATGGATTTGCTTAAGAGACAATATCACAGACAAAAGTATCTTGTGTGTATTGCAATCCACGAGAGCCGTCTTCAGCACTCAATCAAGGGACAGAGAAAGGCAGCAATTCTAGTTATAAGGTTTTCTTGTCTGGATAGGTAAAATAAGTTGGGAGACAAATTGTTATGCTTCTGTGTTTGAAAAGAGTAATAAAGGAACTGCTTAGAGGTGAGTTTTCTTCGTTTGCGACTTGCAAAACTAAATTTAAATTTTCAAAGAGAAGTAATTTTATTTTGTTTTTAGTGCAATTATATCAACAGTTAAAGTTTATGCACTTTGGTTCCTATTTGTGACATACTATCTGTATTTTTCTTTCCTTATGTTTGTGTTTCTAGTATTGCTAATGCAACATCATGCCACATGTTTGAAGACCAGTTGCAGGATTATATAAAACATGTTGATAATCGCCAGGGCATTAATAACTATGCTAAAGCAACTCTTGAACTAATGACTAATGTTAAAAATAGTAAGACTTATCTTTACACATTTGTTGATTATGTATTTTTTCTTACTGTGAGCTAAGATTGCATATTTTGCTACAGTTAGTAAAACTTGGAAATCCGGGCTTCCAAGCGATGTATCAACAATTCAAAATGTGTGGGAGCCTTTTAAAGAGGGTTGTGTAGATCATACCGTGGAAGGTCTGTGTGGAAATACTCTACCTTCTTCATCACTTATCAATAAAATCTTTGGAAAATCAAATACTGAAGTTAGTGAAAGGCTTCATTCCTTAAAAGCAGCTGCACAGTTTATTTCAGATAGTTGCGAACAGACATCTTCGAATCAAGAACATTGGTCAGCTGAAGGTAAACATTAATTTTAGTAAAAAATTATTTACATTTTGGATAAATCACAGCCCCTTAGAAATACGAGGAAATGGTATGTAATGTTTCAAAAGCATAAAGTTCCTGCTTTCTTCCATATTTATCTTCTTCAATAAATGTTTCTTTAACATAGAGGATAGTATACAAAATAAAATAAATAAAGTTAAAGCAACAACATAATTTAGGGAATAGTTTGGTTAGAAATAAATATTTGAAGTTGCTTGTCTGATCTTTTATGGGAAAAAGGATTCATAAGGCTATAACAATTTAAATGCCATTTTTATTTTTATTTATTTCAATTTTTAATTCCACTATTTTTATAGATGTTGTTCACGAAAGTACTATCTCCACAAATGCAAAACAAGTAAATGATTCCTTCGTTAGGCCAAAATCTGGTAGTCAGCAAAAAATTTCATTTGAGACCAACGAAAAAAAAAATTCCTACCATACAACGGAGTACAGAGAACCGTATTCTAAGCAAGTCTCCCATCCATCATGGAAAAACAAGAAAAAAGGATCTTTGTATTCAGAATATTCTGATAACATTGAGCAAACAACAGAAAAAAGTGGAATTTATAATCAGCCATTTCCTGGTGGTAGAGGTTATTACCGAAATAATAAACCATTGTTTGCTAGAATGTCTGAGAATAGCAATGATGTTGAGCGGAATATAGACCAAGAATGTGAAACTCATTTTAAGACAGCTGGGCAAGAGTTGGTAAATGAAATCAATTTAATTATAAATGGATATTTGCATGCTTGTGTTGTGTGTGTGTGCGTATATCACAATTCAACAAGTTGCTTTTTTTTTGTATTAATGTGCTCATATAAAAAAAGTCCGTCTCGCAGGAACTGCATCATCTTAGCGCGGTTCCGTTCATATCCCTGGTCTAATTTGGAAAGATTAAAATAGAAGCAGTTATTATTTTGGTTCCACCAGTCTTTTTTTTTTAATTAATTATTATAATGGCGTGTCAACCCTTAAAGTCACTAACGCCATTCCTGTGTGTAGAAAAGTCTTGAAAGGTCATGATTTACAATCTTACCTGGAACGGACCCGCTAGTGACAAATGGAACCACTAGTGACAAACGGACCCGCTAGTGACAAGGTCTTGGAATCCTGGAAATCTATATTTCTAACAATAAATTGTTTTTGTTATTTTACTTAACCAGTTTTATTGTCAAATACATTATCCAACTATAAGCAATTAAAAAATAACAAGGAATAAAACAGACAAAAAGAACCATTCGAATAAACGAAATCAATTAATTTAAAGTTATAAGCACTTATTTCTCCGATTGAAATCGCCTAATTAAAACTTTCTTCAGAACCTTTTTTGTAGAGCATTTAGTCAGCTTTCGAATGGTAATCTTCCGCTTCACAAGATTGTCAACGGTTTTCGAGATACTAACGAAAGTATACAAAGTTACCAAAACTTTTTTTGTCTGTTAATAAAATATTTTATTCTAACCCTTCCTTTACTCTAAACGTAACAAAAATTTCAACATATTAGTGTTGATGAAATTCGAACATGCAGAAAATGTTTCAACTGTATCCCATAATTCTAAGTACCAAAATCAAAGTCAAACAACCCTCCCTAGGAAGGACGCTAGGCAGTTGAAAAGCTATATCTTGGAAATCCATACCTCTAACATTAAATTGTTTTCCTTATTTTTCTTAACCTGTTTTATTTTCAAATACATTATCCAACTATAAGCAATTAAAAAATAACAAGGAATAAAAAACAGACAAAAAGAACAGTTCGAATAAGCGAAATCAATTACTTTAAAGTTTTAAGCTCTTATTTCTCCGATTGACATCGCCTATTCAAAACTTTCATTAGAACCTTTTTTTTAGAGCATTTAATAAGCTTTCTAATGGTATTCTTCCGTTTACCAAGATTCTCAACATTTTTCGAGATATTAAGGAAAGTAAACAAAGTTACTAAAACTTTTTATGTCTGTTCATAAAATATTTTATTCTAACCCTTCCTTAACTCCAAACGTAACCAAAAGCTTAACATGTTAGTTTTGATGAAATTCAAACATGCAAAAAATGTTTCAACTGAATCCCATGATTGTAAGTACCCAAACCAAAAACGTTATTCAGCAACTATTTTTCAAATTTTCTCGAAAACGGTTGAAGCTATCGCCTTAAAAATGGTATCATTCGTTTACCTAGGCCAAGAAGCCTATAAAACAAGTACTTACAAGCATTTGAACTCAAAAACGTAAGCATTAAGATTTTTTTTGTGCGAATTTCGCCCCATACACCATCTTCCAGTGGGCGGATTTTGCTGGTTAACGAACTTGATCTTTCAAATTAAGATAAGTGTTTTAAAAATAAAAATTGTATGTATGTTGTGTATTTGGCCTTAGTTCAATTTGTATTATTTTAAACTAATTAGTAAGAAGTTACATATGGCTCAAAATGTTTTACAGAAACTATCTAATCGAAAGAAGTTTGACACAAATGGTGGAGTCATAAAGCTTGATCATTATGATAATAATGAAGGACATTTTTCTTCAGTGAATAGAAATGCAGACCATGGCAGAATTTATAGCGGAAATGGAAATGATAGGAATGTTAGATTCCAGCCACAGTCTAATATTAAGAAATCACTTGGTGGTAAACGCTCCATATCATATAAATTTGTTCCTCCTGTAAGAAACAACTCGCAGTAAGTTTCTTGAATTTTCTTAAAAATTAATAATTTTTATGAAATTATAACTCTTATTATTTTTTTTTCACTTATTTGTTTATTATTACGGGGGCGAGGTTAGCTCAGTGGTAGAGCACTCGACTAATAAACTGGAGGACCCAGGTTCAAAACTCGAGCGCGCACTAAAGGTTTTTATCTTCTAGTGTCATCGTTTGAGGGTTGGATTTGGGATCCCAGATCGTCCCTAGGCTCATCCAGCCTTTAGTTAATTAATTAATGGGTACCTGCAAAGGGGAAACTCAGGCGGTCATATGGTAAAGCATCAGATACCCTACAATATCTGCCCCTCTGGGCCCTTGTGGCCTGTTACGGGACTGATTTTTTTTTTTTTTTTTTTTTTTTTTTTTTTTTTTTTTTTTTTAAGCATAAATATGCTTTAGTGGTGAATAAACTGGAAATAACCATTACAAAAAAGTGTTTTCTTGTTTGTTATTACTATTATTTAGAAATTTTATTTAATTTATAAGACATATACTCCCCTCCCCTTTTTTTTGTTATTTGTCGTTTATTAAGTGGACTACATCTATTTTTCTGCTTTAGAGAGGATGATTACTCATTAAAAGAAGGCACGATGCCTGTAGACCCAGAATCAGAATTGGATGAGAGATTAAAGAATATTGAACCCAGAATGATAGAACTAATTAAAAATGAAATTATGTACACTGGTTCCAAAATTGACTGGGATGATATTGCTGGCCTCCAATTTGCCAAAACTACGATACAGGTTCTTCTATAAGATTAATTTTTTACATTATATATGATATAGTAGTCTTACCTCAAGAAATTGGTAGACTATTTGTTATTGACTATTTTTATATATTCAATATTAATTTTCAAGTTTTATCTTACGGCTACTAATAACGTTAATGTTATTATGGATGTGATGGAGATTCGGGGGCTGAGAATGAAAGGCAGCTTGTAAGCAGTGGTGTGTATTGGTAGGACATCTGGCCTGGACGGGATGATAGAGAAGAGTGGAGAGTGTCGAGGTGTGGAGTCTGGTTGAGAGTGGAGAGTGAGACTGAGAGACTGAGCTAGGATTTAGCCCAGCCTAAATAGGCAGGTAGGATTGGGGAATCGTGGGAATTATAGAGCAATGCAGGTCTCTACTGCTGATGGTCAATATTGCTGACTGGTGTCTGGGTTCCTTTCTTTCCCATGCTTTTCCTCACATATACCCCCTTTCTCTTTAAAGCGGAACGCTTTGAAAAGAGGATGAGGTATATGCATGTGAGCGTGTGTGCTTCTCGCTGTGGTGCTGCGAAGTCTTGGAGAATCTGCAGGGTGGTAGGTGGAGAGCTTCTGATGAGTGGTGTCTGTCCGCCTCCAAGTGTTGTCCAGATTTGGTGCAAGCAGTGTAGTGATAATTGTTGAAGAGGCTGCCTGCTGAGCTCTTTTTAGGAATTGGATGGGTTGTTGGGTGGAAATGTGATGGATTTGTGCAAGGTCAGTTGTCCCCTGTAACTTTCAAATTCAAATTAATACAATGTTCGATTAATGAAGTGATAAAATATATACATGGTGACTGGAATGGTTCAAATTAAAAGAATCATTTTCTTAATTATAAAATAAGAAATTAATTTGATTGGGGGAAAAAAAAAATAAATGCAATGTTACTAGCTACGTGGCTTGACCTATCTTTTTTTTTTATCTCAACCTTATGACGTCATTCTTCGTTATAGTGATTTTTTGTCATGTTGTGCGTGCCTAAGTGTCATTGGATGTGTACTAATAGGTGGTGAAGGTGTGAGTTTTGCTTTATGTGTTGCTCTGTTTTGGTCCTGTATGGTCTGGGGTTGAGTCTGCATGTCTGCTTTTAAGAGTGGATGATCTTTTCGTAATCGAGCCTTTTTGATCATGTTGAAATGTGTCACCACTTGTTTGCCTTTTTTGTCAATTATCAGCGTCTGAGGTGAGAGCATCGTCAGTACTTTGTGTGGACCTGAGAATTTTCTTGCCAGTTTCTTGATTGTGCTTGATACTGGATTTTTCCTCGTCGTAATCTCCAGTTGAGAGAGTAAGTTGTTTTGTGTTTGTTGAAATTAATTGTGATTCCCAGAAAAAAGTCATCTTTTGTCCTAAAACTAGTTCGTTAGGCGAATAGCCAGTTGATTCATTGATTACACTGTTGATAGAACATCGTATGAATGGCAAGTAAGTGTGCCAATCGGTTTGTTGTTTTGTGATAAAGTGTGATAGTGTATCAGCAAGTACTCTGTGTCGTCTTTCTATTCTACCATTTGCTCGTCTTTAGTTTCTTTATGTTTAATAATGTGCATATATTTTGAATAAGACTTGATATGAAAGGTGTTCCTTGGTCTGAGAGTATAGATTTTGGTGTTCCATATCTTGCGAATATTTCCTTTACTAGTGCTTGTGCTATGTTTTCTGAGTTCTGTCTTTCTAGAGGAAATAGTTCAATGAATCTACTAAATTGACATATGCATGTGAGTATGTAAGAGTATCTTTGTCCTGTTTGTGAATCTGTGCTTTCTGGTAGTGGTCCAACTATATCCACTGATAGTTGTTCAAAGCATTTACCCGGTTCTTGGAATTTACCGATGGGTACCTTTGTTTTTGGTGTGTCTTTTCTTAAAGCACACTTTTCACAAGTGTTTATGTAGGTTTGTATGTCTGTGTTCATTGTTGGCCAATAAAACAATTCTTTTATTTTTCTGGTTGTTTTATGTATTCCAAAGTGTCCTCCAAGGTATGAGTCATGGTAGTTGTGTAGTATGTCTTGTATTAAGTCGTTTGGAGCTACAATGGTTTTTGAATTTTTATGTACTTTATATAGAAGTCCGTCTTCTCCTATTTCAAAGCCCTTTGTTGTTTTGAGATTATGGCATAGGCTGTCAATTTTTTGAAGGTCTTTAATTTTTTCTTTGTCAAATTTTGATGTGTGATCATTTACATCAGTCTGTATTGAGTTTATGTATCTGCTCAATGCGTCTGCATGTGGTATTTCTTTTCCTTTTCTGTGTTTAATTGAGAAGTCATATTCGGAAATTTTGTTATACCATCGAAAAAATTTTCCCGTAGGGTCCTTGAGAGATTTTAACCATGTTAATGCTTGGTGATCGGTATCCGTAAATTATGTGTCTAAATTGTGAAAATCCGAAGAGTACTCCTAAGAGTTCTCTCTCTGTTGTACTGTAATTTTGTTCCCGTTGTTGAAGAAGTCGTGATGCATAACCTATTGGTTTTTCATCTCCATTGATATTTTGCGAAAGAATTGCTGAAATTCCAATGGAGCTTGCATCTGTTGTAAGAATAAAGTCATGTTCAAAATTTGGAAATGCTAAGCAAGGGGGTGAAGTTAGTGCGTTTGCTATGTATATTCCTTTGGGGAGTGTGTTGTGACCATTTATGTATAATTGGGTGTCATCTGGGATTTTCTGTCTTAAAGTGCTCGATACGATCATTATTGATCGCTTGGGTATAGTTACCGCTTTTGAACATGAAATTTCATTTGGTATCATTATTTGTTTGATTGACTGTATGAGTGATGTTTGTGATGGCTTGTTGGAATTTATGTCGTCAATCACTCGTAGTGGTATTGTGATGTTATTGTCTAGGTGTAACATGTTTGTATTGAAATCTATCAAAGATTTGTGTAAGCATAGTACATCAATACCTAATACTATGTCCAAATTTGAAGGTATGTGTGTTGCTATTAGTGTTACGTCTATATAGTTTTGTTTTTGAAAGTATATGCGAGTTTTCGTTTGTCCATATGTTTGTAGCGAGTTTCCAGTTATTGATTTTAATTTTTTAATTGTATGTTGCATGGCGATACTTGTGATTCATTTTGAATGAAGGTATTGTTTATGAGTGATACTGATGCGCCGGTGTCAATTAAAATATTGACCTTTTTGTCCTGTACATACCCTTGTATTGTGAGGTCTTTGTGGTATTCCTGTGAATATGACCATATTGTGCTGTGAAAGGGTATTTGTTGCTGTGAGTGACAATTGTTTTTCCATTTTAAAGTTTTGTTTTGAGTCCGTTGAGGATGCATTTTGTCTTTCCTAAGTATGCCCTTTACTGTAGTCATTTGTGTCAGTTTTCCACCTCGTGAGGAGGTGGGCTCAGTGAGTTTCTTGAACCAATTAAGTCAATTGTGGGCAGTCAGGTGCAAGATGTCCACCTTTGCATAGTTGACACTCGGTTGATGTGTGAGTTTTGTGTCTGCTGTATTTTGTGTTAGGGCTGTAGTATCGCATGTATGACCTATTCGTGTGGGAATATCGTCGTGGAGGTGAACGTGATTCTTGCCTTGATTTTCTAGGTGAGAATCGACGTGGTGGGCTGTGTTTTCGTTTTGAGCATTCTGAATGCCAGTGGTTCCCTTGACAAAATCTGCATGGATATGGTGGGGATTTTTTCCTGTGTGGTGATTTTTCTTTATTTTGTGGGGTACGATACGTAGGTGAGTTTGATTTACTATGTGCTCGTCTCTCTATGTGTGATTTATTAATGGCATTTTGTTTTTGTGCTGTGTCTTGTTTTGTTGGTATTAAGCGAGTGTGAAATATCGGTTTTGTGCTCGGTGTGTCAATGTCGCTGTACGCTATAATGCTCTTCTCTATCTCGTCCAGGTTTTTTGGTAACCGATATTTCATTTCTTTGTGTATGTCAGGTGATATGTGACTTAGGTTTTCCATGTATTTGTCTGTAGTTATTTTGTCGAGTATCGTGTTCATGGTATTGATGGGATCTCTAGCCATCATTGTGTGTAGCCTGTTTTTAAGTCCTTTGAGTCGATCACCCATTGTTCTGATGGATTCGCCGGGTTTGATCGTGTATTGTAGTATTAGTTGGAGTAGTACTGCGGGGTGTTGTGTTGTGAAAAATCGTTGTATTAAGTATTCTTTAGCGTCTTTGTAAGTCAGTTGTATGTCTGCTGAGTTTAATGAATCCCAGTAAATTTTTGCTTCTCCCGCCAGTTTAATATTTAAAATTTTTAATTTGTCTTGGTCAGTCCAGCCTACGATGTTGCCTAAATTGTCCAGTTTTTCAAAAAATTCTGTTATGACTAGTGAAGTTCCTGATCCTTGAAATACAGGAATTTCTGCTAGTGTCGGTAGTGTGGAGTGTGGGATGTGTGGTGTTTGTTTGTTTGTTTGTTTTGTAATTGAGCAGAAAGTTCTTTGATTTTGTCTTGCAAAGCAGCAATGGCTTCCTGTGTTGACATTTTTTGTCCTTGTTCGTTTACAAAAGACATTGTTGGTGAGTTTATGTGTTTATATATATGTCTTAATATGAAGAATGAGTTACAAGATTGAATGAAAAAAAAATTGTTAGTAAGCCACTTGATTTAAGCAAAAATATTAAAATGAAAATATGTACTTACCGCTGAAATATGATGGTGTTGACCTCTGTGATGGTGTTGACCTCTGTGATGGTGTTGATCGTGGTTTACCGCTGCCACCAAAAGTGATGGTGTTGTCCTCTTTTACCGCTGCCACCAAATGTGATGGTGATTCGCGGGCTCAGAATGAAAGGCAGCTTGTAAGTAGTGGCGTGTATTGGCCTGGACGGGATGATAGAGAAGAGTGGAGAGTGTCGAGGTGTGGAGTCTGGTAGAGAGTGAGTGAGAGTGGAGAGTGAGACTGAGAGACTGAGCTAGGATTTAGCCCAGCCTAAATAGGCAGGTAGGATTGGGGAATCGTGGGAATTATAGAGCAATGCAGGTCTCTACTGCTGATGGTCAATATTGCTGACTGGTGTCTGGGTTCCTTCCTTTCCCATGCTTTTCCTCACAATATTCTCCTATTTTTTATGTTACGGGGTAAATAAAAGTTGGTATACAAATTGATTTTTCAACCATTTTATTAAAATTCTTTCGCACTACATGTTTCATAGCCTTAGCTTATGACCTATTCAAGATGGGCCCAATAGGGGATGTTGCCTACCATATATTTAGGCCAGACAAGATGAAGCAGAGACAGAGGAGATTCTGCAAAC
Organism: Gonocerus acuteangulatus; assembly: GCA_946811695.1. NCBI lineage: Eukaryota > Metazoa > Arthropoda > Insecta > Hemiptera > Coreidae > Gonocerus > Gonocerus acuteangulatus. The sequence continues at coordinate 38,891,127 of OX328123.1, forward strand.
CACAGGCTCTAATGGAGAGGCGTATATCGAACTACGCACAGGCGCAGATGAGACTGAGGGCTTTGTTGTCCTTCGTTCTTTGGTGTTTGAATCACAGTTTCCTACGTCCTCTGTCTTACTAGCTCCCTTGAACATACATAGTCATGGAATGTTTGATATGTTTATTATAAAATTATGTATGTATGGTTAGGGTTTAAGGACGAAGAATGTCAAAGGTTATCATCGTCCTGGAAACATAAAATTATAGTGTTTAGTACTATGATACCAGTCACACAGATTATATTATTTATTTATTCTTGCGCTACAAAGCGTATCACATAATACTTATTTTTTAAACAAAAAATTGTTTATAAAAACATAAATTTAAATATTTTGCTGTAAATGGACTGTTATTTTTAGTTTATAGTGGTCCACAACAAAGGTTTTTATACTTCAATGTTAAAACTAAAAAATAAATAAATGAAAATAAGAAGGAAACTAACAACTGTAACAATGACAAAAAAAGAAATAAAAATTTAAAAAAAAAAAATAAATAAAGGCGCTAATGACCTTGATGTAGATGCGCCGTAAAAAAAAAAAAAAAAATAAAAATAAAAAAAAAAAAAAATAAAAAAAAATAAAAAGCAACAAATAGATGAATAAGGAATACATAACAATAAAATAAAAATTATGAATTTCAGTTAGGGACAAAACTGAAAAGGTTAGATTTTGGAGTACTGATATGTGTCTGTACTGTTTATGCTTAGTTTTAATAATGTATGTAGTAAAATAGTGTGTTAGATTTCTTTGCTTTAATATCCTCTTTATTGGTTTCATGGGTTCAAACCTATTGTTGATGAGTCACTCTAAATGTTCGTTCATAACTCACTCTAAAGAATCGTTTTTAAAATAGTAAACTCTCCATGAGTTTCTCTTGGTCCCAGAAAGTTCCTAGTTTCCCCTCTCTTTCCGTTTTTTAACAATGCTGACGACAAAAAATGCATACTGTTTTCTTCATCAGATTCGGACTCAATTCTGAGCGTACCATCCATATCTATCAGAACTAGGCAAGCTACTATGCTGGGTTCAATTTGCAGTGTCAGCTCTGAACTGGGTCCTACAGCTCTCCTCTGTTTGTTTTGCTCCATTTCTGCAGCCCCTCTGCTACGCCTGGCTCTGGACTCAATTTGCGCCCAGGCTTTCAGTGGCCAGTCTGATTTTTGGCAAGAGTAAAAACATTTCAGCCACTATGAGGAAATTAATAATTTGTTTCAGAGTAAACCCACATTCCTAATGGGGCCATTTTACTTATATTCAAGACTAGCTGACTACCTTTGCTTCACCACGGGCGATAAGTAGTTTTTATATTGCGTTAAATAAGGTATGATCAAAATTAACGCTACTACATAATTTTGTACAGCTTATTATTGCACGGACTTTACAGTTACCCAGGAAACACCATGTGGAGGTAACCGTGCTTGTTTCTGTTGAGGGAAAAAAATATATACAACAACCACTTAGAAAGTTAGGTAAACAGAGACAAATAACCACTGAAAAGAATAAAACTAACAACTTTGAAGTTTTAAGCACTTGACATCGCCCCACCGAACATTACAACAGAATCTTTTTTGTAGAGAATTTAGTAACCTTTCGACTAGCTGCCTTCTATTTACTACGATTTCCCAACCGTTTTCGAGATATTCTAGAATATATACTGAGATCCTAAAACTTTGTATCACCATTAATAAAATGTTTTCCCCATATACTTATTACCTCCAAACGATTCCAAAGTTTAAATATCTTAGATTAGATGAATGTCAAATACCTGATACAAGTTTCAAGTGAACCAATCATCGTTTCTGAATACCCAAACAGAAAATTAGTTTGGAAAAGTATTTCTATCAATTTTTCTCGTAAATGGTTAGAGAAATTGCTTTAAAAATGGTTTCATTCATTTTCCTATGTTAAGGAACCTATATAATGAGTACCTGCAAGCATATGGACTCGAAAATGTAAGCGTTCCGATTTTTTCGCACAAATTTTGCTCCAAAAACCATGTTCCAGTAAACGGATTCAGCTGTTTAATGAACTTGACGTTTTGTCAATTTTTGTAACAAATGTCATCAAAATCGGACCATTTTTGAGCCGATGAGGAACTTCTTAATAATTCAAACTCACCTAAAAGTACTTAAACATTTGAATATCAAAAAAACCTTTCTTAGCGAGTATTTGCATTCTAAACGGATTGTCCGTGCAAAATTTCAAATTTTTGTGTCAAATGGTTCGGGATATTATTACCTCGGATGGACCATCACCAGGGCATAAACTCTATGAGGGACAAAATCACAGTTTCTTTCCAGTAATTCAAGGTCTGCCATCATAGTTAAAATTAACCTCAATTAAAAATAATTCTATGAAATAGATACTGTACGGTAACAGCTGTTTTGTCATCGTCCTAGCAACGCATGCTGCCAAGGCGTGCATGCTCTAACCAACTAAAACTTGAATCCCCTCTAATAATACTTAAAAATTCGAATATCAAAAAATCCTTTCTTAGCGAGTGTCTACGTTCTATAGGGAGTGTCCATGCAAAAATTCAAATTTTTATATCGAGTGGTTTGGGCTGGGCGATGATAGGTCGGTGAGTGAGTGAATGGTATTTTGGTATGACAAGGTTCATTGTTAAAGTCCTGAGTTTTTTTTACATAAGAATGTCTTCTTACAATAATCATGGTGGTGATCCTCTTCAGGTTTCTGAAGATTTCAGGATTTTAAGGTTCACTGAAGCCAGACATATGAATAACTGCACGTAAAGGAGTTTAACCTCAATACACTGATCTCGTTTTTTCCATTAACGTCGAAAAGTTGACATACTTGTAGGCAATCAACATATGCTTCTTGCATACCAGCTCATTTTATGTACATCATAGCACTGCGGGAGGTCTGACTGATGTTGTTTTTCCTAACTTAATAAAAAGTTTAGAAGGATACAAAAAATAAAGTAAAAGAAAACATAGAGAGGACTATTAATATGTATCCCAGCAATGGATGTGTGCACAGGAGGGTGAGAAAATTAGGTAAAACAGTTATACTAACTAAGAACACATTTAAAGAGAGGTATGTAGCTATAATATGGTGTAGTTTAGGAGTTAAAATCATCAGAACTGATTGTGGGGACTTCCTAATGGTTGGGAATTGATAGTGGCAAATGTATGACTAAAATAACACACACCTGAAAGAGAAAGTCTGAGGGGAGATAAAAAAAGAAAAGAAAGCAGGATAACCAACTGAATGCGAGTCAGTGAAAAAACGCCACAACTTTGGGAATCGATGCGTGATGAAAAAAGAAAGAAAAAAGTCCTTTGTCATATCTCGTTTTTTCTTCATTTCCAAGAAAAATGCAAAAACTTAAAGAAAATATGAAAAGGCAGTATTTCATAAGCCGTATATAAAAATCATTAAAATTATATATTTTATCTTCTACGCCCTCCACTCACTCTGCCAGCCCCACCACCACCACCTCCTTTAATCCCCCCCCCCCCCCCAAAATATAGGAGTGAGTATGCCTCTGATTTTGTGTGGAATAATGAAATAATAGTCTCCATTTTTTGACCCCTCAACTTAACACAGTCTTCCCACGCATTTCTCTATAATACAGTGTCTTTGTTCTTGGAGTAAGTCTTTTTGGCGCAAAGATTGGGAAGCTGTTTCCAAGTCGACGGTTGTCCAGCCCACTACGGAGGGGCCGTACGAAATAGGTTGGACACTGGCGTTGGATTGGACGTGGTGGGCCGGTATCTTACCCGGCTTGATTAAAGATTTGGTTTACATGGAGTCCATTGGCTCAAGGGAGCACCTCATCCGTCGAATCAGAAGAGCCTGGGACCAGATTACAGCAGAGCAATGTACAAATGCCATCCAGTCTGTCTATGTGCAATGTGATGCCTATATTGCTGCAAGGGGCCAAACCTTTGAACAGCTTTTAAATTGATTATTAGGAATTATTAGAAGAAGTAATTGTTATTTTATAATAATGTATGTATCCAGTGTTAAATTTAAAATGATTTAAGAATTAAAAATTTATTTTTATTAAAATTGTAAGTTTTTTTGTTTTGTGTTTTAGCACTTTCTTTTGAAGGAAAGTAGCTATTTTAAATTACATTAAACTTGCAGCTTTTCATGGCACCAATTAATTTTTTCAATCAAGATTTTTTTGTATTTTTTTTGGTGAGAGGAGATGGGCAGTTGAGGGGGTGGAAGAAAAACATGTACTTTTTATATAGGCATTATGAAAGAATGCCTGTTCGCAATTGTGTTTTAGTTTTTGGCCCTTTTTGCAGACAAAGCAAAAACAAGATATATGCCAAAGGACTTTTTTTTTTCTTTTTTCATCCTGCATCGATTCATTCAATGAAATTCTTCAAAAATTCATATGTGCAAATTCAATAGTAACACTCCCTCAGAAAGAGCCAAAAGGTCGTCATTTCAAATGATTCAAACAAATAATAAGAATATGAAATAAATAAAATTGATTACAATACTTAATTAATTATTAATAAAAAATAGAAAACTAATTATGTCTTATGTTTCTTACTTCAGCGTATTTATATTTATTGTCTGATTTCTAATTGTTATTCAAAACTCTATTTTTATTTATTAGGAAATAGTTGTTTGGCCTATGTTACGTCCAGATATCTTTACTGGCCTGCGAAGACCTCCTAAGGGTATTCTTCTCTTCGGCCCTCCTGGCACTGGAAAAACTTTAATAGGTATTAAAAATATGTATTTCCTTAACTGAAATTGTTCTTTTCATTACTATTGGTTTAAGATGAATAGAATAAAAATGAGTCCTTTAAGAGGCTACGAGGGCCCAGGGGATATTGTATAGGTATGAGATTCTTGTCTATACAGTTAGTACTAAGCTCCGACCACCGGATTTTTGCCTTTGCAGGTACTTATTAAAGGCTAATTTTGCCTATAGATGGTCTGGTACCCTGCCTCCGACCTTCCTATGATGATACTAGGAGGTAGAGATATGGAAGGTACATGCAGAGTTTTAAACTCAGGTCCTCTGGAACATGGGTCACGTGTCCTACCACTCAGCCAATCTCACCCCTTCAGGCGAATAATCTTTACTTTAACAATCCCTCACTCCCTTCCCCTGCTAAGCTATCATGAGGTCAATTTTTATTTACTCTTCAGGAAAGATTTTTTTGGATGGTTTGTTTCTTACTTCTGTCATGTGTGACTTGAGTAATTCTTAATTTTTAGTCTACATTTCACAGATATCTTTCAGACCAGTTTTGGAACAAATGTTTTAAATCTGTCTACCAGTAAAGGCAGGGTTCCCCCGAGGTCCTGTGGTTAACACTTTGAATTATCATGCAAGTTTGAGTCCCACTTGCAGCATGTTGCATTTTTTCATATCAGGGCTTCTTGAAATAATTCCCTGCTCCGCCATAAATGTTTAGGAAGAGTGGCAACCATTTATGGTCCTGTGCTTCTGACCTAGATGTCGATGGACCATAAAAAAAAAACAGTAGTCAGTTTCTTCAGCGGAGAGCCCAATACTGTGTCACTCATTTTTGAGATAGTATGAAAACTAAAATACTGTGAAACTACTCATTTCTTATGAGTTAATTTTTTAAATATTTAATTTTCTCGTAATACTATTAACCTGAGATCATCTTAAGAAAAAAAAATATCATTGTAGAATCAAACCCAAAATTATAATTTTACCTTAAGTAGTACTAACAAACAGATACCTTAGACTTTTTAGCATGGATTTCCATGAAAAAAAATATCTTGGTGGTCTAATTTTATCAACATATAATTTTGCTTGATTTGATCGATATCTTTAAGTTATATTAAATTAATCTAATTAAAGAGTTTATAAATAATATATACAGAGTGTCCCACATTGAGATGTCATAACTTTAGGGGTTTATTCTGCACTTCATTTGTAGTTCAGGGGCGCAAAAAAGAGCGTTCTTCTGAAAATGTATCTGAGGTAATCAAACTTTTGTATTTTTTGAAAACTACTGTTTTTTTTTAATGAAAAACTGTTTTTGGGATTTCTGATAAAAAAAAAAAAAAATCAGTCCCGTAACAGGCCACGAGGGCCCAGAGAGGCAGATACTATAGAGGTATCTGATTCATGACCATACGGCACACAAGGGAGATAGTGTGGTCAGAACTATGCTCCGGCCGCCTGATTTTCCCCTTAGCTGCTTCATCTGCAAGGGTCATTAGCACCCAAGGTACCCATTATTAAATTAATTAAAGGCTGGGTTGGCCTAGGGGCGGTCAGGGAGGCCGAATTCATCCCATGAGCGAAGACACTAGACGGAAAAATCTTTAGTGCTTGCTCGGGATTTGAACTCAGGTCCTCCATCTTATTAGTCCAGTGCTCTACCACTGAGCTAACCTCGCCCCTTCGATTTCTGATCAATGTATTGTAAATAACGACCAAATCTTTAGAATCTCCATTAAATTTCAAATAAGAAACACCCGTTATTGAAATATTATCATATAAATTAAGAGCTATATTAAAAGTCATATAGATGAGAATGTTTGATGTTAGTGTTTTATTAAATTATTCTATATTTTCTTAATCAGCTATTTTTAGACCTCAAAAGTTGCATTATTTAAATAAGCTTCAAAATGGTACCTCGTAGATTTGAAAAAATCTATTTGTATCTATTTTTTTCTTAAATTTTCAATGTAAATACAATGAATACATGCATTATATCGTCGATACAAATGCAAAGAATCGAATGAGAAAATCAACACTTCCCAGTTTTATTCATTACTTTGCTTTTAGACAGACTAATAGTCGGCAGATTCGATTTTTTGACAGCTGTTACATTCCCTTTTCACTGAGTGAACTTAGATTCGAGAGTTTGCCGTACATCAGTTCACCAGAAATCAATATAGATTGAAAATGAAAAATACATTTTTTCACATTCGATACTTTGCATTTGTATCGACGATATTGTTATGCCTCGAGGGTCTTATTTTATTAAATTTGTAATATTAATTCTATTCCGGCGCTAATAGCCAAGATTTGTTGATGCACCATAAAAAAAAAAAAAAAAAAAAAAAAAAAAAAAAAAAAAAAATTAATTCTATTCTATTTAATAAAATTTTCTTTAAAATAAGCCAGTAGTTTTTAAAATAAACCTCTGCTAGATTTTCAGGTAGAACGCTCATATTTGCATCAGTGAACTACAAATAAGGTGCTGAATAAACTAAAGTTATGACATCTCAATATGGGACACCCTGCATAATAGTGATAACACAAGATGTTTGAAAGGTTTGCTGAAAATAAGAATTTTTTTTTACGAAAGAAGCATTTCCTCCCATATTTTAATTTAATACAGAAGTTCTTATTGTGCTATTGTCTAGCTCATTAATTATTTTTATTTTAATAATATAATTCCAGGAAAATGCATTGCATCTCAATCAAATTCAACATTTTTTAGTATAAGTGCATCATCTTTGACTTCAAAGTGGATTGGAGATGGTGAAAAAATGGTCCGAGCACTTTTTGCAGTTTCCAGGTATTGTCTTGTGTTAGATTAACAATTACAGACTTAATTTTTTGTTTTTAATTTTGTCGCTGATTACATAACCTTCTTTTGTAAGGCTTTTTTTTTGCTAGCAGTGGTTTTGATGAATTGTCATCTACGGTGCAACTTATTTTTTTAGCTCCTCTTCCCCCTTTCTGTAAGATAAGAATCATGGCAAGTAGGAAGAAATTAATAATGGATCCTATATCATTCAGAAAAATGCATTAACACCTTATATGATGTCATTCAACAATCATTAGACAAAATTAATGAATGGTTTGGAAATCATGGATTTCGAATTTATACAACAAAAACTGTCAGTGTTCTGTTCTCAAAAAGGAAAATATTAGAACCTCCAAATCTTAGGATCAACAGCTCTGACATTGCAAACAAGGAGAGCGCTCGCTTTTTGGGGCTTATATTTGACAAATCACTGAATTGGAGCAAACATATTAAATATCTAAGAAATAACTGCATGAGATCACTAAATCTACTAAAATGTTTATCCAACACAGCCTGGGGTGGAGACAAAAGAACCCTAATAGAACCATTGCAATATTTTCTGACTCGTTATCAGCCCTACTGGCAATTAGAAACATATATTCCGATCACCCACTCGTTGTAAATATACTTGAGTGTTTAGAGTCATTAGCAAAAGATAATATATCCATTATATTTGTATGGATCCCTGGGCATTGTGGGATTGATGAAAATGAAGAAGTAGACAAAGCTGCAAAACAAGGAATTAATGACGGTATCATTTATAAACAAATTCCAGTGTTAGATATCCATGCGCACATAAAGTCAGTAATATGGAATTCCTGGCAAAATTTTTGGTATTTGCAAAATAGTAACAAATTAAGAGAAATTAAAAGAGAAGTTAGACCTTGGAAATCGTCCTTCATGGAAAACAGAAGAGAAGAGGTGGTGCTCTCTCGACTGCGCATAGGGCACACACGAATGAGTCACAGACATTTGATGTGTAGAGAAGAACAGGCCATATGTGAGAGTTGTGGAGTCCCTCAAACCGTTAAGCACATTCTAACTGAATGCCAAAAATTTAAAAAGGAAAGAGATGAAGTCCAACTACCTGTACATTTGGATGAAATACTAGGCAACGGCGCAACAAATATAAATAAATTAATGAAATTCTTGAAATCCAGCAAATTAATTTCCAAAATATAAGTTTTACATTTCTATGACATATCCCATTAGTAGATAAAATTGAAAGTGGACTAAATGAACATTTAATTTTCTTATTATGAAATTAAATAAATGTAGCAATTGTGAAAAAAAAAAAAAAAAAAAAAAAAGAATGAATAATTTACAACTGAGAGAGAAACAAATATTTGCTCCTTCTGAAAGTGTTTCCTGAATACATGTGCCTGTGGCAAGGTCATCGTCCAGAACTCATTCGAGGCATTAATGACCCAAGGGGTTGACAAGCCTTAAAAGAAAGAAAAAAAAAAGAAAAATAATGGATCTGAAAAAATCCTCTGCAACACAATTGACAATTCATCACAAAACACCCATCACTACTGGAGAGATAGGTTTTTAATTATAAGCTTGCTAACAATTGCATGTCATCATTTTCCATTTCTGACACTTGCTTCTGGTATTGGGGAAGCAAATTTGATTTGATATTAGATTAAGTGTGTTTGAAGGTACAAGAGGAAGTAGAATAGCCTCAACACCATTAAAGGCTTGGAGAGTTCTCCCTCTTTGAGCTACTACTAACAGAAATAGTAGTTAAAATTGAGAATTTTTGGAATGAAATACGTTATTTATTCTCTTTGGTACTTCTAAAATTAAGCATTTATTCCACAAAATCAAACCAGTTACTGTAACATTAATACACTTTAAAAATAAATTTAATTTTTACCAGATGTCATCAACCTGCAGTTGTCTTCATTGATGAAATAGATTCTCTTTTAAGCCAGAGAAGTGATACTGAGCATGAGAGTTCAAGGAGAATCAAAACTGAATTCCTAGTCCAGCTCGTAAGTTATTGCATCTGTTGTGTTTGCTTTTAATTACAGTTGATTGATTGATTAATAATTTCATAAATTAAAAAAAAATATTTAACTAATTTTTCTTTATAAAAAATTTCTTCCTTTCAAAAAAGATGTTTCAAGTTTTTATCTTTTGCTATGGGGACAAGGTTAGCTCAGTGGTAGAGCACTCGACTAATGAACTGGAGGACCAGGTTCAAAACCCGAGCGCGCACTAAAGATTTTTTCTTCTAGTGCTGCCGTTCGAGGGTTGGATTTGGGGTCCCAGATCGTCCCTAGGCTCACCCAGCCTTTAATTAATTTAATTAATAATGGGTACCTTGGGTTAGGTTAGGTTAGGTTACAGTTTATTCAGGGCGATTAACTTATATAGTTTTTACGCCCTTTGTTTGCTACGACATTTGAAGTTTTATTTATTTCCTTATTTTCGTTTATATATGTATATATGCACACATATCATTTGCACATTCACACACATACGCTTACATACATTGCCAAATAATTTATCTTAAGTAAAAATAAATAAATCACATTTTATTATTCATATATACAATAACTTAGCAAATAATTAATCACAAAAAAAAAAAACTGCACAAAAAAAAATGGGTACCTTGGGTGCTAATGACTCTCAGGCGGCCGGAGCATAGTGTTGACCACACTTTCTCCCTAGTGTGCCGTATGGTCAAGAATCAGATACCTCTACAGTATCTGCCCCTCTGGGCCCTTGTGGCCTATTACGGGACTGATTTTTTTTTTATCTTGTGCTATACCTTGCGAGGTATGTTTATTAGATAAAAAATATCTATGGGTGTGTGTTCAATATTTTATTTGTATTCAGGATGGTGCAAGCACTGGAGAGGATGACAGAATTCTTGTGATCGGTGCAACAAACAGGCCTCAAGAATTGGATGAGGCAGCTCGGAGAAGGCTTGTGAAAAGGCTTTATATACCTTTACCAGATTTAGAGGTACATTCCTAATTAATTTTTTTTTAATGTATGTATTTCCTGAAATGCTGAGAGTGAGTAAGAGATAGACATAAATCACTACTAAAAATATTTGGATAAATGTCTGTAGCAATCTGCTGTTGAATGGTTTGAATTATTTGCTGCTCTATCTAAAAAAAAAAAAGTGAACAATACAATTTAAAAAGAAATATCTATTCATGACAATAGTTGTTAACCTTTAGGCTGCGTAATACTCGTAGGGCTAGATGGTACGGGATAGCCTAGCCCCTGGAGTGCTCCGTGTGCTGAATACTCTCATCACATGATGTTTCGTCGGAAAATAATTCTCTTCTACTTTGCATTCCACTTGTTGCAGGTGTTTCTCCAACAGAAACATTTTGGGATACATTATCAGAACCCTCATCGTCATCCGAAGAAAACTCCACTTTCGCTCACACCCGTCAAAAGTTCTAACAAGTCTTGTTCAGAATAAATTTTCTTCAAAATATTTACACACACAATTGTTCACATGAAAAGCTCAAAATATCCTGGAGAAATATAGAGAGTAAATTTCAAGTAAAGAAAAACAGCGGTTTTCAGCAGTAAAAAAAGGGAGGGAGCAGGTATACATAGAGGTAGACTGAGTAAGTGGAATCTAAAGTGACAAAAGTGAATTCCTATGTGCTTTGAAGGACACTTCAGCTTCTATAAACAGCCTACAGATGGTGATAGTAGAAATAATAGCTTGTAGCAGCCAAGCGCAAAAGAAGCCGAACTGATGTATTAGTGCGTAGCACCTGGGGCACTGCAACCATCGGACTGATATATCAGTCCATAGCAACGTAAGGGTTAAGATTAATCAAGTGTGGCCATGATCTCAAGTGTCATAATAATTCAAAAGTTAAAATAAGTATAATGTATTCTTTGATTGATATGAGATTCTTTCTTCACTTGTTGGATGCTACTAATAAAGCGGCCTACTGCTCTTCAAAAATTGTTTATTTATTATTCTTGCAGGCAAGGAAACAATTAGTTCAAAATTTAATGAAACTTGAACGAAATGATTTAACGAGTGAAGATATAGATGAAGTAGCTTGCATAACTGATGGATATTCTGGTGCAGATATGAAGAACCTTTGTCAAGAGGCGTCCCTGGGGCCAATTCGATCTATTGCCTCAAAAGATATGTTTCAGATATCTGCAGAACAGGTACAAACATATTATTTATCCAGCGTGGATTCACTTAAATATTCTTTCCTTTTCTTTTGTTTTTGCATCGGCTGTTGAGGCCATTGGTACCAAATATTTTAAACTTATCTTTATTTAAAAAAAAAAAAAACAACAAAAAAACAGGTACATAAATATGCTTTAGGTCCCGACAAACCTATGCAATTTACTGTATAACATACAGCTTTCTTTTTTGTACATGGCTACTGCTCATGCGCGAATGCCAGCGGTCACTTTTTTGTGACACATAGTCTTCTTTTTCGTACATGGCCACGCCACTACGCATCTGCGAACGCCTTTTTGTGAGACATACAGTCTTCTTTTTGTACATGGCTACTGCGCATGCGCGAACACCAGCGGACACTTTTTTGCAACGTTTTTTCCAGTTAAGTCACCGCTAAAGCATATTTATGCTAAAATCTTTGCCCATTCTCAACAAGTACTTCAGTGATAGTAAAAAATGTTCAACAATTAAAGTAAGTTTTTGTTTTTAATAGAGTTTTTCTAAAGAACAAGCGGAAGTCAAGGAGTGAGTAAGTTATGTTTACAGTTGGCTACTGTCAGTTTTGAGTGTTTTTTTCCATTTAAGTTCCTAAAATCTCGCTTTTCATTCTTAAAAAATTCGAAAACTACGCTGGATGCTCGAAATGACCTCGTCATTAATTGACTGAAGAAACCTAATTCTATCTGTCTCAAAATCCATTCTCGAACCCATGCGAGAAAGAACGTTTTTTTATTTTCTTTCCAACATTTTTATAATAATTACACAGACCGATTTTACGATTCGATACTTTCTTCATTACAAGCAGAATGGACTACACAGGATATATATGTATGAGTGTAAACGAGCCGTACATTTATCGCAAATTTCAAGAAATCCAGAACTGTCGTACACATATCCTTGATATTAACGCCTTGCTATTTCTCTCTGTATGTAAACTTGCAAGAGAATATCTATCCGATACATATATATCCTGTGAGAAGTGTCGAGTGTAAACGCACCCTAAGCTCTAGTCACTCTAGTATCTCCTAGAGTTCATAACAATGGAGTTTGATCCTACTGAATGGGGGTTTCTCTCTGCTAACTGGCCTGTTCTGTTATTTGTGTCTTAGCAGTGGATATATACATAGAAAACATGTATATTTAAAAAATAAGAATTTTAACAAATTTTTAGGCCTGCTGTTGACTGGTCTGAAGCCCAGAATGATAAAATGGCGACAAAAACTTTATAAAGAAATAAATAATCAATTTTAGCAAAAGGCTAACTAAAATTGTTATTTTAAATGTTTGGCTTTCTAGAAACATTTTCAGATGTGTCCTATGTATTTCCATCCCTGTAAAGGTATTAAGCAGGGCAAAATATTATGAAAAAGCAAAACTGTATTTAATCCTCTATAACTATTTTTCATGAAATTGTTCCCTTCAATGAAATTTCTATAGGACATGATCCACAGCAAGTCCAATAAATATTCTAATGTGCATTCCCTCTTGTATCTTGTATATCACTCACATGTAATATTTTATTTAATACAGGTACGAGCAGTAAATATTGAAGATTTTAAATTGGCCTTAAGAAGAGTTAAATCAAGTGTATCTCCTCAGGATTTAGAATTATACCTAAAATGGGATAACCAATATGGATCAGGTGCTACTTGATATTTTTTTAATTTTCTGAAATTATCTTGATAAAAGTCAAGCATTCAAGAGCTGTGTGATTCTTTTTTCATGTCCAAATTTCAAATATAAGTGCATATTATTGGTTTTTTCTCAAAGGTAATTATTATTCAACTGAAGTCTAGGAAGTAGTAAAAATCTATTTTGGTCATATTTTAGATTGTTTTCTCAGCTGCTGTTTAATCTAAACTAAATAAAACATTATTAACCCTTTCCTTACTAAAGACTTCTGTAGAAGTCGAAGTTTGCCATGCCACTGGAACGAAGGACTTGTACAGCAGTCGAAAGCTGCCATGCCCCTGGACCGAAGGACTTGTACAGCAGTCCGACCCTTCTCTCTCTCTCGCTTACCAACTCCTTACGGCTAACTTTTCCAGGAGTTTGCTGTTAAGCAAGGATTTAGAGAAGCTTTAGCTATTTCTTTACCACTGGTAGCCGGAAAAATTAACTATTTGTGTAGAGAGAGAGCTACGGATTATGGATACATGGGTCGGGACCATAAAAATTAACATCGCCAGTGTTAGATCCAACTCGATTCCAATCGAAAAGGATGATGTATTTTTCTTGTTTTTAATAAAAAAAGAAGCTATTTATTTATTTAGCTTCTTTGATTAATACCTATATCATAAAAAAAAAAATATTTTTCGTACTAAAAAGTATAGACTATAAAAAATATTTATTGGAGCATCTAATTATATAATTCAACCTAAATATTTAGAGCTAAAAGTAAACATAAATGAATAGTAAAATGCAGGTTTTCCACGATTAGAAATGTTAAGGGAGGAAATTATATGAACGTTTTTACGCACGTCGAGAGGAGGGCGAGAATAGCTTCGTAACTAGGGCCCAGCCAGGTAGAGAGATCGCCGTACTGAAGGGTCGGTCAGCCGGCACTACCCGTCTTAAGCTAAGGGTTAAAATGTACAGTGTATAACTTTCCATTCATACGAATAAATATATTTTTATATACTGTGCGTGTATTTTTTTCATGAAGAGCCTTTATCTAATTTATAAAACAAAGCAATGTTGTGATGTCATGGATCCCTCTTTTTTAATACCTGAATTATTTTATTTTATTAGGAGTTTCTGTTTCATTAACTTAAGTTTGTGGACTCCTAACATTTTCTAGTCTTAATATACTCACTTCAAAAAGTAAAGGAAATATTCTTCACTTTCTGCTTCCCAAAGAAAGATGGAATGCTCAGCAGTACTAGATTCCTTGAAGTAGAAGGGTTAATAGAAGAAGTACTTAAAAAAAAAAATGTATTTAACAAATATACAGTATTTTAATCAAATGTAGCCATTATTGCTCCAGAAAATGATGAAAAAGGTTTAAAGCTATTTAACATTATCTGTCCAAAAGTTGAACAAAAAAATAAGCTTATCATAAATATAATACACACAAAGAAAGTTCATATTAAATGTAAGCTAGAATTTTACATTGTTTGGATAGATTACTTCCTAGTTAAAAAAGATAATAATAAAAAAAATTGCCTTTGCCGTTTTATTTTGAATGAATGCATGAATTACTAGGCGCATTAAATAGAAACCAAAAATAGTTAAGTAAATAAAAGTAGTCTTTATAACATAAAAAAATACTTTGTGTTCTAAATATAAAAGAATAAATTGACAAATTGTCTGGATCCCAAAACTTTATAACCAAAATAAACCATAAAAAAATATAATGTAGTTAAGAAAATGGTCAAACAAAAAAAAAAATAAATTACATTTTGTATCATTATGATGTTTGAACATTTTGCAATTAAATTAGTCAATAATATTTTTCATAGTATTTGATTAAAGCTCTACTTTCAACTTCAAGAGGATACCATACAAATAAAGTCTGAGAACCAGTAACCCAAGGCTATCCATCAATGCAGGAATAAAAAAATAACAGGTAAATCAGGGTTTTTTTATCAGTCGCTACTTGCGTGTATTTCAAAAATGACGCTGGGTAGCTGAATATTCTCATCTTAGGATGTCAGCTTTAAATGCAGAAAAAGCATTACTACTACTTCAATTTTGAAGCTTCAGTCATTTTTTTCATTAACTCTATTACTGTTTTAACAAACTTATGGTTCCAAATATAATGCAGTTGGACAGATAACTTTTAGAAATTCAATTCGCCTAATGAAAATATTTCAAATTCATTCCAGATAGTCAGTCAAATGGCATCAGAGTAGTAAAACTTTAGAGAATAATAATGAAATTATGATATAATAATGAAATTAATTTATCAACAAAAAAAATAAATACTTCCAGTTTTCATGCCAAAAAAGAGAAAGCAAAAACAAAACAATACTAAGTAAATTTAAATTAATAAATAATTTAAAAAAGCATTTAGTCATAACACAATGAAAAATTCTCACTAAGAAAATAAGTTTATTCATTTAGTTTGAGGCCCATAGAGTTCATTAAAAAGCAGAGAATATCGACTTGTTCTTCAATCTAAAAAAAGAAAGACATAAATCATATTTAAATAAAATAAAATAGTGTAATAATTATTAATATCTCCCAGTGGAAGTAAGTTTGTTTAAAGAAGGCATTAATCGGGGGGGGGGGGGGGGGTGTTATTATTCATGAAGTGGTGCATCTTAGCAAGAATAAATGTAGCATCAATACCTAAGGAACAAAGGAAGTTTATGATTTCTCGCTATTAATAATGTGGTACATTTTTACATCATGCATGAATGAAGTTTCATGCTGAAATGCATGAAAAATTTAACAATAATTATATATACACTCTTTATTTACTATCAAAGAGTTAACTGAAAGTTATTGAGAACTTTTGATAATTATACCTAAATAATAATAATTATAAAGAGAAAAAAAAAGGTCTATAACAGGCAGGCCATGAGGGGCAGATACAGTAGAAGTATCAGATTCGTGACCATAAAACACACTAAAGAGATAGTGTCCAGCACTATGCTCCAGCCAACTGATACCCCTTCTGCAGGTACCCATTAAAGGCTGTGTGAGCCTAGGGAAGGCACGGGAGTCTGACTTTGATATGAAAAAATTAAAAGGCAAGTTTCGAACTGAAGCCCTCCAGATTATGAGTCACCTCTACCACCGAGCAAACACAGCTCCAATAGTTATTATTAGAGCCCGGAAGTTAGGCATTTATTTTTGGGTGAAATAGGCAGGCAAAAAGGCACTTAAAATAGGCAGTACTGTAATTAAAATAGGCATTTATTAGGAGTGAAGGCAAGGAGAAACCTTACTCATTAATGATGAAAATATGTATTTTAAATACTCATTCATTTCTTTATTACCAACTACCATACCCTGTTACCCGGCGTGCCATGCTACGCCTACTTTCTGCTTCCATAAAATCAAAAATAAATTAGGAACCCCGTTCATTGTTTCGAACCCGTGACCTCCGAACTGTGAGTCATAAACGATTTTAACAAAGCCTATGGCTCTCCCCGAATCAAGACCTACATGTGTGCCAAGTTTGATCAAAATCGGTCAAAAGGTGTGGATTTGTATTAGGAACAATCATACAGACAGTCAGCTGGTAGACGTTTTTGACTTAGCCTACGACACTTCTCGGATTAAGATCTACTTTTTTCCCAAGTTTGTTCAAAGTCGGTCAAACGGTGTGGATTTGTATAAGGAACAAACATACAGACAGACAGCTGGTAGACGTTTTTGACTTAGCCTACGAGACTTCCCGGATCAAGACCTACCAGTATTCCAAGTTAGGTCAAAATGTGTGGATTTGTATAAGGAACAAACAGTCAGACACATGATTTTTTTTATATATAAATAGATTTATCACAGAATTAGTGTACTTACTCTCAAGGGAATTACTTCCCTTGTTACAAGCAACAACAAGATGCTTTTTCAAAGTATCAACTGTTTTAGACCTTCTCAGAAAAAATGTTTTTCATCATGGCAAAACTTCCTCTGCATTATCTTGTCATTTCGAAGTCCGGAATACCAGGTACGCATTGTCACAGCAAAAGGGCTGTGACTGATTTCCCTCATCCTCTCTCTTTCCTGCTATTCATTATGCTTGTGCATTCCTTCTACTAAGGAAGGTTCTGTTATTTACGGAGGTTAAATCCATGGGTTGGGAAAATAAGCTTTCGAATAGATATTTGTGACAGCAATTTGTAATTTGAGTAACCTTTTTTGTCTTCGATGAACGGAAATTCAATATGTGCTTTTTGAAATGTTTAAAACGCATAACAAGCAAAAAAGGCAAAAATAGGCAATGGAAGCCAAAATAGGCAAAATAAAAATTGTCGCTACACTTCCTAAATGCACGAAAACATATTTATTTCTATCTGATTCTTCAATATATCCATTCAGATAAAAAAGGCATTTTGCCTAACTTCCGGGCTCTAGTTATTATATTGTTAAGAAATCTTAAGAACATTAAATATATATAAGATAAAACTTACCCTTTTATGAGTTGGTTTACCAGCTCCATGGCCAGCTTTTGTTTCCACTTGGATCAAAAGAGGATTTGTCTAAAAATGAAAACTAAATTAAAAAGGATTTTTCTTTAAAAGGGCCGATCCTTTAAGATTTATTAACTCTTATCACAGCTCCTCTTGTACAAACTTGTAATTAGACTAATTGTTCTTCTAGTTCAACACTAGAGAACACTTGCTCCTGTTTCTATGAGGAATAAGCTCACAAATGTGTTTGTGAAGTTTGCAGTAAAAATAGAAATAAAAAAATAAGGCATTTCAATATGGTGCAAAAATTGTGTTGCACTTTCCTGTACTCTGCCATGTTTCGAGATATACCACGCAAAAATAAAATACTACAGTACAATTGTAAGTAAAAAAAAAAAAAAGAAAGGTAAATATTTCAGTATATATACATTCATATATTGTTATAAAATTTTGTAACATTTATTTTTGGTTTCAAACATTAAATTCTGAAAATTAAAAGTAATGGGGTGGGGAAAAGGATAGATCAATATTTAAATTTAAACTAGAACAATTTAATATTAAACACATACATTTTGGATGCAAAAAATTCAAAACACACTTATAACTAAGTTTCGTAGAAAAATATGAATTATGAAAAAACAATTAGTCTCATAGTAAGGATCTAGGACATCAATCGATATAGTAGAGACAGCAGCATGTAGTCGTTTATATATATATATATATATATATATATATATATATATATAAAATTTATGTTTTATATATTGTAATGATATATTACATCACAAATAATACATTTTAAATTTAAAAAAACGTAATATATTCAAAAGCCCGTGTAAGGTATAGTTCTGGGTTTCCTGGAATAAATAAGTATAAATAATTTTTTCATTCATGTATTTGTAAGCCAAACTGAGATACAATAGTTCTGAAATAAATGTTCATATATACAATCAATGAATTAAAATCTTTTGTTTACAGGATAATAATAATTATCTTAAGAAAATGTACCGGCGCTTGATCCAGGAGGTTTTGGAACACAGTCGTCCAGCTCTTCCCGCTAAAATGTTCATTCATCCGATTCTGCTTTACGTCCCAATCAGGAGAGCATCCCACTTTGCTCTGTGTCTCAGTTCTCGGTCTCTCTCGAGCTGAACTTTCTTTTTATGTGTTTGAATACTTTCTTTATCAAAGTCTCTATTGTAAATCAATGCAGACAGTGTTTATAGCGCAAGTATTAGTCGCTTGTATTAAAGAAAGAAGAATTGCTATGTACTATGAATCCGGAAGTGAAAAAAAAAAAAAAAAAAAAAAAATCAGTTCCGTAACAGGCCTCAAGGGCCCTGAGGGGCAGATACTATAGAGGTATCTGATTCATGACCATACGACACACTAGGGAGGATAGTGTGGTCAGTATCCGGCCGCCTGATTTTGCCCATAGCTGCTTCGTCTGCTAAGGTCATTAGCACCAAGGTACCCATTAATAAATTAATTAAAGGCTGGGTTGGCCTAGGGACGGTCAGGGAGGCCGAATTCAACCCATGAACGAAGACACTAGAAGAAAAAAATCTTCAGAGCTTGCTCGGGATTTGAACTCAGGTCCTCCAACCTATTAGTCCAGTGCTCTACCACTGAGCTAACCTCGCCCCCCCCCCCCCGGAAGTGAAGCATTCTGGAATCTATTGATGTGCTGTCTCCAACAATGGAGGTAAAAGTTATTTTCCTGTTCATTGGATTTTGTAATTGTGTGTCAGGAGAGTTTAGAACATTCGTTTTTCAGTTACTTGGGAACCTTTCTTTTATCTGAGATAAGAGTACTCATAATATTACATTTAGCACCCGTGGAAATTAAAAATAAGAAATAATTTGAAAATTTAAATCTAACTATTCATAAAATATCTTAATTATATATATATATATATATATATATATATATATATATATATATATATATATATATATACATACATACATACATACATACATACATACATACATACATACATACATACATACATACATACATACATACATATGTACATACATACACATACACGCATACAGACACACATACAAATGAAGTCTAATAATCTAGTGTTTCCACAAATCAGGCACTATCATAAATATGATAAATTGCTCAATTTATAGCCTGTTCAAAAAAGACTAGGCTTTCAATTTTGCATGAGCGAACATTTGGGCGGGAATTTCCCCTGCACTCTCCCTTCTCTTCCACCATTTGCAAAGCCTTTTAATGATCCAACACTCAATGTGACTCATTACAAAAACTGATTATGTCTTGTTTAAGAATAGGAAATGCATGCAGAGGTTAGATAAGGGAGATAGTGTTTAATATTTATCAATACTTAGCCAAAGCTAAGGCTGAAACTGTTTTAAATTTAATAGTGATAAGGTTATGACAGAGAATTTTTACCGCCATTTTTCTACCGGGAATAAGGGCCACACCCTTTTCCTTCATCTAACCATCTATTTGAACGTGCAACGTTATAGTCTAAATTGTTTTCAGCCTTAGCTTTGGCTAAGTATTGATAAATATTAAACACTATCCCCCTTGCCTGCTCTATCAAAACCTGCCCTGGTCCTAAAGGAGACATGATCAGTTTTTATGGAGTACCACTTAGCGTTCATTGAAATAGTAATACAAATGGCAGACCCATTGGGAATAATTCCCACATAAGGGATTTGAAGTATTCCATATAACTGTACAGGCTAGAAATGATTCTTTTTTAATGACTCTCTAAGAAATGAAATAAGTAACAGAAGCTATAAGGTTTGCATACCTGTTTAGAACTGTTCTTCATGGTGTGGTGTAATTCAGCAATAAATTTCAGAGAATGTAATGGAACGACTCTGTCATCATGGGAAGCAGTCAACAGTAAAAGAGCAGGATACTGTAATCAAATAAAACAATGAAAATGTACCAGTTGACTGTGGTTAAATAAATTAATATTCTTTATTGAAGTGAGAAAAGTAAATTAACCTGTTCTTCTGGGGCTCTTATATTATGGAGTGGAGAATATTTAAGAAGATTTTTAAAATGAACCTCTTCGTCAGGGTTACCATAATCAGATGCCCATGTAGATCCAATTGTGAATTTATGGTACCGTAGCATGTCAAAAACTCTGAAATATAGAAATAATTTTGCTAAAAAATTTGGAATAATGATGGACAATAAATTATTTTCAGTTTAACAACAGTTCAAATTGGAACTGTTGTTCCATTAAAAACAAAAACCTCCAGTTTAAATATTTTCTATCCCAAAACGATGTTGCTATAGCTGGCCTTTGCGAAACTAAACTAGACACAAATATAAATTTCACAATTCCCTATTACAAGGTGTACCGTAATGATAGGAACACCAATGGATGTGGAGTAGCAATAATAATAAAAAATACTATCCACCACACCCAAATCAATATCCCCAAACTCAAAAATATTGAGGCTGTTGGTGTTAAACTTCATTCACTACCCCACAATCATATAGTAATATCTGCCTATTTACCTCCGGATAAAGAATTGTTAATAGAGGATATGGATAAGATTATGAATCTTGGGCATAAAGTAATAATCATGTCTGATCTCAACTCAAAAAATGTCGCGTGGAACTGCCGTAAAAATAACAAA
The DNA here is from genome assembly GCA_946811695.1 of Gonocerus acuteangulatus. Lineage (NCBI taxonomy): Eukaryota > Metazoa > Arthropoda > Insecta > Hemiptera > Coreidae > Gonocerus > Gonocerus acuteangulatus. The sequence continues at coordinate 38,912,588 of OX328123.1, forward strand.
AATGGTAAAATTCTTCTAAACTACATTTTAAATAAAAACCTATCTATCATTGCTCCAGACCAGCCAACATTTTATTCTGCCGACGTTAGAAAGAAACCAGATATCTTAGATATTCTCATAACCAAAAATACACAGGCATGCACAGGAACCATTTCAATAAACAATCTCTCATCAGATCATAATGCTATCATATTTAGGATAAACACAAAGGCCCAGAAAAATAAAACACAGAGAGGCCCGATTGACTGGGTAAAATTCAGAAAAATTATCTCGGAACAAATTGATGAATCCGAAATTACAAATATTGAAGGGCTAGAATCATTTATCTCACAATTCAAAGAAAACATTAATTCGGCTGTTAAAAAATCAAGTAATATTGCTCGAAATAAACCTAATCATAATAAGAAAACCCCATTCTCCAGAATTCTTGAACTAATTTTCAAACTAAAAAACAAATTTCGGAGATTAGCTCAAAAATCGCAAAATAAGCTTTACAAAAGATACGAAATATTACTCTCTAAAATTATTGATAATATATTGTGGAAAGAAAAGAACCGCACATTAAATAAAAAGTTAGCCGAAATAAACTGCAGAACAAAACTATGGGAACTACACAGAATATTTAAAAGTAGAAATAAGTCATATCTTCCTCCTCTAACATACGACAATGAAATAGCCAACACCACACAGGAAAAAGTAGAGCTTTTAGCAAAGTATTTTTAATCCGTTCATTCTCAAAATTTACAACTTGGCAGCAAATATAGTTCCAGAAAAATAACAACCGCTGTAAAGAAAAAATTAAATGAAATTAAAAATATTGAAACCCCCAAAACCGCTGCTGCTTCTTATTCAGAAATTTACAAAATTATCAGAACCCTAAAAATAAATAAATGCCCGGGAAACGACAACATCCGTCCTATCCATATAAAAAATCTGCCACCTTCTGGGATTAAAAGTATATTAAAAATAGTTACTGGAATCTTAAAATTACAATACTTTCCGAATGTATGGAAAAAAGCAGTCATAAAACCAATTCCAAAACCGGGTAAAAATCTTCATAACGCTCAAAATTACAGACCTATAAGTTTATTATGTACACTCGGAAAAATCGTGGAAAAAATAATTTTAAAAAGAATAAACCAACATCTAAATAAAAACAAAATCCTAATAAACGAACAATTCGGATTTACAACTAAACACAGCACAGTTAGCAAGACTTGTTGACTTTGTTACAGAAAATTTCAGTAATAAAAAACATACAGGTCTATTATTACTAGATATAGAAAAGGCGTTTGACACAACTTGGCATGATGGCATGATCTTCAAAATGATACAAATGGAATTTTCCCCTTACTTAATAAACATTATCCAATCCTACATCAGAAATAGGCTCTTCATAGTCTCACTAGATGGTATAAATTCAGGAACAAAAAATATCCCCGCAGGCCTACCGCAAGGATCGGCTCTTAGTGCAACTCTTTATATTATCTACATAAACGACATACCAAGCTTTCCAAATACACAATTATCTCTGTTTGCCGACGATAAATGTGCTTACACCGCCTCATATAGAATAGATACTATCAAAAATCGCCTTACAGCTGTAATGAATAGATTAAATATATATTTCAAAAAGTGGAAAATCAGAGTAAACAAAAACAAAATCCAAGCCATAATATTCAAAAAACGCAGGCCCTAGCTGGAACACAATATAATCATTGATAATGAAATAATACCCTGGCAAAGAAAAATTAAATATTTAGGTGTAGTTCTCGATAGAGGGCTAACTTTTACTCAGCATATAAACGAAGTATGTAATAAAGCGAATAAAGCCCTTTGCCAAATATACCCGTACTTCAACAGAAAATCAAAGTTAAGCTCTGAAAATAAAATACAATTATACAAATCCTGCATTAGATCTATATTAACCTATGCTTGTCCCGTCTGAAGTTCTACATGTAATAGTAACTATAAGAAATTACAAATTTTTCAAAATAAATGTATAAGAATAGCAAATAACTTACCCAGATGCACCAAAATAGAAACACTTCATAAAATATCCAATATTCCGCACATAAAATTCTTCATACACAAGCTCACATATAAGTTTTTTAAAGCAAGCAAAGGGAAAACCTAACCCACTGATTAAGAATATAGGTAACTATAGCAAAAGTAGCACTAAGAGATATGTACATAAAAGGACAAAACATATATTATTGAAATAAGTATAAAAGACTATGCCGAGTGCATGCTAAGAACTGGGTTATGCTATCAGGAGTGAGATAACTATACATAAACATTTACTCATTAATCCCTAACTGTATATTCTATTGTATACATATAAATAGTACTTCTTATTATTAACTATTTTCCTACCAAATAATGAATTTTATATTTACTCTCACAATGTAATAGAGCAAGGAAATGAAGAAGATACATTTCATGCATTAAAGTTATTGTCATTGACATTAAAGTTAAATTGTTTTATATTGTAAATTTATACCTTGTGGTCTGTAGGTACACAATGTTTATATCATGTTTTGTTTTTATATCAAATAAACAGTTAAATTTAAAAGTTAAAAAAAAAAAAAAAAAAAAAAAAAAAAAAAAAATTATTTTCAGTAATGATTTCTTGGCTCAAAAGTTACAAAAATACCTTCATATAACCAATTTCAATTCTTTTAATGATTTTTTTTTTCAGAAGTAAGTTACAGAAAGATTCAATTAAAAAGAAGTTGTTTTTATTTGCAATACACTTTTAGGGATTAAGCAGGAAATATCGCACAGAAATTAATTAAAATCTGCTAAGAATGCATTTATTTAGACATTTATGTAAAGACAGATTTTTTGGCTTGAGAAAAATAAATGCATTCTTAGCAGATTTTAATTAATTTCTGTGCGATATTTCCTGCTTTATCTCTAAAAGTGTTTTGCATATAAAAACAACTCAATACAAATTTCTTGATATAGACTTTTTCAAGGAATGTAAAACAAAGAACACAGAAATAATATAATCATTTTTTGTATATTCTAACCTGTCTAGGTCCATTTATTATTTTTTGGCTTAAGTCATTAGCGAACAATCACTGATTTAGCAGCTTTTAGTTTGGAAATTTTCAAATTAGCATCAGCTTCGCCAGAATAGTTTTAAACGTCCCTGCTGGATGCTAGGAAGACGTAGAAAATAGAGACAGGAACCTGGAGCTAGTCTTTTACTAAGAAACGGAAAGATATTTTGAGTGGTCAATAACTTGTAGGACTTGTCGCACACTTGTTATTAGCATATTTCTCATAAATAGTGATGAAAATAACTTGTGTCTTTCATTGTAATTGTCTTTTTGGTGGATAAATCTTATATTTTTTGTAGTTTTGCTTTAATAACATTTGAATAATTCCATAAATTCTTTAAGTATTTAATTTAAGATATATTTTTTATTCAACTATAAAACAATATCGAGGGGTCTCCCGTGGTCTAGTGGCTAGCGCCTTAGATTCATAAGCGGGAGATGGTGGGTTCGATCCCCACCGGTGGCAGGAATTTTCTCATCTCAGGGCTCGAGAAAGTTCCTGGCTGGACTCTGGATGTCAGCACTAATGGCCCAGATTTGTGGAATTAATAGTCGACGTTTTGTATTTAGAATGGATTTTTGATAGTTTATTTTTTTATTAATTGTAATTAAAGCCATTTTATGGATTATGCTCTTTAAAAGATAAATAAATCATTTTGTTTCTGGATTTTTTATATACGGTAGTCATTAAACACTTATACTTATACACTCATGAATTCATACACAAAAATCACGAATTATGTGTGAATCTCTTAGTAAGGCAAACATGTCAATCAATCTTGTTGCATAGTATATTAATGCCAAGTTAAGTTAACCCATGTGCGCCAAGACATTATATATATATATATATATATATATATATATATATATATATATATATATATATATATATATATGTGTGTGTGTGTGTATCAGGGTGTCTACTACTTTTGTGAAAGCCAATTTTGGGACTTTTTCGTGACATTTTCATCATTTGAAAAGCAAATTTCATGCCCATTAAAAAGAAAATAATATCAATTAAAAAGAAAAAGCCTTAACTAATAGCTTAAAATTATTTGTAACCTTACATGGCTTACCATGATATCTATAAACTTACAATTTTTACATACATATATTTAAACGATTAATAAGGCTGCATAAAATTTACATCTTATGTTAGAGAGAATAGTTAAATTAATTTTAGAAGTGAAGAACTTATTGTATCTTCTCCGTCAGTCATATCCAGTCCTATACCTTCCACACTACCTTTTAATTCCAACAACCTCTACTTCTCCTATATAACCCCAGAAGATCTTCTCACCGCGGTCCTTCAATCCCGAATCAACGACTATGGTCCAGACCTCTGTTCCCGTTAAACTGATTAAGGCCTGCTTACCCGCAATCCTTCCTATCCTTCTCCACATCTACAACTATTCCCTTCAAAACTCGATTTTTCCTTCTCAATGGAAAACAGCGTTGGTTCGCCCTCTTAACAAAATATCAAACCCCTGCTCTCCTTAGGATTTCCGTCCTATCTCCCTTTTATCCAATCTTTCCAAACCTTTAGAGCGCCTGGTCCAATCTCAAGTATCCAACCACCTTGAACAAAATAATCTCCTTAACCCTCTCCAGTCTGGCTTCCGTCCGTCATACTCCACTCAGTCAGCGCTCATAAAAATCACCCATGACATTCAAACTGCCATAGTTAACCAACAACTCACTATCCTAGTTCTCCTAGATTTTTCAAAAGCATTTGATACCGTTGACCATCAAATCCTCCTCACCAAACTCCAATCTCTTTCCTTTTCCAACAGTGCCATTAGCTGGTTCCAAACCTTTCTATTCAATCAATCCCAATACGTGGTCATCCCCGACAGCAAACCCTCTAGCCCTCTTCCTCTTTCCCGTGGTGTACCCCAGGGATCCTCGTTATCCCCAACTCTATTTTTTGTTTACATCAATGATCTTCCTCTTTCCATAGTTCACTCCAAGTTCCACCTTTACGCTGACGATACCCAAATCTACCTATCCTTTAAGCCCTATTTGCTACGAGATGCTGTAGACAAGCTGCAAGTATATCTTAATAACATCAATGCTTGGGCCGCAGCTCATAAGCCTTCCCTGAATCCAGATAAATCCAAAGCCATTGCTATAGGCTCCCTATATCTATGAAGTCTGCACCAAAATGCTGGTATATCTTTGCCACAAGTGCTAGACATCTGCATATAATATGATAAAATATTGTAAATCAGTTAAAAATCTTGGAATCATATTTGATCAGAACCTTTCCTGGAAAAATCATATTTCCCAAATTTCCCGTCGATCCATATTTATCCTGAGACAGCTCAAGCTCTCCCGCCATCTCCTGCCAACAAAGACCCGTCAACTCCTCGTAACCTCCCTATTATTCCCCCAGTTTGACTATGGTTGTTTGGTGTACGGTGGACTTTCTGGCAATCTCGAGACAAAACTCAAACACCTAATGAACTGTTTCATTTATTTTGTCCTCGGGATCCCCAGAGACTCCCACATATCAAATTTCTACCAGGAGCTAAATTGGCTATTCCCTCTTTATCGTCAACAGTCGACTGACTATGAAATTAGCAGTCTCAAAAATATTGAACAATTCAAAATTTCTAAAAATACTACTAATTAAATATTTATTGTCAAAGTACTTAGTTAGTAATAGTTAAGTCTATAATACTGACTTATTATCCATTTTTTAAATGTATACAGACTGTATATATTTAAAAAAGGGCAAGCCAACAATGAACTAGTACATAAGAAAAAAGAGTACTATTTTTTTTACCTAAACCATATATATCCAAAAAAAAATTAAAAAATGGATAATTGATGTTTAAATGCTACAAGAAAGGAATCTCACAAAGGGGGTGGGTGAGGAAGATAAAATTGTGACGTCATACAAAAACGCAACAATTACGAATGCGCCCAAGTACCAGGATTACAGGTAGAAACAGAAATTTTGTGACATGGTTTCAAAATTCGTGACTTTATCATGATATTCATGCCTTAATTTAATTTTGTGACATTTTCATGACATTCATGACTTTTTTGTCCAGCAGACACCTTGCATATATATATTATAGTATTTTATGAAAGCAAATTTTGTACTTTACAACTCCTATTTTGGAAATTTCTTCTCCAAAGAAAACATAGAATAACACTTCTGTCTTCTAAAAACAGGAGCAGTATGAAGGAAAATAAGAAAAATGCCAACAAATATTGACACATAAATGAAAAAGGTATAAATATGTTGAGTAGGTAACACGTAAGACACGTAAATGTATTGCGGGTAGCCTACTCCTGCATATGCCTCGAAGAACATACACCGCTATAACGGTATGTCACGAAAACCAGAGATAATTTTTTTTACAGTTCAAACTGTTTTATTTACTTAAATAGGTCTCCCATTGTAAGAAGTCAGGCAATATAAACATTTTAGAACCAACAGGGAAATTTGTCCATTAAAGGGTTAAGATTCAAATAACCCATTTCAATAAGACCTTAAGACTACCTTTTTTATTTTTAATATCACTGATATTTATTATGTAACTAGATTTTCTGTTCAAATTATTAGAATTTGCAGGCTGAAAATTTCTTAGAGGAAACATTTAAAAAAAAAAAAAAAAAAGCAATACAACTGAAGTTAAGGAAGGCTGAAACAAACAATTTATATCCATGGGATTATTCCTTGAGAAAGAAATTCTGCGGCTTGGTTCTAAAAGGGCCAATGTCAATTTTTCCATATTTTATGTTTTCATTTACTTCCCTTAAAATACTTGCATAAAACCAAATATATAAATATATTGTATATATATATATATATATATATATATATATATATATATATATTTGTATTATATACATAAATATATATACATATATATATATATATATATATATATATATATATATACACTAGCTGTTACCCGGCGTACCATGCTCCTGCAGAGGTAATACTCCTGCCTCCGTAGAGGGTACATGAGACGAGAGGACTTCTTAGCAAGAAGTGCCCCTGATGAGGTGCGAATGAATTAAGCACGTAACATGTAGGGCATGCAAAATAAAATGGTGTGACACAAGGAAGTACTACTTTCTCCGAACCGAACCTAAGCCTAAAAGAACAAAACGCATTAATATATATATATATATATATATATATATATATATATATATATATATATATATATATATATATATATGTGGCTAGGCATTGGTCGGGAGAGGACACGGTTTTGCGAGCTCCGCATAATTAAGTGAAATAAAGTGGTTAATAGTGAGTTTTTGAAGTTTATTTTGTGCAGGGTTATATGTGAAGTTATCAAGGACAAGTGTGTGACATCAAGCATGTAATTGTTTAAAGAATGTGAGTAAATTTCAATATTTTCTTCAAATATTTGAATGCATGGTGCTACGGGCTGTGAATAGAGACGGGGAAGGGTTAATCCTATGGACTTATGAAGCCACGCCCACCTGCTCATTACCATATCTGCAGCCAGCTCGAGAGGACGTAACTAGGTACTGCGTGAGAGTCTTTAGATAATTACTGGAAATATTTTCTGGATGAACAAAAATAAGGAGAACATCGTCAGCACGCCAAAGCAACAGAAACGTAGACACAGCCAACTAACGCCAGAGAACTTAGTCGAAGATATTCGCGATATAAAAAGAAGAAGTTCTTTAGATATGGAAGGTGATACTGAAGTTGGTAAACTATCCGTCAATCAGCTAAAGTCAATACTAGGAGACCTTATTGATAGTAGATTACAGATTCTTTCTACTAAAGAAGAATTGAATGAAGTCAAACAGGAAGTAAAACAACTATCGGACGCGAGTCTTTCAATGTCCCAAGAATTAAAAAAACTTGAAGTTGAAAATAGTAACTTATTGAGAAAAGTGAATTTTCTTGACCAACACTGTAGAAGAAATAACCTAATCTTTCGGGGTATTGCTGTAGAGGAAAATCAAGATACATCTATTGTGATAAAAACTTTTTGTGAACAAATACTGGGAATTCAGTTATCTGTGAATGAGATTGCACGATCTAGGTCTATTAAACTGAAGAATCAAAGAGCCATAATAGTTGAATTCAGTGGGGAAAATGCAATAAGACATATATTTTGGAATGTGAAAAAACTTAAAAGGTACTGGGTATAGCTTGTTTCATGATTTGACTCCAGCTGTTAGAGAAAAAGCGAACAAGCTTCTTAGAATCAGAAAAGAAATCCTGAAATCTAGAACAGAGGTAAAGGTAACCGTGAGAAAAGATCTGCTAATTATTGACGGTTTAAAATTTACCTGGGACAACGAAATTGGAATAACTGATTTCAAAGGAGGAAAGGCAATTGTAAATCTAAATAAAGCAGCCAGGATGGACTTATCAGGATTAGAAAACTTACTCTTGAAAGAAAGAAATCAGGAAAATGACGGCGGTGACGGATCAACCTCTCAACCATCAGGGAAGCAGCCAGGAGTTCCGGATGGAAATATAGAGACATTATGACAAGATACAGTCTGCCAGGTTAGAGTAGCAAGTAATATTTTGTCAAAATACAAAATTATTGATAATAATGTTCAAACCTTTATAAAAATCCTGTGTTACAACATTGGGGGCTTGAAAGCCAAAGTAAACCATTATAAATTTCTCCAATATATCCAACAATTTGATATTATAATATTAATTGAAACTTTCATAGAAGAATCGGATCAAAGCAAATATCGAAATTATTTTATTGATTTCAACGTAGTTTGGGTACCTGCAACTAGGATATCAAATCGAGGGAGAGCTTCTGGGGGTTTGTTGTTAGGATTCAAGCATAACCTTTCAGATGTTGCCTCATTTTATCTCCAAGGAGGAGAACATTTAATTAATCTAAAATATCAAGAAATATCGAATATAGAGCTAAAAATACTGCCTGTATATCTTAATTGTAATAAATGGGAGGAGGACTTTCAGAAATTAGAAAACTTTCTTTATAAATATAATTCCTTTAATATGTTGTGTCTTGGGGATTTTAATGCACGCATTTCAGACTTACAAATTATACCTAAAGAAATCATTGATAGTAGTAGCATACTAAATACTAAAAGGAATTCTAAAGATTGTGTTAGTAATTCAGATGGTAATAAATTACTGGAATTATGTAGCAATTCCAATATGGTTATAATGAACGGGAGAACAAAAGGTGATGAACTCGGGGAGTTTACTTATATATCAAATAGGGGAAGTTCAGTGATCGATTATAGTTTAATATCTGGGGATATAGTAGAAAGGGTGAAAGGATTTAAAGTAGGCACCGAGATTTTCACAGAGCATCAACCGTTAGAAATAGAATTATATCTGTCTAAAAGTGATAAGGGGAGTCATTTATTGCCTTTATTACCAAAATTATCCTGGACTGAAATTGATGAAGCAAACTACAAAACAAATGTACAAAATAATATCACAAACTTACTTAAGTCGAATAATCTAGCGGATCAGATAAAGAATATAAAAAACATCATAAAGAACTCGGCTTTTGAAAAGCGCTATAATAAAAGCTATTTTACACGGAAGAAGCCATGGTACGATGGAAAATGTGAGAGTCTACGGCGTAAATCTTTCTGTCTATTGAGGCTTTTTAGAAAAACTCGGTCGGAACTGGTTAAAAAGGATTATCTGGATATGAATAATAAATTTAAAAGTGAGTGTAAAATTAAGAAAAAGCGTCATATGGATAATGTTTACAATAAGTTAATGCATATAAATAACACTAAAGAATTTTGGAGTATTGTAAATACTTATAAATCTAGGAAATTCATATTAAGCGAACTTATAAACAGCGATGACTGGATTAAATATTTTTCTGATTTATTAAATAAGGACACAGGTAATAGATTAACAACTTGCGAATTTTCAAAAATCGATGATGAAATGTTTGATCGGCCTTTCGAAATCTCGGAACTTAAATATGTTTTGTCTAAAGCTAAGAATAACAAAGCACCCGGGCTAGATCGAATTCCGTACGAACATTATAAGAACGCACCTGACTGTTTATTAGAATTAATAATAATTGAATTTAATAGAATTTACAGGGAAGGGAAAATTCCGCAATCATTCAACAAATCAATATTATTTCCTCTTTTTAAGAAAGGTGATTTTAATAATGTCAGAAACTACAGAGGGATCGCGTTTGCAGATTCCATATCCAAATTATTTTCCGCATTACTCACTAAAAGATTAGAAGAATGGCTAGATTTAAACAATATAATTGTAGAATATCAGGCCGGTTTCCGCAAGTCCTACTCCACAACCGACAACCTCTTTAATTTAGTGAATCTTGTTAAGATAAAAACTTCCGTTAAAAGGCAGAAAGTGTACTGCTTCTTTGTAGATTTTCGAGCCGCTTTTGATAGTATAAACAGGCAGGCATTAATCGGCAAGTTATCCCAGATGGGATTGTCATATAAATTTTTAAAAGTGATATCAGGATTGTATTCGGACACTTACAGTTCTGTCTGGTTGAAACAAGGTCTTACAGATGAATTCATTACAAATACTGGTGTGAAACAGGGTTGTAATCTCTCGCCGGTTCTATTTAATCTATTTATAAATGATATTCTAGAATATGTCGGGGGCGGTCTAACTATCGAGGGCCGGAGAATTAGAGGACTGCTTTATGCGACGATATAGCGCTCCTAGCCTCGGATATATTAACTCTTCAATTTATGATTAATAATTTAGAGCGATATACGAAAAAATGGGGTTTGTCTATAATTGGATAAATCTAAAATCATGATTTTTCGGAATGGAGGGAAACAAGCTAGAAATGAATCTTGGACTTTCGGAGGAAAAAAAATTGAAGTTGTACAAGAATATAAATATTTAGGAATTCATCTCTCGCCTCTCCTATCCTTTCATAAGCATATAAAAAGTGTGACAGAAAAATCTAAATTTGCTCTTAATACTGCATGGAAGCGCCTAATTAATGACTTTAAGGTACCCATAACCACTAAATTATCCGTTTTTAATTCTGTAATAAAATCGATCCTGAGCTATGGTGCGCAAGTATGGGGATTTGATGTGTATCATGATTTGGAACAAATTCAAAGATTTTACTTAAAAAGAATATTTAATTTACCCAAAAATACTCCAAACTATATTCTATATTTAGAAACAAAAACTCAACTCCTTTACTTTCATAATCTGAAACTACATTATAAATATATAATAACTACATTACAAAAATCAGATAATAGACTAACTAAATTTTTGGCTACACAAATCATAGGTCGTAAAATTTACTGGTACAAAGCATGGAATCGTATTTTCGAGAAATATAATTGTACATTAGAGACGGGTAATGTTGAAAACTGGGGGAAAAACTGGGATAAAATTATCGAAATCATGTTGGAGTCAGAGGTCTCGAATCAGAGTACTTTAGCAAAAGCTTCATGTTATCATAAAACATTTAGTATGTTGGATTGGAACCTATCAGATAGCGCTAACTATAGAAGGTTTACTAATCTGAGAATGGTTAGTATGCTGTTTAAAGCAAGGGGAAGCTTATTCTATTTGAACTATAGCCCAGATAGGGATGAGCCTGTTAGATTGTGTTCAATGTGCAATTCAAAACAAATTGAAGAAAATTTCCATTTTATTGCATCATGTTCAATATTAGGGGATATTCGTTATAATTATCTTGGAAAGCGACAGCTGACACAGAGTGAGTACATAGAATATTTAAACGGCAAAAATTGGAGCATCTTCTATAAATATTTAGAGAAAGCATGGAGCTATAGGAAAGAGATAATTGGCTACTTCAACTTTTAATTTGTAAATTTACATTATGAAACTTATATTTTTCTCATAAGAGTTATAAAATAAAAGCATGATAATGTCCTGTTAAAATATATAGCTTTAGTAATTTGTTTTTGTTATTCTTGTTGATTGAAAGCGTGATATAGTTTTAATTGCATGTTGTTATTTATCTAGTTATTTTTATTATATATTTTCTGAACAACGGCATATGTAGGTTAATATAATATATATATATTAAAGTTTTTTCTATTGTACTATATATTTAATTTTAATAACTTTAGAATTTGTTTGATTTTAGCATGTTCTTTTCTTTGATTTGGCAGCACTGATTGTGATTTTATTAAATGCTTGGTATATTGTTTACACTGCCTGTTATTTTATTAAATGCTTGGTATATTGTTTACACTGCTTGTTATTTTATTTAATGCTTGGTATATTGTTTATTAAGAGCTTGCTTTGATTAGAATCGGTAATTGCTTGTGCTGTCATAGCTTAGCATGATCCTAGTAGAACTAGCTACAACCTGGCAGACGGGTTATACCCATTGTCTTAGGCATTAAGCTTGTTTGTTTTTGCATGTTAATTTTTGTCGCTAAATAAATGCTCTTATTCATTCATTCATTCATATATATATATATATATATATATATATATATATATATATATATATATATATATATATACACATGTATATTTGGTTTTAAACATGTGTTTTAAGGGAAGTAAATAAAAAAACACAAAATATGAAAAAATTGGCATTGGCCCTTTTAGAACCAAGCCACAGAATTATATCTTCAATCAATAAGATAGAATTTATCACTTACTTCTTGCACTTACAATTTACATTATTTATTTTATTAATAATTAGTATTTATTAGCAACATATGTAACATACCCAACTTGAGCAATTGCAGCAGCAAACAGGTCAGGTCTTTGATTAACAGTTGCTCCAACCAATAGACCCCCATTTGAACCACCTTGGATGGCTAGCAAATTTTTATTTGTGTAATTTTCTGCAATTAAATATTCACCAGCAGCAACAAAGTCATCAAAAGAATTTTGTTTATTTAATAGCCTTCCTCCGTCATGCCATTTTTCACCATATTCTCTGTATGAAAAAAATTGTTGGTAAGAATTTTATCTTAAGGCTTAAGAATCTTGTATTGAAGCTTTAATTTTTTTTAAAAAAAGCAGTGATGGGGAAAACCAATTTTTGTCTTAAAACTAATAATATGAAAATCCACAGTTTTATTTTCAATATTTTGCCTGCAAAATAGAAAGCAATTGTAACAAGTGCAATTCTTTTGCAAAATATCTAATTTTTGTTTTATATACAGACCATGTGCCTCTGATTATACAAAATTAACTATAGAAATCAAAATAAAATATAAGTAAAATATTAAATATATCGTTTGAAGATAAGTTTTAAAATAATATTAGTGTTTTCCTCCTTATATACACATAAGAGTTAATCTTAGAAGAAAGAAAACAATTCAAAAGAATGTAAAAAATTAGCCAATTACAGAAAGAGAGCAGTTTGATAAACATTATTCAAGTTTCAGAGATTTTTGTAAGCATACCTTACCTTAAAGACCTCTTCAGGGGCTTTCCTTGTTAGGAAGTCCCTCAAGAGGAGCGATGGCAAAGCAAAAACATGGACGGCATAAAATGCAAAATAAACTAGTAAAAACAAAAGGTTTACTACTTTATCAATGCTTTCGAAAGAAACAAGAAGAAAGTGATTTATATATATATATATATATATATATATATATATATATATATATATATGTATATATATATATATATATAAATTTAATTAGAGTCGCCTGCCTATGAAGATTATATAAATATTTTGATTAAGAGTGGTCATGGCAAAAAGAAAATGTCAAAAAATTAATATTTATAAAATAGCCGAGTATATAGAGGCTTCAAATTGAGCTCGAGCTAACAATTTTTTTTAATATCATTAGGTATGGTGTGAGTATGCTGAAACCGAGTTTTCAACCTCCAAGGGGGAGAGAACTTTTGGCAGGCGGAAAACTGTTGATTTTGGGTAAAAACCTTTAAATAGGGATGAAATTGTGCCTCAAATGAGCTTGCCTTTTTTTGGAGTGTTATTGATGCTCTTCAGCTTTTAGAGAGGGAGTATCAAAAGAATTGATGAATCCAAGCTGTAACTCGTTAAAAGTGGGCTCACCACAGTTTTTTGCAAAATTGAAAAAAAAAATTGTAGTTTTTTGGCAAGTGATCGCGGCAATTTTACTTGGCCGAATTTGGACTTTGACCAGCTCATTTGACACAAAATTTAATGCTCTTTAATCGCTACTTGAAGTTTTTGTTTACCCGAATTCAACGGTTCTCAAATTAATGAAGAAAAACTGAAAAAAGTGCTAACATTTCATGGTTTTTCACCTGCCATAAGTTCTCCCTACCAGCTTTTGAGGTCGAAAGCTTGATTTTAGCATGCACCATACCTAACGATATTAAGAAAAATCTTCTGGGGAATTAATGTTAGCTCGACCCCCTCTATCTACTGGGCTAAAAGTAGTTATTAAAAAACAAAAGTATAAGCTGCATAACATACTCAAAACTGTGGTTTATTTTTAATAAAAATACAGCATTCAGGTTCTATCTATTTTTGTAAAATAATGGCTATCTGTTGCTTCCAAAGTTATTAAAGATTGAAATACCGAAATGTTGGAACAGGCAGTAGCCGGGAGGGAGGCGTAGAGGGAATTTTTAGTTTAGATAGAAAGCCCCATTTTTTTTTATATAAAAAAAGAGAAAATTAAAAATGTGAATTTTACCATGGAACCACTGTTTTGTGTTGTCAAATTTTTGTAAAATTTATGAACTGCAGATTTTATTTAAATATCTGCTCCCATCTAACACAAATTAAAAGCAACGCCAAACATGTTAGGTAATTTTAAATTCAATTCTGTTAACAAAATATGAAAGCTATTTTGGAGGACTCACAAATTGATCATTTAAATAATAATAGTAAAATAAGAAAGAATCATTTAAATAAAGCAATAAGTAAAACAGTGTCTCCAAATATGATACATAAAATGTACCTATATATACTCAGTGCAGGTACTTTACATCACTCTCATAAGCATCAAAGATTTCAGCAAATTATAATTACCCTCCTCCTCTTATATTTGCAGATGCCAAGATCCCATTAAAATATTGTATAAAGACAAGTCTTATAGTTGAAAACATTGGTAAAAGGTTAATGTTAAATCCACCATAGCCATAAAGTAAGCAGGGATTCTTGCCATTTTTTTCCAAACCCTAAAATAAAGAAAGGAATATATATTTTTGTGGTTTGCTGCATTGGCCGTAAAGGTCATTAGCACCAGAATATAATGGAAAATGAATGACTTGAATTCAAGTTTTAATAAATGGTAAAAAAAGTACACTCATTCATTTCTCTGATTGTAAATGTACATATACATAAAAAATCAAGGGAAACAAGCGAAACTATTTTCAAAGTGATATCTGTAAACATTTTCGAGAAAAGTGGATAAAAATAACTTTTTAAAATATTTTCGGTTGGGATACTTAGAATTGTTGGATTCAATTGAAATATTTTCTAGATGTTTTAAATTCTTCTAAACTCAAATATTTAAATTTTTGTTACATTAGGAGTTAAAGAAGTATTAAAAAAAAAAAAAAAAAAAAAAAAAAAAAAAAAAAAAGAAGTATTAATAGGCATGATAAGTATTGGGATCTTCATATATTTTCTTAAATATCTCAAAAAGGTTAGAAAATCATGGTAGGTGGGAGGTGACCATTAGGAAACTTACTAAATTCTCTAGAAAAAGAGACTCTGAAGCGAATTTCAATGGGGCAATGTCAATTGGAGAAATAAGTGCTTAAAACTTTGAAACTATTAGTTTTGTTCTTTTGAATGGGTTTCTGTCTCTGTTTAACTTTAACTTACTTTTTCATTTTAAATTGCATTTAACAGTAAAATGAGTATTTTAGTAAACCAAGTTAAGACAATTAAAATCATATTGGGGTAATAGTGTTTTCCTAGGGCAAATGTTGAAGAGGCTGGGGAGTCATTTTTGCCAAGGATACTGTCAGTTTCTTGTTGTGGCGCCTTAAATCTTCCTTCTCTTTGAGATATTATTTTATATTTTTCACAAAAGGTCAAAACCTACCAATAACTGCATTCCTTTACTAATGGCACTAGGGATATGAATGGATACCCGCTAACAAGATGAAAGTCTGAATTTTTTACAATTCCTTTTTTTTTTTTAAATTATTGATGTAGTTAATATTGCAGCTTCTGTTGAAGCATCTACATGGCAGTTCTTGAGAAATGTAAGAGCATATCATCCTTATCGTGGTGTTCCAATAAATATTAAAAAAAAAAAAAAAAAAAAAAAAAAAAAAAAAAAGCATCTAAAAGAATGTGAAATTTGTAGAACTAAATTTACTAAAGAATTGACTATGTTTAACTAAACCATTATTGACCTTCTGCTTCGCTTTCACATAATTTGAACAATTTGGCCCACTAAAAATCATTGAAAATAATAATAATACATTTTATTTTATTTTAATTTGAACACCCATTTATTATTAGGACGGGTTATCTATAGGTTACCACCCTTTTCTAGCGAGGATACGGGTGATGCCTTTTCTTTTTTCTAAAGAAAAGCCACCACCCCTAGTGGGAATCTAGCCCATGACCTTTGTAATAATAAATACTACAAGTTCTGTCATTATGAGTTGACAATGATCAATGACAAATCACAGCACAAGTGATAATAGATAGTGCATCGGTAAAAATTGTATCCTAAAACTGAACCAAAAAGTCTCATGTGTGTGTATAGATATATTAAATTTGAATGACATTATAAGATATGGTTTCATTTATAGTTTTTTCTTTACATTGTAGAGTAATTTGACTTTATATGGAATTATTGTACTATTTTAGTGTAAATTAAAAAAAAAGCACTTACCTTTTTATGTACAAGGAACATTGGAACTTTGGTACCATCTTTGCTAGTATAAAAAACTTGTTCTTCAACAAATAAATTAGGATCATAATCTGGTAACGATATTTGCCTAAAAACCTTAAATATAAAATGCGTATGTAGAGAAAGAAAACAGAGGCATTACAACTGTACAGCTGTAAATCAAACTAATTAATTACCTCTTCTTACCTCTGGATCAGGAATCGGGGACTGACTGAGATCACATCTAAAAATAGTGCCAGGACTAGTAAATGATATAAACGTATAAAATAGTTCATGGTGTTTTTTAGTTCCAGATATTCCTGAAACAGTTCCCAATGGCACTGGAACTTTCTTCAATAGGGAGCCATCTTTTAAACTGTGGATATTAATTATGTTCTAAAAAAAGTGTTTATAAACATAACTGTAGTTATCAAAAGTGGTTCAGAAAGTAATATATAGGTAATAAAAGAAATTACCTTGACATCGTGAACATAACAGAGAACAAGCTTGTCTTGTGCAACGCAGACTGCCTGCTCTAGAACGTCGGAAAGGTGCTCAGGTACTAATGTAATCCAATTTTCAGGAGCAGGGTTTTCAAAATCAATAACAATCAATCTGTAATTTGGAGCATCCTTATTTGTGCGGAAAACAAACTTGCTTCCTGTATTGGCAATGAACTGAAAAACAATTATTAATAAATGAAATAGACGATTGATTTCTTTTTTTTTTCTCAAAGAACTTCCATTCTCTGAAAATACCCCTATTTGAATAATCTATATATATAAAAATCACGTGTCTGTCTGTTTGTTTGTTCCTTATACAAATCCACACCGTTTGACTGATATTGACCAAACTTCGCACATAGATACGTCTTGATCCGGGAAATCTCGTAGTCTAGCTCAAAATCTTCTAGGATTCACAGTTCGGGAGTTACGCCTTCGAAAATGTCATTTATGAAGGAGTAAATTCTCCGAAATAGCCATTTTCTTCCAGTGTTGCAACTTCTTCAAAGAAGAACGGCAATATAGATGGAACTTAGCAAGCCAACAAAACTCATTTTTTATTAAGTTTTACTTTCTTTTTGTTTTTGTTTTACTTTTTTTTAAGTTATACTTATTTTTAAAGTTTTATTTTAACTTCTTTTAAAGTTTTACCTATTCTCAAAATAGCCTCATATTCTCAGAATTTGGAGAAAAATGATATTTCTGTTTAAGAAGTATATATCAAGTAAGACAACACTGGGCTCCTAGGTGTTATTCAGTTTTGCGACAGAATTAAGCTTGCAAATACATTTAAACGGTTAAGTTATTAACAAATCTTTTTTGAAACATTTCGTTAAAACTTTGTTTTAAAACATTTCAGTTTTAACCTTTGTTTGTTTAATTACAAATTACAATTTAAATTACATTACGTTTGCAAACGTGTGTATCAAACTTTTTTAACTTTGAACTTTTTTAAGTTTGAACATTTTTTAAGTCTACCTTTAAGCCTTTTAAGTCTATCTTAAAAAGTAAATATATCTATAACATGAATTTATTTCTGTAGGACAACACTGGGCTTAGAAACCATTTTTCTTTTGCTTTAAAACATTTACGTTTTAAGCTTGAACATTTTTTCTTTTTTTAGCCTTAGTTTTTATATCTAACATTCATACATCTAACTTTTTATGTTTCATGAAACTTTTTTAAGTGTCTGCAAACTTTTTAAGTTTTCAAACGTGCGTTAATCAAACTTCATAAAGTTTGCAAAAGTGTCTGTATCAAACTTTTTTAAGTTTGGTGTTTTCATTTATCTTATAGCCTTAAGTATGTAAGTCAAGTAAGTAGAACTATAAGTTTAACTTCCATTCCCTTTGTTTACTATTTTTGTTACTATGCTATTTTATTGCTTATTAAAAACTATGCCTTTAATAATTAATTTATGCCTCCGTTTTATCACATGCATTTGCTTAGTAAAAGTTTGCAAATACATTTAAACGGTTTATGTTTTTAACAAATCTTTTTCGAAACATTTCGTTAAAACTGTGTTTTAAAACATTTCAGTTTTAACCTTTGTTTGTCTATTTTCATATTTTAGTTATGCCATACAAGGTGTTAATATAGAATATAGAAGTGTTTAATTGCTTGGAAAATTAACCAATAAGAGAATTAAAATTATGAGATGTGACAATGGTAAGGAATATTAAAATAGTATGATTTATGCTTTTACAAAGAGAATAAGAGTATCTAAATTAATCCATGCCCTCATATATTCACAAATTAAAGAGAACTGCTGACCAATTTTTTAGAACAATTATGAATATATGTCATTGTTTACTGGCAGAATCTATTCTTGTAAAAAAGTTTTGGCCAAAAATTGTTTGTGGCACAACTTATTTGAAAAATCGCACTTTAGCTAAAACCATTGAGAATAAAACATCCTCATTCTTAAATGGTAAAATCAATTCGGAAGTGTATATTTGAGGAGATTGGTATCAAAGTTGGACAACTCAATTTTTTTTCAATTGAAAAAAAATGGAGTTGTCTAACATTTGAGTCAAATGAATATATTCGAGACACGCTTACAAACTCATTGTGTAAAGAAACATTTGAGAAATTCAGAAATATGTTAAATTTGATATTTTATATTTCATATATTGTTCATACTTCCTGCCTTAGGGAGGAACATTTTTATCGGTTATACAATTTATAATGTGAAGTGATGTACATCTTGCTGTTTGTGTGTGTAATAAATGAATATGAACTTGACATGCTTTTATGAATCTCCCACACTTTTACTACTTCTAAATAATTTCTTATCTCAACAATTTTAATTATAAAAAGGGTCAAAGGCACATTTATTTTTAAAAAATATGGTAGTAATACCCATTATGAATAACTTGCAGAAGGAATCAAATACATTCTCTTCTAGATTTGTACCAAAAATATTTACTTTATTATCATAAATTATTCCTCCAAGCCCTCAATCTTAGAACCTTTAAAAAAATATGTTCCATTCAGGAGAAGGCAGCAACCATGGAGTTTTATATCATTTTTATTGTTTCATAACGTTTTGTCCATCGCAAGCCTAACTTAATTTCACTTTTAATATTTAAATTTATATCATTTTAATGTGCTGTCATGGAATTTTCTTTAAACCATTTCCTTCTTATTAAAATGAATTCTTTCATTTATCCCCCCCCCCCAGGTGAATTGAATTTTCCATGCAATTTTCTATTAATCTAAATATGCCAAGCCCCTTTATTATTGACATATTTACACCCAGCAGTTTTATTACATTTATATATCTGCTTTCTTTTGTCTGAGATATTTATATCCTCTGACTACTCCATTATTTAAATACTGTAATGATATATTACATTTTTGAAAATATTTTTAAATTCAAATAACCATCGATATTTTGAAAAGCCCGCGCAAATCACAAACCAGATATACAAATAACATCGTATTATATACGATCAAAATTAATAATATTTTTGGACAATACTGTTATACAATATATCCATATTAAATGTACATCCAGATAACAATAAATTAATTATTTAGTACTGCAAAAAAAATAATTGTTATCTGTATATATAATCCGGCAAACTGCGGAAGTTGAGAAGCAGGGACGCTAAACTTTCCCGCTTTCTCGAATGAAGCGTCATTCTGGTCCCAGCAGCGATAGAGAGAAGGCGTCCGTCGAATTCCCGCATTCATGGACTGAGGAACTGGGGTCCGTCCTCAGTTAATTGCAGCAGTCTAGTCTCAGCATTCTATTCTCAGCGTTGGTCGAAGGCGGACCTCTCCTCCAAGGAATACCAAGTGAATTGAGGTTTTGTTGGAAGCGGATTGATTTAGAGGTAAGAATTGTTTTTTTTGTAGTGTCGATTATTTTATTATTGTTTGTATGTGGTTTAATATTGTTTGTATCTCAGAATTGTCTGGAGATAAATGTTATATAATTTCATTCACTCGGAACTTTAAACCCTGAGGTTAAGTCAAACTCATATAATAACTCTTATTAAAATAATTAAAATTTCTTTATTTTTTATTGTAAAAATTAATCATTACATTTAATGACGCCCAACGTGGCGAATCAAGTTATAACAAATAAAATCATTACAATACGCTTGCAATTTGAGCACAATATTGTTGCAAAATCAAAAAAAAAAAAAAAAAAAAAAAAAGGCCACGAGGACCCTAAGTGGCAGATACTATAGAGGAATCCGATTCATGACTGTACAGCACACTAGGGAGATAGTGTGGTCAGTACTATGCTCCAGCCGCCTGATTTTCCCCTAGGCTGCTTCGACACCTCAAGCCATTAGCACCCCGGGTATCCATTGGTAAATTTATTAAAGGCTGGGTTGGCCTAGGGACTGCCAGTGAGGCCAAATTCAACCCAAGAACGAAGACATTAGAAGAAAAAATTTTTATTGTTTGCTCGAAATTCGATCTCAGGTGCTCCAGTTTATTAGTCCAGTGCTCTACCACTGAGCTAACCTCGACCCCTCGCCAAATCAAATTAATCCCCCATTAATTTATTTAGTATAAGTCCTTATTGAAATTCCCAAATAGCTTTAATTCATTGCTGTCTATAGCTGCAACAAAAATATCTAAATTTGTTTTTCTTAGATACCCCTATTTCCTATGACAAAAGGGCTATCCTTAAAGAAGAGCTCATAAACCTTAAGATTTGAAAGAGAAGCTTTAATATAACGGAAAATGTCAACAACAAAATGTGAAAGTTTATTTGGAACAAAAAGTGTTTAATACTTTCCTTTTGGCTAAATTAACATAAATCCTGCATCAATTACTTTTTCAATCATAGAAAGAAAAACCTTAGTTACAGATTATTACATGAAAAGGTATAGAACATAACATATTAATATTATATTAAAAAAAACAAAAAACAATACAAATAAAGAATAGTTTCAGTTATACTAGATTAAAACTTATAACTAAGTAAGTATAACCTTAATTAAATGCTTCATTTTGTTGCTATTTTTTAATATATATTTATACATGGACCACACATTATTTTCTTTAAAAAATTATACACACGTAGCTTGGTTAGGATTTTCTTTAAAGTGGTACTACAATTACATGATTCCAGTATACTTTTTAAAATAAGGGTTAATTTATTTTCCACCCCACATTCAGTGAAAATTTGAAAAATAATTTTTTTTAACTGAGCTCTCAACTTATAAACTTACTTTCTCATAATTTGAACAAGTGTCATATAATCATTCATTTTAATATATAATATAAAGTAGGAGTACCAAGACATGCTGGGTAACAGGTATTTAATATGAAACATGTGTAGCATGCCACACCCGGTAACACCTATTTAATATAAAGTAGGTGTAGCATGGCACACCGGGTAACAGCTAGTTTAAAATACAAATATGCTGTTATTTGATATACTCACATCATAATCAGCTTCAAATTTCTCAACAATAGGAACAACTTCTAGTCGACCTTTAATGCCATCAGTAAGCTGAGAGAGATCAGAAAAGTAAACCAAATTATTATGGCAATACTTTGAAGGAAGGACTACAAGCCAACGTCCACAATCACTGACATAAACGGAGCTAGAAAATTATTTATTAAAGTATATTATTTGTTTATAAATAAAAAATTAAATTTTTTGAGTCACTAATAAATAAAACGGTGAAAAATATTTGAATATCCACTAGTAATAAATTTACAAACCATACATACAACATATCATTACATTTGATTTTATACAACAAATAAATTTAAAATTAACTTATTTTTGTTTACACTTGCACTTACTTAAGGTAGTGTAATAAATTGCAATCTATGATCACTTATTTAAATTTTAATGGTTAAATATTTGCAAAGCTTGACCAAAATTTTTTTACGAATCTTTTGACTACTTGGAATATCTCTGGCATGAATACTTTCGAAGTTGTGAGTGAAAGAAGTACACAAAAACCCGTGATTTTTTAAATTAAAAAAAAAATGTTCTGGAAATTTTTGATTTATGCATACCTCAATTATTATTATGTAGGATATTTGAAAGATATTCCTGCCAAAATTAGCTTACCACCTTTCAACATCCAACTATAGCTACATTTTTACAGATGCCCACGCCCTAGTGTTAGGGATAAGAATAGAAACGAGCTCAGTATGATGCAGTTCCTAAGATCGTGGTGCTCCCGGTCCCTCCAGCTCTCCTCGTCCTTCCATACCATTTTTCCTCTCTTACAGTTGTTCAAATAGGCAAGGAACTTCTATTTGTATGCCCCATTGACTGTTTTTGGAGGGAAGGAATAATAGCTTTTCACGCCAGCATATATAGGCTCAGAGCATTTGAAGGGTTAATGAGATTGCCCTAAGTTCCACTTATCACAATTTCCAAAAGCTTCCTGAGATATTTAAGAAAATATACAGAATTCAAAACTGCTTGTGTCAGTAAATGTTTTTTCTCTAATACTTCCTCTGCATTAACCAAAATGTGTACATCTTTGTTCGACAAAATTTGTATGACTTTTGAAACAATTTTTAACGCAAGCCATAATTTTAGAGTAATTGCGACCAAAATTTTAGTTTTTTCTACAATTAAAAATTAATATATTAAAATGGAAATTATTTAAGTTGATTCTTCACATCAGAATATCAATAAAAAGTGTACCAGGAGGCTTACTCAAAAAACAGAGTTCTAGTCGGGGTAATCCGCTAGTTAGAGGTCAAAATTGGACCATCACCATGACCTCAGAAGCAGGTTAGGAGGGAACTCTTATAGGGAGCTCTAGGAGGAGGCATTTTTCTGTCACAGTTTATAACTGTGAAAACTAGCAACCGCTATTTAGAGGTGCCTCATGACTAACAAGTTAGGGGGGTTGCACACCTAGCCTCTTATGTATTTTTCAGAAGAGGATGTACAATTAGTAAAAAGAAAGGAAATTTTCCTTTTTACAATATCACTGAGCTGTCCTTACAAAACATTTTAGATATTTTTTTAAATTTCGCCATTAAAGCATAAAATTAGAGAATGTACAAGGGTAGGTTTCGATGACCCCTTCTTGATAATTCTAGGGCGAAACCTCCCAGTAACGTGTCCATATCATTGACTCATAAAATGGCAATGGAAAGCTTATAAGCCCATGCATGCAAAGCTAATGTCATATCACGGCTCAAGGTCAGGTATATTCAGTACACGGGTACCTGGTAACCATAATTAATCCCCCTGGCCCTTGATGCACAGCAGTTCTATGGTATTCAGCAGTATACAAATTATAGGTCACAATTTATAAAATAGTTTTATTTTACTTACTAGATATATTCTGGATCATCCATTTCAACACAAAGAATATCTTCAGACTGAGGTGTACCAATTTTATGGTAATATATTTTTTGATTTCTATTTTGACTTGTTTCTGAACCATCACTTTTTCCTTCAACTTCTGGAAAACGCTGGAAAGAGAATCTATTGATGATATGATTACATACTCCAGAAATAAGCTATATCGTCAAGCAAAATATATGAAATTGATATCTTACTGTATAAAAAACTCCTAAATTGTCATGAGTCCATGCAGCATGTCCAAATTTAACAAATCTTAAATCCTCTGGATAATCTTCTCCTAAAATAATACATAAGCTTACCATAACCATTTTGCTCATTCATATTTAAAAAAAAAAATTTGTTGTTATGTACACAAAAGAAACTGTGAGTGTATTATGTTGTTGGTTTATTAGTTTAATTTTAATGTTGTCGAATGATATATATATATATATATATATATATATATATATATATATATATATATATATATATATATATAATAGGCATAGATAAGTAATTTAGATCATGAAATATTCTAATTAATTTTGGGTATAGTAAAGAAAATAGTGGTAAGACTATGCTTATGGAGTGAATTTATATCTACAAAATTAATGTAAGGTTGTATTAATCGAATTAATGTAAAACTGGGATAATTTAATAATAATAATTTTAAGGTTAAATGGTTAGTTGTTGAGAATTATCCCAGGGTGACAAGGCCTAGAATACTGTGTTTAAAAAATAGGCTAGTTTTAAGGTAATAAAAGTTTATAAATTATATATAAATATTGACACAGGTTGGGTATACTAATAAAAATTATGGAATGAGAGGGTTTAATGTAATTAACACATACTTTATTTTTCTTCTAGTGGTTTTAAAACGGCCTACGGGCTGAAAGGTTATGTGTAAGGAGATGAAATAAATAAATAAATGAAATTTTTGGTTTGAGGTAATTATCATAATAAAGTATTTTTTTCATTTGAAATTATTTTTGTTTTCTTAAATAATATTTAGTCAAGCCAACGGCCATAGCCACGTTGAATGCACTGGTTCCCGTAGATCACCAAAGTTAAGCAACGTCGGGCGTGGTCGGTACCTGAATGGGTGACTGACCACGTGCTGTTGGCATAGAATAGGGTGGTAACCTGTAGATAGCCCGGCGCTAATAGCCAAATAGTTGATGCACCGTTAAAAACGAAAAAAAAAATATTTAGTCAAATATTTTGGTGTTGGTATAATATCTATGGAACATGATCTCTATGAATACATACATCAACTGGTTAACACAAATCAGCCCTTCTGAATGACCCGAACTATGCAAAGAGACCAGGTAGCAGAGGGAAACACCCATTACATAGGCCCAAAATACATTTTTATGAACTCAAGAGTGACTAGAGTTAACAAACTGCTAGATAACACAAAAAGCTGTCACAGTGGTGGATTTCAGTTCCAAAACGAAGAAATTTCCTTGTCATGAAAATTGCTATCAATCCACGGGGCATGCCGACACATTGCCACGAAAGTGGCTATCAGTCTCGAATGGGTTAAAATAATAGAAGAGAAAGGACTGGGAGACGCAAAAAAATATTTTTACATGCTCAAACAATTGAAGGGTAAATACGATTTTTCACAAATGTTCAACATCCCTTTTATCATTCTCAACAACGATGATTGTTTTCTTACAATGATGGTAACAAATGATTCCAATGTTATGCCTGCTTATAAGAGTATATTTCAATCGATAGAAGAGCAAACTGTTGAAACAAAAAAACAAAATACATAATTTTCTGCATTTGGTATTAGGCACATCTTTGGCTTTCTTTTGATAAAATTATAATTTTTTCTAAACCAGTATTCCAAATTAGTATTCAGTATTCCCAGATAGAAACACTAGCTTATGCTCGGTAACAAAGCAATGAACTCAGAGATGGGCATAATTTTATTTATAAATAAAAATACGAATTTATTCGTACTTCATATATTTGTAAATACGAATATAAATCTTCTATATATTTGTCAAATACCACTCACTCACTCACTGACCTATCATCGCCCAGCCCAAACCGCTCGACAGAAAATTTTGCATGGACACTCCCTATATAACGTAGGCACTCACTAAGAAAGGATTTTTTGATATTCAAATTTTTAGGGGGGTTTAAAGTTTTAGTTGGTTAGAGCAGGCAAGCCAAGGCAGCATGTGTTGCTAGGATGATAACAGAACAGCTGTTACCGTACATTATCTATTTCATAGTATTATTTCATTTGAGGTTAATTTCCACTATGATGGCAGTCCTTGAATTACTAGAAATAAAATGTGATTTTGTCCCTCATAGAGTTTACGCCCTGGGGATGGCTCATCCGAGGTAATAATATCCCGAACCACTTGACACTAAAATTTGAAATTTTGCACGGCCAATACGTTTAGAGTGTAAACACTCGCTAAGAAAGGTTTTTTTTATGTTCAAATGTTTAAGAACTTCTAGGGGGGGTTTGAATTATTAAGAAGTTCCTGATCGGCTCAAAAATGGTTCGATTTTGATAACATTTGTTATAAAAATCTTTCTTCTCATTTAAAAGGTCAAGTTCATTAACCAGTTGAATCCGTTTACTGGAACATGGTTTTTGGAGCTAAATTTGTGCAAAAGATTCCTTAACGTAGGAAAGGAATGAAACCATTTTTAAAGCGAGTTCTGTAGCCATTTATCAAAAAATTGATAGAAATACTTTTCTAAACTAATTTTCTGTTTGGGTATTCAGAAAGGAAGTATATGGAAAAAAAATGGAAGAATGGTGATACAAAGTTTTCGGATCTCAGTATATTTTCTAAAATACTTAGAAACGGTTACGAAAACGGTTGGGAAATTGTAGTAAGTGGAAGGCGGCTATTCGAAAGGTTAATAAATTCTCTACAAAAAGATTCTGTTGTAATGTTCGGTGGGGCGATGTCAATCGAAAAGATAAGTGCTTAAAACTTCAAATTTGTTAGTTTTATGCTTTTCAACGTGTATTTGTCTCTGTTTACCTAACATTTTAAGTGGTTGTATTTTTTTTTATTTATTTTTTTTTTTTTTTACTCTCTAACGGAAACAAGCACGGGTACCTCCACATGGTGTTTCCTGGGTAACTTTAAAGTCCGTGCAATAATAAGCTGTATAAAATTATGTAGTAGCGTTAATTTTGATCATATCTTATTTAACTCAATATAAAAACTACTTATCGGCCATGGTGAAGCACGGGTATTCAGCTAGTAAATTCATATTCATAAGTGTGAATACAAATTTATTTTTATTCGTGTATATTAAATATAAAAATACAAATAAAAATATATTTGCAAATTTTCCTGCGAATACAAATATATTCACAGAAAAAGTTGTAAATATTCACAAAAAATCAAGTGATTACACAAAAATTCACAAAACAATTCGCAAATAAATTCAGAATTTATTCGTATTAACAATAAGATGATATTACTCATTAAGTTATTGAAGGCAATATTTTTTTTTTTTTTAAGGCACTTAACGTCTAGGTTATCAGCGCCTAGATTCAATTTTTTTTTTTGGTAAATTTCCCCCAAGCCAGACCTCGAGCCCGCTGCGCAACAGGGACAGGGTTTGTCTGTTCTGCACCTACCTCCCTCTAACACCAGATCCCTTATTTTGTTTTAAATTAATTTTAAGACTAAGCCTAGACTGAGAACACTTCCTTTATCATGAACTCTAGGTGAAATTGGATCTAGGTGCTGATAACCTAGCCGTTAAGCGCCTTAAAAAAGAAAATCATCTTCAATAACTTTCGTAATATCATCTTATCGTTAATATGAATAATTTCATAATTTATTTGCGAATTTTTTTGTGAATACATTTTTATTCACAAATTATTATGTGAATAAATTTGTATTCGTATATTTTAATGTAATTTTTATTTTAATCACTTGATTTTTGTGAATATTCACATTTTTTGTGAATACTTACAATTTTTTCTGTGAGTTTATTTGTATTCGCAGGAAAACTTGTGAATAGAATTGTATTTTTATATTTAATATACGTGAATAAAAATATATTCGTATTCATAATTATGAATATGAATTTTTTTATATTCGTATTTACAAATATATGAAGTACGAATAAATTCGTATTTTTATTTATAAATATTTAAGAAATCTTCGGGAAAAATAACCGAACCTGGAGGACGTAAAGTAAACATTAAGAAGACTTAGACAGTGTACTCTTTTGTGTATTTTCAAGAAATTATTTTCCATACAATGTTTTAACGTTGATAATAGCAAGCAATTAGTAAATAGCACAGCTGTAATTGTAGATACTCCGAGATTCTAAACCTTTGCATTAAATTCATTTTGTTTATGTTATATATAAGCTTTTGTATATTTAATTTCAATATTTTTTTTATTTTGTGATGTTATTCAAATTACTGATTCTGATTTTGAAATCAGTTATTCAAATTACTAATATCCTAAAACTCAAATTTGTAATATTTTTTGTTTGTTTAAGAGCTTATAGTCTTAGTTACGGAGCTCTTAAATTGAATAAATAAATAAATATTTATAAATAAAATTATGCCCATCTCTGAATGAACATTTTAAATTGACATTACCAAGATTACCTGTAATTACACTCCTAAAGTGGATAGTACACCAGTCTGATCCACTTCTACTCAGGCTGTAGGCCATTATTTCACCATTCTCTGAAAATGAGGTTCCTGTTAAAGCAACGGTCCCATCAGATGACAGTTTATTTGGGTCTAGAAACACTCTTGCTTCTGCATCGACAGAGTCCTGCATATATAAAACACTAGAAAAAAAAGTTTTTAAATTGTTTGTTTGACATACTTATTGAATTATGGTATGTATAGTATGGTTTAACTCACACTATGCATTTAAAAAACCTATGTACTTGTTAAACATTTTAGAAGGACTAATAATGTCTTATTTACTTCTTTTGGAGGTAGTGAAGTAGACTAGAGTAAATCTTAGCTTAGCAGGTCAAAGTTTTGCAATTTTAAGCACAATTAGCAGAGGACAATAACCTTAAAAACCTAAGGCCTCGGGTATGATACCAGTAGTGAGCGAAGTGTTAGAACGGCACCGTTCATATTAATGTTAAGTGGAATGCAGTAGGAATGAGGGAGGACTGGCTACAATAGGCATGAGTGGGAGGGCGGCACCAATTGCAGATACCAGCCTGCTGCTCACCGCATAACCGACATTAAATTTTGCTCGCTGCTCTCATTTAACTTCAAGCTTTTGGCGAGTGAACATTTGGGCATAGTGGAACAATTGGATGATAGTAAATGTGAACTTTCAATTTCGGAAGTGCGAAGTATGGAATGACAGACACAGTGATTTTAAAAATACTATCATAACCAACAACTATAGGAAGAGGTTAGAAATGCATTAAACTTTCCAGGTAAGATATTTTTAGTAACTAAACATTAAAAATATTAATTTTTTAAATTATCGCTCTTATCATAGCCGAGGCCTAACAGCAAACATCTCATTTCTCGAGAATGATTCGGAGAAGCCATTACAGTTTTTACATTCAATGGTAAATGGTAATGTATATATATATTTGTGTGAGTATTAAGGCATGATCAATCCATGCCTTGTACAGTAGATATGATTTCTACTATGGGCAGTGGCTTTTTGACAAAAATCACCCCTATCCTGGCTAGAAAAGGGTTATAATCTATAGATGATTTGTCCCAAAAAATCTCAGTTATTAATAAAGGGATGTTAAAAAAAAAAAAAAAAATGATGTTCCTCACCTGTGGTTTTGAAGACCAGTATTCATGAAGTAGAAATAGTGTTGGCCTTCTTTTTGCGGAGGTGAGTACTTTGGATAGTCCAACATCTGTGTCAGTCTTGCTTTGATCTTTTCTCTTGCTGGACATCCTTTCAAATATGGTTCTGATATATTGTTTTGAGCATCAACAAATTGCTTTGTCTCTTCACTGTCTGGGTCCTCTAACCATCGATAAGGATCACTCACCTGCAATAGTAATAATAATATTGTTATGTAATAATACTAACCTAATCCACTAGCTCTTGTTATTTATTAAAATGTTTCCATTAATTTCAGTGAACATTCAGAGCTGATAATTGGGCTTTAGGCCACTTTTAAGGGACTAGTTTGATCCTCCAAATTTCAAGCAAAAACCTTTCTGGGGCCGACAACCCATGCTTACCCGGCTACGGCCTTTGCTTATAATAGGGGAATAGTTGGTTAGAATCCCTTTAACTAACAGGCCTAAGCTCATTTAATATTGATGAAGACAAGGAATACAGCTAAATATTTGAGTTGATTCCACAAGAACTCAAGACTACAATCAGTCCAGGCAACGAATGCTTAAAAACAGTTATAGGTGGAAATTTTTGGAACAAAATTTTTGACTTCGTAACCATGTTTGGGCTGGGGATAGGAGGTGAACATATCAAAAGTCCTCGCCCGTAGTCTTTGTGCCGGGGGGTCTAGAAGGTCCCATATCTCGAAAACCCTGCGTCCTAGCGACATGACTATTCTATAACAAATGAAAGCTGATGAAATATGCTACAAGTTATATTCAAGAAAGTTTTTCGAGATATCTTCAGTTTTTGAAATATCCGCTCTTGAATGTCTGTCATTTTGGGAAAAAACACACTTTTTTCTCAAATTAAATAATTAATAATTATTGTGATTATTTATTTAATTATTATTTTACGTGTAGTTTTAGGAACATTTTAATATTAAGAAGATTGCTATTATGCAACTAAAAATGTTTTATTGTATTCATTTTGTCACAGCTCTGAGGATGGTAGCAGGAGCTACCGAAAGTGCTCAGCATATAAGCATAAAATAAACTTTTTTGAAGGAACTGGACGTTTTTCGTTTACCTGAAATTTAATCAGGTTCCATTTGTTATAGAATAGTCATGTCACTAGGACGCAGGGTTTTCAAGATATAAGTGAAAACCCAAAAAATGGGACCTTCTTCTCCCCCCCCCCCCCCCCCGACACAAAGGCTACGGGTGAGGACTTTTGATACGTTGACCTCCTAACTAGCCGAAACAAAGTTATGAAGTTAAAAATTGTGTTCCAAACATTTCCATCTATAACTGTTCTTTGCCTGGACTGAATGTAGATAGAGAAGAATTCGATAGATATGTAGTTTTTCGCAGAGAAAAAAAAAATGAAGTTAATTTTAAAAAATAAATAAAAAACGTGGACTCTCAAAGTTATTAAAAATATTGACATTTTTCTTGTTATATTTACCCAAAAGAGTATGCACATAAATAAAAGTGAACCACCTTTAATTGGGAGTTTAGAACTTGAACAATCACGTTACGTGTGAGGAAGACGGGTGAAATTATGTAAAAATTGTTTACAGAGAATAAACTACAACACTTGAAACATGAACGATTTTATACTCTCTAGTTATTTCTTTCTTTAGACATGAACATTTTCTTATCTTGGGCTTTGGACCAGATATCGGCTAATGGAAAACTTTCATTTCTAATCTTTTCTTTTTTAATAATGTCAAGTCAAAAATTTAAGATAATTTTTAGTCACCATTATATGTTATGAACATAGTATATTTTGATTGCCATTAATACATTTACTAGTACAGGATCAATTTGTTAGGTAAAATACAAGATTTCTTAAAAATTAAATTAAATAGAATAATGGATTAAAGCAGGTTTTTCAATTCCTATAATTTTCTTCCAATGCCTTGATTTATCAAATTAATGACAGAAAATAACCTGCCTTTAATGATCATTTAAATCTTAGAAAAAAGTAATACATAAAATAAATACCTCAACACCAAAAATATTTTCTTTCACTTTCTCATCTCTTCTCGCAACAGGGTAGTCAAACTTCATTTTCACGTCTGTTTTTGTCACCTAGAAAACATCAAATAATTCACTTAAACATTTATATAATAGCTTAAGGAATCTACTTTATTTGGACTGATCACTTTAATTTGGAGTCAGAAATTGATACATAAATCATTTTTTATTGATCTATTGAACTCATAAAAAATAATCATATAATTTAACACCATGTTAACCACTAAGGCTACTTTTGTAACGAAATTTCATTGGGAAGGCTTATTTTTGCCTCCAAACAAATAAATCCACATAATTGTTGGTTTATAGTCCTTTTTGAAAAATGAATTCAAAGAAACCAGTTAACATCAATTAAATAATCTATGAATATCTTTACAAAACTAAATTTTACGGCCAAACTAAATTTCAATATATAAATAGTTAATTATTTTCTAAACAAATTAAATCAGCACAAATGTACTAAAATTGTTAGTTTTATGAGGGAATTTTAAAAATAAATTTAGTTTTCTGAAAAATTGAAGTAGCCCTCCAATGAACACAATAATAGCAAGATTACATCTTTTAAAAAATATATCAAATACTTTAGCAAATTTATTTCTATTCAACTAACATTATTTCTATTAAAACCAACATTTGTGGAAAAACACGCGATATTTAATATAAACGTTAAAAAAAGTTAATAAAATATTTCATCAATAAACTATTGTACTTACCGAAATAAAGGCAATACAATATATCAATACTAATTTAGAAGAAATTTTCAGTGGCAAATTATAAGGATGAAAAATTATTTGTTGGTAATTCTTAATGTAAAACTGGGACTATTGAAAATATTTTGAAAAATCTAGAAAAACCTAACCTTATTCTTGCTTTGAAATTCACGTCCCTGATAACAAATAAAAGATGAATTGGTAAAATTTGAGAGGTAACTTGTAGTTCGGAATAGACTAGATCTATATGGTATTCTTTTAACTAAAAACATCAAACTCATTACACCAAAAATTGCGTCCGAGCTAAACGGATCCACCAAACAAACATGATCGACAAAACATTGCTATTGTGGGTCACTTAACGGTACGCGATATAAAAGTTACGGTATTCTGTTTTTTTTTTCTTGTTTTTTTTTTTTTTTTCACAGCTAACAGATTCTGAGTTTAAAACTAAATCATTAGGAACGAAGTACGAAAAAAAATGTGTTTACACCCAAGATTAAACTGTTTTTGTTGTGAATACATATAAAAATGGTTTTACAATTTAAAATTATTGTAGAGGGAATAAAATTACACATATGTATGTAAACGAAAAAGTTTACCTATCTTTTAAAATTAGTAAAAATTAAATATAGTGGTATGGATATTAGATAAATAAGTATTAAATTGACTGAATTCTATTATGGCGCTTGACATACAATTTAATAATTATCATACTATTTTCAAAACTTCAATAACCAAAGAAGTACGTGTATTTCTCCAAAATATTGCGCAAACTGAACTTCGAAGCTTTTATTACAGTTATTTTCTTTTAAACCTGAAGAAATACAATGATAATAATAAGCGTCCATGTATGTATGTATCTGCAAGTCCGCATCAGGACATGGGAAGCGCACAGGTAGCGAACAATGTATTGACATTAACAAAAAAAAAATATTTATTTAAATTTTAACGTCCATTATACTTAACTGAGAATTTTAGGACGGATTATCTGTATGTCACCACCCTTTTCTAGCCAGGATAGGGCTGATGCCTTTTATTTTTTCTAAAGAAAAGCCACCTCCTCTAGTGGGAATCGAACTCACGACCCTTGTCATGGAGTGTTAAGTGCTCACGCCTTCAATTGGTATCATGGGTCAAAAATGACCCGAAGGATTCCGCTATTTCGCTAGTACTCGACATGTATGACAGTCAAAGTCACCAAACTTCTTGTATTCTCATGTCCATACATACTCTCTTAGTTGGTAGTCAGCCAGTGTCGACCTGATTTTCTGTCTTTGTGTACAAACTCGCGTCGGGTCATTTTTGGCCCATGATACTAGTTACGTGATTTTTTTCCAACAAAGTTAAAAAAACTTGTATATTTACAATATTGTAATAGGCTCTCAGGGGTTTATTGTTGGTGGAAACAGTTATGAATATTAAGACCTGTCATTAGGAATATGGTGAAAGGTGCTTGCTCCACTCCAGGTCCTTCCCAACCATCGGCCAGTCAGCCAAACAAGAAAAGAAGTAAGTAAAGATGGAATGGTTGGGATTCGGCTAAATAAACCTCAATATGATTTTGTTTTAAAAAATCTATATTTCGGACGTTTCGGCTACTCATTGGTAGCCTTCGTCAGCTAAAATGACAAAAAAAAAGAAATTAATACAAAAACAAAAAAAATTATGATTGTGATAGGTAACAGAGCTATAGATACAATTAACTTATAAAAGAACATATCGTCTTAAATTCTTAGAATGAAAAAGTAAATAGGTACAATAATTGATTTTAATAGTAATTAGTAACGTTAATTGATTTTACAAAGAAATCACTGAAAGACTTCCAACACTGTCTCTCCCAATTCTTCCCTAACTCCCAGTTACCAAATATTCCGATCTCTACCATTTGCACCTGGACTGACTGATAAACTTACAAAGACAATAAAAAAACCCTACCCTTCCCTAAATTTTGGTTTGAAAACTACCAACAAACTCAAAACCCTCTATACCAAACTCAAAGATCCCATCCCTTTTGAACAAACCACCCGTTGTGTTTACCAAGTCCCTTGTCAAACCCCTTCCTGTAATGGTGTATACATAGGAGAAACCATAAATGACATTCACTCAAGTCTTACAACATAAACGAACCATCACTAATAAAGAAATAGATAAATCTGCACTTGCAAAACACGCCATTACACAAAAACACACTTTTAACTTCGACGACACGAAAATTCTTTCTACACAACGAAACAAAAAAAGACTACAGATCTCGGAATGTGTACACATAAACTTAAACAAAAACAATATAAACTACAAAACTGACCAACAAGGCATTTCTCCTATGTACGCTAATATTTTCCAAATACTCTCCCGACCTCCCAACTAGATTTTTACCATGCCCCTTGGGTATCCTTCCATTAACACCTTTTTCTCCTTTCCTGTCATAAATATGTCATAAACATGCCTTTTGATCCTTACCGACATGTCATAAACATGCTTTTTGATCCTTACCGACATTTCCCCCACCACCTGCTGGTTTCACTTACTTATACCCCAGTAGATTCCTTTTCTCCTTAGACACTCTACGATGGTTACTTAATTGCCAACCTTGGTCTTCCTCTGCCGCTCGCCATTTCTATTGGTATGTAGTATCTTATTTCTTTGTAAAATTAATTAATGTTACTATTAGCTACTATATTTGTCATTGGTATGTAGTTTCTTATTTCTTTGTAAAATCAATTAACGTTGCTAATTACTATTAAAATCAATTATTGTACCTATTTACTTTTTCATTCTAAGAATTTAAGACGATATGTTCTTTTATAAGTTAATTGTATCTATAGCTCTGTTACCTATCACAATCATAATTTTTTTTGTTTTTGTATTAATTTCTTTTTTTTGTCATTTTAGCTGACGAAGGCTACCAATGAGTAGCCGAAACGTCCGAAATATAGATTTTTTAAAACAAAATCATATTGAGGTTTATTTAGCCGAATCCCAACCATTCCATCTTTACTTATCACCTCGACGGCTAACTATCTAATCATCATGAAGAAAAGAAGGAGATGCTATTTGTGTGACTCCAAAAGCGACAAACTTTTTTTTTAAATTAATTATGCAAAATTCTCGCACTATTTGCAAAGATCATTTGCAAATTAAAATGCATTGCGAAACATGTAGCGGACCACAAATGTAGGCAGGTATTATCCAAGGTAAACATTTCTTAAGGGGTTCTATTTCTGTAATCAAAAGATAACCTGTTCACCAAAATGTTAGAAAAAAAAATCAAAACAGGTTATTTAAAGAAATAAATAAATTAAAATAATAAAAAAAATGCCTCCGGGTCATTTTTGACCCATGATACCACTAGTGTAACCCTGAAAAGGTGATACCAGCTAAAGGTTAACTCTCACGGCCACCGGCCCTCCTTAAAAAACAAAACAAAAACGAATAAATACAAAAATAAACCTGCAGGAAATAGTATTGCAAAATAAAATAAATTGAGGATAAGAACAAATCGTTTATTACAACATACATTTATCTATAATTATTTCATGAGTTTCTATATGTCCCTGTAGTGGTAACGAGTTTGCTCTCATAAGCATTCAGGTACTTTTTTAAGCACATTTCCTACCTCCCTCCAAAGGGAGAAAACCCGCTATGACGTTGGCGCGATGACGCAATCCAGAAGTTCCGACTAGAAAAAGTCACCTTTCAAAACCCATTTTAAACAGCTGTTTTGGCAGAGTACTGTGCATGTTTACTGAAAAATACTCCTATTTTAAAAGTGATTTTTAAGTGGTTATTTCTATATATATGGACTGTAGGGATCAAGAACAGATCACTGTTCTCCCGAACTTAAGAAAGAAGATGAAAATTAAAAGATCTAGAAAAGTAAAAGAGTATAAAGGCTTTATATTAGATCCTAACCTAACCAAGACAGAAAGAAGCTCAGGTGAGAGTTCTCAACTATCCGTTGCCCATGACAACGACTGGCCTTGTTTACCATCTCCTCATAACCCTTCTCCAAGAATGGATTGCCAGTCTCCCGATGACGTAGATACAGAACCATCTACAAAACGTAACAAACAGACTACAAACTCACCAATATCATTACATAATAAATTCCAACCATTACAACTCTTAACAGAATCCACAAAAGAAAATGTGACAGACCAACCCTTAAAAATTCCATCGATATATCTTTGTTCAGATGAAAACTACTTAAAAATTACAAACGATATTAAATCAAATGTTACTAATAGTTTTGAAATTAAACAATGCAACCAAAAAATTAAAATTAAACTCACCAGCATTGGAGATTTCAGAAATTTGACAAAATTCTATGATTTAAATAGTAAAAAATATTATACATATGTAAACCCCTAGGAAAAAATCCTTTCAGTCGTAATCCGAGGCGTTCCCTACTCACTCAGCGACACGGAAGTATTCGAATTCCTCACAAATAAGAAATATCCGTTTCTGAGTGTCACAAGACTTCTTAATCGAATGAGGGCCCCTACTCCGTTATGTGCAGTAGAATTAACTAACGATGAAAAGGGCCAAACAATATTTAACCTCAAAGCACTCTACTACACTATCGATACAGTTGAGCACCGAAGGTTATCAAATCGCGCAGTACAATGCGGAAGATGCTTGAGGGTAGGCCACACAAAAAATTATTGCAAGCTAGATCCACGATGTAGCCGTTGTGCAGGACCTCACTTGACAAACATTTGTACGGCCGATGATAATCTACTTAAGTGTGCGAATTGTGGAGAGAAGCACAGTGCGAAGTATCGCGGATGTTCTGCGTTTAAAGGCCATTATAAACATCGAACAATTCCCCAACCGTCAAACACAAACATAATTGAAAAAAACCAACCCCCACCAAATGTTCAAACATTTCGTCCACCAACAAAACCTACACCCATTATAAAGACTCACACCCCAATCAACTCTCAATACACTCATACCTCAGTACAATCAACACACTGTCCTCAGCCACCTAAAACCAATGCCTGGTTTGAACGACGGCCTCTAGGAACACATTCTGCCCCTAGCTCTGCTCCAAAACCTTCTTCTCCTACACAAACTCTCAATACTGACTCCAATAAACCAGACCTAGACCTAAGCTCTCTGATTACTACATTAATCAAACCAATCATACCTTACTTACAAAATCTACTACTCAATGTAATACAAGACTTCTTTAAAAACAGCTATGGACAACCCTAATTACGAACATACTCAAAATCTGACAATTCTTAACTGGAACGCCAATGGACTGAAAAAACGACAGACCTTATTTTCAAATTTCCTGAGTAGATACCAAGTTGACATTGCTTGTGTGACAGAGACTCACCTGAAACCAAACGACGCATTAGTAGCTTTATGTATAAAGAGGGGTTTAAAACATTCCCACTTTCTCCTTCCCAGGCTGCTACATCTCGAAGCCGTCGGAGTTAAATTGACGACAAACAACAACAGAACAGTGAACATTATCTCAGCTTACCTTAGACCTCGACGGAGAGTAATACAAAACGACTTCGAACAGATCTTCACAGGAGAACCTACCTTACTGTTAGGGGACTTAAATAGCAAACATACTGATTGGAACTGCCGGACACAGAACTGTAATGGTACTAGACTTCAGACTGTAACGGAAAATCTTGGAATACACATTGAATCCCCAGACGAACCAACTTACCATCCCACTCGTCAAGGACATTTACCTGACATACTTGAAATAGCTCTAATTCACAAACTCGACATTCCTATTTACCTCAAAACAATTATAGACTTAGACTCCGATCCCCTCCCTGTGCTTTGCACATTGGGAACACAAAGACATTACGTAGAACCACTCCCTCGGCTAATAACTGGGAAGGTAAATTGGGAATTGTTCTCTCAAGAAATGTGTACATTCTCAATTCCAGCTACGTACAATAATAAGGAGGAAATAAATTCAACAATAGATTCATTCACTCAACACATATACACATCCATACAGAAAGCAACACTCACACAATTCACAGACAAACGGACAGGACTAACAAACAGCACTCCTACACACATATTACAAATGATTCGGGAAAAAAACACTCTACGACACCGATGGCAGAGGACGAAAGACCCCGTTCTAAAAACTACAGTTAATAGAATATCTAGGCAAATTAGGTGGGAGCTAGGTCAAACCCGATTCGATAATTATAGAAAATTCGCTGAAAGTATTATTCCTGGCGACGGAAATCTGTGGAAAGAAACCAAAAGACTGACAGGACAGAAAACTGACATATTCTCACTGACTGACCAGACAGGGACAGCTAATACAGATGAAGAGAAATGCCAACTACTGGCTAGACATTTTCACAGACAATTCACAAACGACACTAAAACCAACAGAGACATAGACGTAACCGTAAATATCTACTTAGAAACACCAATTACGACAGTTGAAAAAAACATAGACTTCATTACTCCTTACGAAGTAAATACGATCATCGGGAAACTGGCAAACAGGAAATCTCCAGGAGACGATCTGACATCCAACGTCGTCCTCAAAAATCTTCCACAAAGGAGTATCGCACTCATGACAAGCGTATTTAATGCATGTTTGAGTTCGGGTTACTTCCCAAAAACGTGGAGAAATGCTATTGTGGTAGTCTTTCACAAGACTGGAAAACCAAAAGAAGATCCTGATAGCTATCGGCCAATAAGCCTTCTAAATGCAATGGCTAAAGTCTTCGAGAAATGCATTGAGAAGAGACTCCGTCGGCACTTAGAGGAAAACAACATCATTCCCCAACATCAATTTGGATTCAAACCTCACCACTCAGCTGTCCACCAAATACAGAGAGTAGCTGAATCAATACTGAAGGGATTCGAAGACAAAAAGTATTCGACAGCTATTATCTTAGATGTGAAGTCAGCATTCGACACAGTGTGGCACAAGGGTCTTCTTTGTAAACTCAAACAAACTTGGCCACCCTGCTATCTTGCGAACATCATTTCTTCATTCCTCGCTGAAAGAACATTGCAAGTGCGAGTGAATAACAGTGTCAGCCGAAAAGTAAGCGTCTCTGCTGGTGTACCACAAGGAGCAGTACTGAGCCCTTTACTGTTTAACTTGTATTGCCATGACATCCCCGAGCCTCAAACTGCCACGGTCGCTCTGTTTGCAGATGATACGCTAGTCATGAGTCAAGGAGATGATGTTCCAGGAACCATCGCAGACCTCCAATCAACACTGGACAGCATCACTTCGTGGTTCGAAAGGTGGAAACTCCGGCTCAATCCTTCGAAGACTGAAGCAAAGATTTTTGCACTGAGGCACTTCGATGACAGGACTTCTCCTTGCTTGCGGATTGGACAGACCCGAGTTCCTTGGACTCCTAGGGAACAAAGTGTGCGCTACCTTGGCGTACACTTCGACACTAGACTGACTTGGAGACTTCACATTAACTTAAAACTTCAATTGGCTCACACACGACTAAGACTACTATACCCACTTTTAAACAAGAAAACACCACTCAGAAACAAATGCGCAGTTTTATTATACAAAACTCTATTACTTCCATTACTAACTTACGCTTGCCCAGTTTGGTACAGTACCAGTAACACAAACAGACGAAGACTTCAGACATTTCAAAATAAAATTCTTCGAATTATTTTAAATGCACCTCCTTTTATACGAAACACACAAATCCACAGAGAGCTCGGGGTTGTCCACTCCGCAGAGCACATTGAAAAACTCACCCAAAGGCACTATGATAAACTACCAACAATAGAAGGAGCCAGCTACTACCAGCTTGGAGAAAAGATTGCAACAAGACTGAAGCCAAGATGTTATCAAGACTGCTTTCATTTGCAATAATTTATCCCATCAATTACTAACTCAAAATGTTGTGTTTTATTTATTTATTTATTTATTTTTTATATTTTTTTTATAGCTGTTTCCTTTTTAGTTTATAATTTATTATGTTAATTATTCCTTAACCATTTGTAAAAAATACGATATGTATTGGTTCAAATAAATATTGATTGATTGATTGAAACCCCATTTGTGGTGTGATTAACCTTCCACTAGTGGCGCTACACCTCACAGGTGTAAACCCTATTTCGTGCGGGAAAATGTGCCTCAGCAACGTGATTACATTGCTATTTGAGAGAAATAGTAGAAAACTGCAGACTTGATAACAAAACAACACTTTTTTTGTGGGGGACATAAGAAACCATCGTTTTCGTTGAAATAAAATCATGTCACGTTCGATATGAAATAAAATAATTATACAAAATATGAAATTGAATAATCAATCTATGTGTAGGAGTTTTTACGTCTGAACCCGGCCGTAGTTAAAAACACTCTGCTGTTATTGGTATTTCTGATTCTTTAAAAAAAAAAGGATGTCTACACTATTACTAGGTACTGTTAGTGGAATCATAATATACTTTATGTTAAAATATATAATATTTGTTATGTACCAGGTTATCCTATAGACACGAAACATGTCTAATTATATAAAACATGAATATAAATTATGAAATATGCCAATAAAATATAAAATATGAATATAAAAATCATGAATATGAAATAATAATTAATTTCGTTTAGAGCCTTCTGCTCAAATTGAGGAATATAAATATGCTTTAGGTCCACCAGACAAACCTATGTAATGTAGGCACGGTACTGTATAACATACAGTCTTATTTTTCATACATGTCCATCGCGCCTTTTTTGTGACACTTTTTTGTAACGCTTTTTTTCAGTTTAGTCATCGCTAAAACATATTTTATGGTAATAACAACGTCCTGTGTTGCTTAAATGTATACACGGGGTCATCTTAAATCTTATCCTACATGATATTCATGTAAAAAAGGATAGAAAATCACACGAATAGTGGCGCTGTACCTAGCAGTTGAAGACCAATTTTTATTCCTCTCATTTATTCTACGATGGAATAAACTCAAGTCTTAAGGGCTTATTTCTCAAAATATGACTGTCTCATTTTGTAGAGATTTTAGTAAGCTTTCGAATGGTCACTTCTACTTACCACGATTTCCCAACCGTTTTCGAGATATTAAGGAAAATATACGAAGTTCCCAAAACTT
The DNA here is from genome assembly GCA_946811695.1 of Gonocerus acuteangulatus. NCBI lineage: Eukaryota > Metazoa > Arthropoda > Insecta > Hemiptera > Coreidae > Gonocerus > Gonocerus acuteangulatus. The sequence continues at coordinate 38,954,371 of OX328123.1, forward strand.
TACATGTCTATTAACATAATATTTTATGAGGTAGATAGTTAGCCGTCGAGGTGATAAGCAATCAGGGAATAGTTGGATTCGGCTAAGAAAACATCAATACGATTTTTGTAAAAATCTGTGTTTCGGCTACTCTTTGGTAGCGTTCGTCAGCTAAAAAGACAAGGACAAGAAAATCCAGAATTAATAAACAGAAAAAAGGTTTACCAGTAGGATAAATGATAAATCTATACATACAAATCACTTTTTTGAGAACAATTTGTTGTTAAAATATGAGAACAATTATGTTTTTACTAAACAGCTAAGTGAACAATAGTCTTATTTCTAGAACTTGGTTCTAGAAAATCAATAAAAACATTAAAAAAATAAATAAATAAATAAATGTGGTATGTACAAGTGAATAGACAATAATATTGTCTATTCACTTGTACATACCGCATTTAAGTTTTTTTTAAATATTTTATTCTGCTCCTTCCTTAACTCCAAACGTAACCAAAATTTAAATATCTTTGTTTACCATCAAAATGATCCAGAAAACCTTTACATTATCCTTCGTCTTATCGCCCTATATCCCTCCTTCCCGTTATGGGTAAACTCCTCGAAAAGCTTCTCCTCAAACGTCTAACCCCCATTGTTGAACCCTGCCTCCCTTCCCACCAATTTGGTTTTCGAATGTCCCATTCCACTATCCACCAATGCCACAGAATAGTTGACTCCATCTCCTCTTCCTTTGAGCAGAAGAAGCATTGCTCTGGTGTATTTCTTGATATCGCTCAAGCTTTCGATCGGCTGTGGCACCAGGGCTTGCTTTTTAAACTCAAAAAAATCCTTCCCTCAACCTATTACCTTATGATAAATTCCTATCTTTCTGACAGATCCTTCAATGTCTCGTTTGGATCATCTCTGTTCTCTTCCTTTCCTCAGCTTGCTGGTGTTCAACAAGGCAGCATCCTAAGTCCTATCTTATTCCTCGTATACTCTGGTGACATGCCCCCCCACCATTCCACAACCCTTTATTCGTCATTTATGCCTTAAAGTCGTCACAAATTTAGTTGTTTACATTAGCTCTCATAACCTGCATAACAGTAAACTTAAGTGCTTAATAACTTCTTTCCTAGTTATTTATTTATTTAAATTTTAACGTCCATTTATTATTAACTACGAATTTTAGGACGGGTTATCTATAGGTTACTACCCTTTTCTAGCCAGGATAGGGCTGATGCCTTTTCTTTTTTCGAAAGAAAAGCCACCGCCCCTAGTGGTAATCGAACCCACGACCTTTGGCACGGAGTGTTAAGAGATCACGCCTTAACCCTCACGGCTACTATTTTCCTAGTTAAATCCGACGTTTTTTTTTTTATCGTATTCGTGTTTAGTGCATCAAAATACGTTATTGTGCAAAGTTTGAAAGAAATCGGTTTGGAGGGCGGGAAACTGCATTTTTACCGAAAATGCTGAAGGATGTAGCAGTATTACTTTTTTCTTCAATTTGTTAGTCTATTTTTGTTATTTATTTTTGAATTATAGCCTATGTATTATTTTTTATGAATATGTGTATTATGTTTATGTAAAAAATACATGCAAAAACTACTTAAATGTTCCATAGATTTAAAAAATGTTTTCCCAATTTTATGTATTATGTTAAAACATTTGTGTGTCTACAACATTTGTTTGTTGGATATACTAAAAACTATGGGTCAAAGATTTTTTTAAATATTTTTCCCTAACTCAGTGGCCTCAAAAATATTGGAAAACACAAAAAAATAATTTTGTCGCCCTAAAAGTGGATTTTTGCCCACTGTGCGTCGCCTTAAGCGCAAATGGCCTAGAGACCTATTGTGATCTAACTATGTAATGTAAATATGTAATATGTAAATATTGTAAATAGCTAACTTAAGAGAAAATGTAACCTGTACTAAAAGTTCAAGACAATAGGTTTTGGCCAATGGGCCTTTTTTCCTACCGGTATTTCATGACATGTATTCAAGAACAAAAGAATAATAAAAAATACTTGATGTATAATTGTCAAATAAAGATATATAAAAAGAAAAAAATATCTTTGTTTATATAATTTCAAACATGCAGCAGATAGTTTAACTGAATCCCATTTTTCTAAGTCCACTTTTCTCCGAAACAGTTAAAGCTATCGCCTTAAAAATGGTTTCATTCGTTTTACTAGGCCAAGAAACATATAAAACGAGTACTTGCAAGCATATGACGTAAGTGTAACGGTTTTTTTTCGCTTCAAAAACCTTGTTCCGGTAGACGGATTTTGTTGGTTAACAAACTTGTCCTTTATACGAAAGATTTTTGTACCAAATTTCATCAAAATCGGACCATTATTCACTGATATATATATATATATATATATATATATATATATATATATATATATATCAGTGAATAATGGTCCGATTTTGATGAAATTTGGTACAAAAATCTTTCGTATAAAGGACAAGTTTGTTAACCAACAAAATCCGTCTACCGGAACAAGGTTTTTGAAGCGAAAATACACAAATTTGAATCACCGTTATTTTCGTTCTCTAGGGGTTCTGAAACGTAAACTTTTCTAGTCGGCACTTCCGGATTGCGTCACCAGGTCAACCTTATAAGCGGGGTTCCTTCCTATGGAGGGAGTGAGGAACCGCGCTTAAAATACTACTGGGTATGGGCGTATATAAGGAGGGGGGGGCTGAGGGGGCTGCAGCCCCCCCCGGAATTTTATCGGTAAGAATTTCATAAAACCCTTAAACATAAATTAAATAAGATAATTTAGTTCATACAGTCCAGGCAATGAATGCTTAAAAACAGCTATAGGCGGAAATTTTTGGAACACAATTTTGGACTTCGTAACTTTGTTTGGGCTGGTGAACACATCAAAAGTCCTTGCCCGTAGCCTTTGTGCCGGGGGGGGGGGGGGGGGGGGGGGGGGTTATAAGGTCCCAATTTTCGGGTTTTCACTTATATCTTGGAAACCCTGCGTCCTAACGACATGACTATTCTATAACAATTGAAAGCTGATTAAATTTCCTACAAGTTGTATTCTATAAAGTTTTTCTATGGGTGCATGGTATACGGATCTGCGTCACCTAGCTCTTTACGAATGTTGGATTCAGTACATCATGGCGGAATCAGAATTGCTACTGGTGCCTTTCGTTCCAGCCCAGTACTAAGCTTATGTGCAGACTCCGGAGAGCCACCTCTAAATTTTCGGCGAGACCAGCTAACTCTAAAATATTACATTTCTATCTTGGCTTCCTCATTCCACCCCTTAAATCAACAATTCAATAATTTCTTAAATCCATTGCACCACAGAAGTAAAAGAAAACATTTTTTAATAAGATCCCTGCTCATAAAAGAAAATCTCGAGATAGAAACGATAAACTTAATGAAAGAATCTTACTCAGTGAATCCCCCTTGGAAATTGCCCCCACTCCGTATCAACTTATCCCTATCCAAATTCGTTAAAAAACACACAGCCCCAATACTCTTCAGAACCGAATTCACACGGGGAGTGTAACACTCTCCCAGCAGATAGCCATGTATATACAGACGGGTCGAAAACTAATGATGGAGTAGGGGCTGCATATCTTTATGGCTCTCAGCCCTGCCAGATTACTTTAGATCCAGCATGCTCAATTTATACAGCCGAACTAGTTGCTATACTTAAATCTCTGTCCATCGTAATTCCCGAGGGAAACGCCCTTTCCATATTTTCCGATTCCCTTTCAGTTTTATTTTCATTAACCGATCCATTTTCCACTCATCCTATTATTGCCGATATTTTCACCGCCGTATATAATCTCCAGCAAAAGAAATGCCTAACTAGCTTCTCTTGGATTCCGAGCCACTGTGGCATTCCAGGCAACGAGAGAGTCGACGAATTAGCTAAGAGTGGTGTAAAGGAAGGAGTACATTATCCATTCATTCCACGGTCCGATGTTTTAGCTCAAGTAAAAGACGGAATCTGGCTTCAGTGGGAAAGAACATGGAGGGAAACTTCTGATAACAAACTAAGGGAAATAAAGGGAACCCCCAGGACTTGGAGATCTTCAGTTTGTCCAACCAGAAGGAAAGAGATTGTGTTAGCCAGGTTGCGAATAGGGCATACAAGGCTTACACACTCTTACCTCATGTCTAAAGATGAACCACCCAACTGTATAAGCTGTGGAGTCCTCCTCACGGTGAACCACATACTTACAGAGTGCTTAGCATACCAATCTGAAAGGAATCGGTTCAAAATTGATGGCACCTTAGACGAAATTCTAGGGGATTATCCAGAAAAAATCATTAACCTGTTTAAATTCCTAGAGGCTACAAATTTAACAGACAAAATTTAACATAAAACTGTATTTTGCTGATACAGAATATTCTAACAAAATACAGTTTTTTTTTTAATGATTATTTTATATTTCGTTTTTTTTTTGTTTTTTTTATTATAATTTAATTTTTATTTTAATATCAATTATAGTAATTGTAAATGTCTCCATATTGCAACTAACAACAAGATCAATAACTATGAAATGACAACTTTAATACTTTAAGTACCCTCTTGGGTCTTACTTTCACAGGGTGACCATGACCCATTGTGGTTGATATTGCCCTTAATACAAAACAAAAAAGTTTTTCGAGATATCTTTAGTTTTCGAAATATCCGCTCTTGAAAGTCTGTCATTTTGGGGAAAAACACTTTTGCCGCATATTTTTTCCCCGTTTTGACCGGATAACTCTTCAACGATGAACCCAACAAAATAAATAACGGTTATAGGGTTGTAGAGTATTGCATTCTCTTCAATAATACATATTACTTTGCTATTTTATGTATTTTCCTTCAAACGTAAAAATAATTTCAGTGTTCATCGTGAAATCTGAAACTAAGCGACTAATAGTCCAGGTAACTAAAAGTTAAAGATGGAAATGTTTGAAACACAATTTTTGACTTCATAAATTGTTTCGGCTAGTTAGGAGGTCAACATATCAAAGGTCCTCGCTCGTAGTCTTTGTGCCGGGGGGGGGGGGGGGGTTAGAAGGTCCCATTTTTCGGGTTTTCACTTATATCTCGGAAACCCCGCGTCCTAGCGACATGACCATTCTATAACAAATGAAAGCTAATTAAATGTCCTACAAGTTCTATTCAATAAAGTTTTTCGAGATATCTTTAGTTTTCGAAATATCCGCTCTTGAATGTCTGTCATTTTGGGGAAAAGACACACATTTTGCTCTTTTTGACCGGATAAATCTTTAACGGTAAACCCAAAAAATAAATGCCGTTTATTGGGTTGTAGAGCATTACATTTCCTTCAAGAATATGTATAACTTTACTATTTTATGTATTTTCCTTCAAACATGAAAACAGTTTTAGCGTCCATCGTGATTTCTTGCGACAACTATCGACCAATGAACCATTCAATTTCTCACCATTTCCAGTCAGTGTATTGCCCAAAATATACTCCGTTATGTAAATATAGTGTGCACTAGACGTATAAATAGCACAAAATATATAATTTTGGGCCCACTGATCAGTTATTCACACTCAATTAGATATGATCTTGTCCATTATATTGGCAATGGTTTTGCTAAGACCATGTCAGTGCTTATACGACGTTTGAAAGGAAACACCTAAAATAGTAAAGTAATATATATTATTGAAGTGAATGGAATGCTATACAACCATATAGCCGACATTTATTTCTTGGGTTCATATATCAAGAGATATCCGGTCGAGAATAAAAAAAAAAGTCCGTCTCGCAGGACTGCATCATCTTAGCGCGGTTCCGTTCATATCCCTAGTCTAATTTGGAAAGATTAAAATAGAAGCAGTTATTATTTTGGTTCCACCAGTCTTTTTTTTTTTTTTACTTAACAAGTTTTGTTGTCAAATACATTATCCAACTATAAGCAATTAAAAAATAACAAGAAATAAAACAGACAAAAAGAACCATTGGAATAAACGAAATCAATTAATTTAAAGCTTTAAGCACTTTTTTCTCCGATTGACATCGCCTAATTAAAACTTTCTTCAGAACCTTTTTTGTAGAGCATTTACACAAGATTGTCAACGGTTTTCGAGATACTAACGAAATTATACAAAGTTACCAAAACTTTTTTTGTCTGTTAATAAAATATTTTATTCCAACCCTTCCTTTACTCTAAACGTAACAAAAATTTCAACATATTAGTGTTGATGAAACTCGAACATGCAGAAAATGTTTCAACTGTATCCCATAATTCTAAGTACCAAAATCAAAGACAAAGAACCCTCCCTAGGAAGGACGCTAGGCAGTTGAAAAGCTATATATCTTGGAAATCCATATCTCTAACATTAAATTGTTTTTCTTATTTTTCTTAACCTGTTTTATTTTCAAATACATTATCCAACAATAAGCAATTAAAAAATAACAAGGAATAAAAAACAGACAAAAAGAACAGTTCGAATAAGCGAAATCAATTACTTTAAAGTTTTAAGCTCTTATTTCTCCGATTGACATCGCCTAATCAAAACTTTTATTAGAACCTTTTTTTTAGAGCATTTAATAAGCTTTCTAATGGTATTCTTCCGTTTACCAAGATTTTCAACCTTTTTCGAGATATTAAGGAAAGTAAACAAAGTTACTAAAACTTTTGATGTCTGTTAATAAAATATTTTATTCTAACCCTTCCTTAACTCCAAACGTAACCAAAATTTCAACATATTAGTTTTGATGAAAGTAGGACATGCAGAAAATGTTTCAACTGAATCCCATGATTCTAAGTACCCAAACCAAAAACGGTATTCAAAAAATATTTTTCCAATTTTCTCGAAAACGGTTAAAGCTATCGCCTTGAAAATGGTTTCATTCGTTTTCCTAGCCCAGGAATCATATAAAACGAGTACTTAGAAATAAATATATATATATATATATATATATATATATATATATATATATATATATACAAATTTGAACCAACGTTATTTTCGGTCTCTAGGGGTTCTGAAACGCGAAATTTTCTAGTCGGCACTTCCGGATTGTTTCATTGTATCAACCCTATAAGCGGGGTTCCTCCGTATGGGGGAGGGAGGAACCGCGCTAAAAATGTGTTTTTTCCGAAAATGATAGATATCTCGAAAAACTTTATTGAATAGAACTTGTAAGAAATGTAATTAGCTTTCATTTGTTATAGAATAGTCATGTCGCTAGTACGCAGGGTTTCCGAGATTTAAGTGAAAACCCGAAAAATGGGACATTCTAAACCCCCCCCTCCCCCCGGCACAAAGGCTAGGGGCGAGGACTTTTGATATGTTCAGCTCCTATCCAGCCCAAACAAAGTTTCGAAGCCAAAAATTTTGTTCCAAACATTTACATCTACAGCTGTTCGTTGACTGGACTGATAAAACATATTCTATTTTGGGTGCAATAGCGTTTAATATGGCTAAACCTCTTCCAAGATCTAAATTGTTAGTATTCCATACACCGGAAATGGTCTCAGCCCCCCCCCCCCGAAATTTTCCCAGCCCCCCTCCGAAATTATTTTCTATAATCGCCCATGCTCCTGGGGGCTTTTATCAACGCAAGATTACCGAGAATAATGCTTTTTAGATTTTTTGTCTGTACACACTAATCTGAGAAACGGCTTATCCGATTTAGATGCAGTTTTCACTAATATATTGTGGTAAGCTTCACTTAACATTCAGTGTTTGTTTCATATCCCTCTATAAGCACCCACTTCATACGCAGAGATTTAATGCTTACTAAATGTAAAAGTTTTACTCTAAGTATTGAATCTGAGGGGGCAGTAGTTTGTTAGGGGGCTGAGGAAAAAAATCATGAAAAACCTCTATTGGAGAAAAACAAAAGTGCGTTATTAGACATCCAAAAAGTATATTCTATCGATGGGTTTAGTGAATGAAATTATTTTCTTGAAGGAAATGTTGTCTATTTTATGATGGCATAATTAGAACTTAATTATCTTGAACATTTTTTGAGCAATTCTTTCTTATCCAATAAAAAAAATCTCCACGTTAAAAAAGAGAAAATTGGACATAATTGCATTTCCCTTCGCAATCGGGCCATACTTTTAATGAACTTTTTCGTTGGAAATTATGCCTAGAATCATAGAGTTTAGCTACTAAGACCTGAATCACCCTGTATATCATGGGCGTATACAGGGTGTCCCACATTGAGATGTCATAATTTTAAGGGTTTATTCTGCACCTCATTTGTAGTTCAGGGGCGCAGAAATGAGCGTCCTATCTCAACATGTAGCAGAGCTATTCAAACTTTTGTCTATTTTCAAAACTATTGAATTTTCTTATTAGAAGTTAAGAAAACTCTAATAACAATAGTTCTCATCTGTATGGCTCTTAGTGTAGCTCCTAATTTACATGACAACATTTCAATAACTGGTGTTTCTTATTAGAAATTTAATGTAGACTCTAAAAATGTGGTCGTCATTTACGATACATAGACCAGAAATCCGGAAAACACTGTTTTTCATAAGAAAACCCAATATTTTTTTTTTTTTTTTTTATTTATTTATTGATTATAGGTGCTTCTACAGCCAAGGTCATTAGCACCTCTGTTTGTGTTTTTGTTTTTTTTTGCGGAAGGAAGTTGGCAACTACTGCAATTTTAAAACTACTATTATAGATACTATTTACATTGACTCTCCGTTTTTAACAAATATTAGAAGAACCATTAACCTTAACCTACCACTAAAACTAAAACTAAATAAGCTATTTACATATTTACACGTTTAATCCCTAATACTCACTCATACAATAAATAGATTCATACACAATAAACATACACTCAAATATATATATATACATATATATACATACATACATGTATATATTTCCATTAAATACGAGCACAAGTCATATGTACACTCCAAAACAATACTTCCACTTAATAGTAAACTTACACAACAGATAATTTCAATACAGTTATATCAGGCTATACATTTTGATATATTTTAAATACTCTATCAGTCTCTTTACAGATGGCTCACTTCTAGACAAGAAGTCACTAAGGTTACTTGCTAGTTGGTGCCGAAGCCTAGCTTCCTGAAGCGGTGCGCAGTCCACCAAGATGTGTTTTACATCAAGGAGGTCCCCACATCGCGAGCATTGAGGCCTGCGGCGCCCAACCAGGTGATAACCATGTGATAGACGAGTGTGACCGATCCTTAGTCGTGTTATCACTACGTCATCTCGTCTCTTTGGAATGCTCATTGGTTTCATGGTAGTTACAGACTCTTCTATGTTTCTAATGAACAGAGGTTTGTTATTATACTCCTCCTGCCATTTTTGCTTCACCAGATGTTTCAATAATTGTTTGACGTCATTGATGTGTAGTGGGGAGGCAGGATCAGGCGCTACTGAGGCTGCCTGCCGCGCCAACTCATCCGCCCTGTCATTGCCACCAATGCCAGCATGTCCTGGTATCCAGAGGAACGTTACTATCGTTCCTCTGGATCGTGCAGTTGTAACTAGATTGATGATTTCCAATAACAGAGGGTCTTGAGTAAATTTATTCTTGAGAGCAATCAGAGAGCTATATGAATCGGAGCATACTAATATTCTGGATTCAAGGTTCCCGTATCGTTCTAAAGCTATTTTAATTGCTATCAGTTCTGCATGGAATATGCTTGTATTTGGGTGCAAGGGGACCGAGTGCAGTCTTTCATTGTCTATGAATATACCGCACCCGACTCCGTTGCACATCTTTGAGCCATCTGTGAAAATCATTAAATGTTTATTATATCTCTGACTCGCTTCGAGGAAACACTTATTATAAACAGCCGATGAAATACAATTTTTTCCATATCGAGCCAATGTGAGGTCAATAGAGAGATCTGGGATAACCCATGGTCTTGTAAAGGGGCGTTGGATCGCCATAATGTTATCCCAAGAGCCGTTATAACGCAGCTTAGCTTCATCTGCTCTCACAACCAAAGGTCTAGTTATAATCCGCCTAGTACTATAGATGCCTGATAAAGCGTCGCTCTGTACCATATCATGTAGGAAATGATTAGTTTTAGTCTGCAGCGATGTTGTGTACGTCAATACCAGTAGATTCCTCCTATGTTCTGGAGGTAGATGTCCGGACTCCACATAAATGGAGTCTAATGGACTTGTTCTGAAGGCACCAATGGCAACTCGAAGTCCTGCATTGTAGAGTGTATCAAGCTGCCTGAGCCATGATTTACGAGCAGATCCGTATATTGGACACCCATAATCAACTCTGGACCTGATAAGTGCATCAAAAATCTGTAAAAGGACAGATTTTTCGGCTCCCCACTTTAGTCGTGACAGAGTTTTTAGAATTCGGAGCGATGCCTCACACCTCTGAACAACATGACTAATGTGTTTTTTCCATCTCAATTGCTTGTCCATTACCAGCCCAAGAAATATGTGTTCATCTTTGAAGACTAGATAAAAAGATTAGGGTGACTATGAGGTTTACGGAGTCTACAAAAGTGAACACCTACTGTTTTCTCGGGAGAGAGTGTTAAACCTCGTCTTACGGCCGTTTCATTAACCACATTAATCCCTTCTTGCAGGTTCTGGGCATCAGAATCCTCAGGAGGATGAGGAACAAACAGAGCGAGGGCGACCTGCCTATCCGCTCCCCCACACCATCGGCAATTCCGATAATTGCTACCAAAAAAAGTGTAACACTCAACACAGATCCCTTTGGGATTCCAAACTCCTGCACACGTGGGGTTGACAGAGCGTCACTTATTCTGACTTTAAATGTCCTTTCCTCAAGAAAACTCTTGAGGAACAGGGGCAGCCTACCTCTGAACCCCCACCCGTGCAGTCGACGGAGAATGTCGTGTCTCCAAACTCTGTCATATGCCTGTTTAATATCAAAGAATATCACAGTGACATGTTGGCGGGAGGTGAAGGCATTTTGGATTGTATGCTCCAATAGCATCAACTGGTCTTGAGTGGTGTATCCTTTTCTGAAACCGGCTTGGCATGTGGATATAAAATTATTTATTTCTAACCAAACGGTAATTCACCATAGCTTCCAGGAGCTTTCCCATACAACAAAGAAGTGATACAGGTCTGTAGCTACCTGGAGACTTTGGGTCCTTACCGGGTTTTATGATCGGTATGATAATTGCCTCTTTCCAAGCCTTGGGGTACTTAGCCCTGGTCCAAAGTTGATTAAATAACTCAAGTAATTTTATAATTGCCTTATCAGGGAGGTTAAGAAGCATTTCGTACGGCACCCCATCACATCCCGGTGAAGATCTCCTAGATGATGCCTGGAGCGCCCTTTCCAATTCTTCAATTGTGAACGGAGCATTGTAGTCAGACGAAATGTCATCGATCGTTCCGAAGTCTAGAGGAATTGATTCACCGTCGGCCTTTATTTGTAGGAACTCGTTCGTGTAGCTCGAAGTACTAAATGAGGAGCCGAAGTGGTCTGCAAAAATTCTTGCGACCACCTGTGGCTCATTGGTATATTCTCCATTATTTAGGAGGAATGGTATTTGGCTCTTGAAATACCTGCCACCAATCGCTCTAATTTTTCTCCAGACTTCGGAAGGAGATGCATTCCTCGTTATAGATGTTACATAATTCGCCCAGGATTCTCTCTTCTTTTGGAGTTTTACCCGTCTTTCTATTGCTCGTGCTTTCTTGAAGGAGATAAGGTTTGCTTCAGTGGGATATCGTCTGAAGCGGTTAAATGCCTTCTTTTTGGTCCGATTAACCTCTCTGCATTCCTCATCCCACCAAGGAACAGGCGGTCTCCTTGAGTGGTATGAGGAAAATGGTATTGACTGACGTGCAGCATCGTTTATTGCTAACGTCATCTTATGAAGGAGATCCTCTGAAGAATTAGCTGAGTCGGGTAAACAGATTAAGTCTTGGTATTTATTCCAGTCGGCAAGTTTAAAATTCCATTTTACATGTTTCATATGCTCACTATATCTCCCAGCATGGTTTATTATTATTGGGAAGGTTTATTATTATGATCTGACCGGTGAAGGTCCCCAAGCACACTCCACTGGAGATAGGTCCCAATTGATGGACTTACGGCTGAAAAGTCGATTACATCCAGTTTTCCTGATGATTCTGTAAAGTGGGTGGGTGAACCATCATTGATAATCACAAGGTCCACCTCCTCAAGGCCACTGTACAGTAGGCGGCCTTGAGCGGTGGTCCTTTGTGATCCCCAGGCAACATGGTGAGTATTAAAGTCACCTAGCACAATTATTGGAGGTGGTAATTGATTAATGAGGTCTTTTATGTCATTTATATTATATCCTCTTCCGTCTGGAAGGTATAGTGAGCATATTGTGCACCTTATCGGAGCCTCCAGACGCACAGCGACTGCTTGTAATGGTGTTACTAGACTAATGGAGCGAGCTCCCAGATTCTCCATAGTGTACAGAGCAACACCTCCGTGGCTTCGGCCACCTGGTAATATTCTTGGCTCTTTGTGTACACATTTGTAGCCACCCAACTGACGGGCCGCTCCTAGAGGAAACTTTGTTTCCTGAAGCGCCACCACTAGTGGGTTATAAGTTCGTAGTAGGTAGCGCAGTTCGTCACTATGTTCAGTAAAGCCACGTATGTTCCACTGAAGGAATCTATTCAACTGGGACATTTATTTGTTTTTAAATTATATTTGGACCGACTCAGAAAGTTGTTTCCCGGAACTGCGATTTTTCGCTTTTTCCTTTACTTTCTTTCGCCTCCCCTTTAGAGGAAGGAAAGGGCCACCTCCGTCATCCCTCATATCTCCTAGGCAATTCGCCTCGGATAATGAAGAAGAAGGAAGTTTAGGAATGCCAGATGTAGGGTCTATTTCTTTTACCGATTCTTCATTTTTCTCCATCAAAATGGAGATATTTAAAGGGGGGTTAGAGGTGGATGGTAGGGTACAAACGGGTGGGGGACTGATTGGGAGTGGGAGGGGATTTGGGGGTTTGGGTGTTTCGGGTATAGGGGTTTTGGGGGATATAGGTTCTTTCGGATTTTTTTTAGTAATATTTTTCTCTTTTACTTCTTTGTAAGCCTCATTTTTGGCTGCGCTGGAGTATGTACCTCTCCAGGCATAAGATGCACTTCTAGCAAGTACTCTTGCTTCCTTGAACGTCAATTTTTTTATTTCAGTCCGCATTTTTTGTATTTCATTTTCTATTTTGTACTCTATGCAGTCTTTAGAGCGTGAATTGTGGGGGCCCTCGCAGTATGGGATGGATACCCACAAATACATATCTCCCGCTCTGATTTGCACCTCATCACCGAATGTCCAAACCTTTGGCACCTAAAACACCTCAATGGTGGTGGGATGTAAGGCCGGACTCTTAATTTGTAAAAGGCAGCTTGTATATTAGTAGGGATTTCAGGACGATTAAATGTCAGCATAACGCTTCCAGTAAATTTTAAGGTATCGTCCTTGCTGCTCGCTGACCTCTCCTTGCGGAAAAATCTGCGGACAGCAATGACGCCCTGATCTTTTAATCCCTCCAATATTTCTTCATCTGATGAGTGCTCAAAGTCTAAGCAGGTAACCATTCCTCTGGAAGTGTTCAGTGTTTTATGCAATTCTGCCTTAACACTAAACTCTCCCAGAGTTCTAGTCGTTAGCATATTTTTGGATTGAACCTGCGTAGTTGTTTCTATTAATAATGAGCCATTTGCCAGTTTACTGATTCCGGCCACATTACCATGTTCCTGTAGTATAATTTTGTTAATTAGAAACGGAGATACCTTGGTAAAGGAATTGTCATCCGCTCTGCTCAAAACTATATACTTCGAAAATTTTTGCTCTTTCGTGACAAGTTCTTCAAGTGGCCTTTTGTTTCCTCTTTTTATCTTCTTTTAGCGCGGTTCCTCCCTCCCCCATAGGGAGGAACCCCGCTTATAGGGTTGATACAATGAAACAATCCGGAAGTGCCGACTAGAAAATTTCGCGTTTCAGAACCCCTAGAGACCGAAAATAACGGTGGTTCAAATTTGTATATATATATATATATATATATATATATATATATATATATATGTATATATATATATATATATATATATATATATATATATATATATATTTATTTGTCTGTTCGCTCTCTAGATAGAAGACGAATGGTCCGGTTTTGATGAAATTTGGCACAAAAATCCTTCGTCCAATTTGAAAGGTCAAGTTCGTTAACCAGCAAAATCCGCCTACTGGAAGATGGCGTTTGGGGCGAATTTCGCGCAAAAAAACTCGTAACGATTACGTTTTTGAGTTCATAAGCTTCTAAGTACTCGTTTTATATGATTACTGGGCTAGGAAAACGAATGAAGCCATTTTCAAGGCGATAGCTTTAACCGTTTTCGAGAAAATTGGAAAAATATTTTTTGAATACCGTTTTTGGTTTGGGTACTTAGAATCATGGGATTCAGTTGAAACATTTCCTGCATGTTCTACTTTCATCAAAACTAATATGTTGAAATTTTGGTTACGTTTGGAGTTAAGGAAGGGTTAGAATAAAATATTTTATTAACAGACATAAAAAGTTTTAGTAACTTTGTTTACTTTCCTTAATATCTCGAAAAAGGTTGAAAATCTTGGTAAACGGAAGAATACCATTAGAAAGCTTATTAAATGCTCTACAAAAAAGGTTCTGAAGAAAGTTTTAATTAGGCGATGTCAATCGGAGAAAAAAGTGCTTAAAGCTTTAAATTAATTGATTTCGTTTATTCCAATGGTTCTTTTTGTCGGTTTTATTTCTTGTTATTTTTTAATTGCTTATAGTTGGATAATGTATTTGACAATAAAACTTGTTAAGTAAAATAACAAAAACAATTTATTGTTAGAAATATAGATTTCCAAGATTCCAAGACCTTGTCACTAGCGGGTCTGTTTCTAGTGTAGCGGACCCTTCCAGGTAAGATTGTAAATCATGACCTTTCAAGACTTTACTACTCACAGGAATGGCGTTAGTGACCTTAAGGGTTGACACGCCATTATAATAATTAATTTAAAAAAAAAGACTGGTGGAACCAAAATAATAACTGCTTCTATTTTAATCTTTCCAAATTAGACTAGGGATATGAACGGAACCGCGCTAAGATGATGCAGTCCTGCGAGACGGACTTTTTCTCAGGAGACCTCGACGGCAGCCTATAAGGGGTCAAAGTGTACTGAGAAATCGAATTTTCCTTATCATTACTCAACGTCTGGTTCGTATCAGTTGTATTCTGACCCGAACTAGACGCCGTAGTTATACCATTTCCAGCTTCCTTGAAGGTAACTGAGGTTTTGTTTCCATAAGACATCGGAGGGTCCATATCCATGCGTATGTCGCCCAGAGGGTCCTGCATTCCCTCTGGGTTATCCTTTAGGGGCAATCCGGCTGTATCCTTTATAGTGCTTGTAGGTACGATTTTTTTAAGTGACTCAGACCCCTAATCTTCGTCACCGAGTCTGCTGGTAGGGCTGCCACCTAGGCCGGCAGACCGACACAGTTCCTCCCGAAGGAGAGGATCCGCTCAGCAGTAGAGGTGTCCCTGCCTCATCACGGATGCCCGCCTCTGCTTTTCGCCGTTCATGTAATCTACAAGGACGTTGCCCAGGGTGTACCACGGGGAGGAAAAGCAGTAAGCGTTGACGGGAATCAGGTATACTAGGAGATGCTAAGCAGTGGAATAGGGCACTATAGCTTAGCAGAGCTCCCAAAAGAAGTCGGACGGCTCCCATATCCGCACGTCCGCTCCAGCAACCCTTTAGCCCGCCCATTTACCCCCCGAAAACCCAATAGTTTTGAAAATAGACAAAAGTTTGAATAGTTCTCCTACATGTTGAGATAGGACGCTCATTTCTGCGTCCCTGAACTACAAATGAGGTGCAAAATAAACCCTTAAAATTATGACATCTCAATGTGGGACACCCTGTATAAGGAAGGGACTGCAGCCGTCCTCCCGAAATGTTTATTTAATCGGTAAGAATGTGTCCAAAAACCTTAAAAATAAATTAAATAAGATCACTTAGTTCAGGAAAAATAATTTTTTTGGGTGTATAATAGCGTTTTAGTTGGCTAACTAATCCAAGTTCTAGATTATTAGTATTCCATAACCCCCAAAAGTTCCCAGCCCCCCCCCCAAAATTATTTCCTATATACGCCCATGAGTCATTCCTCGTACGCAGGTCCGGAATTTTCCAAAGAGTAATTTTCTCCTTAAAAAGAGGGAGGAAACTCGCTGAATGTCCAATTCTGATGTGAGGAATACTTAGTGGAAACTTTTCTTTGATTAATGTTCTATGTTTCATTTTTATAAACTTGAGAATAAATGTATTCCACACCAGAAGATTTCAAATAAAGCAAAAGATATTTTGATCTGCTATCTTAACACAACGAACCATATTTCATTTCTGTTAGTTTTTAAAGATAAACAGTGTAAATAAAATGAACTCCATTTATGTAGCTCTAAAATAAGATATGTCTTACACTGGTTTCTTTCTATTTTATGCTACCAATTAGCTAAAAAAATTGTATTCTCGGGATCCATGGGCGTATATAGAAAATAATTTCGGGGTGGGAGGAAACATTTCGGGGGGGGGGGCTGTGACCATTTCCGGTGTATGGAATACTAACAATTTAGATCTTGGAAGAGTTTTAGCCAACTTAAACGCTATTACACACAAAATAGAATATGTTTTATGAACTAAATGATCTTATTTAATTTATTTTTAAGGGTTTTATGCAATTTTTACCGATCAAATCAAAATTTCGGGGGGGGGGGCTGCAGCCCACTCAGCTCCCCTTATATACGCCCATGTCGGGATCTGCGTCTTATTAAAATGTTTTCGTTTTTCCAAGAGTGTATTGAGCACTTATGCTCTAATAGAAAAATATAAACAAAAAATTATCGAGCCAATTGGACGTAATAAAGTCCAATATGGGGGCAATAAAGTGTTAAAGCGGAATCAAATACATTTTCCGAGAGTTAAAATAAAACCGATTTTTTTTAACAGTACATTTTTTTTTATGGAACTCGATCTGCCTGCACCATGATAAAACTTTATAAGTATTGATAAGCGGTATACACAAAACAAAAGCAGGGCCGCCACATGGGGGGGGGGGGGGGGAAGCGGGTACAGTTGTCCCGGGCCCGGCCTCGCTAATTGGAAAAAATGTATAGGTTATGAGCTTGTAAAAAGAACGGGGTATAGAAATATAGGCGGGCGTAGCCTATATTTATTGGAATGGGATCTATATTTTTTTAATGTACATAAACGACAAAACAAGTGCAGTCCCAGGATAGTATATTTCATTAGGAGTCGTAATAAACCTACAAGTACCGAAACTGACCTTTACTGCACCGATTGTCGGCTTTTATTCTCATTTCGCTCAAAACTCAAGATGAAAATAATTTTAAAATGTCCAAAGTCCTATAGCAAAGTACTAGAATTTTCAGTCTGGCTCTGAAAAGTGGGGGCCCGGCTCTGAGAAGGGGGCCCGTGATCTGGTCCAGGGCCCGGCTCTGAGATGTGGCGGCCCTGAACAAAAGTGCCAATGGTCTAAGAAATCGATACAACAAAAATAAATAAATAAACATTACTTACGTCTCCTGAGACAATTGATAACATTATAATTAAGGCAAATGAAAAATGAATTTTATTCATTATTCTACAATACGGTCTAGTTCTTTTGAAAGACATTAAGAGACATTGATCAAGGCTCTCTGAGTGAATGAATAGATACCGATTTACCTGTCTCCGAACTAATAACACAACTGAAGTCAAATGAGAAACCTATTGTTCGTGCTTTATCGATCAAAGGAATAATGGTCTCATTGTGATAGATATTACAGAATATTACGGTGTGCAACTAAACATGATATGGGCCTGACATGCGAAAATGGCTGAGGATCTACGTCCAGGATCGTTAATTTCTTATATTTTTATTTAAATTAAAACAAACATATAATTTATCAACCACTAGTGAGGCTTGGTGCGGATACAAAATAATAAAATGAGGGGTCAGGTGCAAATAAGATTTGAAGAAGTATATGTTAACGTTAATTGTTATGAATAATTTAAATATTAATAGAATCCAAAACTCATTTTTTATATTAAATCATGGGCGTATATAGAAAATAATTTCGGAGGGGGCTGAGACCATTTCTGGTGTATGGAATACTAACAATTTAGATCTTGGAAGAGTTTTAGCCAACTAAAACGCTATTTCACCCAAAATTGAATATTTTTTATGAACTAAATGATCTTACTTAATTTATTTTTAAAGATTTTATGGAATTTTTGCCGATCAACTCAAAATTTCGGGGGGGGGGGGGGGGCTGCAGTCCCCCTTATATACGCCCATGTATTAAATCATCAAAATTGGCGAGAAACACTCACTCTCTGGGTGTATGCATATGTATGCACACTAGACATGCGCGCCGCGCCGGGTTTTGAGTGGCGCGCCGCCGCCGAGCCTAGTCAGTCGGCGCGCCGATTTCGTACTGGCAATACTGGACGAAAGGGTGTAGCGGGTGGGTTAGGGTAGGAAAACAGCGAGTGTACTGCGTGGTAACCTGCCGCCATTTTTGGCTTACCTTCTCTTCGAGTAAACGCTTGTGTATAGTGCTATTTGATTGAAAAAAAAAACGGAAAATAAAATAATTTTAGGTATATAAAAATGGTATTTAACTCAAAAAATAAATCCAGCTTTTGTGGGAGATATTTTGAAAACCTTAGACATCTTAGCGCGGTTCCGTTCATATCCCTAGTGTCATTAGCTAAGTAGTATGGAGAGAAGATTGCAACAAGACTGAAGCCAAGATGTTATCAAGACTACTTTCATTTGCAATAATTTATCCCATCAATTACTAACTCAAAATGTTGTGTTTTATTTTTTTTATTTATTTATTTTTTATATTTATTTTATAGCTGTTTCCTTTTTAGTTTATAATTTATTTTGTTAATTGTTCCTTAACCATTTGTAAAAAATACGATATGTATTGGTTCAAATAAATATTGATTGATTGATTAGCTAAGTAGTAGAAGCAGTTGTTGGTAGGTTTTGATCTTTCGTGAAAAATTTAAAATGAATCTCAAAGAGAAAGAAGATTTAAGGCTCCAAAGCTGGAAACTATAGTATTCTAAGCGGAAATGACTCCCCCTACCTTCTCAAGGTTTGCCAAGGGAAACACTATTACCAATACGTTTCCCATTTTCATACCTTATTTTATTAAAATATTAATTTTACTATTAAATGCGATTGAAAAACAAAAACCAATTAAATCGTTTGGTAAGTGACAAAACCCTGTTGAAAAAAAACAAAACAAAATTAACAATTTTGAAGTTTGAAGCATCTATTTCTCGGATTGACATCGCCCCATCAAAAATTACATCTGAACCTTTTTTATAAGGAATTTAGTAAGCTTTCGAATTTCCACCTTCCACGATTTCCCCCCGTTTTCGGCATATGTAAGATATATGAAAATCCCAAATATATTTTATTTCTTGTACTTCCTTAACTCCAAACGGAACCAAAATGTATCTACCTTAGTTTAGATGAATATCAAACGTCTGGACCAAGTTTCAACTAAATTAAGCGTTTATGAGTACCCAAACTGAAAATTACTTTGGAAAACGAGGTGATTTAATGTTTCTCAAAATGGGTACATATATCGCTTTAAAATGGTTTTATACAAGCCTATGTATAGATATATGTATTTAAATTGTAACGTCTCCCTTGGGGGTTAAAAAAAAAATAGCCCACGCCGCCGACCATTTTAGTCCAGCGCGCCGCCGCCGGAAAATTCAGCCACGGCGCGCATGTCTAATGCACACACATAAATATACTCACCATATTGTTCTGATTAGATATGGTGTCATATAAGGGGGGGCTGCCCCCCCCCCCTCCCCGAAATTAGGATTTGATCGGTAAAAACGTGTCATAAACCCCTTAAAAATAAATCAAATAAGATCACTTAGTTCATACAAATATTTTATGTTGGGTGTAATGGCGTTTTAGTTGGCTAAAAATATTTCAAGTTCTAGATTGTTAGTATTCCATACCCCAGAAATGACCCCTCGAAATTATTTCTTATATAACGCCCATGTATGCTGTCTAATAGTGAGCCAAGAGGGAAGAGGCACATCAAGCTATAATATATATCGTCCCTGCCATGTCAAACTATCGAATATGAAAAATCTCGTTTTTATATTAGGGACTTAACTCTTGGAATGTGAACGATACGGCTTGTCCCAACTCTAACCCCTTTACAGAATAGTCTTTAATGCCTTAAATAAACTATCGAATAAGACCATTTTTCAATATATTACTTCGTCAATGAATAGAATATGTTCGTTCCTATTTTGCTCTGATTTTCATATTCGATAGTTTGTAGGCGAAACTGGGGGAATACCACAATATACCCAGTATTCAGAATGTTTTTGATGTTCTTGTACCCAGAGCAAACCTCCCCCTCCTGACTAAAATTTTTTTTCCTATTTTTATTGAAATGAGAATGTTTTTTATCCATTATATTTTTTACTTTTCTAAAATGCTTATGTTATCAAAGCATTTGTATAACATGATAAGTCAAAGCAGTTTTATTTCCTGTTATCAATATTCAGAGCATGCTTTTTAATTCTGTTTCAAGCTAGCAGGGAAGAGAATAAATATATTTAAAGTGTGAAATGAATTTTCATTGACCTTTACCCAATTTCAAAAATTCTTAAATCAGAATTCCTGAAGTTATTTAATGTGTTATTACTTAAGTCACAGATTTAATGTGTGATTTAAAGATCACAGACCAATTGCTAATGATATCTCTTTGGATAAGTGGGAACAGTTTTTCCTTTCGAAATATCCTCTGAATATAAATAATAATGTTCATTTTTTTGGAGTCGGTATCCCTTTTCTGGATGATTGCTTTACTACAGAAGAAATCGTAGCAAGTATATCTAAATTAAAAAATGGCACTAGCCCAGGCCCTGATAATATCTCCAATGAATTTTACAAAAGTTTTCCGCAAAATTGGATTTTGTACATTGTGAGCTTATTTAATAAAATAATGTTATCAGAAATATTTCCCAAACAGTGGTCAGAGTCGAAAATGATAATGTTTTACAAAAAAGGGGATAAAAGTGATCCTGAAAATTACCGTGGGATATCTCTTACAAACTGCATTCTTAAGATATTCTCCCAAGCTATCCTTAACCGCATAGTGACAT
Source organism: Gonocerus acuteangulatus (assembly GCA_946811695.1). Taxonomy (NCBI): domain Eukaryota; kingdom Metazoa; phylum Arthropoda; class Insecta; order Hemiptera; family Coreidae; genus Gonocerus; species Gonocerus acuteangulatus. The sequence continues at coordinate 38,975,544 of OX328123.1, forward strand.
GGGATGATGAAGTTAGAGCTCTGCCAGAATGTCAAGCTGGCTTTAGAAAACAACGAGGCTGTATGGACAACATTTTCGTTTTGATGTCGATAGTACAGATACATCTTCGTCTTCCTAAGAGATCGGTATATGCAGCATTCATAGACTTCAAACAAGCGTTTGACTCAGTACCGCGGTTGAAATTATGGTATAAGCTGCATGATCTAGGTCTAAGTCCAAAAATAATAAGACTGTTGAAACATTTGTATGAGAAGACTAATTTCCAATTAGTTTCAAAAGGCGAATGTTCCAAATATATAAAAGCTACGAAAGGAGTAATGCAAGGAGAGGTCTTAAGTCCATATTTATTCTCATTATTTTTATACGATATTAATAACTTCTTCAAAAGCCAAGGTGCTTCAGGTCTTAGCATTGATGGCTACAACGAAGTATTGTTACTTCTATACGCAGATGACCTGATAATTCTCTCTGACAACCCAGTCGATTTGAACTCAAAGTTAAGGATTCTGGAAAAATATTGTGTAAAAAATGATCTCATTGTCAACTCTCTTAAATCGCAGATCTTACACTTCCATAGAGGGAGGCCGCGCAATCATCCAATTAAATGTTATTACAGAGGTGTTGAGATCAGTCAGGTGAAGGGTTTTGTATATCTGGGTGTAAAATTCACAACCTCTGGATTATTTTTAGATTCGACTAACTATGCTGTTTCAAAATTTAAATCGGCATGTGGCTCGGTATTTAAAATTTTAACTAGAGCAAAATCCCATCACTGGCACACAACCCAGAAAATATTCCAAGCACTGACTAAATCAGTTCTATTATATGGAGCTGAAATATGGGGTCTGAGATATCTAGATCATATAGAACGGGCAGAAACCAATTTCTACAAAAGACTATTTGACCTCATCAAAACAACTCCTAGTCACATTGTAAGGCTAGAAACTGGATCCGACTATGCAAGTAGCCAGGTCATTAAAGCTGCTGTGTCTTGGTTAGTAAAACTACTTAGAATGGAGGGCGACAGGCTACCCAGGCTCTGCTATAACAGGCTCTATTTACTAGATCAAGAATCATCAAATAAATCTAAGTACAACTGGGTAACCCAAATTAAACAAATCTTTAACGGTGATTTTCAAAATATCTGGTTAACCCAAAATTCAAATATTATTGAGAACAATCTAAACGCGATAACAACTAAATACAAAGACAATCTAATAAAAAATGATTTGTCTAAAAAACAAAACTCAAACTTCAGCTGTTTCTATAAAAATCTTTCAATAATTCCCGGTGTTCCTCAAAACTATTTGCTACTAGACATACCATTTCCCATTCTCAAAATAATTATCCAACTCAGAACATCCAGCAAATACGCCATAAAATTCTCATCCAAGTCCATCAAATACACCATCAACCCCAGACTCTTGTGCACTCTATGTAATAGTACAGCTGAAGAAACCATATACCACATCCTACTCTACTGTCCTGCTTATGACAACATTCGACAACCATTATTCCCATCTACCATTCCACCCGCTGAAGAGAATACATTTCTTGCAATTCTCAATAGTAATAGCAAAGAAACGTTTGTCAGATTTGCCAGCTATATTTTGAAGATCTTACAACTAAGGTCAGAAATTCTGAAAGATTAAAATGTAAATAAAGAATAATTTAGTAATAATTGTAGTATAATAAATAAAAAAAACTATTACTATTAAATATTATTTAATTTAAATAAGAGCTAAGAAGAGATATCTATTTTATTTTAATTACTTCATGTATATTTTTTTTTTTTTAATTTTTTATTTCACATAATTATATTTAAGAAAAGAAATTATATTTAAGAATAATTATATTATATAAGAAAAGAACTTACATTGTGTTAATGTTTTATATTAGTGTTTTATTTTTGTAACCTCACCTATGAATAATTTAATATTACTAACGTAGTAACTAACGGAATTATATAAGTGCTATGAGTTGTAACTCAAAAGCAAATAAATAAATTGAAATTGAATTGTTATTACTTAAGTCGAATACAAATCCTTTAATGTTCATAGATGACTACTTTTAGTTATTCTTCTTTTTGAGTATATTTTAGCACATTTTTATCTATTTTATCCTGTCTTTAAAAGAACTTTTAGTTTTATTTATAGTCATTTTTTGTTGTTTCAATACATTCAACAGTATATTTAGGTAGATGCATTATCAATTGCAAAGGAAACTATGGCCCAAGTGATGAATTCCCTTTAAAAAAAATACTAATTAGCATGGTATTGGTATATTTTTTTTTTTTTTTTTTTTTTTACAGCGCATCAACTGTTTGGCTATTAGCGCCGGGCTATCTACAGGTTGCCACCCTTTTCTAATGCCAACAGCACGTGGTCGGTCACCCATTCAGGTACTGACCACGCCCGACGTTGCTTAACTTCGGTGATCTACGAGAACCGGTGTATTCAACGTGGCTATGGCCGGGTATTGGTATATTATTTTCCATTAAGTAAATGTTTGGGGGGGGGGATTATTAGTAAGATTAAACAAATATTTAAATATGCATTGGTGCAATGAACTTCAAAGTGTAGTAAAAAAAAAACAATAAAATCATTTGTAATGAGGGTTGGGAGTATATAACCTACGTGAATCTTTATAGATCTTCACTTCTTTCAATTCGGTGTTTTTGTACGATTTAGTACTGTTTATAAAATAATTTGCATCTACTTTTTTTTATTTAAATATTTTCTTTTAAATGAATGGTTTCTTGCTCATTGACCAATGATTGTCAGCGATCCATTTGATGCCATGTCGGAGTTAATTTAGAGTAAGAAAATGGGAAAATTATATATTTCTTCTCTGTCATAATTTCGGAATACTCTTTTTAAGAAAGAGCATTGATTTGTCAGTCCCTTCGTTTATAAGTGCAGACAAATGATCTATCCCAATAAGAGATTTATGTATTTTTCACTTAAAAAATAATCTATAACGTTACAAAATTATTAATATTAAGGCTGTTCCAATTAAGAAAAACATTTATAGGAACATGTAATTTTTGCCTAAAGTGATCTGTTGAAAACAAATATAGTTAACTAACTTGCTTAAATAAAATGTTGATTTATCTGTAAGTCTTTTATGAAATAAAACACATGCATTTCAGAAGCCTTGGCAAAATACTACACTTTCATTTCAGAAACCAAAGCAAGAAATTAAAAGTAAATACTCCTGTTAATACTTGATTGTATTCCTTTTTATAAATATGTTTGTGCTTTGAAAAGAGAAGTATTGTTTTGAGAAAATATATTCTGCAATCTTTGAATTAAGGGACTCTATATATGTATATATTTAAAAAAAAAAAAAAAAGGTACTAATATCTTGAATACTTGGCTTAGAAATTAAATACCTTCATTCATACAGCTTTGAATTAATTGATATTGTTTTAGTACAGTACTTCAGTCATGCCTCAGTCCTCAATGGATTACACTTTCTGATTCACACCCATAGGTAGAAAGATAAGATAAGTCGACAGCTCAGATACCTTATTTATTTTGTAGGTTCCATTTGTACAAATATTTTGAATTTAGAGTTGTTTTATATAAAATTTTGAATTGCACAGATGCAACCTATAGGGTGAGTTTTATATTCAATATAACAATCAGAAGCAATTGTTGCTTTGTAAAAACCATTCTTAAATCTTGAACGTAAACAGAAATTTATGTTTTTCAGTATTTTTGTGTTTTTTATGGCAGTACACTGCTGTATAGCAGTTTATTGTCCACATTATTGTCGCTGTCTAATATCACAGGGGCTTCGTCATGTTCAATGTATTGGAAGAGGTCTTATATCCGTCGAATTAGATGTACCTAGAACAGTTCAGTGGCTTGAATTATCAAATAATTCCATATATGAATTAAGAGACCACATCTTCGAAGTAAGTAATTCCTGAATTGGCTAAAAAAAACCTTTGATTTAAATAATACATGAATAATAGGATTTTTGAATGAATTTGATTTTATTAAGATAAAATATGGAACCCTGCTTTACCTCCCTTTTATGAAAGAGCAGTCCTCAAAGAGAATCAAGTGTTTGATTTTAACAAACGTGTCAGTTTCACACACAATTGACTTAACATTTCCATGCTTGCCAAACTCACCAACAAAAGCAATTTCCACAGAAATTTGTTTATTGGCTTCAAAAGTCTTTAAAAAATTGTATTTCTTACTCAGGAAAACTTTTTTATACTTTTGAATCTTTTTGATTTCTCCAAACAAATTAATGAAATTGAATAGAGCCAATTAAAAGGAGATACAAAGTGAAAAGAACAAACAATAATAAAGTTCATAATAGTACCATAAAATTGTGATAATTCCACTTAAACTTCATTCAATTATTATTTTTTTTTTAAATAAGCTTAATTATATAAGCTTAATATTAATTTATATAAGCTTATTTTTCAACAATGATAGATCTTCAATAGTATCACGGAGATTTTTGAGCATGTGGGAGAGCAAACAGACAGACACACACACATATATATATATATATATATATATATATATATATATATATATATATATATATATATATATAACTTTGTACCATCGTTTTTTTCATGATTATGTGTTCTGAAACCTGAAATTTTCTAGTTGGCACTTCTGGATTGTGACATGAGGTCAACCTCATAAGCAGATTTCCTCCTTATGGAGGGTTGAAGAAAACTCGAACAGGAATAAATAAATATCCTGGTTTTTTTTTTATTCTAATAATTTAGATTTATAGGAAACTCAAAATTAAAGGGGGGCGGACCATCCAGTCAGTGGTTAAGGTTTAAATATGTAGTCTTCCTTGTACAGGCTTTAATGTATTTAATAATGCTAAGTATACAATGTTTTTTTCATGACACCTTTTTCTAAGAATGTTTATTCTATCAATTTTAAATAGAAGGTAAATAGTACTTCAGTTAATACTTGAACAAATTTCTTTTTTTAGGACCTAGGCCTTGAACATATTATGACATTAAACTTAGACAATAATGCTATTCAGTCTGTAGCACTGAATGCTTTTTCAGCACTCTCTAAACTTCGTTTTCTTGATTTGAGTGGTAACCATCTTTATCATCTGCCAAATGGAATATTTGAAAACAATCCTAATCTACAATATCTTTCCTTGCGAGGAAATCCATTACGTTATATGACAGCAAACCAACCTTTCATTATATCTGATTCTCTAAAGGTATGTTACATTGGATGCTAGGGCAAATAGTTATTTTTTGTTGAGTTTATCATTTATACAAGCTGCTATAACTTTAGGTTCTGGACATCAGTAACTGCAGACTAAATTATGTTCACAAGGCTGCGTTTACAGCTTTGCAATCACTAGCAAAGCTAAATCTCTCACAGAATCATATCGGATCTCTTGACCTCATCACATTTGAAAATATGACTAAACTTGCTGAACTAGATTTGAACGAGTACGTATTTTGATAGTACTTTACTTTATTTATTTGTTTGGTGAGTTCCACAACATTGGTGAAAAACTCATTTCTTTTGTTTGTTATCAAAAAAAGCTAAATAAATAAATTAACAACTTAACCCTTTTATTGCTGGCGAATGAAGGGACTTGCAGTGCCAAGTATGCTCGATGCTTATCCATCTAGCTTCCCCATATGCTTGCCAATCTCTCCTCATCTCAACCTCAATACCGTTTGACTTTTTTGTCTCTCAGCATCCTCTAGTTATATATTTGGAATTATTACCTTATAATATTGTCCTTTATATTGGTAACTTTATACTAAACTAAAAGAAATGTTCTATCATGGACTAACTAATCTGAAGAAATAAACTAATCTGAAGAAATACCCCAAAATTTTCTTCTCTTCTCTCCTGGAGCATTTGCCTTATCTCTTCATCAGACCGAAAACGAGGTGCATTCTCACTCATATCTAAGGAAGCTATTTATATCGACCGCACTAAACAAGATCCAAATTGTGACTGAAAAATATAAACAGAAACAATACATCTAAAGACACAAATCTGAGTACAACCCTGCAAAAAGCCGGCGAGGCAAACCAGCTTTAACCTGCAACAATTACCCATAACAATGTGGATTGTAGGGCTTTACAATTTTTTTATAGATTTTAATATACTTGCACAATGTTTAATTTCAATTATTATACAAAGAAGATTCGTTGAATTTATAAATTTGAAGAACCGGGTGAAGCTCTATTCGTAAATAATAAAATCTACAGGTCTAGCAGTTACAAGATATTTGAGATATAAAGCCTCTGTTACTTTGAAATTTAGAGAAAAATTATTAATCATTACAGATTCTAAAAATGCTCGGAAAATTTAATGCATTATTTCATTATGACTTCTTTAGATGCCTCAGGGGTAAGACATTGATCTCTGACGTGGATTTAGTGAAGCTGAGAATGCTCTTTATTCTCGCAAGGTCCCACTGAATTTATACGAGCTAATGAATAGCACGTTAACTCGTGTGGAGTGTCAGGGGTACCGACAGTGGAACACGAGTTATCTCGTGTGGAGCACCTGGAGCCCTGCAAGTTGAACACGAATCAAATCGTTCAGAGTACCGAAAGGGTTAAAGCTCAACAAAACATACAAAAGAAGATAAAGTAAAAATAAATAATAAAGATTAAAAATATGCAATTTAAATAGTGGCTGTGAATATTAAATGAATTATTTAGTTTGGGTTATAAACCAGTAAGAGTATATTTACAGTAAGTGTATACAGGGTGTCTACTACTTTTGTGAAAGCCAATTTCATGACTTGAAATGCAAATTTGGTGCCCAATAATAAGAAAATAATTTTACTTAAAAAGGAAAAACCTTAACATTTAGGTTTAAAGTATTTGTAATCTTACATGGATCACCGTGATATCTATTAACTTACAATTTTACAAACATATAAAACAATTAATTCAACTGGAATAGAAAGGCTACTATTCTAAACAAACAGAAAGGCTACTCTTGATAATTCACTTGCAAGGTTAACAGAAAATATAACAAAAAATTTTAATGACAAGAAACATACTGGTATGCTACTGATTGACGTAGAGAAGGCATTCGACACAGTCTGGCACCACAGGCTTATATATAAACTCATTAACCTAAATATACCTCCATACCTTATTCACTTAATATACTCATTTCATATTAACGAACATTCTTCATTAATATAAACTCCAGAACCTCAAGCATACAATCCATACCAGCATACAATCCATACCATTATTTAATTTATATATTAATGATCAGCCAACACTCACTAGTCTTTCACTATTTGCCAATGATACTGCCCTGTATACAAGCTCATTCAGACTCGATACAATAGTAAAGAGATTGCAATGTAGTTTTAAAAAGATCCATGCATTTTATTCCAAATGGAAAATAAAAATAAATCACGCAAAAACAGAAGCAGTTCTGTTTACCAAAAGAAGACCGTGCCAAGAAATTAATATTAAAATTCACAATAATATAATTCTATGGGCTCACCATTCAAAATATTTAGGACTAATTCTAGATAGAGGTCTCACCTTCACCGAGCACATAAACTAGAGGCGGGATAGGTGCATGAAATTGCTATATTCAATGTTCCCATATTTTAATAAAAAATGTAAATTAAGTCCTAAAAATATGTATGTATGTATGAATGGGGTTTAAGGACGAAGAACGTCAAAGGTTACCATCGTCCTGTAAAGTGTTTTTCAATGAAAATTATTTTGTACTATAAAGGTATGCACTACATATATTGTCGAGGATGCTCTTTAGTTGTAATGTTATATAATGTTCAAAAAGGGTTTTTAAAAATGGTTCTGAAACTGCTATGGCTAATATAATTGTTTTACATGGATACTGCTAAAATAATAATTATGGTGATATGAGCTTGGTCCGTTACGGCATATTATTTAAAACTATACGCAATCAATGCATCTGCGTTCAAGGTATAGAATATATACAGAAATTATTTATTTTATTTTTTATTATTTTTTTTTTATTTTTTTTATTTTCTAAAAATAAAACAATTCTTTATAAAAATGATAAAACAATTCTTTATAAAATGATTATACGCCCAGTACTGTTATATGCCAGTCCTGTTTGGAGTTCAACCTGTTCAACAAACTATAAAAAACTTCGGGTTATCCAAAACATCTGTTTCAGAATTATAAATGACTATCCCAATTACACTAAAATTACTGACATGCATGATGAGCTGGAAATGCCGACAATCACAGACTATATACACACACACTCATGACTAAATTCTTTCTTTCAGTACAACTATCAGACAATCCATTAATAGCTGAAATAGGCAATTATAACAAAGAAACTCTTAGACAATACACCCACAGACGGACCAAACACATACTTTTGACCTCATCTCAGTAAGTTAAATATTATCAGGTGTATGTATTATACTCGTATTTTGCTTGTTTTTTTTTTTTGTTTTTTTTTTTATAATTTTTCCCAAAGTTTCAACATTACTTGTAAAGATCATTGTGTATGTAGTTTGACAATAATGACATGTAAAATATATAATAGCATGTAAGACTAAATGTAAATATTGTATATTCACTTTGTAAATAAAAATTTCTTCTTCTTCTTGATAAGTCCATCCCTATTTGTGCGGACGGGAGTAAGGAATTGTACTCCGGAATACTAGTACCTCGTCACAAGGGAAATATTCCTTACAAACTTCCCCATACCAAATCCCTATCCCTCTGCTTTTCCTGCTTAGAATTGCAGCTCAATCTCACGGTGTTATTCCACACCTGCAGGATCATAAAGCATATTCCCTCATGTTGTTTATGTATTTATTACAGTTAACTTTCGTTAAGTCACTCTTCAAGGGAACGTGAGAAATGGTTCGATTTACCTACAGTTCATCGATTCCCACTAGGGGCGGTGGCTTTTCTTTAGAAACAAGAAAATACATCAGAAAAGGGTGGTGCCCTGTAGATAACCCGTCCTAAAATTCTGAGTTAATTACAATGGACCTTAAAATTTAAATTAAATTAATAAAACGTACATCATATGTTAATGAGTTACTTTACTTTTAAAAGTGAAGAAACGATGATACTACAAATTTTACAATGCCTAAGGAATTAGCAGCCTCAAAAATATTGAACAATGGTAGCAGAATTCAAAATTTCTAAAAATATTACTAACTAATTATTTGTAATCTTTGTACACAATTTAGTAAATTAAAGTCACAATCTCAATATTTTTTGACATTTTCGTGCAGTAGACACCCTGGTATATCGTCAGGCAGCCTCATTGCAGAGTACTTTAACTACTACCAGACAATACAATATTAGGTGTAATAGATTGTAATCATTTTCGACCTGTTAAGAAGCATTTAATGTTAGCAAATATATATTATACTGAAAAATTAGAAAAATACAATTTTTTAATTTGATGATATATATTGAAGTGCATTTCATTATGTATTTATTTGTGAGCTGTATTTCTGTTGTAGGAACAGACTGTCATGTGATCCAGGAACAGAAGAACTAGTATCATGGTTGAAATCAAAGAAAATAAAAACGAATGGAACACCTTGCCAACCTCTTTCTAAGACAGTATTACCTGTTGGGCCGATGATGGAAAAAATGATGATTTTAGACGGCATGAGACCAGTAGAAAGCGAATTTGATGAGTATTCACTAAATGCTTCCAATGAATGTATCTGCTCCAGTTCTAAAGATGATTATAAAAATAAAGATAGAGATATTTTTGATGACAATAATAATAATGAAGACAATTTAAAATCAAAAGAGAGTAAAAAAATGTTAAAACATTATAATCCTTTATTTTTAATACTTGCTTTTGCAAATGGAGTAATAGTTGGAGTAGCCATAGCTTTATCTTTCTGGGTATGTTCCAGATGGTTGAGAGTGAGAAGATCTCGTAATAACCTAATATCTTACAATGTTATAGATAATGAAGGGCCTCCCCCAGCTTACAGTGATTTATTTTAATATTCGATTCTTCCTGTGATAACTTAGAGCACTATCTATACCATGACTATTTTGTAAGATATTTATAAAACATGGAATGTATTAAAAGCATCATTTAACACTCTGTACATCAGTCGGACTATGAAATTTTAATAATCAATTTATTTAGAGCTTGTGATCTTTTAAAAAACTAGTTCAACTCATAACTAATAAAAAAATAAGGCAAATCTCACAGTATTGCCAGGGTGCAAACTTAATATAAAACCACTGAAAAACAAAAAGGTATTTGAATATCAAATTTTTTTTTGGTTTTAAAAAAAAATTAATACGTAAATAAAAAACTTAATCATTTAAGTCGCCTATTTTCATGAGTAGACAAACATAACTTTATTTATTGTATTTCATAGAAATTTATTATTATTAAGCTTATGTTATTTTTTTTTACTATGGAAAAATAAATCAAAAAGCATTATTAGGTGTAGTGTATTATTAAATGTGCTTAAAATTAAATATTAAAGAAACCTTAAATAAATTCTTTGCATCACATTTTATATACTGTTCTTACAAATATAATTATTAATAATAATTGCCTTCAATTTGTGGTTCTTCAAGAATTTTAAATTTAATGAAGGCCATCAAGAATGTGCTATTATTTTCAGAGCTACAAAACCCCTAAAGCTGACAATAACAAAATATATGCTTATGAAATAACAATAATGGCATACCATTTATTTTACATACAATAAAGATTTGAACAAATAGTATGAGTATTGTTATTATTTATTACCATTATAAGGCATACAGATCCTAGATTTAATTTATAAGTATTACAACTTGTATGTTAACCCCACAATGTAGATATGCATCATCTAATGCCTCTTCAGGAGCCTAGACACTAAATACATCCTAATAGAATGTAGACGAACCATCCGCTAGAATGGCCACGTCTCAACTGAAGACCATCTACGTAACAAAAATAGCCTGAAGAGGAATTAGATGATTCGAAACATGTAGAGCTATTTTAATAAATGGACTATTATGTTAATTTCAAATTTATAATTTTACTTATTTTTTTTTCACTATCTACCCCTGTCAATACTTTTAATTAAAAGTCCGTCACGCAGGAGCTGCATAACTAAGCACTTTCCTCAGAATTTGGGTAGTGTAGACTGCTTTCCAGAACAATTTGCTTAAAATATCCTACACAAATAAAATAAAAACATGAATAGTTCTCTTATAAATTTGTAATGAGTAACTGATCAATTATTAATTTGCTTCCAGAGTTATGTTTACACATGGTACCTATTACACTACGTAATAAATACAAAAAACCTCATATTATCGTATTTTGATCTAACGCAGGAACAGGATACAGTCACTCTAGTGGTAGAAAGCGCTCCTTGCGGAGGCTTTGTGAGCCTACGTCTGGCGGGCTTTTCTATTGAAATATATTACAAATTAAACCCCCGCTTTCCGATTGACCGATTCAGCTCATTTTTACAACACTTCTTTCTCATGAGTTACCCACGACGTATACCACGTTTCGTTACAATACAGCAGAAATTACGACCGGTATGAGTATAATAGGAATTTGGGTCCGGAGTAAACCCCCCCTTCTAATGAACCGATTCAGTTTATTTTTACAACACATATTTACCTGTAGATTACCACTACGAATACCGAGTTTCGTCGAAATATACCAAAAATCACGGCTGGTAGTGGCGAAATGGTATTGTGGGTCCGGAGTAAACCCCCCCTCCTAATGAACCGATTTAGTTTATTTTTACAACACATATTTACCTGTAGATTACCACTACGAATACCGAGTTTCGTCGAAATATACCAAAAATCACGGCTGGTAGTGGCGAATTGGTATTGTGGGTCCAGAGTAAACCCCCCCTTCTAATGAACCGATTTAGTTCATTTTTATATCTCAATTTTCTCTCTATATTAACACAACGAATACCAAGTTTCGTTGAAATATAACAAATATTACGGCTGACATAGTCAAATTAGTGTTATGGGTTCGGGATAAACCCCCCCTTCTGGTGGACCGACTTTGGTGGTTAACGAACTCGTTCAATCGTTTGCTAATTGAATGCTATATACCAAGTTTCGTGACGAAAAAACAAAAACTCTGGCCGCTATCGTGTTAACAGACATATATATATATATATATACACATATGCATATATATATATATATATATATATATATATATATATATATATATATATAGATATATATAAATTTTAACGGGGGTCATTTTCGGTGTCTACTAGGTAGGATCGATAAAGATTTGAAGACATTTTTCAAAAATTCCGTCATGAGTCCAACCTCAATAGCTACTTTCCTTCGGAGGAAAGTGCTAAAAATTAGAACTTATAAAGAAATCTACACCGTCACATTGATCTATCAATTTTATAGAAGAAAAGTCGAAAATGCGATGTCGTCGTAGAAAGTCAATTTACGTGTCAAAACGTGCTCAAGTCTTCTATTCATTGAAAACAGAACATTTTTTTTAGCTAGTTTAACCCAAACCTGTTTAAAACAATAAGGAAGGCAACCATTGCTGGTCACTTGCTGTTGCTCTGCTTAGTCTTGTTCCAACTACGATCTTTGTAAGGTGTGTTGTAAAAATTGTGTGCAAATTATAAATTCTTTTCACAATGGATTTATTACCTAGTGGTATGTTCTTTATAAATACATAATGTATATCTAATAACAGAAATACATATCAAAGAAAAAAAATATTAATGAAATTATTACTAGATTGTTCATATTTTGTTCATTACTCAAGTATGAGTAAGGTTTAAAAAAAAAGTTCCAATTCCAAATATTTTTTTTCGATAAGTCTTAAGCTTCTACTTTACTGTCTTGAGACTTTCAGCTCCCCCTTTTAATGCAAATTTAAATTTAGTTTAGGGACTCATATAGAAGCTGAAGAATCCGCGGCGAAAGACAGTGGGCGAAAATCACCTTTTAGGTGGACAAAATTCAAAAAAATATTTTACAAATCACTTACTAAATACTGAGTATTAGTAGGATTAAGGTAAAATGTAAATATTTACTTTCTTGGATCATCAACAGGCGACGGAAGGGAATATTAATCGGACTCTAAGAAAGGGAACATTTTTTCCAGTGTTTATTGCAGTTTTGTTCTTGTAATTACTTTTCCATTTTTTGAACAGAAACTATAAGTGTTTATTTAAATTTCATGTTACCGATGTATATGTAATTAGCCTATTGAAGTGTAGTTTACCACATGGTCCACTTCAAGAACTGTCATTAGAAAATGAGGCGGACGATACTGACTTGTCAAAAGAAAATGCTGAAGGATGTAGCAGTATTGAATCAGACGATGATTGGTGGATATTTCGTTTTTAGTGCATAATATAATGGTATATATTTGTTATTATTAAAAAAAAAAAAAAAAAAAGTCAGTAAAATTACTTTTTTCTTCAAGTTATTAGTCTATTTTTGTTATTTATTTTTGAATTATAGCCTATGTATTATTTTTTATGAATATATGTATTATGTTTATGTAAATAATAGATGCAAAAAGGTACTACTTAAATGTTCCATAGATTTACAAAATGTTTTCCCAATTTTTATCTATTATGTCAAAACATTTGTTTGTTGGATATACTAAAAACTATGGGTCAATGATTTTTTTAAATATTTTTCTCTAACTCAGTGACCATAAAAATATTGAAAAACAAAAAAATAATTTTGTCGCCCTAAAAATGGATTTTTTCCGACTGTGCGGAGGTGGGAATCGAACCCACCATCTCCTGCTTATGAATCCAAGGCGCTAGCCACTAGACCATGGGAGACCCCTCTGGTATTCCTATTGAAAAATTTACAATCAGCTTTTTTAATATGCTCATTATCGGTTCAAAAGTTCTGAAATTAAAAAACAAAACAAAAAATGATAATTATTTTCAAGTAGTAATTAATTGAGGGAACAAAAATGAATAAAACTGTTAGTTATCAACACTTTATTGTGATTAGTAGGGAACGGGTGTTCATGTAAAATAAAATTTTAAATATGTTCATATATATTTAACTATTTATCATGAAATATGTAATAAAAAAATCGAAAATATTTAGTACAAATACCAACCTAAAACACTATAAAATATTGAAAAGAAAAGCCTAAATAAAAAGTAGGAGCTCTGTACAAATGGAAAGAACAAAATTTCAAAATGTATAGTACAAAATGATTAAAGCTCTATAACATATCTATTATATAAAAATGAGATGTATGCAGCGTTATTTGTGGAGTTCTCGATTTCGTAGAAGGTAGAAAAATAATGTCTCTCCACTGTTTTTCAAAGTATTTATTAGCAAAAGCTTTTCGAGAACATGGTTCTCATCGTCAGTGCATCTACAATAGGTAACATTATTTGTCATAGCTTTAGTAATAAGAATACTTATAAATATTTCTGTAATTAATATATGCGTGTTTTTGTGAAAATTGTAGATGCACTGACGATGAGAACCATGTTCTCGAAAACCTTTTGCTAATAAATACTTTGAAAAACAGTGGAGAGACATTATTTTTCTACCTTCTACGATATAAAAATGAATCGCTAAATGTGTTGGTAAGCGCAAATCTCGAGAACAACTGAACCGATTTCGCTAATTCTTTTTTTTAATAATATTCCTTGAAGTACGAGGATGGTTTTTATGGAGAGAAAAATTAAAAAAATTATATTTTTAACAGTTAACGTATTAGGTTATTTGTGTACAAGCAAAAATTTACTATAACAGTAATTATAAGAACATGTGGAGGCCCGGTGGCTGTGAGTGTTAAGGCTTGAGAACTTAACACTCCGTACCAAGGGTCGTGGGTTCAATTCCCACTATAGGGTGGTGGCTTTTCTTTAGAAAAAAGGAAAGGCATCAGCCCTATCCTGTCTAGAAAGGGTGGTAACCTATAGATAACCCGTCCTAAAATTCGTATTGAATAATAATGGACGTTAAAATTTAAATAAATAAGGACATGTAATCACTAGGTGACAATAGAATAACATGTTAATAATGCAATTTCAATTGATTTATATTTGCGTTAACGAAATAAAAAAGACCCTATTTTTCTATATTCCCCTACAAAAGATTCGTAATAATACTTATAGGTCAATTTGAACTTTTAATACAATACCATAAAGTTTAAGTGTTAGTGGAGGGGAAATATACCATCGTATATTTATACGATGGTAACGTTACTCAGAAACTAATTGTCTATGGTAAAATGTAAATTATCTGTGGCAATATGTCACTTGAAATGTAAACGTCTCTTTCCTGTGCATCTATAATATTACAAATGTGTTGTGTCTTACTAAATATGCCTCCTATAAGACGGCGGACATATTTATGCAGAAGAACCCGAAATGCAATGAATCAAATTAATTATCAATTTCTAATCATACTGCCCAGGAACGTGAAGATCGCAATGAACGTGGAAGAATTCGGTTAAGACAGACCCGTGAAGCGCGACATTCGACTAATAATGGTGCAAGTTTGAATCGAGCTGCTGTCAATTGATTACAGTGCCTACAACTGTGTTGCTATTAGACCTATGAACTCAGATCGACTATAAACAAATCCCAGGGGCAGTCATTAAGTGTTTGTGGTCTTAATCTAGAAAACCCATGTTTCTCGCATGGTCAATTGTATGTTGCCTGTTACCGGGCTGGAAAACCATCTGCTCTGTTTGTTTACGCGCCAGGTAATCAAACAAAACATATCGTGTACCATAAAGTACTACAATAAAAATGAAACTTAATTGAGAATAACTAAAAATAAAATTAATTATAATAAGTAGGTGTCATAATAAGAAATCTGTTATTGTAATTTTCATTGTGATTTTTTAAGGACTATTAAAAGAATTTTAAGTGTTTTATAATTTTTATTTTTTGGCATAATGTGATTGTTGAAGTATTAAGTTTCTTTTTTTCTTTTTTTTATCTTAGTTGCTGACCCGGTGTCCCAAATAGCAGAATAAGTATTAAAAGAAAAAAAAAATTAAAGAATCGACTGTTAGGCGGTACAAAGTTCGCCGGGTCAGCTAGTCTATTATATAAAAATGAATCGCTAAATGTGTTGGTAAGCGCAAATCTCGAAAACAACTGAACCGATTTTGCTAATTCTTTTTTTATAATATTCCTTGAAGAACGAGGATGGTTCTTACGGAGAGAAAAATTTAAAAAATTGCCTGAAAAAGTCTGAAAACAACACTTTTCGGGTCTTTTTCACTTCCTTAACGCAAATTCATTTTTAAATAAAAACATATGTTCTCAATTATAATATTTTTAACAGTTAACCTATTTGGTTATTTGCGTATAAGCAAAAAATTTAAATAAATAAGAACATGTAATCACTAGGTGACATTAGAATCACATGTTAATAATGCAATTTAAATTAATTTATATTTGCATTAACGAAGTAAAAAAGACTCCACTTTTCTATATTCCCATACAAAAGATTCGTAATAATACTTAAAGGTCAATTTGAACTTTAATACCATACCATAAAGTGTTAGTGGAGGGGTTCTGGGAAGGCAAAACAATTGAGTGACATTAGTATCGTATAAATATTAATGTCAATATTTATACGATGGTAACATTACTCAAAAACAAATTGACTATGGTAAAATGTCACTTGAAATGTTAACATCTCTTTGCTGTGCATCTACAATATTACTAAATCTAAAAGCCACAAATTTCTATAAAATTACTAAAGTGTTGTGTGTTTGTGACTTACTAAATACGCCTCCTATAAGGCGGCGGACAAATTCAGGCATAAGAACCTGAAATGCACCGCATCAAATTAATTATCAATCTAATCGTACTGCCCAGGAACGTGAAGATCGCAATGAACGTGAAAGAATTCGGTTAAGACAGACCCGTGAAGCGTGACATTCGACTAATAATGGTGCAAGTTTGAATCGAGCTGCTGTGAATTCATTACAATGCCTGCAGCTGTGTTACTATTGGACCTATGAACTCAGTTTGACTATAAAGAAATCCCAGAGCAGTCATTAAGTGTTTGTGGTATTAATCTAGAAAACCCATGTTTCTCGCATGGTCAATTGTGTGTTGCCTGTTCCCGTGTTGGAAAACCATCTGCTCTGTTTATTTACGCGTCAGGTAATGAAACAAAAAATATCGTGTACCATTAAGTACTACAATAAAAATGAATCTTAATTTAGAATAAGTAAAAATAAAATGAAATATAATAAGTAGGTATCATAATAAGAAAACTGATATTGTGATTTTTAGAGACTATTAAAAGAATTTTAAGTGTTTTATAATTTTTATTTTTTGACAAAATGTAATTTTTGACTTATTAATTTTCTTTTGTTTATCTTACTAGCTGGCCCGGTTTCCCAAATAGCAGAATAAGTATTAAAAGAAAAAAAAAAAAATTAAAGAATCGATTGTTAGGTGGTACGAAGTTCGCCGGGTCAGCTAGTTGGAAATAAAAATGAAGAACTCATTATAAAAGAAGAAAAAAAGAAGTTGAAAACTTCTACAGATGAACATTATTTTGGAAAATTGTTTGCAACAACATGCTTTTTTAAATTCTCCAACGTCGGTCTGATCTCAGTATTTTTTTGAAAAGACCGAATGATCTTTTACTGGTGTGTATTTGAAAGCTGCTATCTCCATGGGTTTCCACTCGAATTGCTGTTTTGCCACTGTGAGTGTTTCCAATTATCTGAATATCTTTCTACCCTGGGATTTTTCCTAGACAGTTGATTAACTTTCTTTTCCCAGTATCTCCTTCTAAAACCTAGATTTTCACTATTTATCCCTGTATGATTGCAATGCTATCCATTGAAAATGCCTTTTGTATCTAGTCTAGATATAGTAGGAGACCACAGAGTTTTAACAGCTCCTAAGGCCACTTAGCTTTTTTTGTATCTATTACATGTAATATGTTCTTCTTAAATTTTCTTTGAAAATACCTCTTACCTTCATGGTTCATAAGAGCATTTAAGGAAAAAGTGACACACCCTTTTCTACATATGTATTATATTGCGAGCATTTTTCTTTTCCCATGGTTGATTACGAGCTCTGTGGGTTCACTGAGAGAATTTTCATTTTATTACCGAAGGGAAGTATTTTATTTCTGGTTTTTCAGCTACCATATCCAGCGTCAGGTTTTTGTTTTTGTTTAAAGTATAATATTTCACTGGAATCAAATGAGGCTAATTCAGACTGACTAGCATACTTTTTTTTGTTATTTTTTATTACACCATTTCTAAGATTTCAATATAATATAAAAATATGACACTCTCTGAGGTTCTTCTTACATTGGGGTCTGTCAGCACATTAAGCTGACATGAGCCAGAAGAAAAGGAGAAATGGAAGTTCTTCATCCTTCTGTTTGAGGGGTGCTTGTTTTTTCTTGATCAAACTCTTTTTGATAGCTTTAAGCAAGGGCTTCCATGATGATGAAGGTGAAAACATATTAAAATATAAGATAACTTATTTTCATAAAGAAGAATCTTGATTAAACCCTTTGACTAACCTACATATTCACAGCGAACAATATCATTATGATTTTTAACTAATAATTCCCTCAGTTCCATTTAAGAATAAATGTGAAAGATTTATATTTCTAAATTTCTTCAGAATCCACACTGGACGCTTGAAGGCTTTCTGAAAATAAGATTTGTATGAATAGGAATAAAGTACTACACAAATATTATCAGTAAAAAAATAACCTAAGTTGATTGAAAAACATCAACTAAATAAAGCAAATTAAAATATTTGATATTTATTTATTTCAATTTCCCTTCTTTGAAAAGCTTTAATTTTAAAAGGGAATTCACACATATCAATAAATGCAGGTGTCCTTCCTTAGATAAAATAAAAGATGATGAAAGAAACACAAATATACCAATTTTCCATTGGAATTGAAGCCAGATCTCTGAAAAACAATCCCATCTTTCTGAGTAGTAATTCCATAAAAACGACAAGAATCTTCAGCCTCAACTTCTGTTGAAAATAAGTGTGAATGAACTAGACAACTTAGAGGTGTAATATTGTTTTTACAGCTGTATGAAGTGGACATCACCTCTAATCCACGCCTAGAACCAAAATAGTTTCATTTAAAGTCACTGATGATGAGCTAATAGAAACATTATTGTAGAAAGACATGAATGTGAAATATCATGTAAATTTTAATTGTAGAAGAATAAAGCTCATTTATCGGAATCAAGACAGATTGTAATCAAATAACTTATGGTTTGAAATATCATAATCTTCCCAAACTAGCAATGGGAAAAATTACACTGTTCTGCAAAATTTAACTTTTTGTCAGGTGTTTTTATTTTATTATCCAGAGGCACCATCCCGAAAGAGACGGCAGCTTGTCTCAAGGAAACAGGAATCAGCGAGGAACAACTAGGAGTCATAGCTGAATCTATTCTCGTCGATTCCCTGGCAATTATTCAAAATCACATATATGGCTATATGGCTGAAGACTTTTAATTTATTTCTTAGATTCATTCATTCTTTTTATCATAATTTTTTATTTCCCATAATTAGCAGTCTTTTCATTTTTTTTTACAATCAATTTTATCATTATTTCCGTAGTTTTATTAGTTTGTTTTTAATTTACATTTTGATTTTACTTGTTTGAGATATTTTTATAATTATTGCAGTTTGTTGATTAGTAAGTTGTGTACTGAGCAACCCAATATAGTTGGGCAACTAAACTTTGTTTTTTTCTGTCATTATCTCTAATATTATATCTAATATATAATGACTGTGCTGAATCAGATTATGAACTTAGTTTTTCTCCATCACGTACCATTTTTTTAACAATACAGGAAATAGTAAAATACACATTTTTATACTAGCTTCTATTGAATTTATGTTCTATTATTAAATATATGTTAATAAATGCATAACTTTCAACACAACACTCCTCAAAATTAACTAATGTTTCACATCATGTCTAAAATTTGAACATTTGAGCAGTTTTTTACATACAGCCTTGAAATGAACGTTTTGTTGAGTTCCTACTATGGAAACAATTCCATACATCTCTCTTCAGCAACCAGCACTAACCAGCTGTCATATTTATATAACACTTTCCCTCATAGTGTCTTTCAATTTCCTTTATATCGTGGTAAAATCTTTTACCATGCTGATATAGCCAAGATTTTGTGGGAAAACGTCCAAATGAGAATGCAGGAAAGTGCAGACTCATATCTCAGCCCAGCTTTCTACAATATGTTTGTAATTTACCAGAAACTGTTTGATGGCAATCTTAAAACCAATCCATTCCTGTTTTTCAGTATCTGTCATAATTTCTTCAAATAAGGTATCAGAAATCAACTTTATAATTTGACATTTGCTTGCTGGGACTATTTTTTCAAGAGCTATGTGTGGTTAAAGAAAAGCATTGTTATCTGGTACATTTATGTTGATAGGCTTGCAAGCTGGATACACAACTTAAGATGGACAAAATCTCGGTTTAACCTTGGGTTAATTTTATGGAAAATCAGAGTAGTTATCAATTTTTGGTGGAATACGAGCTCTCAGAAACCACATACTGTTGACAAGGCAAAAAGAGCAGAGGAAACACCACCAAAAGCTATTATAGTTTTAATCCTTGGGCCTGTTATAATTTTTGTGAGTTGCATCAGATTTTAAAGTGTTTAATATCTGGTCAGTAATAAATATTAGCTTTTATTGATTTTCTTGACCTTCTGTCGTTTTAAAAAATTTAAATTTAACAAGAGCTATATTTTTGAATTATGACTCTTAAATAAATTATTATTTGTTACATACTATTTACCAATAATGCTATTCACCTTCGAACAATCTCCAAATGCTTCACAGAGGTAAGAGCAGCTAATAAAATAGGAAGTTGCTCAATCAAAAGGCAAACTGCAACAAAGTTCCCAAGGAACCATGATAGGCTCAATCTGTACGCATAAACCAGAACAGGTTGTCTGAAAAAAGAAAGTGTTAAGTTTCTCATAAGGAAGCATTAGAAAATACTTGTCAAAAATTTAAAATATAAAATGTTATACAAACATATAAAGGTAGAGTAAAAAGTATTGGAACACCCATAAATGTTTTACAATTTCGACTCAAATAGGGCAGCTTTAAGTAAGTAGACAGCATCAATAACATGGCCATAAACTATATTTAAAATATTCAATTGAAAAACGACAAAAAATAGCATGTAATTAATTTACGTTATTAACAATTAAATGCTATTTTCTATGCGTAAAAAGTATTGAAATACTTAAGGTCTATTCACACATATTAGTCACATCACGTCTCTGTTCCATCTAGCATCACTGAAATAGTTATTTATTTATTTAAATTTTAACGTCCATTATTATTAACTAAGAATTTTAGGACAGGCTATCTGTAGGTTACCACCATTTCCTAACCAGGATAGAGCTGATGCCTTTCCTTTTTTCTAAAGAAAAGCCACCGCCCATAGTGGGAATCAAACCCACAACCCTTGGCACGGAGTGTTAAGTGCTCACGCTTTAGGAAATGGTTGTAGTTTAAAATATGCTTATTTGAAATAAAAGAGAGTAATAACTTTTTAGGTAATATATATATATATATATATATATATATATATATATATATATATATATATATATATATTTTAATAATTAAATTAATTTGGAGAGTGGCAATAATAAATACAGCCACCGGGCCTCCCTGTAATAGTTTATGACCATGTTATTGATGCCTTCTGTTTATCTAAAGCAACAAAATTTTAGCCACAATTGTTATAAAGGGAAAACATTTATGAGTGTCCAATACTTTTTACACAAGCTGCTTATATTGTAATGACATTTTGATATTTATGTAGTAAATAAGCAGCACAGTTCATATATGGAAGCAATTTTTTTTATTGGCGCACCATCTTTAGCACCAGACTATCTATTGCTTACCACCCTTCCTAAACATCCATGATGCAGCAGGGAATTCCCTCAACGAGCCCTGAAATGAGAAAAATCCCTGCTACAGACGGGACTCGAACCACCATCTCCCACTTGAGAATCCAAGGCATTAGACCCCTGGGAGACCCCACAGAAGCAATTATTTGGTGTAACAATATTTTATCTGACTTCTGGAAGTTTTTAATATTCATATGTTGAAAATAATCCAATGCTTGGTTTGAGTATTTTCATATTTCACTTGATTCTATTGTATATGTAATATAGGTTCATAAGTATTTACTCTTTATCAAGACAAATTTATTAATTATAAATAAATAATTTCCATATCTTTAAAAAAGTAATCTCCATAGTTAAAATTTAACATTTTATTATTATAATTGGATTATTTATCTGTCATTTTTCAATGAGAATAATTAGAAACTTTCTTATGAAATAGTCACATATTTTAGTACTGTTGATAATTGGAAATATATTCTGGAATGTTACAGTTTGTAGGGGCCAGAGCTTTAAGGCTATTTCTTCGCTTCAGGTATGAAAGCCATGGCCTATAAATATAAAATATATAGGCAATTCTGCAATCAATCTGAAAACATTACTGAATTCATATTTTTGTTTTCTATTCGGAGGCTAGATTAAAAACATTATCATAAAATGGCTTAAACATAAGTAATACACATTCAAAAATAGCATAACTTGGAAGTTTAACTTTCCCAACTCAATTTGAATAGCACTGGAATATCAATAGTAAGAATTGTATCTTGGCACAATAAGAGACTAGAAGCTGAAATGTAGGCTGTAAGTAACTTCTGATAAAGTAATCAAAGGAAATAAATTAACAAAAACAATTTTTTTTACATAAGTATTAAAGAGGATATACTTTGGACTAAATGAAGTTTTTAAAACCCTTAGGAGTGCATCCTGCTCACCTAGGGCATATAAAACATACATGGCCTCTATGTCAAGTGAAGCAGAGAAATTACAATCTTCAGAAAGTCTTAGGCAATCTTTTAGAGATTCACGTAAGAGTACATCATGATTATAACTGTCAAATGATGCCTCTTCAGAATACCTGAAAAATAAAAAAAGTGTTGAGTTGAAGGCTTGTTCAATGCAACTGTACTCCATTAATAATAACATAAATGATGTATTTTTTTTTTTTTTTAATATTTAAATTGTAGAAGTATAATGTTTCAGAATGAGAATCAACAGGTAGACTCCACAAAGGAAAAGATTTGGGCCTCACCAAAAATGTTCACATGTCCAGACCACTGCACATAAAGCAGCTACACACGGTCAGGCAGGCCCCCCTTGGGAGATCAGTTTAAGTCCCCCGCTTGATACTCCCCTGGAAGGAAACCATAGGGGGTGCTTTTAACACTTTCGGGCCAGTGACCATTCTGGAGCTTAGGGGCTCATGGCACGGTCATGAGTGCCAAAATGGTACTACGGTTGGGTTGGTGGCAGGAATCACGTTGTGGTTGCCTGTCACAGTGTAGTGGTCACATGGTTAGATGCTCCGCTATTGAGTGACCAGAATTTGGAGGTATTCTGTACTAAAGCGAGACTCAAGCACTCTATAGCGGGGCGGGAGCCACAGTAGTGGGGCCTTTCCTGAGGGCCATCTTGCGATCCCCCGAGGAATGCGAAACTCCACGGGGGATCACAGGGAAGCCCTCATCTTAGTGAGCGTTAGTAAGGATTGTGTGTTAAGGGAGGGGTTCAGTGAGGGCTTAACATGCTATATACGGACCCCTTTCCGTTTCCACTTTCTGGCGCGCGCACACCTGACAAGCCTGCCTAAGGAAAATTCTGTTTCGAATTTGTATGTATGTTCATATTTTAATAAAACAACATTTACACATCAATCTATTCGCATTATTACACTTAAGCATCACAAAAATAGTTTCATTTTAACAAAATATTGTTGTAAGAACTTTTTTGTTCAATTTTCAATTAAGGAAATAGTTTGAGATTAATAACAGCAAACCAATTTTTCCCCAAAATTTGTTAAAAAGTAAATACTAAACTAAAAATATAAATAAAGATTGTTTTGTTAAAATTATGCATTATCAAGATATTTTTTATTTAAGTTCCATTTTAACTGAATAAAAGAATATGTAAATAATAAAGAAGTCAGACTCGCAGGAACAGTGTCCTCGAAGTGCGTCAATAACTTATCACTGGTGTCATTTGGATATCTTGAAAGAAGAGTACATAGTATTTTGTAAAAACGTTAAACACCCACCCTCATGAAATTTTGAATAAAACTGCCAACCGCAGATCCTATCTGTTTTTGTTTCAGACGTATGCTGCTCTAAAGTTATTTTAAACTACCTCGGTTTTTGTTGGGAAACCCCAATTTTCTGTGCTTTTACGCATTATTATCAACATTACATTAATTTTTTGAAATTACTATTAAATTTTCTTTACGACTAATGCATTTTAATGTTCACAAGTGTCTTTTTTTAAACAACAATAATTGTTCAAAAAGTTGATATAAATAAAAAAGCCTAGTTTGCGTTAAACTTTCGGGAAAACAACTAATAAATAAAACTAATATCATGTTTCTTTTTGTGATCTTATCAGAAATAAATAAAGCATCCGATGTTGCACCCTCATTATACAGAGTTTTATATTATTTACAGATTCAATACCAGAAATTAGAAATAAATTGGCTTATTTAGCAAAGGAACAACCATCAAAATTAAAATTAAAGCCTCAAAATAATTGAATACCTAAGGCCTTTTTGGGAGGATATTTGAAAATATATAAACTAAAACAATTTAAAAAAATCAGTAATAAAAAAATTTAATTAATTAAAGGAACATTATTCTTATAACTAAAGAAATTTTTGGGTTTACATACCAAAAAGCAGCCCATGCATAGTAACGAACAATAGGTTCCAATATCGGCAAAGCAACTTCTGCAGTGCACTGCTGCTTGAAAAGATCTTGTTGGACTGCACGAAATCTATTAGCCAAAAAATCATAATTTTCTAATGACTTTTCCTTGAGAAGAACCCTGTATGGAGAGGAACAAAAGTAATTAATTATTTATGTTTTCTTTAACTTATACTAGGCTCTGAAAGTCTCTCTGTTTTTGTTGTACTTTTAGTAACCCCTCGATTCACTATTAGGATGTACCTACATTGGATTCGATCCGATATGCCCTGACAGACAGATGGAAAACAAACATAAGCATCTCAACACAGGTGCCTACATTAGTCCTGACTCGATCTGATGACTATTGATACACTGCCATTTCCAGACAGATATTCCCCCCCCCCCCCCCCCCGACACTTCACAGAAGAGTGCAACAGTTGATAAGGAATTATTGATAGAGCTCGTAAGGAATGAGCCTTACATGTGGGATCAACAAAATAAATCCTATTGCCACCAAGATGTTAAAATTGATTTAATAATATACAGGGTGTCCCAAATAAGACGGCTCAAACTAATTTTGCGGCCAAACGGTTGGTCTGAGAAAAAAATGTCAGGGGCAAAAGTTGTAGGGCTTGATCTAAACTTTCTAAATATGTCAACCATTTAACATATTGACTGGGCATGTGCGCTCAGCGCTAGATGAAATGTTGGGGTTTGCTGATGACCCCTATTATTATGCACATCATTTTAAAGGGAATTAAAAAACAAACCCTTTGCTGCACACCGCACTTCAATATCTTTAAAATCAAATGAGTTTTGTGCGATTCAAATTTTATTGTTTTAAATTAAAACGATTTTTTGGAAGCACTTACAGAGGTCGGTTATGAATGTGTGATACATGACTTTGAGGTATTTTTTCCTCAACTTTCTGAAAAAAATGTGGCCGATCCTCTAAAAGAAATATTTTTCCTAATAACTTTAATAAAATTTAAAATAAGGCATATTTTTAGCACGGTTCCTCCCTCCCTTCATAGGGAGGAACCCCGCTTATAAGGTTGATCTCATGAAACAATCCGGAAGTTTAATAACTACTTAATAATTAATTAATAACTTTAATAAAATTGAAAATAAAGCATATTTTTTAAGTATTTATTCTTTAGGGATTAACTAAGCTAAATCAGATCATTCATGTTATCTATCTAATCCTTTGGATCCTATATTCCTTATTGGATTATGGTTCAGTATTTTGCTTTTGTTCATTAATAGGGTAATATTCGCTTTCAACCATGAAATTCACAAGTTGTGAGATTGTGGATATGATTATTTTTTTCGGGGAGTGTAGACGTAAATCTCGGATGGCTGCTCAACTTTACGTGCAGTATTACCCAAACTGAGTTCATCCGTCTAACAAAACGATTTTATGTCTGGTGTCAAACTCCCGACAAGGACATTTCTCTTTCATCAGAAGACATCGTTGAAGAGACCAGGACATCATCTTGTTAGGAGAAATCCCCACATCAGTGTTCAGGATATTGCCAGAGAAACACGGATTTCAAGAAGAAATGTTCACCGTACACTTCAGCGCAGTAAGTACCACCCTTATCACATATCCTTGCATCAAGACCTTTCAAATAGGGATATGGAAGTGAGGGAGGAATAGTGCAGATGGGGAATCAACTCCTTACGGCAAAACGGGATATTAATGAGGCATGTTCTCTTCAGTGATGAAGCCACATTTGTAAGTGATGGGTCCTTGAACAGGCATAACTGACATTATTGGTCCATGAATAACCCTCACTGGATAAGGCAGCTGGACCACCAGCATCGGTGGTCAGTAAACGTTTGGTGCGGGATTCTGGGCAGTAATTTTACTACTGCGTTGAAGTGTATGGTGAACATTTCTTCTTGAAATCCGTGTTTCTCTGGCAATATCCCGAACACTGATGTGGGGATTTCTCCTAACCAGGTCCAAGATGATGTCCTGGTCTCTTCAGCAAATATTACCCTAATAATGAACAAAAGCAACATT
This sequence comes from Gonocerus acuteangulatus, assembly GCA_946811695.1. Taxonomy (NCBI): domain Eukaryota; kingdom Metazoa; phylum Arthropoda; class Insecta; order Hemiptera; family Coreidae; genus Gonocerus; species Gonocerus acuteangulatus. The sequence goes on from OX328123.1 coordinate 39,002,381, forward strand.
ATGAACCATAATCCAATAAGGAATATCGGATCCAAAAGATTACATAGATAACATGAATGATCAGATTTAGCTTAGTTAACCCTTTCTGGACGGTGGGCTTCTCCAGCAGCCAGCACAAAGGTGGGCTTCTGTAGAAGCCAGCAGAAAGCCGTTGATGGTGGGCTTCTGTAGAAGCCACCTCACTCTATATTATATATACCAATTAAAATGTGAGGTAAATAGAGGAAAAACGCCGTTCGTGGTGGTAGAAAATCTTACAAGGCATTTCGCTCAGAAATCTCCAAAATATTGTTACTAATTTTACGTATCCTGTTTTATAGCCAAATAGAATTATATTCTATAATCAATAAGAAAAAACTACTAGCAATAAAAAAACTATGGGTAACAGATGAAAATAGGGAATATCAAGAACAATTCTCAAGAACGACATCAACACCAGTACTGTAATCTAGATATTCGTACGGCATCTTCGAATTCTAAATAAACGAAACTAACTAAGTTTTAATTTTTTTTTTTTTTTTTTTTTTTATTTTATTATACTGCCTCTACCCTGCTGGGTCATTGGCAGACTAAGTTTTAAGCACTTATTTCTCTTAATGTGACGACCCCATCAAACATTTCTTCAAAACATTTTTTGTAGAGAATTTAGTAAGCTTTCGAACTGTTACATTTCAGTTGCCACGATTTCCTAACCCTTTTTGAGATATTAAGGAAAATATACGAATGGGGCCTAATAGATATTCATACGGCATCTGAGAATCCCAAGATTCCGCAAAAATAAAATATTGTTTCTAATTACACTTATCCTGTTTTATTGGCAAATACATTTGACTACTATAAGCAATTGCAAATACTAGGGAATATGCCAAAGAACTCGGAGTAGGAGCCTCGACAGTTTCAAGACATTTGAACAACATCGGCAAATCCAAAACTGACATTTCATGCGGTACAGCCTGATATATTTCTAACAATGAATTGTTTTTCTTATTTTAATTAATGTGTTTTATTGTCAAATACATTATCCAACTTTAAGCAATTAAAAAATAACAAGGAATAAAAACAGACAAAAAGAACCGTTCGAATAAACAAAATCAATTACTTCAAAATTTAAGCACTTATTTCTCCGATTGACATCGCTTATTCAAAACTTTGTTTGGAACCTTTTTTGTAGACCATTTAGTAAGCTTTCGAATGGTAACCTTTCGCTTCCCAAGATTTTCAACCGTTTTCGAGATATTAATGAAAATATATGAAGTTACCAAAACTTTTCATTATTTCTAGCAACAGAAAATTGGTCTCATTTTACCTATACTGTTTTACACACAAATACATATACCTTGCAAATATAACATAATAAATTACAAAAATAAAAAGCAATAAAAAACTAAGGAAAAGAGACGAAAATTACCAATAGAACGACAAAAACCCATTCATAAGAACTAAACACACGTATTTGAAGTTTTAAGCACTTATTCCTTCGATTGACATCACCTAATCAAAAATTGCTTCAGAATATTTTTTGTAGAGAATTTAGAAAGCTTTCAAATAGTTTCTATACACTTATCAAAATTTCCCAACCGTGTTCGAGATATTAATGAAAGTATACGAAGTTCCCAAAACTTTTCATGTCTGTTCATAAAATATTTTATTCTAATCATTCCTTAACTCCAAACGTAACCAAAAGATTAACATGTTAGTTTTGATGAAATTCAAACATGCAAAAAATGTTTCAACTGAATCCCATGATTGTAAGTACCCAAACCAAAAACGAGTGAAGATGGAGATAGTTAGCCGTTGCAGAGATACGAAGACAAGGTTATCGTTGGGATTCGGCTAGGAGAAAAACGTCAGACTTTCAGGAAGAAATCTGTATTTGGACGTTTCGGCTGCACATTGGCAGCCTTCTTCAGCTAAAAAAATACAACTTATAAGTAAAAAAATAAATATACAACTTGTAAGTAAAAAACAGGCAGAAGTGAGCGTAGTATATACATCAAGACAATAAATTTTAACCAATCTTATTCTTAAACAATGAAAATACGGTAGTTGGAAAGTAAACAGCATGTAGAAAGTAGTAAGTAAGCAGTACAACAAACTAATCAGTACAAAAAAGGAACATTTTTCACATAGCGAGAAAATACAATCTATTCTATAAGTGAATACAATTTATAAAAATTAATATATAGATATGTACCACTAGAGAATGCCTAGGGGGGAGGGAGGAAGACCTCGAGGACAACTTAGGTAACCATGGTTGAATGTATGAGGGACAGCAACTACACAGGGGGTTTTATAGTTTTGACTGGGGAAGGGGTGAGGAAGCGGTAAGTCGGTGAAGATGAAAGAAGTGCAATTGCAGGTTGTAAAAGCGGGTTGTAAAGGTGTTAAGAGTTTTGGGACACACAAGTAGAAAAATTGTCTGGAGCCTGGGAATAAAGATAAAAAGGAGGTCAGGACAATTTATGGAAGACGGCGGAGTAGGCAGGGGAGATGTTTTGTTTGTCGGTTTTGTAATTAATGTTATTGGGGTTTAAGTTAATGTGGACGCATTCGGAAAGCTGTTGTTTTTTGGTGTTTCGTTCTGTGGAAAGTATTTTTGTGTCGTCAAAGTTGAAAGTGTGTTTTTTTGTTATGGCGTGTTTTGCGAGGGCGGATTTGTGGATTTCTTTGTTTTTTATTGTCCGTTTGTGTTGTGTTATGCGGGAGTGAATATAATTTTTGGTTTCACCTATGTATACTGCATTACAGGAGGGGGTTTGGCAGGGTATTTGGTAAACGCAGTGGATGGTGCAGTCATAGGGGAATGGGATCTTTGAGTTTGGTGTACAATGTAGTTAGTTTGTTAGTGGTTTTTAACCCAAAGTTTAGTGACGGGATGGCTTTTTTTAAAGTCTTTGTGAGTTTTTCAGTCAGTCCTGGTGTGTATGTCAGGGAACGAAATATCTGGGGGGAGGAGTCAAGGGAGGTATTGGGGGAGGTGGCATTGAAGGATTGGGATTTTATTTGCTTTATCATAAACCGGCTTATAAACGTATCTATATATTAATTTTTATAAATTGTATTCACTTATAGAATAGATTGTATTTTCTCACTATGTGAAAAATGTTCCTTTTTTGTACTGATTAGTTTGTTGTACTGCTTACTTACTACTTTCTACATGCTGTTTACTTTCCAACTACCGTATTTTCATTGTTTAAAAATAAGATTGGTTAAAATTTATTGTCTTGATGTATATACTACGCTCACTTCTGCCTGTTTTTTACTTACAAGTTGTATATTTATTTATTTATTTACTTATAAGTTGTATTTTTTTAGCTGAAGAAGGCTGCCAATGTGCAGCCGAAACGTCCAAATACAGATTTCTTCCTGAAAGTCTGACGTTTTTCTCCTAGCCGAATCCCAACTATACCTTGTCTTCAAACCAAAAACGTTATTCAGCAACTATTTTTCCAATTTTCTCGAAAACGGTTAAAGCTATCGCCTTAAAAATGGTGTCATTCGTTTTCCTAGGCTAAGAAGCCTATAAAACAAGTACTTACAAGCATATGCACTAAAACGTAAAGCAAAACGTAAGCGTTACGATTTTTTTTGCGCGAATTTCCCCCCAAACACCATCTTCCAGTGGGCGGATTTTGCTGGTTAACGAACTTGACCTTTCAAATTGGACGACGGATTTTTGTACCAAATTTCATCAAAATCGGACCATCAGGGAAGCCAGAAATCCGTGAACAGACAAATACACATATATATATATATATATATATATATATATATATATATATATATATAGTTATAACATAAATTAAAAAGTTTTATTTTTAATAAGTTTATTTACGTTACGCCTCTACGTTAGGAGCCAATATAATAAAAGTTTTATAATATTTAATTTTAAAAACTCTTTATCTCAGGGGTCGGGTTCGAGTCCAGTAAAGTAAAACAAAGATAATTTTAAATAATAAAAAACCAAAACAAAAGAAAAAAAACTCATAGATAAGTTACATCCAGGCATAGGAATAAACAAGCATTACCTGATATAAAGCCAGCTCGGTATTAACTGCATAGGACAGGATCTTTGTTACAACTGTATCTTCATTAACAGGTTGAGCCTAGGCTTCATGAAAACTGATGACTATCTGAGACTAGCTGTGTACTGAACTAGAGCTGCATCAGGAATGGCGTTGTTTCTTGGCGGGAGCGTCCTACCGGTCTCCAATGCTACCTATATCGACTGCTAGACAAATATAACAAATAATATTTGCTTATCCCAGCAACGAATCCAACATATCAATGAGCTTTTTTGGATTTTCAGAATTTTCTGTGTTAGTTTTTTAATTTAAAATTTTTAATTTTTGATGAAAATTAATATAAGAAAAATTTATTTGTTTTTTATTTTCCGCAAACCTTGTATTCGTCTTTACCCGCCTTTCTTAACTTTAACGGTTATTCGAATTTAGAACTTTTAATTTCTAATGTAAAGTATCATTACAATATATATATATATATATATATATATATATATACAAATTTGAACCACTTTTATTTTCGGTCTCTAGGGGTTCTGAAACGTGAAATTTTCTAGTCGGCACTTCCGGATTGTTTCATGAGATCAACCTTATAAGCGGGGTTCCTCCCTATGAAGGGAGGGAGGAACCGTGCTAAAAATATGCCTTATTTTAAATTTTATTAAAGTTATTAGGAAAAATATTTCTTTTAGAGGATCGGCCACATTTTTTTCAGAAAGTTGAGGAAAAAATACCTCAGTCATGTAACACACATTCATAACCGACCTCTGTAAGCGCTTCCAAAAAATCGTTTTAATTTAAAACAATAAAATTTGAATCGCACGAAACACATTTGATTTTAAAGATATCGAAGTGCGGTGTGCAGCAAAGGGTTTGTTTTTTAATTCCCTTTAAAATGATGTGCATAATAATAGGGGTCATCAGCAAACCCCAACATTTCATCTAGCGCCGAGCGCACATGCCCAGTCAATATGTTAAATAGTTGACATATTTAGAAAGCTTAGATCAAGCCCTACAACTTTTGCCCCTGACATTTTTGTCTCAGACCAACCGTTCGGCCGTAAAATTAGTTTGAGCCGTCTTATTTGGGACACCCTGTATAATCAAAATTTTTAGCATAAATATGCTTTAGCGATGACTAAACTGAAAACAAAATAAAAAATGTTACTAAAAAGTGACCGCTGGCATACACGCTGTCGGGGTGGGCATGTACGAAAAAGAAGACTGCATGTTATACAGTACATTACATAGGTTTGTCGGGTCGAGCTAAAGCATATTCATGTTCCTGAATTTGAGCAGAAGGCTCTAAACAATTTTTTTCTCATAGGATTCCCTTTTTTAAAACACCTAAAAAAAAAAAAAAAAAAAAATCAGTCCCGTAACAGGCCACAAGGGCCCAGAGGGGCAGATACTGTAGAGGTATCTGATTCTTGACCATACGGCACATTAGGGAGATAGTGTGGTCAACACTATGCTCCGGCTGCCTGATTTTCCCCTTGGCTGCTTCGACTGCTAGAGTCATTAGCACCCAAGGTACCCATTATTAATTAAAGGCTGGGTGAGCCTACGGGCGATCTGGGACCCCAAATCCAACCCTCAAACGGCAGCACTAGAAGAAAAAATCTTTAGTGCGCGCTCGGGTTTTGAACCTGGTCCTCCAGTTCGTTAGTCGAGTGCTCTACCATTGAGCTAACCTCGTCCCCTTAAAACACCTAAACTGCTATAAAATAGTCAATTGATATTTATTTTTTAGGCAACATTTGTTTTTGTTTTGAGTCATTATTCGTAGGTAAAGATTTTCTTTGTATTAATAATATATACTTACTCCTGATTGATAATTAATTAATTTATATTTTTAATGAAATCAGAGACTATTATTAATATTGGAAAAAAGAAGGAGTACTAATGGTTGTCTTACTGTAGTGCAACATTTAATTTTTCTTCGGGACTGATACACGTCCGGAAGTTCGATTTGCTTTTCAAGCCCTCCTTTAACCATCCTACTAAGTATACAAAGGTTCCTATACTCACTTGGTGCTATTTTTTTTTTTAAATTAATCACTGTGATTTTGCAAATCAATTGAAATTGAAATCATGCAATCAAGCCTTCCTCCCATGACTCTTAAGGAGGACGTTTCCTAACAAAAAATAGCACAAAAATTCATTGTCAGAATGACTTATCTTTGCTGCACTATGAGTTGTATACTGACAAGTTGAGATTAGATCGCATTGGTCGAGGTTGGGTCCAATGTAGGAACTCCTGTTGGGACTTGCCGGTTAACTCGGACCGTATTGGGAGAAATACGGCTCCGATGTAGGAGCATTGTGGGTATAGATTAGAGGCTCAAAATATTACAAAGGAATTAACAAACCAAGCCAGATGTAGAGATGTGGGTTTTCCGGAAAATTTTCCAAGCCACATGTTCATGGTATTGTAAAATAAACTTTCATTGCTAGATACTTCAATTAAGCAACACTGGAGTATTTTTATTAACTATATTATATTATGGATAGGATGCCCTTTTGATTTTTCCCCCTTCCAACCAAAATGATAAGCACAATTATAATGAACGAAGGTTAGAAATGTGATTTATAAGTTTTAATCATGTATATAGCTGAAAAGTTAAAATATAATAATTCTTTAAAAACTCTTATGCATATATATTTCAGTAATTAATTAAAGAATACCACATTGGACAAAATATATTTTAATGTAACTGCATATTCTCTTCGCTACAAAAACATAAAAATGATGTTGTATATATGGCACAGACCCAATTATAAAAAGTCCAACTTGCAGGAACTGCGTCATCTTAGGGCGGTTCCGTTCATATCCCTAGAGTCATTATTAAAGGAAAGAATCTCCAAGAGGAGGAAGTTTAAGCCACCACAAATGTAAACTGACAGTATCCTAAGCAGAAATGACTCTCCTGCATTCTCTTTATTTGCGCTATTAAATGGAATTAAAATGTTAGGTAAACGGTGACAAAACCCCGTTGGAATGAACAAAACTAACAATTTCGAAGATTTAAGCACTTATTTCTCCGATTGACATCGCCCCATCGAAAATTACTTTAGAAACTTCTTTTCTAGAGAATGTATTGGAACCCTTCGAATGGTTATGTTCCAGTTACTTTAATTTTCTAACCGTTTTCAAGATATTAAGGATAACATACGAAGATTCCAAAAGGTTTCATGTATGTTAATACATTTTTCTTCTAATATGGAATTAACTCCAAACGTAACAAACATTTAAATACTATAAATAAGTATGGATGAATTTCAAACATGTATAAAATATTTCACCTGAGTCTCACAATTCTAAGTAACCAAACCAAAAATGAGTAACAAAAACTACGTTTCCATTTTTCACGAAAACGGTTACAGATATCGCCTTAAAAGTGGTTTCATTTGTTTTCCTACATTATAGAACCTATTACATGAATACCTGCAAGTATATTAACTCTAAACTGTCCGCGTTACAAATTTTCCCATGCGAATTGCATGTTTTAGTCGACAGATTCTAACGGTTAAAAAACTTAAGCTTTTAAATTAGACAAAATATGTTTGTACCAAATTTCATCAAATTGTGGCCATTTTTGAGCCTGTTAGACAGTATATATATATATATATATATATATATATATATATATATATATATATATATATATATATTGTAATGATCTAAAAGGGGGTGCTCTAGAAAGAGTCAGTTTCTGGCATAGCAAAGAGTAGTATTCAAAATAAAGGCTAAGTTATATTCCATAAGTCCATCACAAATATTATCTTTTGTCAACCAATTAAATAAATAAAAGAGTAATAAAAAGGATAGCAATTGGCAGTGCTTAGTTTGGCAGTATTTATTTTTTTTTAAAAAAAGGCAGTGTTAAATAAAAGAAGAGCCCAAATGTCTCGGCTAGGAGCGATAAGGCATCGAGAGATACAATTTTCCCAGGAAGATAAGAATAGAGGTGCTTCCAAAAGATGCCCTTTGAACATCGAGGTGGCGATCGCTGAAGACAAACACCCTTGGTGTGGTGGGAGTAACGCCTCTATAAAAAGGGCCTTCCCCCACCACCCATCCCCATTCGAGCATCAGAGGCGGAGGACACACGACCCTCATTCGAGCACCAGATGCGAAGGGCACACGATCTCCTTGCAGAACCAGCTGGTCAGCCGACACCAAGCTCTCACTTCATCTTCACATGATGGCCAGACACCACTCCATGATCTAGCAGCCGACCATCATTCTCCTCAACATAACTACAACCAGTCTGCCTCTTCACTTCCAGAACATCATCCGTAAAATAAGCTGAGTATACCTCAATAACTGCCAATCTTCAATTAAATTCAAAAGCTATCTAAAATTTCATAATGGCCAATATTTATATTTTAATATATAAGTTAATATTTTAATTATGTTCTAACTTATCTTTAATAACCAACATTGATACAATTATGTGAGTCAAGCAATTTTTCTTTTTTATAATTTTTTATCACAGCCATGCCAAATCTTAAATTATATCTTTTATTCAATATAAGTAAATTATTTCTAACTCTATTTTATTTATAATGAACCTTTCTCCTGGTATTTAATATGGTCTCAACACATAAAAGGACAGATGGTAAGAAGTGGTTCTAATAATATATTTCTCATGCTTTTCTTTCAGGAAATTTATTAAATTAATTTAATTATACAAATAGTTTTATTCATAAATCCGTATGCGGTGAGTTTGGTAATTTTAAATGAACCCTGAGATATAATGAAAATATAATATAAACTTTTCTAAATCAACTTTTTCTATAATTAACTTTTAAATATATTCAATTTTCTTTTTCTGGCCGAACCAAAACACCACAATATATATATATATATATATATATATATATATATATATATATATATATATATATATAAATTTGAACTAAATCATTGAGATCAATGAGTTCTGAAACGAGAAATTTTATAGTCAGCACTTCCGGATTGCTTCTTGAGGTCAACCTCATAAGCGGGTTTCATCCCTATGGAGAAAGGGAGAAACCATACTAAAATCAAAGTTTATACATTCAAGAATTTATGGGAAGAAATCAAATATAATGTATTAAACTTTAGTTCCTATGCCTACTGATTGATAAGTACTCTGTGTGGAAAGCAACCCAATATAGTTAAGCAACTTTTTTTTTCAAAAATAACGTTTTTCTCTCTCTGCCAAAAGAAGAAGCAGTATTTGAATGGATGACAATGTGAATGAAGGTTTTGTGAGACTGATATCAGCTTCGCCATGTCAATCTATTTGTATCACAATATTTGCATTTACCTATAATTTTGTTGCCTTTCTGGACTTCTACAAAATGTAGAACGTCCACACATTTGTTATTTTATGGTTAACCATTATTCCTGACAGAGAGCAGTATTTTTTTTTTTTTTTTTTTTTAATTCCAATCTAGTGTTGTTTAAATGAGGCGAATTTTCTTAAAATTGTCGCAGCTTGTATAGAGTTGTGGAACTGGTTTCCGCTACAACCTTGTTTATCAAATATTAAGAGAATTGAGTGATTATATTGACTTTTTTATGAATTATTACATAATAAAGATGACAATTGTTAGGTAAAACATAATCACATTTAATTTTATTCATGTGAATTAAAAAGTTGAATTATAACCTGTACTTTTTGTTTAAATGGTTCAGAAATTAGCTAATATAAGAAAATATGGATTGCTCATATATGTCCTAAAAAATTTTACCAAAAAATAGCCTTTTGTAAATGGAAAATTTTCCGGAAAAACAGCTGAAAATTTTCTACCCCACATCTCTAGCCAGATGTACTACAAAGGTTACAAGGGCTAAATGTACCAACAAAAATATTGTCATACCCATTTTTACAAAGACAGAGGCTTTGTCATGAGTCTTAAGGATAAAAACTACATGACAGTGAATGCAACTAAGGATCTCTCTCCTAACACCGAAGATGAGGAGATACTAATGAAAGGGTTTAGGAGTTACTGAATATATTTATTTCTAACTTTCCAGCCCTTCCATGATAATAGTTAATATATAGTGTATCTGTTCTTACTATATGAAGGGGTACACTACCAGGTGGAGAGTTAATTTTAGTGCATCTTTAGCAACCAATAAGCACAATTTGTACTCACACATTGAATAGATATGTAACTGTTTCCTGTAGTATTTCTGGTGTTCTGATGTCTAAATGTGATTCCTCTCTCATTCCGGCCGCAGATCTTGTAAACTCTTTTACTGGTTTTAATCCATATCCATTTTCAAGTTTATGAATAAGTCCTTTTTGGGTTCTCCTATTAAGGGAAAAATAATTGAGATTTATTTTAAAATTTAATATTCATTTTCATTACTTATAAGCAAATTTCACTGACCCACTTCTTTTATGATTTATTAGCCTAACCTAAATGTATGTAAACCATAGGGTTAGAATAAAATTTATTTATTTAAATTTTAACTTCCATTTGAGTTAATATAATTAACTCAAAATTTTAGGACAGGTTATCTATAGGTCACCACTCTTTTTTAGCCAGGTTAGGGCTGATGCCTTTTCTTTTTTCGAAAGAAAAGCCACCACCCTTAGTGGGAATCGAACCCACGACCCTTAGCACGAAGTATTAAGTGCTCACGCCTTAACACTTATGGCCACCGGGCCTCCAGTGATTAAAATGAAAATAAGACACTTCTGTAGTTACATAAGTTTTAAAACAAGTCCATTCTGAAATCAGCCAGATTCTTTACAATATTGAAGAGGAATGATCAACTGCTTTGGATGAGTTGGACAAATCTTGGATCAATCTATGCTCAGGACATTAAACACTCCATTCTAACAGATAAAATAAACAGGTAATAAATGTGGAACAGCGAAGGGCAATGTCATATTTCTCATCAACTTTTTCGACCTATCATTCATAAACAGCTGCAAACCTGGCACAAATACCATCAGTCAGTTAAGGAGATTTCATAGCTTTCCAATTGCATTGTAAAATAATAACAAAGGTTCTACAATTGAAGCATCTAGCCGAATAGAGGTATATATTACATATAGTGAATGGTAATTGTGAAGTTTAGGGGCCTCATCAATAATTTTTAAATTTTGCACTATAACGTATTTTGATGCACTAAACATGAACCTGTTAGAAAAAAAAATTGCTCTCAACCAGGAAAAAAGTTATTAAGCACTGAAGTTCACTGTTATGCAGGTTAGGAAAGCAAGGGTAAACAAAGATAGTTGTAAACATGCGCATGCACATGGATGAAAATTGGGAAATAAAGAACTATCCTTTGAAATTTTGATAAATTATTTATTGAAAAATAAATATAACATGAACGAACATTGTAGACAATTTTACAAATTAATGAAAAAATTATTTTATAAATACAGCTGCACAACTTTTTAGTACTAACTTACAAAAAATAAGAAGAAATAGTAAACTTTTTTGTTGACAATAATCTAATAAAGAGGCCCTTAAACTTTCAAATTTTGCAATATAACACATTTTGATGCACTAAACACGAATCCGCTATGGGCATACATGCTATGTGTTTCTGCTCGCTCAAGAAGATATCTAAACTCTAGTCAATCCAACTTTTAGCAAGTTTGAAACAGTAACATTATTTCTAGTTGAGAGCGAGGTTTTTTAACAGATCAATGTTTAATGCATCAAAATTAAAAAAAAAAATTAAATTAAAATTGGCAAGAAAGCCCCTAACCTTAACAATTACCACTCCCTATTTAGGTAGATGCTTTAATTGTCTTGATCAGGACAAGGAACCATCCACCTGCAATCTTGAACAGGATGGTTGAATATATCGCACATCAAGTCATTATCCTTCTCAGCCCCGATTCCCAGATATTTCAAAATTAGTTACTTCCACAATAACATAAGCACAGCAGTTTCCAGTTGAGAGAGGCACTTGCCAGGTGCAACAGAGTAACCCAAAAATTAATCATTTAAAGAAATAACAGATAGGAATTTTCTTTTGTAATGAAAAATAATAGCTAAGGTTCAAAAAGTGCTCTTAAAGAGCTCAGCACTTGACATTAAACATACCCTTCACTGTAGCAACTAACAAGTTTTCACTATTCTAAATATACAGCTAATAAATCATACATGTTACAAATATTAAATGAAAAATATAATGTGCCACAATTTTCATTGAATTCTCAGACAGTGGGGAAAAAGACACTTCTGTTCGGATTTAAGAGTTGTAACGTCCAGAAATTTGAAGTCCAAATGCTTAATTTTAGCAAGGAAATTATCATGTTGAAGAGTAAAATATCAAATTTTATTTTTCCTTATTTGTTCTAAATATAAATCATCTAGATTCTAAAACTAGTCTTGATAAAATCTGCGAAACTCATCTGATGATATTGAAGTCCACCCATTACCATTCCGCATGTACACCTGATAACATCAACAGGATGTATATGTGGAACGGCAAAGGGAAGTGCAACCTCTAACAAAACATTCTCGAACCAGTGATTTCAGTTAGACTGAAAACATATCTTGAGTATAGTTGGTTTCTTTGAAGATTCTACAACTGGTCTTGATAAAGTCTGCAAAACACAGGTGATGATATTGATGTCCACCCATTACCATTCCACATGTACACCTGATAACATCAACAGGATGTATATGTGGAACGGCAAAGGGAAGTGCAACCTTTCACATAAACATTCTCAAACGGTGATTTCATGTAGACAGCAAACATATCTTGAGTATAGTTGGTTTCTTATAAGATTCTACAACTGGTCTTGATAAAGTCTGCGAAACACAGGTGATGATATTGATGTCCACCCATTACCATTCCACATGTACACCTGATAAAATCAACAGGATGTATATGTGGAACGGCAAAGGGAAGAGCAAACTTTCACATAAACATCCTCGAACCAGTGATTTCAGGTAGACAGAAAACATATCTTGAGTATAGTTGGTTTCTTTTAAGATTTGAGAACTGGCCTTGATAAAGTCAGCGAAACACAGGTGATGATATTGATGTCCACCCATTACCATTCCACATGTACACCTGATAAAATCAACAGGATGTATATGTGGAACGGCAAAGGGAAGTGCAACCTCTAACAAAACATTCTCGAACCAGTGATTTCAGTTAGACTGAAAACATATCTTGAGTATAGTTGGTTTCTTTGAAGATTCTACAACTGGCCTTGATAAGTCAGCGAAACACAGGTGATGATATTGATGTCCACCCATTACCATTCCACATGTACACCTGATAACATCAACAGGATGTATATGTGGAACGGCAAAGGGAAGTGCAACCTTTCACATAAACATTCTCAAACGGTGATTTCATGTAGACAGCAAACATATCTTGAGTATAGTTGGTTTCTTATAAGATTCTACAACTGGTCTTGATAAAGTCTGCGAAACACAGGTGATGATATTGATGTCCACCCATTACCATTCCACATGTACACCTGATAAAATCAACAGGATGTATATGTGGAACGGCAAAGGGAAGAGCAAACTTTCACATAAACATCCTCGAACCAGTGATTTCAGGTAGACAGAAAACATATCTTGAGTATAGTTGGTTTCTTTTAAGATTTGAGAACTGGCCTTGATAAAGTCAGCGAAACACAGGTGATGATATTGATGTCCACCCATTACCATTCCACATGTACACCTGATAAAATCAACAGGATGTATATGTGGAACGGCAAAGGGAAGTGCAACCTCTAACAAAACATTCTCGAACCAGTGATTTCAGTTAGACTGAAAACATATCTTGAGTATAGTTGGTTTCTTTTAAGATTTGAGAACTGGCCTTGATAAGTCAGCGAAACACAGGTGATGATATTGATGTCCACCCATTACCATTCCACATGTACACCTGATAACATCAACAGGATGTATATGTGGAACGGCAAAGGGAAGTGCAACCTTTCACATAAACATTCTCAAACGGTGATTTCATGTAGACAGAAAACATATCTTGAGTATAGTTGGTTTCTTATAAGATTCTACAACTGGTCTTGATAAAGTCTGCAAAACTCAGGTGATGATATTGATGTCCACCCATTACCATTCCGCATGTACACCTGATAACATCAACAGGTTGTATATGTGGAACGGCAAAGGGAAGTGCAACCTCTAACAAAACATTCTCGAACCAGTGATTTCAGTTAGACTGAAAACATATCTTGAGTATAATTGGTTTCTTTTAAGATTCTACAACTGGTCTTGATAAAGTCAGCAAAACACAGGTGATGATATTGATGTCCACCCATTACCATTCCACATGTACACCTGATAACATCAACAGGATGTATATGTGGAACGGCAAAGGGAAGTGCAACCTTTCACATAAACATTCTCAAACGGTGATTTCATGTAGACAGAAAACATATCTTGAGTATAGTTGGTTTCTTATAAGATTCTACATCTGGTCTTGATAAAGTCTGCGAAACACAGGTGATGATATTGATGTCCACCCATTACCATTCCACATGTACACCTGATAAAATCAACAGGATGTATATGTGGAACGGCAAAGGGAAGTGCAACCTCTAACAAAACATTCTCGAACCAGTGATTTCAGTTAGACTGAAAACATATCTTGAGTATAGTTGGTTTCTTATAAGATTCTACAACTGGTCTTGATAAAGTCTGCGAAACACAGGTGATGATATTGATGTCCACCCATTACCATTCCACATGTACACCTGATAACATCAACAGGATGTATATGTGGAACGGCAAAGGGAAGTGCAACTTTTCACATTAACCTTTCTCGAACCAGTGATTCAGGTAGACTGAAAACATATCTTGAGTATAGTTGGTTTCTTATAAGATTCTACAACTGGTCTTGATAAAGTCAGCAAAACACAGGTGATTATATTGATGGCCACCCATTACCATTCCGCATGTACACCTGATAACATCAACAGGATGTATATGTGGAACGGCAAAGGGAAGTGCAACCCTTCACTTAAACATTTTCAGGTAGACTGAAAACATATCTTGAGTATAGTTGTTTTCTTTTGACACTTCCCTTCTTCTTCTGACAGAGTGAGAGCCTCATCAGCTCTCTCTGTTCAGTGTTTCCGAGATGATGTAGTTCTCCTTTGACTTAAGTACAATTGGTTTCAGTTGATGTTGGGACTAGCTAGGCGAATTAAGAGTCGAAGGAAATTTTATCATTTATTTATAGGATTTTAAGGCTTCCCTCTACGAAAGGAAAAAAGTCCGTCACGCAGGAGCTGCATAACTAAGCACTTTCCTCAGAATTTGGGTAGTGTAGACTGCTTTCCAGAACAATTTGCTTAAAATATCCTACATAAATAAAATAAAAACATGAATAGATCTCTTTTAATTTTGTAATGAGTAACTGATCAATTATTAATTTGCTTCCAGAGTTATGTTTACACATGGTACCTACTACACTACGTAATAAATACAAAAAAACCTCATATTATCGTATTTTGATCTAATGCAGGAACAGGATATAGTCCCTCTAGTGGTAGAAAGCGCTCCTTGCGGCGGCTTTGTGAACCTACGTCTGGCGGGCTTTTCTATTGAAATATATTACAAAGTAAACCCCCCCCCCTTTCCGATTAACCGATTCAGCTCATTTTTACAACACTTCTTTCTCATGAGTTACCCACAACGTATACCACGTTTCGTTACAGTACAGCAGAAATTACGACCGGTATGAGTATATTAGTAATTTGGGTCCGGAGTAAACCCCCCCTCCTAATGAACCGATTTAGTTTATTTTTACAACACATATTTACCTGTGGATTACCACTACGAATACCGAGTTTCGTCGAAATATACCAAAAATCACGGCTGGTAGTGGCGAATTGGTATTGTGGGTCCGGAGTAAACCCCCCCTCCTAATGAACCGATTTAGTTCATTTTTATGTCTCACTTTTCTCTTTATAGTACCACTACGAATGCCAAGTTTCGTTGAAATATAACAAATATTACGGCTGACATGGTCAAATTAGGGTTTTGGGTTCGGGGTAAACCCCCCCTTCAGGTGGACCGACTTTGGTGGTTAACGAACTCGTTCAATCGTTTGCTAATTGAATGCTATATACCAAGTTTTGTGACGAAAAAACAAAAACTCTGGCCGCTATCGTGTTAACAGACACACACACACACATATATATATATATATATATATTGTTATGATTAATTTTTATAAAATGATTGCGCCACGTTGGGTCGCCATTTAATGTTAAGATTTTATTATTTTAAAAAGAAATAAAAAGATTTTAATTACTTGAGTAAGTTTTATTATATGAATTTGACTTAATCTCAGGGATTAAAGTTCCGAGTGAATGAACAATATAATATTTATTTCCAGACAATCCTGAGATACAAACACCAATATCAAAAATAATACAAATGACAATAAAAGAATTAACAATTACAAAAAAAACAAAACAATTTTTACCTCTAAATCAATCCGCTTCCAACAAAGCCTCAATACACTGCGCTTCAGCAATTTCTTCCTCAAGGAGACACGCTCTCTTGCCAGTTCTCGCGCATAGAATGGGTATCTTGAAAGTCTGGATTCTTTTGTCTTCTCACTCCGCCTTCTATGATAATTAATAATGGACTGCGCTCTGTATTCCTCGGAGGATCGCTATGGACTCTAGCTCCTCACTTTACGAATGCTGGGAATCAACTGACGATCCGCATTCCAGGGCTGCTGGGAATCAACTGACGCCTTCTAGCAGGAAAGCTTGGCATCCTTGTTTCTTAACTTCCGCATTTTGTGGGTTCATATATAAAAGTAATAATTATATTTTTCGTAACTTCAAATAATTAATTTATTGTTATCTGAATGTAAATTTAATATGGATATATTGTATACCAGTATTGTCCAAAAATATTATTAATTTTGATCGTATATAATACGATGTTAATTGTATATATGGTTTGTGATTTGCGCAGGCTTTTCAAAATATTGATGGTTATTTGAATTTAAAAATATTTTCGTGAATGTAATATATCATTACAATATATATATATAAATTTTAACGGGGGTCATTTTCGGTGTCTACTAGGTAGGATCGATAAAGATTTGAAGAAATGTTTCAAAAATTCCGTCATGTTTCCAACCTCAATAGCTACTTTCTTCGGAGGAAAGTGCTAAAATCAACAAGATAGGAAAACTCAAAATTTGTTATTAAAAACTGGCCTCAACCATTCCACATGAACACTTATGACAAAATGAAGGACTGTAAATGTGGAATGGCAAACAGAGGTTTAACTGCTCTCGAGATAAGTATATTAGGTTTCACTAAATATGTATTTGATATTGAGTTACTAAAACTTATCATTTAAGGCAGTAAAGAAATGGAGTATATTTTAATACTTCTTTTCTCTTATAACAAAAAATTACAAAGATTCAAAAAATACTCTCGACATGCACAGGAAATACAAGCTTTAGTTAACACCTCATTCAACATTCCACACATGATCAGATCAGAAAATATCAGATTATAATGGATAAGAGATGCCATGTGGTACAGCAAAGAGAGTCCAACAGATCTTTATGGATCAATGTTCTTTTGTTTAATAATTGTCTAACCCCACACATATAGTAAAACGAGAAAATTTTATTAATATGTACACATATATTTACAATTATATAATAGACACAAGGACTGAACATTTTAGGGTAAACGTAAGGTTGACCATTTTATGGCACCCCTTAATGCATAAGGAAATAGTTCCAATGAATAATACAACATGAGAAGCCAGATTCTTAAGAGTAGATGTAAAGACTCTGCTAGAAGGATAAAAAATACAAATTTTATGAATTTTCTTTTGATGGGTCGGAAAATCACTATTGTTGTTCAACTCCTCCTAAAAAGATCAGCTAAACACTAATACAAGGGTGTCTCCTACTTTTGTGAAAGGCAATTTCGGGACTTTTTAATGATTTGAAAAGCTAATTTCATTGGTCATTAAAAAGAAAATAATTTCAAACAAAATGAAAAAGCCTTAATATTGGCTTGAAATTGGCCCTGTTAATAGAATTTCAATATTTAAGTCTGCACATATTTAAAAAATGAATAATTGATTTGTAAATGCATACAAAAAGGGTGACAATTACAAATGCGCCTAAGTACCAGGATTACGTTACACTCCGGTAAGAACTGAAATTTCGTGACTTGGTTTCAAAATTCATGACTTTTTTGTGATTTTGGTGCCCTATTTTCAATTTCGTGACATTTTCATGACTTTTTTGTGCAGTAGACTCCCTGTAATAGTAACATCCATTATAAAATGAAGAGGCTGTAAGAGGAACAGCACAGGGATTTTTAACTCCTCCTGACCAATGGTTTCCAGGAATGCAGAAAACTTAAACTGATGCTTAACTTCTTATAATAAGTTCATCAGAACAGCTTATGTTGTTGAACACCGCTCTCCACTGTTCCACAGTAACAGCTGATAAACTAAACAGGCTGTAAATGTGGAACGGCAAAGGGAAGTGCAATGTTTCTCTTGAACTCTTCGTGGATTGAATTTCCAGAATACTGTAAATAAATTTGATATATTACAATATAATGCATTCATAAGAATAGCGCATGTTGTTGAACACCACTCTCCACTGTTCCACATCAACAGCTGATAAAGTAAACAGGTGTAAATGTGGAACGGCAAAGGGTAGTGCAATGTTTCTCTTGAAATCTTTGTGTATTGAATTTCCAGAAAACTGTAAATAAATTTGATGTAGGTATTACAATATAATGCATTCATGGGAATAACTCATGTTGAACACCGCCCTCCACTATTCCACATCTACAGCTGATAAAGTAAACAGGCTGTAAATGTGGAACGGCAGCGGGAATGACATTTCTCAATTTCTATTATTCATTAGATCCTTTAGACTTACTGCGAAATTTACCAATTGAATATGTTATAACATAGGATTTTATGGTGTACATTTTCATAAGTGAAAGATTCATCAAGTTCCAACTTATAATGCGCTCATCAGATCACAGCTTGACAATAAACACTGCCCTCCACTATTCCGCATCAACAGCTGAAATGTAACCAGGTGTAAATGTGGAACGGCAGAGGGAAATGTGAAGTTTCTCATCAGGTCTAGGTGCCCTCTTTTCCCAGAAAACTAAAATGAGGTACTTCTGCTGTGGTAAGTGTAGTAGATTCCAGTCTGTTGTAGCTTTTTTTTTTTTTTTTTTTTTTTTTTTTTTTTTTTTTTTTTTTTTTTTTGACTAAACTAAATGATTCATAATTTCCCAACAACTTTTTAAATATGGTATGGCAATGTTTCTTATCAGCTTTCTGTGCACTGAATTCACTGGCAACTGGAAATCAAATATCCAGATGTTGATGTGCCATACAAAAAAAAAAAAAAAAAAAAAAAAAAAAAAAAAAAAAAGAGGGAGTTGCTAGATGCTTAACACTTTTGCCGCGGCAGCTGTAAAAGTGCATCCTCTTCAGTTACAAGCCTTTTAAATCTAATGGGAAAAGTAATGGAGGAGTGCCCTTCCGAAGGGACACTTGTAAGCAGGTAGGATCGGTAGTGTCCTTCTGGAAGGACACCCGCAGCGAAAGTGTTAAGAGTAGCTGTATAATTTATTAAGTCGAAGGATATATAAGATTTGTTAAACAAATTTTCTCAATAGTAGGACATACCAGGTGCTTAAGCCTACCTGGAAAATTGACACTGGAATGCAATAAAATATAGAAATAAATGGCAATACCCAATTATGTAAAATGTTTGTTAAGGTATAATAACTTTTCATATCATGTTCATCAGAACTATCAACACTTAACACTGTCCCCCACTATTCCACATCAACAGCTGATAAAGTAAACAGATGTAAATGTGGAACGGCAGAGAGCAACGTTTTTCATCACCTCGTCAAGCTCTAAATACCCAGATAACTTCTTATCTGACGTAAGTGTAGTAAGGTTAAGTACCCAGTGGGAATAGCAAAATACTTAAGTACAGCTGTAAAATTAATCACTTGTGGAACCGCACTGGAAAATATTAGGGTTTTCACCAGCTGGTGGACTGTTGGTTCCAAGACAGTAGAAAACAGATAATTCTGCTGTACTAAAAGTATATCATATTTCAGTCAAATAAAGGACTTACAACTCATCATGTATTAATCAGATCACAGCTAGAGACATTTAACACCACCCCCCACTATTCCACATCAACAGCTGATAAAGTAAACAGGCTGTAAATGTGGAACGGCAGAGGGAAGTGCAATGATTCTCTTTAACTCTTTGTTCTCTAAATTTACAGAAAACTGAAAATAAATGTTATGTATTTCAATTTAATGTATTCACGGGAGTAGCTCATGCTGAACACCACTCTCCACTGTTCCACAGCAACAGCTGATAAAGTAAACAGGCTGTAAATGTGGAACGGCAGAGGGAAGTGCAATGATTCTCTTTAACTCTTTGTTCTCTAAATTTACAGAAAACTGAAAATAAATGTTATGTATTTCAATTTAATGTATTCACGGGAGTAGCTCATGCTGAACACCACTCTCCACTGTTCCACAGCAACAGCTGATAAAGTAAACAGGCTGTAAATGTGGAACGGCAGAGGGAAGTGCAATGATTCTCTTGAACTCTTTGTTCTCTAAATTTACAGAAAACTGAAAATAAATGTTATGTATTTCAATTTAATGTATTTACGGGAGTAGCTCATGTTGCTGAACACCGCTCTCCACTGTTCCACAGCAACAGCTGATAAAGTAAACGGGCTGTAAATGTGGAATGGCAGAGGGAAGTGCAATGGTGTCTTGAACGTTTTAAGCTTTGAGTTTCCGGAAAACTAAATAAATTTTATGTATTTCAATTTAATGTATTCACAGAGGTAGCTCATGTTGAACACCACTCTCCACTGTTCCACATCTACAGCTGATAAAGTAAACAGGCTGTAAATGTGGAACGGCAGAGGGAAGTGCAATGTTTCTTTTGAACTTTTTGTGCTCTAAATTTACAGAAAAGTGTAAATACATCTTTTTGATTTCCGTTGTCCTTTTATTAAATGAAAAAGATTTATTAAGATTCATCTAATCATAATGTTTTGATCAGATCACAACTCAAGACATTAAACACCGCCCCCCGCTATTCCACATCAACAGCTGGTAAAGTAAACAGGTGTAAATGTGGAACGGCAAAGGGAAGTGCAATGTTTCTATTGAACTCTTTCAGCTCTAAATTTACTGAGCCTTTCTGCATCTCAACAGATTGCCTTTAAAAGTTGTTTTGGTGTATCTGTATAATTCATCACTTCAAAAAATCTATATATATAAAAATCACGTGTTCTGTCTGTTTTTCTGTTTGTTTGTTCCTTATACAAATCCACATCGTTTGACTGATATTGACCAAACTTCGCACATAGATACGTCTTGATCCGGGAAATCTCGTAGTCTAGCTCAAAATCTTCTAGGATTCACAGTTCGGGAGTTACGCCTTCGAAAATGTCATTTATGAAGGAGTAAATTCTCCGAAATAGCCATTTTCTTCCAGTGTTGCAACTTTTTCAAAGAAGAACGGCAATATAGATGGAAATTAGCAAGCCAACAAAACTCATTTTTTTTTTAAGTTTTACTTTCTTTTTGTTTTACTTTTTTTAAGTTATACTTATTTTTAAAGTTTTATTTTAACTTCTTTTAAAGTTTTACCTATTCTCAAAATAGCCTTATATTCTCAGAATTTGGAGAAAAATCATATTTCTGTTTAAGAAGTATATATCAAGTAAGGCAACACTGGGCTCCTAGATGTTATTCAGTTTTGCGACAGAATTAAGCTTGCAAATACATTTAAACGGTTTAAGTTTTAAAAAAATCGTTTTTGAAACATTTCGTTAAAACTTTGTTTTAAAACATTTCAGTTTAAACCTTTGTTTGTTTAATTACAAATTACAATTTAAATTACATTACGTTTGCAATCGTGTGTATCAAACTTTTTTAACTTTGAACATTTTTTGTCTACCTTTTAGCCTTTTAAGTCTATCTTAAAGTAATAAAAAGTAAATATATCGTATAACATAAATTTATTTCTGTAGGACAACACTGGGCTTAGAAGCCATTTTTCTTTTGCTATAAAACATTTACATTTTAAGCTTGAACATTTTTTCTTTTTTTAGCCTTAGTGTTTATATCTAACATTCATACATCTAACTTTTTAAGTTTCATGAAACTTTTTTAAGTGTCTGCAAACTTTTTAAGTTTTCAAACGTGCGTTAATCAAACTTCATAAAGTTTGCAAAAGTGTCTGTATCAAACTTTTTTAAGTTTGGTGTTTTCATTTATCTTATAACCATGTACGTCAAGTAAGTAGAACTATAAGTTTAACTTCCATTCCCTTTGTTTACTATTTTTGTTACTATGCTATTTTATTGCTTATTAAAAACTATGCCTTTAATAATTAATTTATGCCTCCGTTTTATCACATGCATTTGCTTAGTAAAAGCTTGCAAATACATTTAAACGGTTTATGTTTTTAACAAATCTTTTTCGAAACATTTCGTTAAAACTGTGTTTTAAAACATTTCAGTTTTAACCTTTGTTTGTCTATTTTCATCTTTTAGTTATACCATACATGGTGTTAATATAGAATATAGAAGTGTTTAATTGCTTGGAAAATTAACCAATAAGAGAATTAAAATTATGAGATGTGACAATGGTAAGGAATATTTAAATAGTATGATTTATGCTATTACAAAGAATAAGAGTATCTAAATTTATCCATGCCCTCATATATTCACAAATTAAAGAGAACAGCTGACCAATTTTTTAGAACAATTATGAATATATGTCATTGTTTACTGGCAGAATCTATTGTTGTAAAAAAGTTTTGGCCTAAAATTGTTTGTGGAGCAACTTATTTGAAAAATCGCACTTTAGCTAAAACCATTGAGAATAAAACATCCTGTAAAATATATTTGGAAAGAAACCAGATGTTTCTAAGTTACGTTTATATGGTAGTAAAGTTGTTCTTAAGAAACCAGAACAAATAACGACTTTTATATAGGGGTAAGAATGTGAATATTTGCATTTTAATCCGTTATAGTGAAGCTCGGGAGTACTTTTGAATAATAAAATCATAGTCACTATGCATGTTGATGATGATGATTAGTTAATAGTTAGGTTAGTGGGAACTGATGAAAAATTTTAATGAAGAAAAGGAACTGGACTTGATTAATTTTTAGATGAAAGCCTTGGATAAATACAAATGTATAGTTTTAAACAAAATAATACTTGGGATTTAGTTGAAAATAAGAAAGTTGTAAATGCAAAATGTTGGACATAGAGACTGCATTCTTAAATGGTGAAATCAATTCGGAAGTGTATATTTGAGGAGATTGGTATCAAAGTTGGACAACTCCATTTTTTTTCAATTGAAAAAAATGGAGTTGTCTAACATTTGAGTCAAATGAATATATTGGAGACATGCTTACAAACTCATTGTGTAAAGAAACATTTAAGAAATTCAGAAATATGTTAAATTTGATATTTTATATTTCATATATTGTTCATACTTCCTGCCTTAGGGAGGAACATTTTTGTCGGTTATACAATTTATAATGTAAAGTGATGTACATCTTGCTGTTTGTGTGTGTAATAAATGAATATGAACTTGACATGCTTTTATGAATCTCCCACACTTTTAAATAATTTCTTATCTCAACAATTTTAATTATAAAAAGGCACATTTAATTTTAAAAAATATGGTAGTAATACCCATTATGAATAACTTCCAGAAGGAATCAATTACATTCTCTTCTAGATTTGTACCAAAAATATTTACTTTATCATCATAAATTATTCCTCCAAGCCCTCAATCTTAGAACCTTTAAAAAAATATGTTCCATTAAGGAGAAGGCAGCAACCATGGAGTTTTATATCATTTTTATTGTTTCATAACGTTTTGTCCATCGCAAGCCTTACTTAATTTCACTTTTAATATTTAAATTTATATCATTTTAATTTGCTGTCATGGAATTGTCTTTAAACCATTTCCTTCTTATTAAAATGAATTCTTTCATTTATCCCCCCCCCCCAGGTGAATTGAATTTTCCATGCAATTTTCTATTAATCTAAATATGCCAAGCCTCTTTATTATTGACATATTTACACCCAGCAGTTTTATTATATTTTTATATCTGCTTTCTTTTGTCTGAGATATTTATATCCTCTGACTACTCCATTATTTAAATACGCTTGCAATTTGAGCACAATATTGTTGCAAAATCAAAAAAAAAAAAAAAAAAAGGCCACGAGGACCCTAAGTGGCAGATACTATAGATGAATCTGATTCATGACTGTACAGCACACTAGGGAGATAGTGTGGTCAGTACAATGCTCCGGCCGCCTGATTTTCCCCTAGGCTGCTTCGACACCTCAAGCCATTAGCACCCAGGGTATCCATTGGTAAATTTATTAAAGGCTGGGTTGACCTAGGGACTGCCAGTGAGGCCAAATTCAACCCAAGAATGAAGACATTAGAAGAAAAAATCTTTATTGTTTGCTCGAGATTCGATCTCAGGTGCTCCAGTTTATTAGTCCAGTGCTCTACCACTGAGCTAACCTCGACCCCTCGCCAAATCAAATTAACCCCCCATTAATTTATTTAGTATAAGTCCTTATTGAAATTCCCAAATAGCTTTAATTCATTGTTGTCTATAGCTGCAACAAAAATATCTAAATTTGTTTTTCTTAGATAGCCCTATTTCCTATGACAAAAGGGCTATCCTTAAAGAAGAGCTCATAAACCTTAAGATTTGAAAGAGAAGCTTTAATATAACGGAAAATGTAAACAACAAAATGAGAAAGTTTATTTGGAACAAAAAGTTTTTAATACTTTCCTTTTGGCTCAATTAACATAAATCCTGCATCAATTACTTTTTCAATCATAGAAAGAAAAACCTTAGTTACAGATTATTACATGAAAAGGTATAGAATATAACATATTAATATTATATTTAAAAAAACAAAAACAGTACAAATAAAGAATAGTTTCAGTTATACTAGATTAAAACTTATAACTAAGTAAGTATAACCTTAATTAAATGCTTCATTTTGTTGCTATTTTTTAATATGTATTTATATATGGACCACACATTATTTTCTTTAAAAAATTATACACAGGTAGTTTGGTTAGGATTTTCTTTAAAGTGGTACTACAATTACATGATTCCAGTATACTTTTTAAAATAAGGGTTAATTTATTTTCCACCCCACATTCAGTGAAAATTTGAAAAATAATTTTTTTAACTGAGCTCTCAACTTATAAACTTACTTTCTCATAATTTGAACAAGTGTCATATAATCATTCATTTTAATATATAATATAAAGTAGGAGTACCATGACATGCTGGGTAACAGGTATTTAATATGAAACATGTGTAGCATGCCAAACCCGGTAACACCTATTTAATATAAAGTAGGTAACAGGATAAGGCACACCGGGTAACAGCTAGTAAATTATAAAATGTTGTAAAGTTTCTTCCAAGGTTACCAGAGTATAAGTACAATGCTTTATGACTACCTTATGTAATTTTATACAAAACATTAAGTTTATGAGTAAGCTTTAAGTGACATTTAATGTAAAATGAAACTACCAAAAATCCATACAAAATACAGAAGTCAACAACAAATTGGATATTGCTTTATGGTTAAATAAAAAAAGTCTTAAATTAAATAATTCAAGTATTTATGGATTTATTCATCAATAACTAATAAAGCAAAACTATAAAAATATAAGAATGATCTACCAAAAAAGCACTGATAATGAAAGACATAAGTTATTTCCATCAAAATTTACAAGAAATAGGCTAATAACAATAAGTCCTATAAGTAATTAACCACTCAAAATATCTTATGTAATACATAAAGAATTAAAAACATACCTTATTAGCAGTGGGAGTCTTAATGAGCAGTCTCTAAACGACGTAACACATGAAGAGTGGGGAGCAGATGGATGCAGAGTAGGGTACCTGGGAATAGCATAGGACCATTCTAGCTGTGCAGTTTTAGGTTTCCCAGACAAAGACAAGCTCTAGATGTCCCAGTCTATTTTTTACATCCTAAGTACTACTAGTGCTCCTGGCATCTAGCGGGAATGTTTTAAACTATTCCGGCAACACTGGTGCTAAATTGAAAATTTCCTAAACTAAAGCCACTCAATCGGTGATTGCCCGCTAAAGGATTAAATACAGTAAGTGTAATGTATGGGCGATTTCCATAATAAACTGAAGATTCAACTACTTCCTAGAATGTGTTTATCAGATCACAGCTCATGACATTAAACACCGCCCTCCACTATTCCACATCTACAGCTGATAAAATAAACAGACTGTATATGTGGAACAGCAGAAAGAAGTATTTCTTTTCTTGTGAATTTTCTGTGCTCTGAATTTTCAGACAATTTAAAATGAAATTCTTCTTTCTCTCGCTTAGAAAAGCCTAATTTATCATTTCAAGGCAGCAGGAAATCAGGCAACGTAAGTATAACGGACTCCAGCCAAGTCAGATAAGCAAGGTGCTTAAGCGAGTAGAGGATAAATTATCATTTAAAGATATAAAATATAGATAATTCTTATGATAAAGAATCACCAGTTTGATAACAGCTATTAACCCTTTCCATACGCAAAGAGTCGCAAGGAGTGTGTTCTGCTGTACGGGATACTCGCACTTGGCTTCGGACCCCCTGTACGGGATACTTTTCCCACTCTTGGTCTCAGCACCTCGACTTTCAGAGATCTCCTCGCTGTA
Organism: Gonocerus acuteangulatus; assembly: GCA_946811695.1. Taxonomy (NCBI): domain Eukaryota; kingdom Metazoa; phylum Arthropoda; class Insecta; order Hemiptera; family Coreidae; genus Gonocerus; species Gonocerus acuteangulatus. The sequence continues at coordinate 39,029,181 of OX328123.1, forward strand.
GTAAAACTCGTATTTTATCATTTCGATTTTTATTTTGGTTACAATGATTATTAATTTTTATTTATGTTAAATTAGTTTGGTGTTTCAATAATATTTTTTAAGTTGAATAACTTTGTTTAAAAATAAGTTATATTATATAGACATAAAAAAAGAAGGTTTTTCTGTTCATCATTTGCTCTTTATTTTATGAATAATAAGCAAGGGAATAATATACTCCATAACTACGGCAAAAAGTTTCCCATCTTCCTTTTTGATCCGTGACTTTGTACACTTGCGGAGCTAAAAACTTATTTTATTTTTTGTATAAAACATATTTACAAAAACAAAAGGATTATTATAAATATTTACAGTACACTTAATGAATTATTCAATTAAATACGTAATATATTAATCTTATCAATTGAATATTACATTTATTTTTAAATGGAGGACACGCAATAAAAAAACGTTTTTTTTCTAAATTTAACAGAACTAAATATAAGATCTTAACACTTCAAGACTGAAAGTGAACTAATTTTGCGAAAACAAGTTGTTGGGAATATACAGAGGTGTAAAAACAAACTATAATTTGAAGAAGGTTGACCGGGTAAATGGGTGGAGAAGGCAACGAGTTCTAATTCGACTGAAAACGACCAAAAACTTCATTCAAATGCCATCTAGTAATAGACAGGAATATTAGAAGTACAATACGGTAACGCTAGATACCTCTAAAGTCGAGAAATGAGAAGATAAAGAATGCGAGAGATAAGCCGAGCTCTCGACTGCTGTACAAAGGAAAGGGTTAATGAGTTCTTCAAATTGGAGGCTATTCCACATTTAAACCTGATACTGGGAGAAAGCTGGAATAAACTATATGTGTAAAACAACTCAAGGAAGTGCCATGTTATTCGAAAATTATATATTTGAAGAACCGGGTGAAGCTCTATTTGTAAATAATAAAATCAAAACGACTAGCAATTAAAATGTAATTGAGATGTAAAGCCTCTGTTACTTTTAGAGAAAAATTATTAGTCATTACAGATTCTAAAAATTCTGAGAAAGTGTAATGTATTATTTCATTGTGACTTCTATAGATTCCTCAGGGATAAGACATTGATCTCTGGCATGCATTTAATGAAGCTGAGAGCTCTCCTTATTCTCGCTAGGTCCTGCTGAGTTTATACGTGCAAATAGCACAAGGCCGGAGAAGCAAAATACGGGCCACGAGTTAATTCGTGTGGAGTGTCAAGGATACCAACAGTAGAACACGAGTTATCTCGTGTGGAGCGTCTGGGCCCTGCAAGTCGAACACGAGTTAACTCATTCAGAGCAACAATAGGATTAAGGTTAAATCAGATTAAAATTAAATAAGATCAGCGGATAAAATATATCATGAGCATATTGCAATTGTCAAAACCCTTAAGGCAGGGTTCTTTCTAATCAACTTTCTTTCTCCTGTGTTGGTGAAAAACATTGCTTTACACAACTTCACTGTTCCACCACCTGATAAAAACAACAGGTAGTAAATAAATATGGTATGGGAAAGAGCTGTGCTGTTTATACCCGGACTGCTAAAAATCAAGAACTCTTGCTCTGACTGAATGTATTAGCTTCCAGTCATTGATGGGACCTACCAAGCATATTTTAGTAAATGGATTATTCGCCATTTGAAGAGATTAAAAATAAATAATTTACGCCAAAAGAACTGAGCTAGGAAATCCATGTTAGAAACCATAGGATGGAGTGTAAGAAAAATCATAGTTGCGATAAAGTAACTTTTTTTTTAGCTCTCATAGTTTTAAGGAATGACATAGAATGTTTATTTTATCAGTCCTTAACTCTAATAGTCACTATATCGTCCCTACCATGTCAAACTATTGAATATGCAAATCGGAGCAAACTAGAGAACGAACATATTCTATCCAATTTATATTAGTAATATTTTGAAAAATGTTCTTCTTTGATACTTCATTTAAGGCTATTCTAAAGGGGTTAGTTGTGACAGTTTACGACAAGCCTTATGGTCCACAATCCAAGCATCTCGAATCTGAAAAAAGAGATTTTGCATATTCGATAGTTTGACATGGTAGGGACGATGACGATATAAGGGTATGCTTATTGTCTGGATATTTATCCTCGTTACTGTTTAGTCTGGAGTATACTTACATTCTGACCTCCGCTTCAGGGCACATGTCCTGACACAGTCCAATGACAGATTCAGCCATAATGAGTAAAAATACTAATCTGGAAGTAAAATATTGCATTAGTTGGTCATCATAAACATTAAGAAAAAAAATTAATCATTCTTTGAAAATATATTAATACAATTCTGAAGAAACAAAATTTGTAATTACAGCTCAATAATTTGTCTTGAGAACAATAGGGTGTGCGTATGGATTAAATCTTTTTAAGATTTTATTAATAAATTCTGAAGAAACAAAATTTGTAATTACAGCTCAAATAATGTCTTCAGATCAATAGGATGTGTGTATGGATTAAATATTTTTAATATTTTATTAATAAATTCTGAAGAAACAAAATTTGTAATTACAGCTCAAATAATGTCTTCAGATCAATAGGATGTGTGTATGGATTAAATATTTTTAAGATTTTATTAATAAATTCTGAAGAAACAAAATTTGGAATTTATAATTACAGCTCAAATAACTATCCTTCAGAATAATAGGGTGTGCATAAGGATTAAATCTTTCTAAGAAGAGCTACTTATTAATGAGACTTCTCACAAAAGTTAAATCTCAAACAATAGGACTTTGGTTATACAGGGTGATTTAGGTCTAAGTAGCCAAACTCTAGGAGGTGATTTTGGACCAGCAGAAAAGTTCATTTGAAGTATGGTCCGATTCTGAAGGAAAAAGGAGTTATATTTAATTTTCTGTTTTAATGTGGACATATTTTTTATTGAATAAGAAAGGATGGAAACTGTTCAAGATAATTAAATTCTAATTATGCCTTCATAAAATAGAGAACATTTAATTTAAGAAAACATTGATTTAATTCAATAAACCCATTGATAGAAGATACTTTCTGGAAGTCAAATAAAGCACTTCTGTTTTTCTCTACGTATCAGAGGTTTCTCGCAAATTCTTTCCTCAGCCCCTAAATGAACTACAGATTCAGTACATACAGGATAACATCTACTTTTAGTATGCAGCATTAAATCTGCAAATGAAGTAGAAGTTTATTTAGGGAAAGGTTGAATGATTGACTTCCTTTTGTCAAAAAATATAAAATGGAGTTTTGTTAATTTCAAATACCTTGCATGCAAAAATTATGGATTACTCATTTTTTATTGGCTAAACTGTGGGAATCCAGTGCTCAGTCCGCAATCAATAAAAAGTATGTATTTATGTTTTGGAGTGATGGTCACTCTTAAACTAAAAGAGGGATTTAAATAACTTAATGCTTTGATTCTATTTGAACTGCAAAAGTTTGGATTTAGAGCCATCAGTAAAAACCCGACTAGATAGTGGAATTTCTTCCATAATATAAGCAGCCTGGTGCCTTTTTTCAAATATTTAGTCAGTTTTAAATTTATGAGAGGAACAAGCAATGTCCAGGAAGGTTTGATATAAATGGTCTTTTTCAGAAAAAAAATTCTTGCTACGCATTGGTCATTCGAAAATTCAATAGCTCAACAATTTCCTGCAGTAATTCTAATTTTGTAGCATAGGGTTGTGCAAAACAATTTGAAGTAACTGGGAATAAGAGGTACAAAGATAAATCTAATAACTAAGTGTTCGGCGCTAATGGCCAAGATGTAGATGCGCCGTAAAAAAAAAAAAAAAAAAAAAAAAAAAAAAAAAAAATAACTAAGTGTTAGTTGTTTTCTTCTAAATTGGAGCGGAGGCTCTTCAGACTCTGAGCATATATCCATCTCAGGACTGGACAGAAAGGCTCCAGTAGCAATTCTTGATTTTCTGGGATGCAGATCCATAGGCCCTAAATCGAGCTTCGATCTAATGAGGCTACAATAGAGCATGAGCATACTTTCTCTCTCTGTTCCTCATAAGGTATTTGCAAGGACTTACGAGTATTTTCTCGACAAAAATACACCGGGATCTCTTAACGTGGAGGGATCAGTTTAGATGACACAAGGGATCAAATATTAGATCCAAGTATAACCCAAATGCAATCTTTATTCCCCCGTAAATAAATACATTTTTTTTTGGCAATTCATAGCAATTAGTGCCCCAACTCCGATTTTTGTAAAACTTCACATACTGATTCATTTCAACCTAAATAAGAATAAAAGGGGGGGGGGGAAATGTCGCAAAGCACTACAACAGTATTTTTTCCTATGTTTCATTGTTATGATACTCGTATAAATTCCAATTTTTATTTACAAAGTACACTGAAGCTCTGATATATGAAAAATTGTGCATACTCAGCACCTAGAACATCTGCGGTGCAAAGTGGGGGGGGGGGGGTGTTCCATGATATGAGAATAGAAAACCCCACCTTATTGGTCATATCACGGAATTTATATTCGAGAGGAAGCCCCCTGATATAAGGAATGAATCCATCATGTATTTAACACGGGGCCCAGCGTCGTGGCAAATGCGTCATAGAGATGTGTTCTGAGGGCCCAGCGTCGTGGCATATGCGTCAGCAGATAGCTTGGTTTTCTTTTGATCCCGCAACTCCGGGCCTTGTTCTATACGCTTTGTATTTAATTTGGTACCACATTACGTATTCCCGGTTTGGTAGGTTTTGATCTTCATGAAAATTATAAAATAAAATCTCAACAAAAAATGGTATTCTTCATATTAAAAAGTCATGTCTCTAAAAAATGTATTGGATCATATATATACATAATTTGATCTAAATATTCAGAATCAAAAAGAAAAAGTCCGAACTGCAGGAACTACATCATCTTAGTGCGGTTCCGTTCTTATCTCTAATGTCATTTGGAAAGGTTGAAATAAAAACAGTTATAATTTTGGTTAGGCCTTTCATGAAATAATTTATGACCTCAAATAAGTCACGGTTGTAAGAGTCCACCCAGACACTCTGTAAGGTTCGCTCTAAAAACACACTGCTTACTGTTTCTTAATTTCTTTTACCATAATACTAATTTTACAGATAAATGCATTAAAAAAAAATCAATTAAACATTGATTTAAAAAAAGACAAAAACCCGTTCAAAAGAACAAAACAAACACATTTGAAGTTTTAAGCACTTATTTCCCCGATTGACATCGCCTAATCGAAAATTGCTTCAGAATCTTTTTTGGAGAGCATTTAGTATGCTTTCGAATGATAACTGTTCTGCTTACCAAGATTTCCAACCATTTTCGAGATTTTAAGGAAAATATACAAAGTTCCTAAAACCTTTCATGTCTATAAATAAAATATTTTATTCTAATCCTTCATTAACTCCAAACGTAACAAAAATTTAAACATCTTTGCTTATATGAATTTAAAACATTCAGGAAATATTTTAGCTGAATCAGATGATTTTAAGTACCCAAACCATAAACTTGATTCAACAACTATTTTACCACTTTTCTCGAAAACGGTGGAAGCTATCGCCTTAAAAATGGTTCCATTTAAAAGCCATTTCAAGGCCAATAAACCTATAAAACGAGTACTTGCAAGCATATGAAGTAAACGCAACTATTTTCTTCGCGCGAATTTCCGAACATGACGAACGAATTTGACCTTTCAAATTATATGATAGATTTTTGTACCAAAATCGGACCATTATTCAATGAGGTAGAGCACAGACTCACATATACACACACACACACATATATATATATATATATATATATATATATATATATATATATATATATTCCACCAATATTTTCGTTCTCTAGGGGTTCTGAAACGTAAAATTTTCTAGTCGGCAGTTCCGGATTGCGTCATGAGGTCAGCCCTATAAGTGGGGTTCCTCCCTAAGGAGGGAGGGAGGAACCGCGCCAAAAGTAAATAAATAATAACATAAAGGCTACCTACAATTTGATATTGCAATGGAGAAAATTATATGAAAGTGTTCATGCTGGTAGAGAGGATGGCAAAATTAGCATTGTAACAACCACCGTACTCCAAGGTCGGCCAGCCTCCATCACCCAAATTAAGGGCTAAGAAAGCCTCCATAGGTCATTAAAATGCGTTTAAAAAAAAGTCCAACTCGCAAGAACTGCGTCAACTTATTAGGGCGGTACCGTTAATATCTCTAGTGCTATTAGTAAAGAAATAGTAGCCGTTATTCGTGGGGTTTGATTGCTCGATAAAAATATAAAATGAAATCTCTAAGAGAAAATAGATTTCAGGTGCCGCAACAGGAAACTGACAGCATTATGTCGACTTCCCCCAACTTCTCAACATTCGCTCTTGGACACAATATAACAATGTTTCACATTTTCTTACTTTGTTTTCGTCAAATACTCGTTTTACTGTTAAATGCAATTAAAATGGGAAACTACCAGTTAAAACTTTAGGTAAACAAATACAAAAACCCGTTTAAAAGAGCAAAACTAACAATTGCGAATTTTGAAGTCCTTATTTCTCTGATTGACATCGCCCCATCAAAAATTACATCAGAACCTTTATTGTAGGGAATTTAAAAAGGTTTCGAAATGGTCACCTTCCACTTACCACAATCTCTTAACTATTTTCGAGATATTTTAGAAAATCTCCAAAACTTTTCATGCGTGTTAATGAAATACTTTATTTCTAGTACTTCCCTAACTCCAAACGGAACCAAAATTTACCTATCATAGATTAGATGAATATACGTTTTTATTCTTAATTGGGTTGAATTGAATAAGTATACAAAGTTTTAGGAAAATCGGAGGGAGTTAGGTCAATTTTGGCTCTCCCAATTTGACATTCCCGCGCATGCGCGTGTTTACAAATACTTCGTTTACACCAGCTTTTAACCTATATAACAGTCAACTTTAGTGCTGAATAAATACTGTTCTAGTCGTTACCGCCAGCTTTTTTTTACGTTTTTATTCTTAATTAGGTTAAAATGAATCAGTATACAAAGTTTCATGAAGATCGGAGTTCGGGCAGTTCTCGCTCAGAATTACCTATATATGTATGTATGTATATGTGTATATATATATATATATATATATATATATATATATATATAAATTTGAATCACCTATATTTTTGTGATCTATGGGGTCTGAAACAAGGAAGTTTCTAGATGGGCACTTCTGGATTGCATTCTGGTCAACCTCATAAGCGGGTTCTCCCTATGGAGATAGGGAGGAACCGCGCTAATAAAAAAAAAAGAAATTGTTTCAAAATTTACCTGAAAATATAAGCTAGTTCATCATAACCCCAACAATATGGTCTTGTTACTTTATGTTAATCAATAAGTGAGATGATAATTTATGTATTTTTGAAATATCAGAGGAGAGGAAAAACAAATCTATTAATCCTTACTATTTATAAAACATCATTTGAAATACTTTAGCATGATGCTCTCATATTACAACTCAACAGGCATTTCAGAAACCCAAAATGTGCAAAATAAAATATTTTATTTGAAGTTATGGACACTATGAGTGGATATCGTCGAAACAAATGTATCGGAATGTGAAAAGTGGCTTGGTACCTTATAGATTAGATTATATAATTTTTATCGTATATATTTTAATTAGACTTAATGCACATTCATTAGTTTGATTTTCTGCAATTGATAATTATTTTCCCTTAATTTTTGAGGGTTTGCCACAACATACATCAGTCCAACAGCAATTAGTATATATTGAAAATGAAAAATGCGTTTTTTTACATTGGATAATTTGAATGTGTATCGACGATATAATCACTTGAAAGCAGGATAAATGCAAATACCCTTGTGCTGGAAATAATCAGAGAACGGAAATTACGTGAAAGAAGTAGAAATTGTTCTTTTTTAGTTGTTACAAATATTTCAGACTGTAGAGGAATCGGTTAACATTTTAAAGGACAGATTCAATTAGAAAATAAAAATATTCCTAAGAATAAAGAAAACATTAGAAGAGAAGTATGTATTTACGATTAAATCAATATATAACAAAAATGTATTAATACCTTGTATGTTAAAAACAACTAAGGACAAGAAAACGCTCATAAATTACAAAAAATGTATCCAAAGTAAAGCACAGAACTAGAGACTCCTGGATTCGGCAGCCATATTACCAAGCCGGTGTGCTTGTAGCGTCGCTTCTCTGAAGCACTGCCATCGCACAATTGAATCAATACTTCTTTACTAATCAATACTTTAGATTTCGCAAAATAGCTTAAAACAGTTTTTCTAGTTATTGAAATATTATTAATATGATTTAAATTTTTATGAGATTTCTCTCAGAGTAAATTTAATTTCAAAATTAATGTAACCAGAATCACATATTTCTAGAAGGAATAGTTGTTTTACATTTCAATGAATAAATCACTATTTATGCCCTCAGAGACTTAAACTATATTTTGACACTGAGGACGTAATTAGGAAAAAGAAAGAGAAGCATTTTTCAAGCCAGTCGGAAACATAAGTTTCGTTATTCAAAATTTAAGCCGTGGAGGGGGGGGATGCATATTACATTCGAGGAGAGGACTAAGAAAGAAATGAGAACACATTCTTAGAAAGTTCTAAAAGAATTTAAATTATTATTTAAAATGAATGCCAGATTAAAACGTCCGTCACGCAGGAGCTGCAAAAGTAAGTTCATTTCTCCGCGAGGTTGTAATTTCATGCCACCATCATCGACGAATTGCTTAAAATAACTTATATAATTACATAGAGGCCCGATAGCAGTAAGGGTTAAGACGTGAGCACGTAACACTCTGAGCCAAGGGTCGTGGGCTCGATTCCCACCATGTGCGTATATAGAAAATAATTTCGGGAGGGGCTGGGAAAATTTCGAGGGGGGGGAGGGGCTGAGACCATTTCCGGGTAATGGAATACTAATAATTTAGAACTTGGAAAAATAAAATATTTTTTATGAAGTAAGTGATCTTATTTAATTTATTTTTAACGGCTTATGACACATTACCGATCAACTCAAAATTTCGGGGGGGGGGGGGGGGGCTGCAGCCCCCTCAGCCTCCCCCCTTATATACGCCCATGATTCCCACTAGGGATGGTGGCTTTTCTTTAGAAAGAAGAAAAGGTATAAGCCCTAACCTGGCTAGAAAAGGGTGGTAACCTATAGATAACCCGTCCTAAAATTCGTAGTTAATAATAAATGGACGTTAAAATTTAAATAATTACAAAATAAGCCTAAATAGTTGTGGAATTTTATGTTTATAATAAACACTTGGCTCAATTATTAATTTTTAGCGCGTTTCCTCTTCTCATAGTAGCTAAACCCACTTGCGATGTCGACGCCGTGTCGAAATCCGGAAGTGCCGACTAGAAAGTTCCATTTCTGAAAAATATTATGTTAAAAATAATTCTTATTATTTTTCACGATAATTCTCCGACCGCTGGAGAATGCCGTATCAACAACAATAATTGTCATCAGCGAAGAAACCTCAAACACTAGATATGTATGTATATTTAAATAAGAAAACCAAAAGACCAGATCTACACCATAATTATTAATTGATTTTTCAGAGCACGCTTTCGATGTCTACAGTTCTATATTCAGTGTATCTATATGATCATGTTTACCCTTACTTATGCTGAATAATGCTGCATTAAAGAATGAGCATTAAAAGATATCCTTCGGCATGGGCGTATAAAAGAGATGGACTGCAGCCCCCCTAAATTGAAAAAATGTATCATAAAAACCTTAAAAAAGAATTAAATAAGATCACTAAGTTCAGAAAAAATAGTTTTTATTGTGTGTAATAGCGTTTTAATTGGTTAACTGTTTCAAGTTCTAGGTTGTTAATATTCCATAACCCCCCAAATGCTCTCAGTCCACCCCTCCCCCAAATTTCTTCCAGCCCCTCCTTTAATTATTTTTTATAACCACGCTATGATGACGCAGTCCCAGATTTTTTTCTTTTTTAAATGTCTTGATAACAATCGGGAAATTGTAGAAATAGTAAGACATCTATTCGAAGCTTTAATAAATGTTCTACAAAAACGGTTTTTATGATATTTCCGATAAAATAATCTCATTCGGAGAAATCGGTGCTTAGAATTGAACAGTGCCGGTTTCGTTCTTTTGAAGGTTTCTTTTTCTTTGTTTGGCTCAGCTTTTAATTGGTTGTTTTTTTTTAATTGCATTTTTTTAAAATAAAACACGATAAGTAAATGAGAAGAAAGGATAATTGTATCACTTGTTGTTTGTAATAGAGAAACCCTTTTGAAGGAACTGTTTAAATTTTCCACGAAATATCAAAACAAAGCAATAACGGTTTCTATTCTAAGCTTCCAAATGAATCTAGGGATAAGAAAAGAAACGTTCTGAGATGATGCAGTTCCTGCGATTTGGACCTTTTTAATGTAAAACTACTTATTCATCTCATACTGGAATTCATTTTATCAAAATGTTTTAATTAGTAATACAATTATAGATGAGGAATAACCCTTCAGAATGCTCATATAACTTTATTACAAGAATTCAACAATTTCCGGAGGGGGGGGGGGCTGGTACCATTTCCGGGGTGTGAAATACTAAGAATCTAGAACTTGGAATAGTTTTAGCCATCTAAAACGCTATTATACCCAGAATAAAGTACTTTTTATGAACTAAAAGATCTTATTTAACTTATTTTTTAGGGGTTTATGATCAAATCAAAATTTTGGGGAAGGGGAAGCCCTCTCAGCCAAACAATCATTACATTATAATTTAATATAATTACTAGAGCCCGGAAGTTAGGCATTTATTTTTGGGTGAAATAGGCAGGCAAAAAGGCACTTAAAATACTGAAAATAGGCAGTACTGTAATTAAAATAGGCATTTATTAGGAGTGAAGGCAAGGAGGAACCTTACTCATTAATGATGAAAATATGTATTTTAAATACTCATTCATTTCTTTATTACCAACTAGCTGTTACCCGGCGTGCCATGCTACGCCTACTTTCTGCTTCCATAAAATCAAAAATAAATTAGGAACCCCGTTCATTGTTTCGATCCCGTGACCTCCAAACTGTGAGTCATAAACGATTTTAACAAAGCCTAAGGCTCTCCCCGAATCAAGACCTACAAGTGTGCCAAGTTTGTTCAAAGTCGGTCAAACGGTGTGGATTTGTATAAGGAACAAACATACAGACAGACAGCTGGTAGACGTTTTTGACTTAGCCTACGAGACTTCCCGGATCAAGACCTACCAGTATTCCAAGTTTGGTCAAAATGTGTGGATTTGTATAAGGAACAAACGGACAAACAGTCAGACACGTGATTTTTATATATATAAATAGAGTTATCACAGAATTAGTGTACTTACTCTCAAGGGAATTACTTCCCTTGTTACAAGCAACAACTAGATGCTTTTTCAAAGTATCAACTGTTATAGAACTTCTCAGAAAAAATGTTTTTCGTCATGGCAAAACTTCCTCTGCATTATCTTGTCATTTCGAAGTCCGGAATACCAGGTATGCATTGTCACAGCAAAAGAGCTGTGAGGAAGGAGCTGTGACTGATTTCCCTCATCCTCTCTCTTTCCTGCTATTCATTTTGCTTGTGCATTCCTTCTACTAAGGAAGGTTCTGTTATTTACGGAGGTTAAATCCATGGGTTGGGAAAATAAGCTTTCGAATAGATATTTGTGACGGAAATTTGTAATTTGAGCAACCTTTTTTGTCTTCGATGAACAGAAATTCAATATGTGATTTTTGAAATGTTTAAATCGCAGAAAAAAATTGCATAACAAGCAAAAAAGGCAAAAATAGGCAACGGAAGCCAAAATAGGCAACGGAAGCCAAAAAAGGCAAAATAAAAATTGTCGCTACACTTCCTAAATGCACGAAAACATATTTATTTCTATCTGATTCTTCAATATATCCATTCAGATAAAAAAGGCATTTTGCCTAACTTCCGGGCTCTAATAATTATATAATTTACAACTCACCTTCTCCTGTCAATAAATACTGTCACATATAACATGCCATTATTACAATTGAATTATAGATATAAACAAAATTAATAAATCTCATTAGCTCACAACAATATTACAAAAACCTTATCAACATACTTTTTGTATAACTAAAATTACATTAAAATTCAATTGGTTACAATTTATGAAAATTTACCTATGATATATATCTTATATGATATATATCTTATATTTTAAATAATCATTAATTAATGTTATTTTTTATATAATATACACTTGCACAGAGGAAATCACTAAAATAGTTTGTTTATCTAATACCTAATGTTGTGGTACTGTTTTGTTTAGTTTTTGTTCTTTTTTTCTTTTTTTTTTCTTTGACTGGACAAGGAACGTGTGACCAACTTTATCATGAGCTCATCGCTATCATTACGAAGCTCATCATAAAATAAATAAATTATATAATATACACTGAAGTCTCTAAAATAGCTATTTAAACTATGAACAGATCTTTTACATAGTCATAAACAATTAAATTTATTATATACATATGTCAAAATAATGTTGTCCTATTCACTTAATATCTGTTCCGAAGTTAATAGTCCCGGTGATATTTTTTGTTATGTAAATGGATCCTGTTAATTTTCTAGATTTATTCTCATTTACAGTTTTTAAAATTTTAACATTGTCATAATCAAAACTATGCTGTTTGGTAATGGCATGATTTTCTAATGCTGTACAATTAATATTTTTAGGGTTGTTACAATTAGAGACGTGTTGTTTTCAACTATTTTTAATTTTGGGATGCTTAACCTATGTATATAACTTTCGTCTATTCACTGCTTACAGTTAATTTGATTAATTACATTTTGTTTATTTTTAATATCTAGGTACTTTATCCTTCATATTGCTTAATACTTTTGTTAATTTATTGTTATTATACAGTCCTATTGTTGAATGTTGACAAATGATGCTCGAACATTAAATAAATAAAAAAATTGTATGATCATATTTCTTTAAACCTTTCTTTATTTTTTCTGTTAATCTAGGAATATATTTAAATTTATGTGCTATTTTATTTCTAATTTAATTATTCTGTTCTCAACTAGTAATTTTTACAATCTCCTTGTCAGTTTTATTTATTTTTTTGAAATAATCTGTTATTAAATGTGGTTTATTAACCTTGGGTTTTATCTTTATTTTACAAGTTTTTATTCCATGTTTCTCTTGCAATTGCTGTTCTATTATTGAGTTACTCTGCATTATTTATAATTTTACTAAACCATAATTTATTTATTCAATTTATAGGATAAAAATTACCCACTAGTATTTTATACATTTTTCCTTTTCTTTCTTTTTAAGTAGATATTATCAGTTATATTTATATCTTTGTTTATCATATTTTTAGCCCTATTAATATTTGAGTTCTTGGATGATTAGAATTAAAATTTACAATGGAGTCCTACATACATATATATTTTTTGGTCCATTTTGTGGTTATTTTATTGTTTTCAAATTTAATATCCATTTCAAAATATTTCTGCTTATTATTATTCGCACATTCATGTGTAAATTTCATTCTTTTACAAAATTAATTAACAGATCTAACAACTCTAGGTATGTATATTTTTTAGTTATTAATAATAAATAATCATATTTAGTTATTAAAACTAGTTTGACATTAGTTTTATTTAATTTCCCAATAATTTAAGTTAATTATTTCATAATAATCTCAGTTTGGACCTTATTAAGGAAATTCTTAAAACATTTGAATTTGTAATCTCTGGAGTATACATTTACAACAATGTCATAGCACCTGGCAACACTGGCTAATCCCTGCATTTTGTTGAGACCTCAGTGTGGTTATTACCTATATACATACAGTGGCTCACATTTAAAAATGATGCAAACCAAGATTTCTATTTCTATTGCTATTTGTTCTCAATATGTTACAATTTAAATGCCAATGCACATTTGGGCATAATGATCCATTGTCATGCATTGAATTTAGGTAATCAAATCAACTCTACAACATTTATACGAATAGAAAAAAAAAATTCTTCATTAAAACTCATAGCAATTGAAGGTCACAGTGAAAAAAATGCAAAGTTTAGTTCCGCTTAAAAAATAAATATTCTTCAATTTTTGGGGACATGAGTTTACTAATATTTTAATTACTTTTCATTATTTTATTAAACCCGAAAATAAACAATATGAATACAAGTAATCAGTCTTATTCGAGCAAATTTGGTACGCATACAACTATTTCTGAATGATAAATAGTGATTAACAAATTTAAAATGGGCAAAACAACATGAAATCACCACTATTATCAATAGGATTTATGCGACTATTCAAAATATTATTGAACGTTTTAAAAAAGAAAACAGAATAATAAAAAAATCTTTACATTTAATCATACATTCAGTTTACTCATAATGGTTATGGGTTTGTAACTTAGAACCAATAAACGAATATAAAAAAAAAGAAAATCTAGAGTCATTACAAAAGAAACGTTTTACTGGCAATGACAAACGGTGGATAATGAGCCAAATAAAAAATAATTCAAAATTAAGTGCTTCAAACTAGGCTACATTAGTTAACCATTCAAAGTGTTAAATAATACAAATAATACAAAAAATAAAGGCAATACAATGGTAGAGTTCCAAGGCAAAATTCTTACATCAACGAGAAATATAAAAAGATGCAAATTATTTCTCCCAAGAATTATTTAAAGAAGAGATGGACTTCTGGAGAACTGTTTTGTTTTTGGATGAGTCAAAATTCACTTTTTGGCCCTGATAGAACAAATTTCGACTGGAGAAAAGCAGATCAAGAGCTCCATGGGAAAATCTTCACCTGAACATCAAACATTGCGGTGATCATGTTATGGTTTGGAGGAGTATGACTGCTTCGGTGGTAGGATATCATCATTTTATTGAGGAAACAATGGATAAACATTAATCCTGTGACGTCCTGAAGAAAATATTGCAACCAAGTTCGGAATAATAAATTATTTCGCTTTTTATAGACATAATGATCCCAATTATTCTTCTTATCTCGCAAGAGAATGGGTTCGCATAATAGCTCCAAAACTATAAAATCACCCCTCTAATCACTAGACCTCAATGTCATAGAGGATTTATGAAGTTAATTAGAAACAGAAGTGAGGAAACATAAAATATCCAACCAAGAATATCTCATAAAGACGCATCAAGAAGAATGGGAGAAGATATGTCTATCTTGCACAGAAAAGCTTGTCCAATTCATGCCTAATTGTTTGAATGTCATAAATAATAATAAAGGATTACCTAAAAAGTACTAAAATTTAAAATATTTTTGAATTTGGACGTTTTCCATTTTGCATCATTTTCACTGTGACGTTAGAAATGTATATTAATTCATAAAGTTTTTGTTTAATCTTATGATTTGATCTCAAATAAAGTTTTAACTATTGTATGTTCTAGCCTGATGATCCTACTGTATTTTTGTATACAAAGATTTTTCAGAATAAATTATGGGTTGGTATTAAATATATTTTTATAAAAGTAAATATCTTGCATCATTTTGACTGTATGTATATATAAACGGTATGTTTGGCTGCGTGTCTTCTAATTTAAGGGGCAGAGAGAGTGAATCTAAATCAAGCGAAAAATGTAATGAATTACTGTTCATTGTAGTTGAAGTAAACAATGCTCGAGTAATTTTAGAAAAATCTGAAAAAAAACATGTAGGTTTACATTAAGTACAAAACATCCGCCATAACACAAAAACAATCTTTCATTAACTTAACAGACAAGGATTTGGTGCTGACCTTACTCATTTTTTCGGAGGACTTTCTTACTATTTGAAATAAAAGTTTAAGATTGTGCATATCAATTTACTTCTTTCTTACAATCTGAAGGATTTCATTCATATTTCACCGGGAACAAATATAAAGAGTTTTATACTCAATATGCAGCGATATTCCGGTAAAATTCATGAAAATCTATTTTCCACTAAACCTGGATTGATAAACGTTTCGTCTTATGTTGTTTCCAAGTTGCCATCCAACAATGAGCATTAACAGCACATTCATTTCTCTTGGTGGATTAGCAGTTTGGTTAACCTGTTCACCGCTGCTCCTTCGTTTCGTTTTATAGGCTTCTTGGGCTAGGAAAACGAATGAAACCATTTTCAAGGCGATAGCTTTAACCGTTTTCGAGAAAATTGGAAAAATAGTTTTTGAATACCGTTTTTGGTTAGGGTACTTAGAATCATGGGATTCAGTTGAAACATTTTCTGCATGTTCTACTTTCATTAAAACTAATATGTTGACATTTTGGTTACGTTTGGAGTTAAGGAAGGGTTAGAATAAAATATTTTATTAACAGACATAAAAAGTTTTGGTAACTTTGTATACTTTGCTTAATATTTCGAAAAAGGTTGAGAATCTTGGCAAACGTAAGAATACCATTAGAAAGCTTACAAATGCTCTACAAAAAAGGTTCTGATGAAAGTTTTGATTAGGCGATATCAATCGGAGAAATAAGTGCTTAAAGCTTTATTGTAATTGATTTCGCTTATTCGAACTGTTCTTTTAGCGCGGTTCCTCCCTCCCCCATAGGGAGGAATCCCGCTTATAAGGTTGATCTCATGACGCAATCCAGAAGTGCCGACTAGAAAATTTTGCGTTTCAGAACCCCTAGAGACCGAAAATGATGGTGGTTCAAATTTTTGTATATATATATATATATATACATGTATATATATATATATATATATATATATATATATATATATATATATATATATATATATTTGTTAGAATAAAATATTTTATTAACAGACATAAAAAGTTTTGGTAACTTTGTATACCTTCCTTAATGTCTCGAAAAAGGTTGAGAATTAGGGTAAACGGAAGAATACCATTAGAAAGCTTACTAAATGCTCTACAAAAAAGGTTCTGATGAAAGTTTTGATTAGACGATGTCAATCTGAGAAATAAATGCTTAAAACTTTAAAGTAATTGATTTCGCTTATTAGAACTGTTCTTTTTGTCTGTTTTTATTCCTTGTTTTTTTTTTTTTTTTTTTTTTTTTTTTTTTTTTTTTTTTTTTAACTGCTTCTAGTTGGATAGTGTATTTGATAATCAATCAGGTTAAGAAAAATAAGAAAAACAATTTAATCTTAGAGATATGGATTTCCAAGATATAGCTTTTCAACTGCCTAGCGGGGTCCTTCCTAGGGCGGGTTGGCCTATCGAGGTAAGATCGTAAATAAGACCTTTCTTGAAAGTAAAGATGGAACTGTCAACTTTGGTCCTCCTCTTCCTCCCGGCACTTTCAATGCTGACGAAGGCTACCAATGAGTAGCTGAAACGTCCTAAATATAGATTTTTTAACAAAAATCGTATTAAGGTTTCTTTAGCCGAATCCCAACCATTCCATCTTTACTTATCTCCTCGACGGCTAACTATCTAATCTTCATGCTTTCTAGAAATGTGGACCCAAAATAATAACAGCTTCTATTTTAATAATTTTAAATGACTCTAGAGATAAGAACGGAACCGCGCTAAGATGATGCAGTTCGTACTTTTTGTTTTAACTCGCGTTATAATTTTAAATAACAAAATTACTATATATACCTAAGTATAGTTCACATTATTGAGAACAACCATTGGATAACATTCTAAATTCTCTATTTCTAATATATAAACTAGCTTTTAAATATTTTCAGCCCAAAAATTTGTAGCCCCAGAAAGTGCCAATGAACCTTAGACAATACGTAAATTTTCCACTCCATTCAATTACAAATGTATTTAATTTTGTATTCAGAGAATTGTCTGTTTTAAATAAGTTTTGGTAATGTTAATGAAGGAGGAGGGGCGTTAAGAGGCCCGTGAAATTATTTGGACAGGGGCCGGTAATTCCTTCCGGAGGCACTGCTGGTGCCTCCGGAAGGGTTCGTTTACATCTGACACTTCTCGCAGGAAATATATGTCAGTTGTCGGATAGATATTCTCTTGAAGGTTTCATTCTCTTGAAGGTGACATTTATGTCATGGATATGTATAGGACAGTTCTGGATTTGTTCTAATTTGCGATAAATTCACCAAAAGCAAAAATAATCAGTGTTTACATCTGTTGGTATAGAAGTGTCGACAATACAGCTAGTAGCCAAGATATTTATCTCTGAAATTAAATTCTTCTCGTAAAAATCTGTGTTTACACCTGGTGGTATAGAAGTGTCGAGTTTTATAGTTCGTGATAGAAATATATATTTCAGACATAAATTGCTCATGGTTTACACTAGTCGCAATTTCTGTCTGATATAAATTTCCTGCAATAACTAGCAAGTGTAAACCCCCCCTAAGATGCTCTCCTCACGCTGCTCCCGCACTGACAAAGACGCTACGTTTTCTCTTAAAAGTCAATTATAGCACTACATAGGGACTTTTTCTTGCTATTATAATAGTTGCACTAGTTCATCGCTCTAGTCTTCTCTATTAGGGCTAAGATGACAAACGGGGAAAGGGGAGAAGAGACATGGGCGTATATAAGGGGGGCGGGCTGAGTGGGCTGCAGCCCCTCCCGAAATTTTGATTTGATGGTAAAAACTTGTCGTAAAACCCTTAAAAATAAATTAAATAAGATCACTTAGTTTTAGCGTTTTAGTTGCCTAAAACTATTCCAAACTCTAAATTGTTAGAATTCCATACCCCGGAAATGGTCTCAGCCCCCCCCCCGAAATTTTCCCAGCCCCTCCCGAAATTATTTTCTATATACGCCCATCAGAAGAGAAGTATGAAATCAGCTTCGTAGTGAGCCGTGCACTACTGCCCAAATGACCCGCGCAATGCCCGTGAGTTGAATGCAGCGGTCAAAAGGTTCATGGGCGTATATTGAAAATAATTTCAGGGGGGGAGAACTTGGGGGGTATGGAATACTAAGAACCTAGAACTTGGAATAGTTATCCAATTAAAACGCTATTATACCCAGAAAAAAATATTTTTTTTCTGAACTAAGTGATCTTATTTAATTTATTTTTTAGGTTCTTAAGCCAATTTTTTCCGATTTCTGGGGTGGGAGCCCCCCCCCTGTACGCACTTGAAAAGGTTAAGGCATAGTTTTCAGTGTTTGTGAAAAAAGTCCCAACTTTACTGCACTTATGGTTGGAATGAATAAAAACCAGCCCGGCTGTAATAGGCTGGAACGTCGATCCAACATAAAAAAAAAAAACAACACATAAAGAATAATCCTTATTTAATGTGAATACAGAAGAGTAATTTTTTTTTTGCTTGTTTCCTCCTCCCGCCATAAGGACGAAATCCGCTTATTTGACGCTTGTTTGGTTTAAAACAAATTAAACTAAAAACAGCTAATTAAAGTAGAACTATACACATTTAGCATGATGATTAGATAGTTAGCCGTCGAGGTGATAAGTACAGATGGAATGGTTGGGATTCGGCTAAATAAACCTCAATATGATTTTGTTTTAAAAAAATCTATATTTCGGACGTTTCGGCTACTCATTGGTAGCCTTCGTCAGCTAAAATGACAAAAAAAGAAATTAATACAGAAACAAACAAGAAAAATTTATAATTGTGATAGGTAACAGAACTATAGATACAGTTTAACTTATAACAGAACATATCGTCTTAAAATTCTTAGAGTGAGTAGAATGAAAAAGAAAATAGGTACAGTAATTGATTTTAATAGTAATTAGTAACATTAATTGATTTTACGAAGAAATAAGAGAACTATATACCAATGACAAATATAGTAGCTAATAGTAACATTAATTGATTTTACAAAGAAATAAGATACTACATACCAATGGAAATGCCGAGCGGCAGAGGAAGACCAAGGTTGGCAATTAAGTAACCATTGTGAAAGTGTCTAAGGAAAAAAGGAATCTGCAAGGGGTATATGTAACTGGAAACAGCAAGAGGTGGGGGAAACGGGCGGTAGGATCAAACAGATGTTTATGACATTTTATGACAGGAAAGGAGAAAAAGGTGTTAATGGAAGGATACCCAAGGGGCAAGGTAAAAATCTAGGTAGGTGGTCGGGCGAGTATTTGGAAAATATTAGCGTACATAGGAGAAATGCCTTGTTGGTCAGTTTTGTAATTTATATTGTTTTTGTTTAAGTTTATGTGTACACATTCCGAGATCTGTAGTCTTTTTTTGTTACGTTGTGTAGAAAGAATTTTCGTGTCGTCGAAGTTAAAAGTGTGTTTTTGTGTAATGGCGTGTTTTGCAAGTGCAGATTTATCTATTTCTTTATTAGTGATGGTTCGTTTATGTTGTGTAAGACGTGAGTGAATGTGGCACGCAACCAATTTCCCCCCAACCTCATAAAATCCCTTGTTAAAAAAGTAAAATCCCAACCTTCCAGCACTATCTCTCCCAATTCTTCCCTAACTCCCAGTTCCCAAATGTTCCGATCTCTACCATTTACACCTGGACTGACTGATAAACTTACAAAGACAATTAAAAAATCCTACCCTTCCCTAAACTTTGGTTTGAAAACTACCAACAAACTCAAAACCCTCTACACCAAACTCAAAGATCCCATCCCTTTTGAACATACCACCCGATGTGTTTACCAAGTCCCTTGCCAAACCCCTTCCTGTAATGGTGTATACATAGGAGAAACCATAAATGACATTCACTCACGTCTTACACAACATAAACGAACCATCACTAATAAAGAAATAGATAAATCTGCACTTGCAAAACACGCCATTACACAAAAACACACTTTTAACTTCGACGACACGAAAATTCTTTCTACACAACGTAACAAAAAAAGACTACAGATCTCGGAATGTGTACACATAAACTTAAACAAAAACAATATAAATTACAAAATTGACCAACAAGGCATTTCTCCTATGTACGCTAATATTTTCCAAATACTCGCCCGACCACCTACCTAGATTTTTACCTTGCCCCTTGGGTATCCTTCCATTAACACCTTTTTCTCCTTTCCTGTCATAAAATGTCATAAACATCTGTTTGATCCTACCGCCCGTTTCCCCCACGTCTTGCTGTTTCCAGTTACATATACCCCTTGCAGATTCCTTTTTTCCTTAGTCACTTTCACAATGGTTACTTAATTGCCAACCTTGGTCTTCCTCTGCCGCTCGGCATTTCCATTGGTATGTAGTATCTTATTTCTTTGTAAAATTAATTAATGTTACTATTAGCTACTATATTTGTCATTGGTATATAGTTCTCTTATTTCTTCGTAAAATCAATTAATGTTACTAATTACTATTAAAATCAATTACTGTACCTATTTTCTTTTTCATTCTACTCACTCTAAGAATTTTAAGACGATATGTTCTGTTATAAGTTAAACTGTATCTATAGTTCTGTTACCTATCAAAATTATAAATTTTTCTTGTTTGTTTCTGTATTAATTTCTTTTTTTGTCATTTTAGCTGACGAAGGCTACCAATGAGTAGCCGAAACGTCCGAAATATAGATTTTTTTAAAACAAAATCATATTGAGGTTTATTTAGCCGAATCCCAACCATTCCATCTGTACTTATACACATTTAGGTTCTATAATGAAATATCCCTTTGAAAACCGACTAGGGGATAAAAAAGAAGGGGCCTGAAGGAGGTAGAGAATGGTGGGGGTAGACCAAGCTCTCAGTGGATGGCCATCCTCCAACTCGTTCGCATTGTTACCTAAGTCCGCTTTACCCTCATCGTGTTTGTGTTTGTGGTGTCTAAACAACAACATTATTCAGACTTCATAAGATAAATATATAAAGGTAAACTTTTTTGTCCTTGTCCTTATTGGATTAATTATTTGCTTGAAAATGAATGTTTAGAATAACGTTTTTACAATGTCCTCTAAGGTCAATGAAAAACCCTCGTGATATATGAGCATTGGCTAAAGCACTATTAATCCAATTACTTAGTAGATCTCGACTATGAGTAATAGAGTTCTTTTAAAAAAAGGAAAATAATTCCTATTAAAACACTTTTGTATTTATTCGATTAAGAAAAAGCTTCTAAGACTTTTCGATGTGTAGAGGCTCTGAGATACAGAGGCTCACGTAATTTTTAGCGCGGTTCCTCCCTCCCCCATAGGGAGGAACCCCGCTTATAAGGTTGATACAATGAAACAATCCGGAAGTGCCGACAAGAAAATTTCGCGTTTCAGAACCCCTAGAGACCGAAAATAACGGTGGTTCAAATTTGTATATATATATGTATATATTTATTTATATATATATATATATATATATATATATATATATATATTTGTCTGTTCGCTCATTTCTGGCTTCCCTGATGGTCCGATTTTGATGAAATTTAGTACAAAAATTCGTCGTCCAATTTGAAAGGTCAAGTTCGTTAACCAGCAAAATCCGCCCACTGGAAGATGGCGTTTGGGGCGAAATTCGCGCAGAAAAAATCGTAACGCTTACGTTTTTGAGTTCATATGCTTGTAAGTACTCTTTTTATAGGCTTCTTGGGCTAGGAAAACGAATGAGACCATTTTCAAAGCGATAGCTTTAACCGTTTTCGAGAAAATTGGAAAAATAGTTTTTGAATACCGTTTTCGGTTTGGGTACTTAGAATCACGGGATTCAGTTGAAACATTATCTGCATGTTCTACTTTCATTAAAACTAATATGTTAAAAGTTATGTTACGTTTGGAGTTAAGGAAGGGTTAGAATAAAATATTTTATGAACAGACATGAAAAGTTTTGGGAACTTCGTATACTTTCATTAATATCTCGAACACGGTTGGGAAATCGTGGCAGGTGGATAGAGACTATTTGAAAGCTTACTAAATTCTCTACAACAATGATTCTAAAACTATTTTTGATTAGGTTATGTCAATCGGAGAAATAAGTGCTTAAAACTTCAAATACGTCTGTTTTGTTCTTATGAACGGGTTTTTGTCGTTCTTTTTGTAGTTTTTGTCTCTTTCCCTTGGTTTTTTATTGCTTTTTATTTTTTTAATTTCTTATGTTGGGAAAAGTTTGTGTGTAAAACAGGATATGAAAAATGAGACCAATTTTCTGTTGCTAGAAATAATGTAAATTTTGGAAACTTTCATTAATATCTCGAAAACGGTTGAAAATCTTGGTAAACGGAAGAATACCATTAGAAAGCTTATTAAATGCCCTACATAAAAGGTTCTAATGAAAGTTTTGATTAGGCGATGTCAATCGGAGAAATAAGAGCTTAAAGCTTTAAAGTAATTGATTTCGTTTATTCGAACTGTTCTTTTTGTCTGTTTTTTATTCCTTGTTATTTTTTAATTGCTTATAGTTGGATAATGTATTCGAAAATAAAACAGGTTAAGTAAAATAACAAAAACAATTTATTGTTAGAAACATAGAGTTCCAAGATTCCAAGACCTTGTAACTAGCGGGACCGTTTCAAGTGTTGCTGACCCTTCCAGGTAAGATTGTAAATCCTACCTTTCAAGCCTGGTGGAACCAAAATAATAACTGTCGGGGTTCGGTCACTGCTACTTAATAAAACTACATTTTATCGTAAAAATGGTTTTATTATTGTGCCGACGTTTCGGCTTGAACTTCAAGCCTTCATCAGGGCTGTAAATACAAGTAGGACATATTTAACACTAATATATGCACATATCTATGTAAATATACCTAACACACACATATATATATATATATACATATATTTATATATTTATATATAAGCATATACACATACACATATACACGCACACATATGTACATATATATGCCCACATACATACACATATGGGGTATATATTATTAAGTAGCAGTGACCGAACCCCGACAATCCCTACCTTGCATCATCAACGGTCAACGATCTCCTCTCAACAAAATAATAACTTCTTCTATTTTAATCTTTCGAAATTAGACTAGGGATAAGAACGGAACCGCGCTAAGATGAGGCAGTTCCTGCGAGTCGGACTTTTTTTTTCTTGGAGATCTATCTTATCCTCATTGACAGGTTTCATTGGAACCATGTGCAGCCTTACGATTCCAAAAGATTTAATTGTATATAAACTCAAATTTTATTACTTTCGGAGGTGGCCCTATTTGCTCACTCAAAAGCCATTTACTGGAAGGACTGTATTGTTTTCTTTCTGGCCTCTCAGTTACAAAATCAGGAGAATAAGGATATAATATATGTTATACTCAATTTCCTTAAGCAATGACGTATTCACTAGGCAGTACAACTGTCATAAAAGCATTCCTGGAATCTGGAGGATTATAACAAAATAGGCGCTTATCAGATTTAGATACCTAATATATTTTAAAATCGATTATTTAATTAATTCACACGGTTTTCTAGAAAATATTTATTTTTTTGCCCTTTCGGAAGAATAGTAGTTATTTTTTTATTTAAAACAATTTTTAAAAAGTACGTTAAGGAAACTTGTAAGTTAAAGAAAATTATATGACAAATAATTTATTTTATTTAAACTTTAAGGCCTACTTATACGGGGCGGGTTATCTATAGGTTACCACCCTTCTCTTACCAGGATAGAGATGATACCTTCTCTTTTTTAAAAAGATAAGTTCTTGCCCCTAGTGGTAATCGAACCCATGATTTTAGGCACGGAGGGCTCACGCTTTAATGCTCACCGCCACTGGGCCTCCACTGACATAAAAAATTACTTCAAAATAATTATTGAGTATAAAGTCTTTTAATAGCTAAATTATACACACACACACACACACACGTATGTGTGTCTGTGTATAGGCTTAATCCTCCGTTGGTCCTGTTCCTCAATTCTGTGCGATATTTCGCCTGATTTCTCACCGGGTTCTTCTGGCCGTCATTTATCTTGCAGGTGTGCAAGGGAATAAATTCACCCTCATTCCCTTATCAACCAGCAAAAATGAAGGCCAGCGAGAAGAAGCCAGAGAGGAGTCCGGCGAAATATCGCATGGATAGGAGGAGCAGGACAGCTGACATATTTAATTTCCAGCGAAGTAATTTGAAACAATATATATATATATATATATATATATATATATATATATATATATATATATGTATATTACGTTATTTAGTTTACCCTGAAAATTTTAAATTCTAAGATATAGAATTACACCAAAAAAACATGAGTTTAAAAGTTAAGCGAGAGTCAATGGCGATCTCAAGTACATGGGTACAATATATCGTTGTTATTTATCTTATTAAATTTGTTGTGCTTCCTGCGTTTCTGAAGAGTTCGGTTCAGTATTTTTTCTGTTTTGTAGAGCTTACAAAATGTCCAGAATTGCATTTTTATCGGTTGATATTGGCGATATCTGTTTTCCTCCTGTGTTCAGTTACTACATACAGTCACAACCAGTATTTAATAATTATTTACTGTTGAGTATGTGTAATATACCTTAATGGTACATGACTAAGTGAACCTTCCTGATGATTATGTTCACTTCGTTCCGACTAGTATATTAAATAGGTGCTGGTTAGATGGTGATTGTGTAGAATCTATCCTATAGCTGAAGAATAAAGACTAGCTCCTCGGTTTATAGATAACGAGTAATTTCTCGGTAGTTTCTTTATGAAAGGTTGCTCCTTGTTATTGTTATTAGGTATTCGTTAGGGGGACATTGTTATGGTCAATGTCATCACACTTTATTGATCCTCTATTGCAAATATAGTGAATACTACCTCACTGTTAGAGGGCTTCGGGAAAACTCGTTTCATATATATATATATATATATGTTACGGCGAAACACCGAAGTCTGGTGAATGTCAACAAACACATAGTCGCTTGGTGTATGTCCGAAATATTTATTAAATGTCCTTATTTCTGACTTTCACCGGTGAATGTCACCGGCATTTCTGAAATTTATATTTTCTTCTCCGTAATTCACATTTTTCGACGCTCGTTCTGAGAGAAATGACTAAGAACGTAAAACACACAGTACATTCATAAAGAGAAAGGATAATAATAGTAATACAAAAATGACTAAATTATGTGATTCAAATCTTATCTATTGCAACAACTTAAACTATTATGACACTTTGAATTGCACAAAAGGCCCTTGTTTTTACAACTGCATTTGTTTGTGGAACACTTCCTTTTGCAATGACAGCCCGTCGTAAGCTGTCGCTTATGGGCATACGTGCTATGCGTTTCCGCTCGCTATGCTCGCTCAAGAAGATATCAAAACTCTAGTCAATCCAACTCTAATAGAATTCTATTAATTTTAGCGAGTTCGATTGACTAGAGTTTTGATATCTTCTTGAGCGAGCGGTAACGCATAGCACGTATGCCCATAACCGACAGCTATCGACGGGCGAGGAGGAAAAAATTAACAAAACTTTGCTGTCACTATCAAACCTTGCACAAGACTGACAAAGCTGACTGAATCCAAGCAGAGAAAAGGATTTGGCGGGAAACAGCCTGTTGCCTCCTAATCGACTCCTCTCTTTTGGACATCCACCAGATCATATCTGTGATTGTCCACATACACCGGTGAGGGTCCAAATCTACAAGAATGTAATAAAATATTCGATCTTTCACCGACGTATTTGGTGTTTGTTGATTCACCGGTGAATGTCGACATTCTCCAATTTCGGTCTTTCACCGTAATTTATATATATATATATATATATATATATATATATATATATATATATATATATATATATATATATAAATATGAAATGCTGTCTTCCAGCCTACCAGTGAGAGGATAACTGATATGATTGTTTACTTATAATGTAAACACGTCAAAGAAGCAATTAACTGGCGAATTTCCTCTTTCTCTATTGCTGGATTTTGTCGCGGAAGGAGTTCCCCGTTAGATAGAAACGTTCAGCCGTTTTACGTGCATACAGACAGGTGGATTAATACCCAATGCCAATACCAATCAATACCCAAATATATCTCAAATTTTGAAAGTAGTGGGAAGTGTGTTATACAGATCTCCGCAGGTTCTTTTTTTTTTTTTTTTTTTTTTTTTTTTTTTTTTTTTTTTTTTTTTTTTTTTTTTTTTTTTTTTTTTTTTAGAGAAGCAAAATTTATTTTTTTGTATTTGGAAATGTGTTAATTGATTTCCAGGAATCCTTAGAATTTGTCTGTGTGTTTAAGTTCATGGATATTTGAAGATGAAAAACATGTATTTAGAGGCTTATTAAAACCTTTTATGATTCAAAGGTAGGAAGATATAATAATAGGATAGAGAGCTTAACTCTATGTTTCAATTTTTTTTGCAAATTTCGCAAATATGTAAAATAATTTAAATTTATTTCAACACTACGAATTTAAGGATTACAAAGAATATAAAAATATATCCGCGATTCTCATATTTTAAATAAATAAATGCTTGCCTATTTTCAAGAAATCTTCTTTCTTCCATTTGATTGATTACTCTTTAACTGAAGAGTTTATGTGATATGAAACTCTGTCTCTAGAAATTGTACCAAGTCAGGTAGCTGAGAATGAGCTATGCAAAACGGTATCTATTAGTAGCAGCCGTTATATGTAAATGACAGACAGCCATGAGGTCATTCGAAGTCATATTCAATGTGAAAAGCTGAGGCAAATTACCCGACTTATCTTAAGGTAATAAGGAGAGACGACCAAATATTTGATATTTACTAAAATTACTTTTTTTTAAAAATCATCGTATAACTTCGGAGGAGGGAAATTTGAAATCTATAGCTCCTAAAATACAAGGTCTAAGAATATTTATTTTGTTATTAAAAAGTAAAAACTCTGAAAAAGACTTGACCTCCTAAAGTGACTTGTTTCTACTCTTTATTCCAAGCCTTGGTCTGGGATCTAGGCTCACGCAACCATTGTGTTCTTACGAGAATCAAAAAATAATCGAACAGAATTTAAAATTATTGTTCCCAGGATACATTAGCATTACTGAAAGTGGATTAATTAAGGCGGATATTTATATTAGTCAATTTGAATGTAAATATGTGGCGTTGTTATTAATTATACAGTAAGGTGAGGTTGTGGCCTTCAAGAAAACATCGCCATTCTTCAACATAACTCTTCAGTTTAAGTATTCTCTTCTTTCTTTATAAAAATGTGTATTTACTCCTTTTGCTAAAACAAATGTTACAGGTATCTATTTTTATTGCTCAATTATTTTATTCTGTTTATTTTGTGTTCTGGATCCACAAACAATTACTAGATGTGTAAATATAATGTTTTACCTCGTTGTGAGCCTCTTCGTCAAAACTGCGTGTAATATTCTCCAATCCTGACGTTTTGTGATCCACCATGAGCATTTAAAAGGAACAAGAATGGAGACATGTCATCTAGTGGATTGTCTCCACATCCTTCCTACTATCATGCTCAGTAGTTTGAGCTCTGATTGCAAAATCTTCATTTTGTATCCTGGGTAAGCTAAAAAGTCTAGGTATTTTCCTGGTGTCATCTACACCGCCATATTCTTGTCGCGCTCTTCGTTCTTCAGTAGCTTCAAGTACCTCCCCTGCCAAGGCTCACTGGAAAATCATTCATCTTGATCAGTTCCAGCTCTTCTGGGCGTATCTATGTCATAATTCCTCTCTGGCCGGGCTTTTTTTAATTAAGAGGAGAGCCTTCAGTCTAATACGTCATACGACATTTTTGTTAACTTGGTATAATTTTTGTTAACTTGGGCTGCCTTCGTGCTGGTAACTAATTGTTTTATCTATTAAACAACCACTCAAGTATGCCTATATTGTCTCTCTAGTGACAGCATCTTCTGCTCAGTGTACCACAAGCTCCATATCACTAATATATATATATATATATATATATATATATATATATATATATATATATATATATATATAGGGCGTAAGAACCGAAAAGTTACTCGCCCTAAAACCCGATCCTAATCCTAATCCTATATATATATATATATATATATATATATATATATATATATATATATATATATATATATATATATATAATGATATATGATATATTTATATAATGTAAATACATATACATATATAATGTAAATATATACACACAATGTAAGGTGTGCCATGAAACGGAACACCAACAAATAAATAATTATTGTGGTGGAGACCTAGTGTTTCCGTTTTTCTAATTAAATAATGTTAACTTTATATTTATGTTGGGTTTTCGAGGTTAATGTTCAAGAAGATAAATTCAATCTCTTAAATAGAAAAAACAAAGAAACCCTGTTGAGCTCTGAATTATCTATAGTAAAGAGATGTGGAAACTTTAACGCCCATAGGAGACTTTAACGCTCCAATAAAAAAAAAAACGCTCCTTTCTCACACCACCCACAGACCGCCTATAGCTTATACATTTACCAGATAAATTCAGACATAAATTATTGAACTTTATGGTTGGTCTTAGGTTTGTAACCTTGAAGATGATTATCGTATATCTTGCCTTTAAGATCTTTTCTTCTGTATGTGTTATTAGAAAGCATTATATTAGTAATGCCAGATTACAGATTGATTGGTACCTACTACGTTAGGATTCCTTTTTTTTAATGGATAACATTTGGTAATATCTGCAACAATTTTTATAAATGTTTACATGAAGTGCTCTTAGACAAATTTGCATCTATTAAATAAACTTCAGCAATTAAAAAAAAAACAAAAAACAAAAAAAAAACCTAGCTGCCTATCAATTTCGGAAACATTAAATTATCTACGATCATTCGATTTTACGTGATGCATGTATGTCTTAATTATCTGACATTTATCTCTCATCCCTGTTTTAATTAATAATTTTACATTAAATATTTTCTGAACATGTAATGTTTCATTATATGTACAGATAAAACTACAAAATATTTATAAAAATGGGAACAAATTATTCAAATAGAAGGCTTTGAAGCTATCATAATTCCTTAACAGAAGAATGAAACTGGTTTCCGTACATCCTCTTTCACATGGAACTGCAAGGCTCATGAAATACTTGTCCCAATTCGAATGCCGAGCCGCACAGAGCAGCATTTACTCTGAGGATAAGAACCTATAGTACCGTTAAATACATGCCAGTATTCAGAGTTTGATTTCGTTCAAGAGTGTAATTCAATAACACTTTCTAATCCACCTCGTCATTTGGTGGTTTTCTAACCAGCAATATAAAAATATAAGATAATACGTATTGAATGAAAGACAACATGGACTTTCTAAATACATTATTTCTTTATACCATGTCTGAGCAAAATATTGTAAAACGCTTAATTTTTATTTTCGCCTTGTTTACCAAAATTTATCAGATTAAAAAATAGTAAATAGCCCGATCATTGTAATAATAAAAAGTCCGGATCAACGGAACTTCGTCATATTTACATGATTCCTTTTAATGCTCATATCTGGCGCGATTTAGAAGCTACAAAATATGACCTTTTTATATTTCGCATTGAGTGAAGAGAATGGAACATTCCGAATCTTTACAAAAAATCACTTTTATTATTTTATTTACTCAATTTTATGTTCGCAATACAGCGAACTTTCGAGCTTATGTTATTACCTTAAATAATCTCACTTTTCTTGTTTATTCATGTGTTGTACTCACACACAATATATATATATATATATATATATATATATATATATATATATACATATAAAAATTTGAACGACTCTTTGTGTGCACATCGGGTCGACGTTATAAGCGAGTTTTGCCCTTTTAAAAAAGAGGAAACGCGTTAAAAGCCATGTTCAAAATATTCTACTCAGCTCCTTTAGTTTGTTGGGTCAAACCCTTCGACAATTGCCAAATACTTGACTTAATATCACCAAACGTGGATCCTCTACATTACAAGTTCCAACTCCTCTGGTGTACTCAAATTATCACCTTTGAGGAATGTGAACTAGGCAGGAAATCCTTCAACGTAAGTAGGTGTATCCCGCCTTCTAAGTGATTGTGGCATTCTTGAGATTGTATTGCCAAGGTCGTGGCTTTCCAATGTGCCTTATTTTATAAACATTTTGTGAATTCATGGGTAGACAGTTGTGTTTTGTACATCTATATTAAAACCCCTCGGGTCTACAGGGATTACAGAAAATCAGTTCAACTTTTTCAAACTACACGACTCCTTGCAGCTCACACCGTTGAACCACAAGGTATACATTTAAAAATTACATAAAATACAGCATAAGTGACACTGTAATTTGTACTGATTGATTGTGTTCTGGCACTCTATGGAAAATATTTACAACAACCATCCCATAATCACGCAAATATACCTGCAATTATACAGATTTAAACAAGACAACATTACAATACTTTGTGTACCCGGGTATAAAGACACAGGACTAAGCACAACCGCAGAAAACCAGGCTAAATATGCCGCTTTGACAACCCAGACATCAGGCAAGCAATTACATAGAACTTATGTTATATAGTAGAAAAACACTCAAAGCCCGGCATGATAATCAGCTGTATTTAAGCAAAAGAGACCAAGTTGTCATAAACAGGCTTTGAATTAATCGCTAAACTTAGGTTTTCACGGGGCAATAATAAAAAAGCGTGCTCGCTCTTGATCTTGCCTTCGTGATTCTGGTCTCAAAAAACCCAAGTGAGGATGAAGCGTGGTTGATCCTCCAAACGACCACGAATCACGATTCAGTATTTGCTTGTAAATCATGGAGGAGCTTTTACAAGATGGTTGTGGAGTTGTCGGTATGATGTTAGTACATACACATACACGTATATGTATATATATATATATATATATATATATATATATATATATATATATATATATATATATGTTGTTCATTCGGCATCTGTCTCCAGCGGTCTTGCTCCTCCTGTCATCGCAATATTTCGCCGGATTCCTCTCCGGCTTCTTCAGGCAATCATTCATCCTTGCTGGTTGGCAAGGGAATGAGCTCGTCTTTTTTTTTTTCCCCACCCTCCCAAATGAGAGCTCCAGGCCCAACGGGTTGGAACCTTGAGCTGGACTAAGAGCTACACCTTATTCTACGCTTACGTACTAGAAGGGGGATTTATTTACAATCGGGGGACTTAAGCCTACTTAGTCTAAAATACTAAATCTAGGGGGACACAAATTTGTATAGGGAGGGACTATACAAGGATGTAACTTAAATCTAACTTAAAACTAACAAATAAACTTAAAACTAATATGTACAATATTTACATACAGCTGCTTCTAAGCAGCGTCTTCGCAGAGATCCAGGAGCCGTCTGGTGCTGCCCTGCTACCTCTGAGGTAGAGGAGGTGGTGTCAAGTCCCTGAAGAGGGGGTTCACACAGTACCGGAGGCTGTCATAGAACTTAATATGACGCCTCCGTATGAAGTCTTGAACCGAGGGCAGCATCAGCTCATCGTGGAGGAGGGATGGCTTCTTCCTTCAGAGGGTAGTGTGCTGCACGGCCCGAAGCAGGACCCCGTTCTGGAAACACTGCAGCCGCCTGAGCGTGGAAGGGTACATGTACCTCAGGGCGGGCGGCCCATGCAGAAGAGTCGGCCTGATTATCGCCTTGAAGATCTGCAGCTTCAGCCGAAGCGACAGCTGGGCCGATCTCAAGAGATGATTCAGGCGGAACGTCTTCTGGCGGGCTTCCTTCAGGCGGCTGTTGACATTGGCCGTCACTGACAGATGCCGGTGTATGTGTGCTCCCAAGTAGTTGATCTTGGTGGACAGCTTGTTCCGCTGGCCCCTGACCTCGAAATGCGAGGGCAGGGCCCCTCGGGGTTTGCCTCCCTTGTTCGCCTGGAAGGAGCATACCACGGCATCCGTCTTGGACGGATTGACGTCTACTCCTGCCTCTCCAAGTGCGTCTACGATGGTTTCGCAGGCGGACTGGGCCCTCTTAAGGGCTACTCCGGCGTTGAAGCTGGAGGAATAGACGCCAATGTCGTCAGCGTAGGCAGCTAAGGCGACATGAGGGAACTGCATCCTCACGATATGGGCGGTGTAGATGGTGAACAGCACTGGACCCAACACCGATCCCTGGGGGACTCCACACGTAGACGGTCGACTGCTGGATACATCACCACCAATCCTGACGGAGAACGTTCTTCCTGACAAGTAGCTCTCAATAATCTTGAAGAGTTGTGCCGGGAATCCGTAGCACCGCAGCTGATGCAGAAGCATTTGCTGGGATACGCAGTCGAACGCCTGTGTGCAGTCCAGGGAGATAAAAGCCGTCGCTCTGTTCTTGTTGAGCTCGGCGGACACGGTGTTCTGGAGCTTGGCGACGTGGTGGTCACAGGAGAGCCCGGGCCGAAAGCCAGTCTGTTCCGGGGGGATCACGCCTCCGTGCAGTGCTTTAACACATGAGAAAGGATCAACTTTTCGAAGATCTTGCTCATGTGGCTCAGCAGGCTTATCGGCCGGTAGTGCTCGGGCTTGTCTCCTGGCTTCTTAGGTTTGCGAAGAGGGACCACCACGGCGTGCTTCCATACCTCGGGGAAGTGTCCAGTGCGGTAGGCTGCGTTGAAGACGTTCAGTAGGTAGGCCTTAGCTTTCCTAGGGAGCATCTTCAGCATCACGTAGGGTACACCGTCCAATCCGGAGGACTTGTTTCCCTTTGTTCGCCTCAGCGCCGATTCCAGTTCCCTGTAAGGGAAGTGCAATGGGGTCCTGGGGAGGTCTTGGGAGTCACCATCAAGCCTCAGCGACTTCTCGGTTCTCCGGCGGTCGTTCTCCTCGTAGTAATCGGCAAGGGCTTCAGCTTGCTCAGCCGGTGACAGGAGGTGATCGCCGTCGGAGAGGGGGATGTCTTGTCGCTTGGTGACCGTGCAGCGAAGGAGCCGCCAGAACTGCCTGGTGTCCTCGTGGGTCCGCCGAAGCTGCTCGTGCCAGAGGCCGTTTTCCATTGCGCAGACAGCCGCGCAATTTGCCGGGTCAAGGCATTGATAGGGGCCCTAAGGGTGCCGTCCTTCGTCCGCGCCCAGATGTTCTTGAGATTGTTCCGCATCCCGATCAGCCTGGTGATGTGGGCAGGTGGCCTTCGCTGGTGGATGGGCTTCGGGGCAAACTTAGGAATCCTTCGTTCGGCGGCGGACTGGATGACTTCGGTGAAGCTTGAGACGGCTTCGTCGAGGTCGGCAGCAGCTCCATAGGTCCCAATTGGAGGCAGGTCAGAGAGGATGTCCTCTTGGTATCCTTTCCAGTCTGCCTTGTGAAGTAGGTACTTCCTAGGCAGCGCTGTTGGCGGGTCCCCTTCAATCTCGTACAGGACCGGGCGGTGGTCTGAAGGACCATAGTCCAGGGCACGGCATCGCGTTATTGCATGCAGATCCTTAGTGAGGAGGAGATCCAGGGTCGACGTCCAATCAGGGTTCGCATCATGTCTAAATGTGTGGATCCCTGGATGAAGAACTCCGAGGCTCGTCCTCACTATGTACCGCCCCAGCTCGTTTGCCGAGGAGCAATGCCAGACTGGGTGTCGGGCATTCAGGTCCCCGACAATGATGTGGTGTGGCTCCTGCGATGCAGCTGTGATAAGTGCCTTGGTCGCCGCCAGGGGTGCTCGGGGCCTTCGGTAGACACACGTGAAAGTGTAACGTCTCCTTAGGCGGGCCGTGACGGACACTGCCTGGGTCCCAGTGTTACTGGTGGGCTGCTGCTCGAGGAGTCTCGATGGCAGGTCTCTTCTTACGAGCAGCAGCGCTCCTCCGGATGTTCCAGACAGGCCGTCACACCTGTACGAGTCATATCCTCCGAAGAAAGGCCGATCTAGGGGGCGCAGCTGGGGGTCCATAATGGCCACCACTGCTGTGGAATAAGTCTGGAGGAGATGTTCCAGCTCAGCCATCTTAGGTCGAAGGCTGCGGATGTTGTAATTGACCACGATGTGCCCGATCATTTCGAGGGCATCACCAGGTCAACCATCCTGTCGACCTTGGTCATCAGCTTCGTCACCGTCTCCATAAGACCCATGATGAGGTTGAACATCGCGTCCATGCTCATCCCCTGCGGCTGCTGCGTGGTTTGAACTGGAATTCCGGATGTCTCTGTTGCTGGAGGTGAGGTCAGTAGTGGTGGTGGTGCTCCGCCGGACATCATGGAGTACGAGATTCCGCTGCTGACTCGCGACGCTGGAGGTCGTCTTGTGGGCTCGGGCATCCGCTGGGCTCCTCTTGAGTGGGGTGTCTCCATCCTCTTTGCGCTGGCCTTCTTGGCAAGTTCCAAGCGCTTGGGGCACAGCCTGTAGAATGTGGTGTGGCCCTCCCCGCACTGCTGACATTTTGGTTTCGCAGTCCTCGGGCACATGTGGGTCCAGTGAGAACCACCGCACCAGCCACACTTCCCTGGGTATCCGCAGTAGAGCGCTGTGTGCCCAAACGCCTGGCAGTGGAAGCATTGGACAGGGCCACCCCCAGTCCTAAATGCGGTCACCTTCAACCCTACATGGTCGAGGTGACGGAGCTCCTGAAGCTTCTGCAGGGTGACCTCGGGCCCCGTTATTACAAGGATTTGACTAAGCCCTGTCCTAGTCCCGTCCTCCATGTTCCTGGTTAGCCTGGAAGCCTTTTTAAATCCTGGAAGTCTCTCAGTCAGCTCCGCTGTTATTTCGGGAAGCGGGAGGTCTATGTCAAACCCATGGAGGATATAACTCTTATCCCGCTTCTTGTTTTTCGGGGCAAATGTATGGAAGGTGACGCTCTTATCCTCCATGAGCATCTTCCAAACTGTTTCGTGATCACTGGCACTTTTGGTGAAGAGTCTTGTCTCCTTCTCGCCGTTGGAGATCACAAAGTCTGTGACCCCTCTGGCATAAATCTGCTGCTTCAGGTTCGCTTCGGCTAAAGCAGGCGTAATGAAGAATGGCGCCTGTCTCTCCTTCTGGGTCTTCGCCTCTGTTTGGGGGTTTTCCTGAGTAGAAGATGTATTCGGCTCCACAGTAAGTGGGGCAAATTTGTTCCGCACTTGTGTCTTTGGCGGGCTGGGCATCTTCGGGTGAGCTACAAATTTTTTAGGGAGGTTGTAGCCTTCAGCATCGGGCAGGCTGCGTTTAAGCGCCTTGACAGTCTCCTCCGTGTCCATCTTAGAGTGGTCCATTAAGTTTTGTTTGTTTGTGGCCCTGAAGAGGGCCGTTGGGGCAGGTTCGGTTGTGGTCCTGATAAGGGCCGTTAAACACCACTTCCAGGGAAGGTGTTTAACCACCGGCTAGCCTGCCAGCACAACTGAAAGCTTAGCTTTTAGAAAAGCTGAGTGAGCAAATGACCTGCTATTGAATGAAAGCAATAGTTGAAAGCTGTTCAGGTCCTTACTGCTCGGCTGCTGGCAGGAGAATGAGCTCGTCAGCGGTTTGGGTCCTTCTTATCCTTCTTGGTCGGAGACTATGCGAGCCAATGAACTGGAGAGGCTCTGGGCCAATCGGGTTCCGTCTGTCTATGTTAACTTCCTCGGTCGTCCGTTAAGGGGTGCTGGTGGTCCTGTATGAGTGGATTGTCTCCAGTCTTCTTCAGGATGGCCCGCCAGGTGTTGGAGAGGATGAGTCCTTCTTCTCTATTGAAGTTGGCTGGATTTTTGTCGATCTCAATCGCCTCTCTGGTGAGTCTCCTGTTCAGCGTGTCTTCCTTAGCCAGGGTCTTAGCTTGATCAAACAGGACTTGTCTGGGGCACTCTTCTCCATGTGTTGCCACCGCAGAAGTTTTGGTGCGTCCCAGCCTGTAGTCTGCAGCGTGTTGCGCGATTAGAGTGGCTACCTTCTTCCCTGTTCAGCGGGGTCAGCGAGAAGCTAAACAGACTATTTAGGAAACAGGATATGGATGTCGCCTACAAGCTATTGAACAAAATCGGGGATTGGCTGAGCAAAAGCAAGGACAAGCAGCGGTTGCAAGACCAGGGTGTATATCTTCTACCATGTGACTGCGGGTCATTCAGGGAAGAAGGTAGCCACCCGAATCGCGCAACACGCTGCAGATTACAGGCTGGGACGCACCAAAACTTCTGCGGTGGCAACACATGGAGAAGAGTGCCCCAGACAAGTCCTGTTTGATCAAGCCAAGACCCTGGCTAAGGAAGACACGCTGAACAGGAGACTCATCAGAGAGGTAATTGAGATCCACAAAAATCCAGCCAACTTCAATAGAGAAGAAGGACATAGACAGACGGAACCTGATTGGCCCAGAGCCTCCCCAGTTCATTGGCTCGCATAGTCCCCGACCAAGAAGGATAAGAAGGGCCCAAACCGCTGACGAGCTCATTCCCTTACCAACCAGCAAGGATGAATGATTGCCTGAAGAAGCCGGAGAGGAATCCGGCGAAATATTGCGATGACAGGAGGAGCAAGACCGCTGGAGACAGATGCCGAATGAACAACACATTTAATTCACAGCGAAGTAGCTTGAAAAATAGCACATATATATATATATATCAGTTTTAATGAATGTCAATTACGGTTTCTGGTTTGGTAGGATTGATAAAGATTTGAAGACTGAGATTTTGAGATTTGAAAAATTCTGTCATGTGTGCAACCTCAATAGCTACAATTGCTTCGGAGGAAGGTGCTACAAGGAGGTATTTAGGGACAACCAATTTATTAGATTTGGAGCTGCGATATGATTAACCTGAACATTTTCACAACATACTTCGAATGATGAATGAGCAGTTTTGTACTGTGATTAGTTTCTTTTCACATCACAAAATTCGACACCAACACGAGACAAGCTCTCTTTGCTAAATTCAAACTGCAAGTTGTCCTGCGCTACTTGGAAACTGGGAACTCTTTCATTACTTTTTTTTTTTAAAAGTATTTACTTGAATAGATTAGAGATCGCTCCAAACCCCCCATTCCCTGGTCATTAATGTTATGCAGTTAGCTCCCCTAGCTAAACTCATGTCATACAAACATTTGTTGAAAATTAATTTTTTTTACTAGAAAATAATATTTATTTTTTTCTGAAGTAAGAATTTAGTTTAAATTATCGTTCGATTCACCAACTTCCCAATCCTACACAACGTGCAGCCTATTATACTCCAATATGCTAGCATTTTGATTTCAAACGGATTTACAAAACGATTCAGCAGGTTAACGAACACTATCTTCTAACTAATACAATGTATTTGTTTTTACGAAATCCAATAAAATGTGCCAGCAGGCGTACGCATCTTATACGTATGTATGTACGCTCACGCGCGTGTACGTATGCTGGTGTAGGGTTTCACTCCTTAGGGAGAGAGGGGAAGCATTTTAAAATAAGTCTCCGCTAAAATATTAAGATTTCCCTCTATTATTTGATGTTGCTTGTTTTATTGAAATATATTCAGAAAGTTTATTGCGAATCAAAATTTGAAAATAATAAATTAAGCACGCAAAAAAAAAAAAAAAAATAATAACAAAAATTGCTTTGACACTCTGGCTACTAACTGTATCAGTATATATTTTTTGTTGTATACAAGATTGTTCCTTTGTTGTTTAATTAAGGAAATGATGGTTGTTACTACACAAACTTTCTTGCTCCTAAAAGTAAGGTACTTTGAGAGAAAGGTCCAATAGAAAGGCGGAAACACAAATCAAACAGACACCTTTCCCAACCAAAATATATGTAGTTTAGATTTATAAATTTACAGTATTAAAATTCTAATACCCAAAATTTGATTTAAGAGATTTTAGAATACAGGTATTTGAATTTTTGCCGGGATGGATATATTTCTTCTGAAGAATAATGGTGGACGTTTAACAACAACACACCAAATTCAGATGGGCCTCATGGAATTGGTAGTCGAAGCCCCGCCCCCCCCCCCCAAAAAAGAAGAAAAAACGTGTTTTATGGATTACTTTTGCTAGTAAAATAACGGAGTTGCTACATTTAAAGGAGCTTCTTAACAAATTCAAATAGACTTTAAATTTTATTAGAATTCTTAGTGACATAAAAAGGGAGGAGATTAAACAAGAGCGTGAAATGCCCACATTTTATAAAACGATGGCCAAATTCCTTCTGTGCGGCTCATTC
The DNA here is from genome assembly GCA_946811695.1 of Gonocerus acuteangulatus. Taxonomy (NCBI): domain Eukaryota; kingdom Metazoa; phylum Arthropoda; class Insecta; order Hemiptera; family Coreidae; genus Gonocerus; species Gonocerus acuteangulatus. The sequence continues at coordinate 39,067,990 of OX328123.1, forward strand.
GTCTTCCACGCCAAACATGTTGAATCTAAACACAATACGTTAGTCTTACAGATCAAACCTTACAGTGGTCTTGCAGTACATAGTATGCTGAAAACTCATAGTGGAATGAAGAGCACTTGAAACACCTCATATTGCAACTTTTTTTTACAATAATAATTATATCCACTCCTAAGTACATATTTCTAATGTACGATTTGACGAACATTTTTATATATCAAATCCGTATCAGATTTTTATCGATGCATATCAATCAATAAAGCTTTATTTACAATATTTACATATCATATACAAGTGTTTATAACATGTACAGTATCATAAACATGTTCCTGCTAATTTATAGGAATTTGTTTGATTTTAATAATTTTGCAATTTTTGTGAAAATTTTAAAAAAATCCCAGAACATTTGTAATACTAACAAGGGGAGTATGGAGCGATGGGGTCACCGATCTGGATCGATTTTCTAGTGATTCTACATCGAAAAATAGTTGACACGTGTCCGAGCGTTCCGTCCAATGCGCCTTAGGAGCCGAGAAATAAAATAAAATAGATTGAAAGTGCTTTATTTTTTATATCGAGTTAAGAAAATAATATCGACATGATTCTTTCACCAACTCATTTGTTTTATAGAGTAGATTAAAAGAAAAATATAATGGTTAAAAAATAATTTATATTTCGTCAAATAAATTCAAAAATATGCTTACGCTTTCAAGTAAACTAGTATTACACATTTTTTTACACCAAAAATAATAGCAGATTTAGAATGTGGTGAATATCATTGAAAATAAAAAATAATGATTTTCCCCAGTCTGGAAGAGACTAAAAATTTGTAAGCGAAAATGTAACGTGACGTTTTGAAATTCAATATCTCCCCTTGAGATAATTCGATTTGTAGGTCATTGAAATCTTTCAAAAGAAGAAAAACTCCTTTTTCTAACCATATAAATGACTATTGAATTACCTCAAAAGGTACTTGCAAAAAAATGTATAATACTAGTTTACTTGAAAAAGTAAGCATATTTTTGAATTTATTTGACGAAATATAAATTATTGTTTAACGATTGTATTTTTCCTTTAATCTACTCTATAAAACAAACAAATTGGTGAAAGAATCATGTCGATATCATTTTCTAAACTCGATATAAAAAATAAAGCACTTTCAACCTATTTTATTTTATTTCTCGGCTCCTAAGGCGCATAGGACGGAATGCTCGGATACGAGCAAAAATGGTCCAGATCGGTGACCCCACCGCTGTATACTCCCCTTGTAAGTTGAATAACATTACTTCTTGTCTGTCAAGTAAAATGTGTTTTGTTCGTCTGTGTACGTACTACGTACCTAGTTAGTGATTTTTTGTCGTAGTTACCTATGTTTGCTATGTGTGGATTGATGGAATGTGTCACTTGTCCAAAAACTTGTCAGTAAGTTTGTATATATAGTCTGTTATTGTGGCTATTTCTAGTTCTTCGTGCACGTGTGTGATCTTTGTGTATCTTGGATAATTGTTGATTATTCGGAGGCAGCAGTTTTGTATAGTTTGTAATTTTTTGTAGTTTGTTGTTGATGTGCAGCTCCATACTGTGCCGGCATAACAAAGGACTGGGCGGATGATACTATTGTAGATAATCATTTTATTTTGCGGGTTGAGTTTTGAATTTCTATTAAAATAAGGATACATTTTATAAAGTAGATTTTTAGCAGCTTCGGTTTCATTGTTTATGATATTTGTGAATGTTAGGCCTCTATCTAAAGTCACTCCTAATTACTTAATGTGCTCTGTCCATGAAATACTGTGGTTTACCAGGTAGAGTTTGCTTGGGATATTTGGGCGTCGTTTTGTGAAGATTATAGCGTCTGTTTTAGAAAGGTTTATTTTAATTTTCCATTTTTTACAGAATTTGTGAATTTTCTTGTAGATTTTTTGTAGTCTGTTTGTTATGGTGTCTATCCTGAATGAGCTAGTTTATATGGCTGTGTCGTCGGCAAACAGAGAGAGATTTTTGCCTTTTGATTGAGGTATGTCGTTGATGTATAAATTGAAGAGGGTGGGGCTTATTGGTTGTTTATTAGAGGTAAATGACTTTATTGCAACAAAGAAGGATCTATTGGAGGAAAATGAGTGGATTGTGTGGATGAGATAGGGTGGTGTGCCAGTGTTGATGAGTTTGTAAATTAGTCCTAAGTGCCAAACTGTATCAAATGCTTTCTCGATGTCTAGTAATATTAAGCCTGTGTGTCTCTTTTCGTTGAAGTGTTTTGTAATGTGGTCAGTTAGTCTGGCTTGTTGTGCTACTGTGGAGTGATTTTCTCTGAAACCAAATTGCTCATCAATGAAGCACCTTCTTTCATTGTGGTGTTTGTGCAGTCTTCTTAATATTATTTTTTCAAATATTTTTGAAAGAATGTTTAATAAACTAATAGGTCTGTAGTTGGTAGGGAGAGGGGGATTAGTTTAGCTGTTTACCACGTTTCCGGAAAGTGTTTGAGCCTGAAAATGCAATTATATATTTTTGTTAAACAAATAATTGCTTTCCTGGGAAGGTTTTTGATAGTGATTGGAGAAATATTGTCTGATCCAGGGGATTTCCTTGTGTTCAATTTCTTGAAAAGGGACGCAACTTCCCTGGGTGAGACAGAAATCTTCGATAAAGAAGCAAAACTTGTCACTGATATTACTAGAAATTGAGTAAACTTATACAAATCAAGATAATAGTTGAACAACAAACATAATGGAAAAATACATAAACTAAGCTAAAAGAAATAAAATATACAATAAAAGGCAGATTAAAGACGGGACGAAGTGATTTTATGATTAAGCGCTATTCGAACTGGTTGGACATTCCTACAAGATGAGTAACGAAGGCACGCCAAACTTCTATTATCAATTTGCATTATTTTTTTCTCCACCCACCGCTGAAAATAGACGACGCGATCGATCTCAAGTCTAACTTTTTTTCTCTTAATGTACCTGGATTCATAATGACCTGGATATTGTAAGTTGTTGACACACAGTACAGGTCGCATATTCCGAAGTACTGATACACTCTGCCCTTAATGTTATGGCATTAAATCCATCCATAGTTTAGATCTGGATGACTTCTCTTTGGCTTTGATTTGCTTTGACTTACCTGTACTTGCACATATTTGTCCCCTCACATAGGACATGATGTGAGGGGATGTTAGACTAGGAAGTGTCCTATGTCAGCTCAGGAATTGCCTGCAAGGGAGCTATTCTGGTCTATGAACCATGGCGTACTCTAGGAAAATCATGTGGTCAATATTATCTCTTAAGATACACCTCCTTTTACGACTGATACATTTGAGACATGATCTCATGATTAAGCACAATTAAAAAATAGGCTTGACATTCTTACAAGATGAAAAACGCAGGCAAACCAAACTTCCGTTTCCCTATTGCATTACTATATTCTCAAACCTCCGCTAAAGAGAGACAACCCATCCGATGAGAGGACGTCCTGGGGTTTATACAAGCCTGTCCAAGCAGGTAAATCAAAGTAGAAGAGATTTCATCCTGTCTTAGTAGCGATTTAATGCTGTATGACATGAAGCAGTAGACAAGGACTGTATTTCCACCCTGTTCTTGAGCTTTATAAATTAGACTGTATCTGTATAAAGGAAGGAGAAGCTGGATAGAAGTGGATCCAACTCGAGTACAGTTATCCTGGCCACATTCTCCTCTCCCTCTACACCGATTACCAACCACTAGCCACCAGGTCAGCCTACTGGACGCCTTCTCTCCCCTCCAGTTTTTATTTTACATCTTACTAGAAGGTGTACCTTAAAACCGGACCTTTCCATACTCCTAGGCCAAGGCAATCCACCTTACAACTCCTTGTTCTACTGGAATGACGTAGTTTTGGGTTAACACCCTCTTGCACTTTTCATAGACTTTAGTATTGAAATATCTCTTATTATTAATTATTTAAATTTTAACGTCCAATATTATTGGCTAAGAATTTTAGGACGGGTTATCTTTAGGTTATCACCCTTTTCGAGCCAAGAGAGGGCTGATGCCTTTTCTTTTTTCTAGGAATATCTCTTACAAATTTAGCAAACGCGTCTAATTTTGAATTGTGTGAATAAATATTGTTTGTAACTGAGTGTTCATAGGATTTTATCAGCAGTGGATAGTAAATGCTAGCTGTATCGTTATCTTCGGGAAATATATTTGCCTTTTACGACAAATAATTCAGATTGCATGCATAAAAAATTTGGATAAATCGTGCCGAAAAATTTATTTTTTTAATTTTTGATCATGGCGGGTGAATATCAAAAATGGGCCTTCGATTTCAACAAAGAAGGTATTCCAAGAGCGCTCAAAACACAGGAATCGCACGAGTTTTCTGTTATTTTTTATTGTTTAGTTATTTCCGGTCTTTTCGGGTTTTTATTTTGCGAAGGATTTCTCTGGTCTAATTCCACCAAACTTTTGCATCCTTGGATTGAATGAAACATCGAGGTCACTCACCCTCGAGGTGTATATAATCGCTAATCAGCCCTCTCCATTTCTTCCTCGAAGCTTGGAACCAGACCTAAACCAACAGATATTCTCCTTTCAGTTTCACAACAAAATATCTGACAAAACTAACTTAGATTTCATAGTGCCCCACTAATTTATCATTTCATTTTACTTTTTTGTTGAGTTCATTTATTGTTTTGTAAAATAACTCATAATTTTCCCCCCATCAAATATATGAGTCTTTTTGCCGTTTAGTTTAGATTTATTAATGTTTGAAAATCCGGCTGTTTCCTGAATAGTATACAGCATGGGCGTATATAAGGAGGGGGGCCCTTAACCCTTAAAAATAAATTAAATAAGATCATTTAGTTCATAAAACATATTCTATTTTGGGTATTGGGGGGATCTAAATTGTTAGTATTCCATACACCGGAAATGGTCTCAGCCCCCCAAAATTTTCCCAGGCCCTTCCTAATATTTTCTATATACGCCCATGGTATGCAGTCATACCTTCACAATTGACGTATCTTCCCCCGTTGATTAAAATCTGTATGCTTAAGAGTGCTTCCCTCGTAAGCCAAATTCTTTTCTGTAGCAAATTAAGTAGTCGAAATATTCTATTCTAGCTATCTGTACAATCCCGAGTTACTATATTTTTATGGCCTATATTTTTGATAGAGGAATCGGTTCTTAAATGGAGTAATTTCCTCTAAAGATACTGTGGGTTTCCTGTTGTGGTGCCTAATATCTTGCTTCGCTGAGAGATTAACATTTTTACATGTGTTCACTAAAGATTAAGACAAAACATTTACTGTTTCTGTTCGCGAAGCCCCCCAGCTTTCCAAATGACACCAGGGATAAGAACCAAAACGCGCTATGATGACTTTTCAATGTTTTATATATACACGACAGTATACAGTGTACTAATAATGTTGCTACTTTTGGTCTAATCAAAGTTATTATTGTTAATACTTGAGGAGCCTGCGTTGGGCAAGAGCATCATAACTGAAATGCCATTTCCTTGAGCCTCTATAATGGATGTGGCAAGAATACTCCTGGCTGTAATGCCACCAGTGAGGACAGAGCTAAAGGTCAGCCACTCACCAGCCTAAGTACCTTCATGCTCCTCAGAAATAGGCACACTTGTCGAGAGAAAGTAACCCATGCTTTCAGGCTAGGCATTGAAGCTGCTGTCAAAACACTTGAGTCTGAGAAAAAAGAAACAGTCGTGTGTTTAGTTTGTGTGTTCATGTGCAGTGGATCGCATATTCTTTCACACCTTATACTTTATACGTTTTGATACATAATTCAAATTAAGTAATCCATCGTTCCAAAGTATGTGTACCGAAAATGGAACCCTATAAAGACAAAACCGTTAAATCTACTACTTTTGCCAAAAATATGCGGATTCGGCTGGTTAACGAGCTCAATCTTTCATATCAGACAAACGATTTTTTTTTACATAATTTCATCAAACGGACCATTTTTGAGCGATATATATATATATATATATATATATATATATATATATATATATATATATATCTTTTAGTAGGCAGCCATGAAAAGCCCTTTTTACTCGATATAAAGCGCACTAGGCATTGTACTTATGTCTAATCCGTGATTCGTTCCCAAAAAATGATGATAACATCCAGAAAAGTAATGTAGCAGGAAGTATTTACATATCCTTTTTTCCCCTTTTTTCCGATGCATCGACTGCTGGGGTCATTAGCACCAACTTAATATGCTGAAAAGTGTTACCTCCTAGTCTATTTTTTATTATACCGCCAGCTATTCTTTTATATAACTTGAATAATGAAATCAAATACGGGGCTGTAGACAATCCAATACAAATGTCACTCTATTGTACAATACCTATTAGTCACAGCAACCGACCAACGCAGCTTAGAAAGTTCATATACACTCATGATGCTAAAAATATTTGAACAGTTTTTTTTTTAAATTGATGAGTGACATTAAACTTTCAATAATATTAAAAATGATTATTGCAGAAAGTAGTTATACGATTAAACATTAATGAGGCAGAGGATAGCTTTTAATAGAGAGGTGGAATGAGGAATGCAGACTCGCGATCAGAGAACGCTGAAAAGCCTTTAGAAAATTCTCCAACAATCCATCAACAAAGAATTTGATCGAATATAAAAAAAGCTAAGGCTATTTCTCGAAGAGTCATAAACGAGAGCAAATCCACGTGCTGGAAGACATTTTTGACATCCCTGAATAGACACACACATCCTCACCTCTTATGGCAAAACATAAAAAAAAAAATATAAAACCGACAAAACAAATACCCTATAGTTGGACTCAAAATTAACGGACAAATAGTTACAAACTCTCAGGAAATCTTGCCTATTATCGGACAACACTTTCATTCTATATCTTCAAAAATTACAGCAGGACCTTCCTAGCTCATAAGACGCTGGTCGAGTCAATCCCAATAAATATCAACTATAACCATTACAGCCCTTTAAGCGAACCATTCACCATAGAAAAATTAAAATCAGTCCTAAAATCTACCAAAAATACATCACCTGGTCCTGACAAAATATCCTATCAAATGTTAAAAAATCTCCCCGACATTTGCCTCGTACAGTTATTAAGAATCATAAATAATATTTATGACACAGGAGAGTTCCCTGACTCCTGGAAACAATCTGATATCATTCCCATCCTCAAACCCAACAAAGAAAAGAGCAATCCTGAGAGCTTCAGACCGATCGCGTTAAATAACTGTTCATCTAAATTATTTGAGCGAATGATGAATAAACGCCTTGTATGGTTCGTGGAAAAAAATAACATGCTTTCTGAGGACCAGTGTGGTTTCAGGAAGAATCATTCCACAATGGACCATATACTAGGATTAGAAAATGAAATATTAAATGCCTTCATACACAAGGAACACGTACTTGCAGTGTCATTTGACATCCATAAGGCTTTTGATAGCGTTTGGCGTCGCTCTATTGCCTCTAAGATGGTTAAATGGGGAATCCAGGGAAAGTGTCTAAAAATTATTTTGGAATTTTTACCCAATGGGACTTTCCGAGTAAGACAGGGAATCCACGTCTCTGCCCCCTCACTCAGGAGAATGGTGTTCCACAGGGGTATGTATTGAGCACAACTCTTTTTAAAATAGGCATTGACTCCATAAAGTACTATATACCAGATGACGTTTCTTATCGCCTGTATGTTGATGACCTTCTCATATGTAAATGTTCGCCCTCACTTAATGAAAGTAAAACTTCCCTTCAACTCACAATTAACTCAATAAGCCGTTGGAGTGAAACCAATGGGTTAACGTTTTCAACTGAAATGACCAAATGCATCATTTTTACCAGGACAAAACTTGTCGATGACATTCAATTAACACTTTCACAAAATATAATACCTCAAGTAACAACCATAAAATTCTTAGGCTTAACTTTTGAAAGAAGGCTGTCATGGATCCCACATCTAAAAACCACAATAGAAAAATGCAAAAACTGTTTAAAATTCTGACAATCATAAGCTCCACTAAATGGGGATGTGATAGAAAAACTACGCTACAGTTCTATAGATGATTCACGAGATCAATTCTAGACTACGGGAGTGCAGCCTACTCTTCAGCAAGACCTCGTGCACTGAAGATGTTGAACTCTTTACACAACACAGGCCTTCGTCTCTCATTAGGAGCCTTCAGGAGCAGCCCTGTAGCTAGTTTATATGTAGAAGCATGAGAACCCTCTCTGGAGCATCGGAAATACATGCTCATGGCATCGCTCATGCACAAATATGCATGCTCTCCGTGTTTCAGATGAACACCAATAACCCATGCATAGACGAGTACAGAAACAAACCTCAGGTCCAGAGACCCTTCAGTGTTAGATACAAAGAGATACAACATGTTTTAAAAACTCCTGATGCCGAAATACTGTCCCAAGGCTTAATTCCCTTTCCTCCGTGGACATTGAACAATTTCGATACAAATACATCATTATCAAAATTTCATAAAAAAGATCCTACTTCAAAATTACTCTATGGAAAAGATTTTAATGAATTCAACCAACGTAACTCCGATAAACTCTTTATCTTCACTGATGGATCCAAATCAGATAATGGTGTGGGAGCCGCAGCTGTAATTGATGAAAAAATCATTGCCAAGAAACTTAATGATAATTGTAGAATATTAGAGCCGTATAGAGCTCTACGGCATCCTTATTGGACTGAACAACATTCCCAGGACAGACAGACGAGACGTGATTCTATGAACTGACTCATTGAGCATATTACAGGCACTAGCAGACAGATACTGTACGCATCTAGTAATAATAGACATTTTCAAAACTAGCCACTCACATAACAAACACATCACAATGTACTGGCTGCCGGGGCATGAAGGGTTAGGAAAACGCTCCCTAGCAGACTCACATGCAAAACTTGCCACAACACAACCTGTGCTCGACCAATCAATCACACGTGAGGACTTGACCAATACAATCAAACAGAATGTTTTAAATTATTGGCAAGAGAGCTGGACTCCACTAACCGACAATAAACTACGTACAATTAAAACTACTACTCAGGAGTGGAGTACTTACTATCCAGCTACCGAGACAACAGACGAGAAGAAATTGTACTTGCTCGACTACGAATTGGCCACACTTCGACTTGACAAACCAATTTGTGATATATGCAATACAGACTTTACTGTAAAACACCTACTTACGGAGTGCAGAAGACGACAAAACCTAAATATCCCACATGACATTTACGAATTGTTGAGGGACAGCAGCCAGTACATAAACACAATACTTTCTTACTTGCAGGACACTAAACTATACACTCGCATTTGAAGACATCTGCTGAATAACCAGAGGCTTCCAGGCATATAACACACATTTCCAAACCTCTGGTTATGGAAATAATTAAATTAAATACCCATCTCGATGCTGGTTCATTAGACCACACAGGTACTACCTTTAAGGAGTGAAATCGCAGTAGATGCGAATCACATAAATAAGTAATAGAGAGTCGCATATTGAACTCAGCTCTGGGACAGTCCCTGGAATATCCTATAGTGTTTACTTGGATTATATCATTTATTTATGCTTTCGGCTACGAAGTGATTCACATAATACTTATTTCCTAAAATAAAAACTGCTTATAAAAAATAAATAAATCAAATGATGTACTGTATCTGTAATGTTCCCTTTTTTTGTTTCATTTTTTTTTTAAATTAATTTAATAGAGTTCCGCGACTTAGGGGACAAATTCCTTCATTTCAATGTTAAAAGTGATAAATAAATAAATACAAAAAGGAAAGAAACTAAGAAGAAACTAATAACTGTTGCAAAGACAAACAGTTAACAAATTGCAAATTAGAAAATTAATTAATAAAAAATAGAAAAGAAAACGAATTAAAAAAATAAATAAAAATATAGAGAGATAAGTTAAGAAATACATAGAAAAACTATAACAATAAAATAAATATTATTAATTTCAGCTAGGGACACAATTGAATAGTTTTGGAGTTTTAGAGAGTGTGTTTTTAAAGACACAACATATTTAATATTATTTTAAACTGCAACTATAAGCATTGTATTTGATCCAAAGTATTGGTGTGTTCACAAAACCCCACACGGTCTCACTTCCTTGACCTTTTGTGATGGTGAAGTTATGCGTTCCCATTCTTTTATGGCTTGACCTTGTTAGCTCATGTGAACTAAGCGAGTATCGGTTACTTTCAGCATCGGATATCAACCCCGAATCATGTCATTCACACAATAAAACGTTCAACTCTCTCTAATAAGGAAATTAATGTAAGCAACAAGGAATTGCGTTTCGGGACCAGAAAAAAAAATTGAACTAACAAAGAATCGTCTGTGAAACGTGGTTCTTTTAATATTTGAGAAAGATTCTCACCACAGGAGAATTTTGTTGCAAGAGATTTAATATGTTGCGATAAAGTATTGCGTCACTAACAGGAGATCTCATGGATGTATTTTACTAACATCCAGTCATTGCTTAGGTTTAACATATCAAATTTCAATTCATTGTTTTTATCATTTCACTTTTTTTATAAGCCACGACACGTCTAAGTCATCGGATCGGATCGGATCGATGTAGATGTACCCGTACTTACCGGGCCATTATAGGCCATTAGCGCCGGACTATCTGTAGTTTTTCACAATTGCTAAACGTCCATGATGCAACTAGGAATTCCTTCAACGGGCCCTGATATGAAGAAACTCAACCTTCTGCAGACGGGACTCAAACCCGCCTCTCCCACATGTGAATCCAAGGCGTTGTTAGCCACTGGACCAAGGGGAGACCCTTCAACTCAGTAGTGCGACTATTTTTAAGCTACGCTAATATTTGGCAAAATCACAGCCCGTCTCTAGTACTAGCGTAGTGATGGTTGTGAATGGTTTACTCTCAGCAACAATGAATGGCTCTGCTTTTGTGTAGTAAGCTGTGCGAATGGAGAGTCTTCAACGTGAAAGCAGATAGTTCTGTATGAATGGACTTCTGGGATCGTTGACTGCTACAACCAAGACACGCCTCGCTGGTCGTCGGACCAATGGCCTGTCCTTATATCTCTCCTCCATTTCATCTAAGATATTTTTTATTGAAAGGGAATTACAAAACTCAGACGTCAAATCATCTTAATTAATAAGGCCGATTTAGTAGTTTCAAGACATGGAATTCATCCCTTGTATCTCTTGTCTTTTTTTTTATGATGATATAATGTATTGTGAAATTAATTCTCTAATAATTCCCCATTATGGAGGGCAATTATAACGAAGGGATTCATGACGAGTTATTATAGCAGTATTACGTACGTATACGTAGATGAGAATTTCATAAAGAGCTCTAATTATAATTATAATATAACAATAATAATTATTATTCGTATATTATCCGCTTGGACCGTACTGCGATAATTCTTTTATATACATACTAGCTGTTACCCTGCATGCCATGCTACACTTACTTTATATTAAATAGCTGTTTCCCGCCGCACAGTGGGGCCAAACGAATTTTAGCCTCCAAAACTTGACCGATTTCAAGGCATTTTTATTTATTTATTTATATTTATTTTATAATAAAAGCGAATAAAATTTGGAACAACTTTGTCTAGCCAGATTTTTGTTTTTTCATTCCCCTGTATATGTAAAGGTTCGTAAATTATTTATATATATATATATATATATATATATATATATATATATATATATATATAAATCAGAGATGGGGCGAGATTAGCTCAGTGGTAGAGCACTCGACTAATGAACTGGAGGACCAGGTTCAAAACCCGAGCGCGCACTAAACATTTTTTCTTCTAGTGCCGTCGTTCAAGGGTTGAATTTGGGTTCCCAGATCGTCCCTAGGCCAACCCAGCCTTTAATTAATTTATCAATGTGTACCTTGGTGCTAATGACTCTAGCAGTCGAAGCAACAAGGGGAAAAATCAGGCGGCCGGAGCATAGTATTGACTACACTATCTCCCTAGTGTGCCGTATGGTTAAGAATCAGGTACCTCTACAGTATCTGCCCCTCTGGGCCCTTGTGGCCTGTTACGGGACTGATTTTCTTTTCTTTTTTTTTTTTTTTTTTTTTTGATAAATCAGAAATAGATATATAAAAATCACGTGTCTGTATGTTTGTTCCTTATACAAATCCACACTGTTTGACCGATTTTGATCAATATTGGCACAGAGTTAGGTGTTGATACGGAGGGAGTCGTAGGCTAGGTCAAAAACTTCTAGGACTAACAGTTCAGAGGTCACGGGTTCAAAACTATGAACTCGAACAGTTACAGATTTGTGTTATTAGATTTTATTATTACTTATTTAGTTTCTAATTTATTTGGGGTTTTCTAGATGCAGAAAGTAGGTGCGGCATGGCACATGTGGTAACAGCTAGTTGAACATAAAATAATATTTCATTTTTCATTTAGGTAACTTAATATTGTTGAAATTAAAAATTAAAATCCTGATTAGACTTGGAAAAAAAAGACTGACATCTTCAAAACGTAAATTTATCTTTATTCAACAATGAGATTAATTGAAATGTGATGATTTTTGAATTATTTGAAAATAGGTTTTAATTTTTTCTATGTCTAATCACTATTAGAATGTTTAATTTCAACGATATCAGTGCTGAAATAAGTTAGATGAAAAATGAAATATTTTTTTATGTTCAATTGTCGTGACTTATTTATACTTAATTAATAAACAGTGGAAATGAAAAAGAAAAATCTGGCGGTTAAGGTTTAGAGGCTGCAGCCTTTTTAGAAACACGAAATGTCGTTTGGCCGTTGGTAGAGTGGAAAAAAAAACAATTTTCGAAATCGCTAATTTTGATTATTTAGTTTGTGATTCTCACACTATATTAGGTACAGAATCTAGGAACAGCATACTTCCCCCCCCCCTGTTCCAAGGTTATTCCCAATAATTTAGGCCCAAAGTCTGAATAATGTAAGTTTGACCAAATTACACACTACTTTAAATAATTAATATATAATTTCAAAAGAGAGAGAAAAAAAAATGATCTAATTTTTTCCCTGCTCTACGATGGTCAAACAAGCCACACATCAGTCAGCGCATTACAACTTTATAAGTTACGAATTTTACGTAAGCATTGAGAACATCTATGATTACGAAGAGAGCTCCACCTTCCTCCGAGATGAGAAAGATCACATTTCAAAGTAGACATGTTAAAGTAAAGATTAGAACAAAAACCATCTGCTTTTATCGGCTTATCCGATCATGACACCGGAATGAAATGAAAGGATTAGAGTACTTCTTTATTTGTTGCACTATCTACACGCCAAAACACTTCAATTCGAGTTCATTCTAGGTGCTAACTTTGTTTAGTCATGAGCTCTATGAGTTAAAATGAAATAACGCGAGTTGTGTGACTGCTTGTTGGGTGATACAAACTTCGACGTATTCCTTCAACAAAATCACCCCGAATTAATTTAAATATACACTCAAAATACTTGTTGCAGTTTGTTTTGATGTGTTCAACTTATTCCGAAAATCTCAACAATTTTTAACGTCCCAATAGGCTTTCATTTTTCCATTAGCTCTTCAATTTACTTCAATTTCCATAAAAACGGTTGAACTTGATGTATTGTTTTGCTCTGAGTCGAATGAGACCAGCCCCAGGTTTCTAGGTTAATCCGTTCTCAAGATATTGAATTTATTCCGCGTTTTGGCCATTTGGTATCACTGTGCGGCGTGCCATACTACACCTGCTTTATATTAAATAGCTGTTACCAGCTGTTACTTGACAGATTTTTTAGAAATAAAAAGGTTTCGGACTCAAGAGGGTAGACGTGATTTGAGGACTAGTCGAGGGCACATAAGAAGACAATAGCGATTGTGTTCTTATGTGCCCGCTGAGGGTGCTTTTATTAGCCACCATTTTGATTGACGGAAACTTTTAAACCTTAAACAAATAGAATTTTATGCCTAATGGATCAATGAAAACTAAAGTAAAATAAAATTAGAAACATAAATAACGGTTAAACGAACTTTTCGTGACCTACGGATTATGAACTTTTGTGGAATTCAATTCCGGATTGCGCTATCGGTTCCATGTCATAAATTGGTTTTCCTTCTTCTACAGAGGGAGAAGACACACAGACGGTTTAGCGTATTCTTTCAGCTAAACTCCGACATGATTAAGTTAAAACATGTACACAATTAATTCTATTAATTTATTAACCAGAATTCAACCACCCAATATCTTTCAATTAAGCCCTTGCTTTTGACTCTTTCCGTGGCGAGAATAGGAGGAGAAAGCACGTTTCGTGTTAATTTTTCGTAATAGCTACGGAGTTCTGGATGACGTTTTTTTCAGGAATGTCACAGAAGCACAGCGTGGCGATTTGCGTTATGCGATATGACACAGAAGAAATACCATAAAGATACGCATTTTTGAGTACATGCACATGTATGCTATGACGTAACCATGTAATTACACTTTGCTTCAACACAGAACGACTACTTTGAGGACATATGTAGAAAGTGTGAACCTCGTCCTCGTTACAGTGCACCATTAGTAATATAAAAACTCCATATTCCTCTCATTTAAAATTTATAAAATTCATAAGTTAACAATACTAAAAAAGAATTATTAATATTGCATTTCCTGAATATGAAGGTAGTTTTTCATTTATAAACTAAAGAACACAGAAGACAATTTCTAAGGACCAATGTGCATCAGTATCTAGTTTGTAGTACTCAATAAATACTAAAATAACTTGTTTTGTTTTTTCAAGTTGTGTGTTTATTTTTCCTATGTTTTATATGTGTAAATGTCTGAAGTCTTAGACGCCAGGAAACATTGATAGATTTAAAATAATGTTCTTAGTCTTTTCTTTATTTATAATAACAGGCTCCACCCAACTCCCTCCATGTAGACGTCCTAAAAAAAACAAAACAAAAAAAATCGTTTTATCAAATCGAAGTAGAATTGGGTTGTCCAAAAAAGTCAGACTTTCGACGATTTTTTTTGGGGGGGGGGCTGATAACATTTCCGGGGAATGAAATACTAACAATCTAGAACTACTAGAGTTCGCTATTACACCAACAAAAAGAATATTTTTCCTGAACTAAGTGATCTGATTTAATTTATTTTTAAGGGTTTTATGACAATTTTTTACCGATAAAATCAAAATTTCGGGGGGAGGCTGCAGTCCCCCCCCCTTATATACACCCATGCCTTGCGGAACTACCTTGGAGGTTGGATCCATAAAACCATATTCGGGGCAGATTGTCATCAAAAATACAATAGAAAGACTACAATAGTTTCTTGTAAAATTCATGGCCAGTTAAAATTATTAATAGAAATCTGCATTGCATTGAAGAACATTTCTTAACTATTACTTCTTATTTTTCTATTCGTATCTTATTATTGCGTTTCAGTGTGGGGTTGCATCGAGCCACGATTACCAGTTCTTATTTCTTGTTCCGTTCTCGATTTTACCTCTGGCCCTTCGAGTTTCGCTTCATTTGCTTAACGAATCTTATTCATAGACTTCTTCTATCTATAGCACATCCTTCCCACATGTCTTTAAATCTTCATGACCTACGAGATGCCAAAACATATAGCTATTCCCTAAATATAAATGTTAATATATATATATAAATATAAATGTTAATATATATATATATATATATATATATATATATATATATATATATATATATATCTGTTAACACGATTCGAAAGTTGGTATATAGCGTTCTCATTACAAGTATTTGGACGATTGGAGTTGGTTAACCAGCAAACTTGGTTCATCTGAAGGAACAGACATATATACCCATAACGGTTGACATTTTTGTTATATTACAACGAATCTCGGCATACATTCTGCCTCCAAGGAGAAATAAGTTAAGAATTACGGCGCACCGACATCTGGGCTTAGCGCAGATATCCGTGGCGCAGCGAGGAATGCTCTCAACGAGCCGTGAGATGAGAACATTTCTTCCGCCGGTGAGACTCGAACCCATCGTCTCCCGCAGGAGAATCTAAAGATTTAGTCACTAGACCATGGAGTGATCTTAACACTTTGATAAGTGTTTCAAAAATAAACTAAATCCTTTCATTAGGAAGAGGGCATTACTCAAGAACGAAATTATTACTGGCCGCACCCGTACTGTTCAACATTTCGTTGTTGATTTCCCTAAAACTGTAGATTACTGGCCCTCCTTAGTCCAACACAATCGTTTGCTTAAAATATAGATTTCACGGGCGTATATAGAAAATAATTTGAGGGGGGGGGCTGGGAGCATTTGGGAGTATGGAATACTAACAACCTAGAACTTGGAATAGTTAGCCAACTAAACACAATTACACGTGTTTTTTTTAAACTAAGTGATCTTATTTAATTTATTTTTAAGGTTTTTGTGAAACATTTTTACCAATGAAATCAAAATTACGGGAGGGGGGGGGGGGGTGGTTGCAGCCCCCCTTATATACGCCCATGATAGATCTCTGTTATATATATATTCTTGTTTATTTTTATCTCCTTTTTTATTTTCTTAACTGTTAGTTTGTCTGTAACCGCTTCTTTTAAAATGGCTGCTGCGAATCCGCTGTGAAAAGAATATCATCAGAATGTACGGATTAATATAAAGAGTAACACTATTTAGGATCTTTTATCCGTGCCTTACTAGTAATAAATGCTTTTTCTAACAAGTACCGTATTTAAGAGTATTACGCCACTTTACAAGTCAAGAGATAGGTAACTAACTGGATAATGGAAAGAGAAAAATTATATCTCTTGATATCTATCTTCTTATAAGATAAGAAGATAATAGAACAAACACTTGAACAAATCATGTCTAAATGAAGGAGAAAGCGTCCTCCGCCGAGGAATAAGGAAGGCCGTTGTACGCACGCGCCGATTAACGCTATAATTATGCATTGTGCAACCTTCTACAGTCTTTTGCTCCGCTTGTCACGATCTGTTACAATCCTCGAGGAAGAATGGTATCCTTATAACTACAGAAGTGTGATAGCACACACTGGTAACATTGCTCTAGATTCATGAGTGTCATGGCTTGGAAAATTTTGATAATTTTTCTTTTTGTACGTTCTACTAACATTGCCTTACACAAAAATACCTCGTTTGATTTTTTTTTTAAATTCATCTTCTAGTATAAAAAAATATAATTATATTGAAAAATGAGCTTCTCATCAGCATTAATTGGAGGACCACGACTCATATTTAACAATTGACAGGAATGCCTTTATGAGGTTATTCTCGAAGCTTATCAAGAGCTCGTTGTCATAAGCTTGCAATCAATCGTTGAAATTAATCAGTATGGATTTCACAGGTCATGTATGAATTTCATGAACCAGCCAGTCCTTGAGTCCCTCGCAGAATAGAGAATCTACCGATACTTCTTTTCATACGTTTCAATGAATTGGAAAATATCAAACTTTTTCACATATTCCTGTGTTCTTTTACTATAGTAATAATTCTACTAATAAAATCAATTAAAAAATAAAATAAATAAGAAAAAGTCCGACTCGCAGGAACTGCATCATCTTAGCGCGGTTCCTGTTCATATCCCTATTGTCATTTGAAAAGCTTAGAATAGAAACAGATAATATTTTCCTCGGCCTTTGTTCAAAGGGTTTTATGACTTTACCTGGTCGGGTCCGCCAGGTCCTAGAATCCTCTTCTACCGATACTTCATTTCATACGTTTCAATGAATTGGAAAATATCAACAATTTTCACATATTCCTGTGTTCTTTTACTATAGTAATAATTCTACAGATAAAATCAATTAAAAAATAAAATAAATAAGAAAAAGTCCGACTCGCAGGAACTGCATCATCTTAGCGCGGAAAAAAACCAACAGCATAAAGGAAATTGAAAATATTCAAAAGACGTCATCGAATCTCTTTCTCTTGGCTATATTTCTAACAATGAATTGTTTTTCTTATTTTACTTAATCTGTTTTATTGTCAAATACATTATCCAACTTTAAGCAATTAAAAAATAATAAGGAATAAAAACAGACAAAAAGAACCGTTCGAATAAACGAAATCAATTACTTCAAAGTTTAAGCACTTATTTCTCCGATTGACATCGCTTATTCAAAACTTTATTCAGAATTTTTTTTTGTAGACCATTTAGTAAGCTTTCGAATGGTAACCTTTCGCTTCCCTAATTTTCAACCGTTTTCGAGATATTAATGAAAGTATACGAAGTGCCCAAAACTTTTCATTATTTTTAGCAACAGAAAATGGGTCTCATTTTACCTATCCTGTTTTACACACAAATACATTTTCGTAACATAAAAAATTACAAAAATAAATAGCAATAATAAACTAAGGGAAAGAGACAAAAATTATAAAAAGAACGACAAAAAATCGTTCATAAGAGCTAAACAGACGTATTTGAAGTTTTAAGCACTTATTTCTTCGATCGAGATCACCTAATCAAAAATTGTTTCAGAATCTTTTTTGTAGAGAATTTAGAAAGCTTTCAAATAGTTTCTATCCACTGATCATAATTTCCTTACCGCGTTCGAGATATTAATGAAAGTAAACGAAGTTCCCAAAACTTTTCATGTCTGTTCATAAAATATTTTATTCTAACCCTTCCTTAACTCCAAACGTAACCAAAAGTTTAACATGTTAGTTTTGATGAAATTCAAACATGCAAAAAATGTTTTAACTGAATCCCATGATTTTTTATTTATTTTTTTAGCGCGGTTCCTCCCTCCCCCATAGGGAGGAACCCCGCTTATAGGGTTGATACAATGAAACCATCCGGAAGTGCCGACTAGAAAATGTCGCGTTTCAGAACCCCTAGAGACCGAAAATAACAGTGGTTCAAATTTGTATATATATATATATATGTATATATTTATATATATATATATATATATATATATATATATATATATATATATATATAGCGCGGTTCCAGTTCTTTTTTTTCTTTTTCTTTTTTTTTTTTTTTTTTACGGCTCATCTACATCTAGGTCATTAGCGCCGACATCTAGGGTTTAGCGAGGAATTTTACCAGCGAGCCGTGGGATGATAAAATTCCTGCCGGAGGTTGGGAATCGAACCCACCATCTCCCGCTTATGAATGAAGGCGCTAGCCATTAGACCACGGGAGACCCCGGTTCTTGTTCATATCCCTATTCTCATTTGAAAAGCATAGAATAGAAACAGATAATATTTTCCTCGGCCTTTGTTCAAAGGGTTTTATGGCTATACCTGGGGTTAGGGTCGGGTCCGCAAGACCCTAGAAACCTCTTCTAGCGATACTTCATTTCATACGTTTCAATGAATTGGAAAATATCAACAATTTTCACATATTCCTGTGTTCTTTTACTATAGTAATAATTCTACAGATAAAATCAATTAAAAAATAAAATAAAAAAACCAACAGCATAAAGGAAATTGAAAATATTCAAAAGACGTCATCGAATCTTTTTCTCTTGGCAAGGTATGTTTCTAACAATGAATTGTTTTTCTTATTTTGCCTAATCTGTTTTATTGTAAAATACATTATCCAAATATAAGCAATTAAAAAATAACAAGGAATAAAAACAGACAAAAAGAACAGTTCGAATAAGCAAAATCCATTACTTTAATGTTTTAAGCACTTATTTCTCCGATTGACATCGCCTAATCAAAACTTTCTTTAGAACCTTTTTTGTAGAGCATTTAGTAAGCTTTCTAATGGTATTGTTTTGTTTGCCAAGATTCTCAACCTTTTTCTAGATATTAAGGAAAATATACAGAGTTACCAAAACTTTTTATGTCTGTTAATAAAATATTTTATTCTAACCCTTCCTTAACTCCAAACGTAACCAAAATTTCAACATATTAGTTTGAATGATAGTAAAACATGCAGAAAATGTTTCAACTGAATCCCATGATTCTAAGTACCCAAACCAAAAACGGTATTCAAAAAGTATATTTCTAATTTTCTCAAAAACGGTTAAAGCTATCGCCTAAAATGGTTCCATTCGTTTTACTAGCCAAAGAAGCCTATAAAACGAGTACTTACAAGCTTATGAACTCAAAAACGTAAGCGTTACGATTTTTTTGCGCGAATTTCGCCCCAAACGCCATCTTCCAGTGGGCGGATTTTGCTGGTTAACGAACTTGACCTTTCAAATTGGACGACAGATTTTTGTACCAAATTTCATCAAAATCGGACCATCAGGGAAGCCAGAAATCCGCGAACAGACAAATATATATATATATATATATATATATATATATATATATATATATATATAAATAAATAAATATATACATATATATATACAAATTTTAACCACCGTTATTTTCGGTCTCTAGGGGTTCTGAAACGCGAAATTTTCTAGTCGGCACTTCCGGATTGTTTCATTGTATCAACCTTTTAAGCGGGGTTCCTCCCTATGGGGGAGGGAGGAACCGTGCTAATATATATATATATATATATATATATATATATATATATATATATTTATCTGTTCACTCATTTCTGGCTTCCCTAATGGTCCGATTGTGATGAAATTTGGTACAAAAATATATGTATATATATATATATATATATATATATATATATATATATATATATATATATTAGCGCGGTTCCTCCCTCCCCCATAGGGAGGAACCCCGCTTAAAAGGTTGATACAATGAAACAATCCGGAAGTGCCGACTAGAAAATTTCGCGTTTCAGAACCCCTAGAGACCGAAAATAACGGTGGTTAAAATTTGTATATATATATATATATATATGTATGTATTTATTTATATATATATATATATATATATATATATATATATATATATATATATATATATATATTTATCTGTTCGCTCATTTCTGGCTTCCCTAATGGTCCGATTGTGATGAAATTTGGTACAAAAATCCGTCGTCCAATTTGAAAGGTCAAGTTCGTTAACCAGCAGAATCCGCCCACTGGAAGATGGCGTTTAGGGCGAAATTCGCGCAAAAAAATCGTAACGCTTAAGTTTTTGAGTTCATAAGCTTGTAAGTACTCGTTTTATAGGCTTCTTGGGCTAGGAAAACGAATGAAACCATTTTCAAGGCGATAGCTTTAACCGTTTTCGAGAAAATTGGAAAAATAGTTTTTGAATACCGTTTTTGGTTTGGGTACTTAGAACCATGGGATTCAGTTGAAACATTTTTTGCATGTTTGAATTTCATCAAAACTAACATGTTAAACTTTTGGTTACGTTTGGAGTTATGGAAGGGTTAGAATAAAATATTTTATTAACAGACATAAAACGTTTTGGTAACTTTGTATACTTTCCTTAATATCTCGAAAAAAGGTTGAGAATCTTAGTAAACGAAAGAATACCATTAGAAAGCGTACTAAGTGCTCTACAAAAAAGGTTCTGATGAATGTTTTGATTAGGCGATGTCAATCGAAGAAATAAGTGCTTAAAACTTTAAAGTACTTGATTTCGTTTATTCGAACTGTTCTTTTTGTCTTTGATTTTGGTACTTAGAATCATGGGATTCAGGTGAAACATTTTCTGCATGTTTGAATTTTATCAAAACTAATATGTTGAAAATTTGGTTACGTTTGGAGTAAAGGAAGGATTAAAATAAAATATTTCATTTTTAGTCATGAAAAGTTTTGGGAACTTCGTATATTTTCATTAATATCACGTAAACGGTTCGGAATCTTGGCAAGCAAAAGATTACCCTTCGAAAGGTTACCAAATTCTCTACAAAAAATGTTTTGAAGACATTTGCGATGGGATGGTCATATTTGGAGAAATAAGTGCTTAAAACATAGGTAATTTCGTTCATTTGAACGAATCTTTTTGTGTGTTTCCTACAGTTTTTTTCACTGCTCGTTATTTTTGTGATTGCTTATAGTAGTCAAATGTATTATTCAATAAAACAGGATACGTATAAATAGAAACAATATTTTGTTTCAACGGCATCTTGGAATTCGAAGATGCCCTATGAATATCTAGATTACTGTACTGGTGTTTATTTCGTTCTTTAGAATTGTTTTTGGTAATCCCTATTTTCAGAAGTTTTTATCTATTTATTAATTTTTTTGTTTAAATTCATTGAACAAAATCATAGGAATTCGAAGGTGAGGAGCTAGGAGGCTTAGGGTGGGGGGCATTTACCCTGTCCCCAGGTAGCGGCGCCCAGTGAACCCTCGTCATCTGTAAGTCCCTTTCTAGAGTCATAAAGATAAGCCTCCAAACAACTTTAGGAATGTAGGATTTCTAATTTTTGCCAGTATCAGAACAGCCGCTCTTTACATACCACAGTGGTACTGACGTACCGGTCTATACTAGTTGCACTCCACACGGCTTTAGTACTTGGTGTATGCCACAGCGGATCGCTCATTATAACCTTATTTTATTCGTATTAAATAGATACCTAAAAAAAATTTATTTGTGTATAAGTGTAGCGTTATTGGGATTAGAATAAAATATTTTATTAACAGACATGAAATGGTTCGGAATCTTCGTATATTGTCCTTATATTTTTTTTTTTTATTTCTTTTATGGTGCATCGAAAATGAGCCATTAGCACCATTTTTTCCTTATGAGCTTATATAATACTTAGATTTAGCTAGCGACAATATTTTACACCTCAATTAAAGTGACTTGCTCTCCTTACAAATATAATATTTATATTATAATATAAACATAATACATTAATTTGTCTGAAAAAAAGTCCAACCCGCAGGAACTGCATCATCTTAGCGCAGTTCCGTTCTTATCTCGAGTGCAATTAGTGAAGGAATATAGCAGCTATCGGTAAGTATTAGCACCATTTTCCCCCCTTAATATCTTCAAAACAGTGGGAAGTACGATATAACCATTCAAAACCTTACTAAATTCTCTACAAAAAAAGATTCTGAAGAAAATTTCGATGGGGCAATATCAGTCGGAGAAGTAAGTGCTTAAAAATACGAAAGTTTTAGTTTTGTTATTTTAAACGGGTTTTTGTCACTGTTTACCTCACTTTTGTTTTTTAAGTTTATTTAACGGTGGAATGAGTATTTCATTAAAGCTGAGAAAATAAGAATCATATTGGTAATAGAGTTTTCCTAGAGTGAGCGTTGAGATGACGGGAGAGTCCCATCCGCTTAGAAAACTGTCAGTTTCCATATGTGGCGCTTTAAGCTTCCTTCTTTTTGAGATTTTATTTTATATTTTTAACGAAAGATCAAAACCTACCGATAGCTGCTACTATTCCTTTACTAATCGCACTTCGGATAAGAACGGAACCGCGCTAAGATGATGCAGTTCCTGCGAGTCGGACTTTTTTTTATTTACGCGCGCGGTTTTCATAGGGAGAACCCGCTTATGAGGTTGACCTCATGACGCAATCCGGAAGTGCCGACTAGAAACTTTCACGTTTCAGACCCTATAGATCACGAAAATATAGGTGGCTAAAATTTATATATATATATATATATATATATATATATATATATATATATATATATATATATATTTATATATATGC
The DNA here is from genome assembly GCA_946811695.1 of Gonocerus acuteangulatus. Lineage (NCBI taxonomy): Eukaryota > Metazoa > Arthropoda > Insecta > Hemiptera > Coreidae > Gonocerus > Gonocerus acuteangulatus. Next base: position 39,091,478 of record OX328123.1, read on the forward strand.
TTGTCTGTTCGCTCTCTAGCAAGCTCAAAAATGGTCCGATTTTGATGAAATTTGGTACGAAAATCTGTTGTCTAATTTGAAAGGTCAAGTTCGTTAACCACCAGAATCCGCCCACTAAAAGATAGTGTTTGGGGCGAAATTCGCGCAAAAAAAAATCGTAACGCTTACGTTTTTGAGTTTATATGCTTGCAGGTACTTTTTTTATAGGTTTCTTAACATAAGAAAACGAATGAAACCATTTTGAAGGCGATATCTTTAACCGTTTCTGAGATAAGTGGAATAACTGTTTTTGTAAGTCATTATTTTTTTGTGAGTATTTAGAATCGCGGGATTCGATTGAAATATTTACTAAATCTTGGAAATTAATCCCTACTAAGATGTTTAAATTTTGGTTATATTTGGATTTAAAGAAGTATGCGAAAAAAATTATTTTATTAATAGACATGAAAAGTTTTCGGATCTCCATACATTTTTCGTAAATATCTCGATAACGGTTGGGAAATCGTGGTAAGTGGAAAGTGACCATTCGAAAGCTTACTAAATTCTCTACAAAAAAGGTTCTGAAGCAATATTCGATGGGGCAACGTCAATGAGAGATATAAGCATTAAAACTTAAAAAGTGTTTGTTTTGTTGTTTTAAGATGGTTTTTCTCTTTCTTTATCTCACTTTTTAATTGGTTGTTTCTAGTTTTAAATTGCATTTATCAGTAAAATTAGTATTGTAGTAAAATAACCTAAGAAACGTAATAAGTAATAAGTTAGGTAATAAGTTAGGAGTGGCTGTGGTAATCATGATGGCAGTGGCTAATCATGATGACGTAGGTTGTTTTTAATTCTCCTACATATATAACCTTCCTCATAGCCTCCAACTGAAGTTACCGTTATTTCTTATTTTATAGAAAGATTTAACCCACGACAGAATGAAATTTAATTCGCCATGAAGCACATATTTACAGTTGATTATTACAGTAAAACAAATTTGCTTGTAAAACAAGATATTTAAAATGACAACGAATTTTTGGTTGTTTAGAATAGAGCCTTCTCAGCAGTAACCAAAGAGTAAGTACGTTTTCAGTACATAATTGTATTGACTTATACAGATTAAGAATTATCCGCTTCTGTGTAAGTTGACTACTGTCAGTTTCCTGTGATTTGTGATGCTAATCTATTCCATTTCTTCGAGATGTACGTAACCGCGCTAAGATGACGCAGTTCCTGCGAGTCGGACTTTTTAATGTGCTGTCAACCACTTTGAGGTCATTAAACACAGAGCTAAAGGAGGTAGATTTGATTTCCTGCCAGTATCGCTATTGCGTGAAATTAGCCAGAACGAGTAGGGAAAGGGAACCCCAGACGAGTCACCCAGACGTCACACCAAGCCACCGACGATCCCGCCCGAACACAGGTAGGAAGGCGACCCCGAAGTGCCTCCAGAGACCCTACTAGGCCCCCGTCCACCTACACCCCGCCTTGTCTCTTGTTAATTAAATCCTATTTGTTTTTGTAGAAATTTTCATTTTTAATATTTTGTCTTTGTTAATTTGAGTTTGTTGTTACATTTGTTAGGGGGTGTAAGATTGGGAGTTTTATACTTTTTTTTTTTCTTTTCTTATTATTATTTATTTATTTTTTTATTTTTATTTTTTTTGTAATGATTTAGAGGTTATTTGGTGTTTTTTTATAAATACGATTTATTAGTCCAGTAGATGTTAAAAATTCAAACAGTTTATCGATCTGGTTGGGACGATCAGCTAGTATTTCGTTAATTGTGTCTGGTAGCTGTGCGTCTCTTCTGTGTTTATCGTATTTTTTGCAATCTATTAATAGGTGGTGGACGGTAATTCTTTGATTGCATTCTCCAGAAATGATTGTAAGTATTCCCATTATTGTAAGTATCAAAACCAAACTAGGCTTTGTATTTGTGTCGGCAGATACCTGGAGTATATTTACAACTCTTGAGGATTAACTCGTAGCAGGTACATTTTTTGTGGACCTAAGGCAGTGAAAGGACTCTCTATTCCCTCATAGTATCTAACTGTGTGAAGTTGAATATTCTTTCTAATATACGTGTCCTGTTTTATAGACAAATACATTTGACTACTATAAGCAATTACAAACACTAGGGAACATGCCAAAGAACTCGGAGTAGGATCCTCGACAGTTTCAAGTCATTTGAAGGAAATCGGCAAATCCAAAACTGACATTTCATACGGTACAGCCTGATATATTTCTAGCAATGAATTGTTTTTCTTATTTTAATTAATCTGTTTTAATGTCAAATACATTATCCTATTATAAGAAATGAAAAAATAACAAGGAATAAAAACAAAAAAGAAGAATCGTTCTCAGAAGAATCAAATAAACGAAATCAATTACTTCAAAGTTTAAGCACGTATTTCTCCGATTGACATCGCCTAATCAAAAATTGTTTCAGAGTCTTTTTTGTAGAACATTTAGTAAGCTTTCGCATGGTAACCCTCCGTTTGCCAATATTTCAAACAGTTTTCGAGATATTAGGGAAAGTATACGAAGTTCCCAAAACTTTTCATGTCTGTTAATAAAATATTTTATTTTAATCCTTCCTTAACTCCAAACGTAACCAAAATTTCAACATATTAGTTTTAATGATAGTAGAACATGTAGAAAATGTTTCAACTAATCCTATGATTCTAAGTACCCAAACCAAAAACGGTATTCGAAAACTATTTTTCCAATTTTCTCGAAAACGGTTAAAGCTATCGCCTTGAAAATGGTTTCATTCGTTTTCCTAGCCCAAGAAGCATATAAAACGAGTACTTACAAGCTTATGAACTCAAAAACGTAAGCGTTACGATTTTTTTTGCGCGAATTTCGCCCCAAACGCCATCTTCCAGTGGGCGGATTTTGCTGGTTAACGAACTTGACCTTTCAGATTGGACGACAGATTTTTGTACCAAATTTCATCAAAATCGGACCATTTGTCTGGGAGCTACAGAGCGAAGAGACAATATATATATATATATATATATATATATATATATATATATATATATATATACACATATATATATACACACATATATATATATATATATATATACACACACACAAATTTTAACCACTATCATTTTCGGTCTCTAGGGGTTCTGAAACGCAAAATTTTCTAGTCGGCACTTCCGGATTGCGTCATGAGATCAACCTTATAAGCGGGGTTCCTCCCTATGGGGGAGGGAGGAACCGCGCTAAAAAGAGGTTTTCCTAAGGAAAAAAAAAGAAAAAAAAAGTAAGATCATCACTCCAGCGCCCGTAGCAATTGAACCTATTCCAGCTAAAATATTTCGGTCATCTTGAGGCAAGCTGCCAACCTTTCTTTCAAATTCCTCCTCGCTCGGCTAAGGACCTGGCGAGAATTTCTCATAAATGATTCAAAAATTCCAAGTTATTATTGTCCATTTTGCCTGCTGTGGACTATGACGCTGGAAAACGAACTTTCGTAAGACCACAATATTCGCTGCAGGAAGTGTGGAGAACGTTCCAACATGTCCAGCATCCACCAGCAAAACAATGCTCTCTGCTCCTGATCTCCGGGCCTCTACTCCTGAACTTGCTGTAATCTGAATTTATTTATACATCAGTGAGACCGCGACAAAGGCAATTCATCACTAAACACTTAAATAACAATAAACAATAGTGAACAATTGTAAAGAAATTAGCAAATTCAACAATAAACCATAATTTTCGAGCACAATATGCGTTTACGATAAAAAGGTACAAACTATACAGAGGCAGATAGGGCAGTCAGTAAATACAATTATAGATTTACAATATATATTATCAATTTGAATTCATAGTTCATTTTTACCATAAAATACCTATATGCTGTAATCTGAAGGGAGACGTTCTTCCCGAAGGGTCCCCGTGTGACCAAGAGAGGGTCTTAAAAATCTTTACAGCGGGTCAGTTCCAATTCCTAAGCCCAAGTTTAATGACTTGCAACACCTTAAACAGTATATATATATATATATATATATATATATATATATATATATATATATAGACAAAATATATTATATAAATGTACATATATACATTTGTATAATATAAACGATAATTTCTAAAAATGCTGTCCAACAAAATAAACATAATCTATATGCTGACAGCAGTAATACATTAATTGTCAATTCTTCTTTTCAGTGTTACTTTTATTTTATTTAAAGTATCCTATTATTATTTGAACTACTTTATTACCTGTTCTGAGATGTTATTGTGATATACAAGACCTGATACTAAAGATTCTCTAAGCGGAGATAAGTGGGCCAAGCCGTTTTACTCTGAAGCGACGAGGCTTTGTCCATCGCCACGTTTTCCCGTGGCATCGCTGACACACATTCTCCCGTGTCCGTCAGGATTCCCTTTCCCTCACCCCTCACTCATAAACCGAACTCTCATAAAACATACAAAAACCCCGATGTGACAAACGTTTCTCTGGTCTCCTTCCGTCATTCAAGCGAAAAGAAACTTAAGTGATTTGAAACTTTTTATTTATTTATTAGCTCAACGGATTTCATGGATAATATTGTAGAAACAAAGAATGTTTTATCTTGATTTTGCGCAAACGGATATTAGTGAATTACTCCTTATTCTTGCTTTTTAAATTAGGTATATAGCATCAGCATTCGTCGGTTATTTTGGTTTGCGTTCACATGAATAATGGCAAGTTATTCCTTCTTGTTACCACACGAACTAAATTAGATGCTGTAATATGTGAGTTGGTAGTCCTTTTGTCAGGTTAAAATTCCTGTCTGTTTTATTTATTATTAAAAACTCTTCAAGTTTCGTTTGCATGGTTTTTGTCTATTAGATTCAAATGTTTTTCACCCACTAATTTGTTAAATTTTCGTTTAAAATTGTTGTTACCATTTTTATCTGTTCTAATTATTTGAAACAATGACGAGAATTAGATTAGATCATTTTTTATTTTCCAACGCCCTTTGGTGGTGGTTGAGCCATTTGAAGCCGAGCCTCCCAGTATCGCTTCGTAAGGTCAGGAAGATGGATGAGGTTAGATAGCCATATATATATATATATATATATATATATATATATATATATATATATATATATATATATATATGGCCTTCCATTGAAATAATTCTTGTTATACTCTTATATCGCATCAGGCATCAGGCTTATGGTTAACAGCATCGAGCCTCATCCCCATGAGTCAGGCTTACGGTTAACAGCATCGAGCCTCATCCCCATGAGTCAGGCTTATGGTGTACAGCATCGAGCCTCGTCCCCATGAGTCAGGCTTATGGTTAACAGCATCGAGCCTCATCCCCATGAGTCAGGCTTATGGTGTACAGCATCGAGCCTCATCCCCTTGAGTCAGGCTTATGGTTAACATCATCGAGCCTCGTCGCCATGAGTCAGGCTTATGGTTAACAGCATCGAGCCTCGTCGCCATGAGTCAGGCTTATGGTGTACAGCATCGAGCCTCGTCCCCATGAGTCAGGCTTATGGTTAACAGCATCGAGCCTCATCCCCATGAGTCAGGCTTACGGTTAACAGCATCGAGCCTCATCCCCATGAGTCAGGCTTATGGTGTACAGCATCGAGCCTCATCCCCATGAGTCAGGCTTATGGTTAACATCATCGAGCCTCGTCGCCATGAGTCAGGCTTATGGTTAACAGCATCGAGCCTCATCCCCATGAGTCAGGCTTATGGTTAACAGTATCGAGCCTCATCCCCATGAGTCAGGCTTATGGTTAACAGCATCGAGCCTCATCCCCAAGAGTCAGGCTTATGGTTAACAGCATCGAGCCTCATCCCCATGAGTCAGGCTTATGGTTAACAGCATTGAGGTGTGCTGTCAACAGAAGAACAGTTAGAGGAGTACAAACTATTAGTTAATTCCAGTATACGGTTCTTCAAGGCCGGCATTTACAACTCTCAATACCGTTCTGGATATTTAGTATCGTAACTCAATTCTAATTTTATCTATGTGTTACAATAGAATCTGATCTTTATATTTGCATTTTGAACCATTACCAGCATTTAGACTGAATTTTTAGTTCTCTATCGAACAATAATCACACAAGAAAGGGTTACTAATATGTATAGTTCTCTATCGAACAATAATCACACAAGAAAGGGTTACTAATATGTATAGTTCTCTATCGAACAATAATCACACAAGAAAGGGTTACTAATATGTATAGTTCTCTATCGAACAATAATCACACAAGAAAGGGTTACTAATATGTATAGTTCAACGACTGAAATCTCATATGCACTAAAGTCATAACTGAAAAGTCTGGGGTCTTTACAATAAATACATTTCCTGTTTATACAAAATAAAATATAATAAAATTCAAAATTAATATAAACAAATATTATTTATATATGTGCGTGTGTGTGTGTATTTTTATTACTAAATATTTTCTCTATATTTGTTAATATTAATTTTGAATTTATTTATGAGGGGATGGTGGATCGCCTGCCAAAAAGTGATTCTAAATATCATCTGCAACAAAAATGTTCCAACAGGTCAAGATCCGATCCACAACCGTTTTGAAGAAACCACTCATTTTCTAGTATTTTCCATGTATATTTACATGGTGAGAATTACAATATCACGAGTTCTTTAATTTCGTTAATGAAGATGCCTTGAATGATATTTACATCTTTTGGTGTAAACCGCTAATGACTGCTTATACTGAAGCAAATTGTTAGTTCTCTATGGCGAAACCTTCTTCCCAGAGAACCTCTAGTTTAGACAAAGCGGTCCGCGTCCGTCCTGGAGCTTAAGTAGAGCATGTGGACACAGTATAATTGCCGTGGAATGTCCTGGATGGTAGTTTCTTTTTACCCGCCTCCGACACATAATGTAAACAGTTAGACTGGACAACAGGGGATTGTAAGGAGCGAAGAATCCGTTTAAATTTCAAAACAGAAATAGCAAACCTGGGTTTTCTCCTCTGTTACTGACTCTTTTTGATTCTGTTCTAAAAAGAGAGTGCTATTTTAGCCAAATTAAATATATTAGTTGCTCATCTTTTATCAGTTGCCTTATTTTAAGTCCAACAAATATTCCTTCTTTTAGTTTAGCTTCAATGATTACAAAGAAACACAAATTAAAAAAAAGGTGGTATTTTCCAAAGACATCATACACCTGACGTGCTGGAGTGAAATTGAAATGCGGATCGAAAATTCAACATGGAATCAGCGTGTCGAAATACATAAGAATACATGTATGTAGTCTTTGGAAAAGACCACTTTTTTTATTTCGTCTGTGTTATTGAGAACTTACTTTTTCAGGAATACAAATCTACTGTCATCACAATCTATTGCTTTCACAAAATTCTCAATTAAGCCTAGTTCGATTTGCACTAGAGGCAGTACGATTTTCCAGAACATACAAGTGGGTGGTGAAGAACAATTTTCTTGCCCTTGATTAAATGACTCCTTATTTGGCCAGTTATTTTTTATATAATGATAACTTATATCTTTGCTATTCCACCTGTACAAGTCGCAGCTAAATTTAGTATAGCCAAGCTGTAACCCAAGTAAGATAGCTATTACTTTTAAATCCCCACATATCTGCCAAAAATAAATTGTCTTACATAAAAATTGATAATCTTGATAGTGCATTGTAAGAGCTTTATATTATCGCAATTTCCTTATACCAACTTCATGGGCAAAAGGAATGGATGGATATTTCTTTACGTTATCTAGTAACACTCCTTTTAAGCTTGTTTTCGTGGAGTCTATGAATAAACGCCAATCCTCAGGTTTATGCTCAACACTCAGTGGCTGGAACAAATTCTCAGCATCTTTGGGGAAAACTAGGTCGTCCTCTTTAGAAAACAAATGCTCAAATTCCTTTTGGCGTTGGCAGAGGAAACTTACTTTGGTTTCACATTGCAGTAGAATCTTCCCTGAAGTTCCAGCGTTTCAATTTGAGGCGGGTAATTCTGCCTTGCTTATAATTAAACCAAGATCCCGAATTAAATAATTTAAATCTTCCTTTGTGAGAATGTGAGGTTCAGTTATGGTATCGTTTCCAGAATATGGATTATTCTGAACACGAGGAACACTTTGAATTACGTTAGACAATGTTATGTCATCTGGTGGAGGTAGTATGGGAAGTCTAGGCCCATGAAGCACCGGTTGAACTGCTGGACTCTGAAAAAAAAAAACTTAAAAAATTATACCAAAATCGGAGTGCCTACAGGCTCTTACCCAAAATCCAGCGTTTGGCGTTATGATCTATAGATTTTAATTCCTCCGAAGAGCTTATTAAAGCTGCTAAATTGTCCCAGCATCCCTTGAAATTAATTCTCCTGAATTGAGCTACTGTTGTGGATGGATAGTACAAAGAGTCAACAGGTTCGATGATGAAATCCTGCTGGTATTCTGAGCAGCGGCTAATCCTCAGGAGAACGGCTATATCATTAATCCATCTAAAGATGGATATGTAACAATGTGTTTGGACTTATTCCAGATATATTTGTCAAGCAGAAGTAGAAGTCTCCCAACTGATCCTTTGGTTTGCACCATATCATAGGGACTACGAAAGGGGAGATGCACTATGACGGGGGTTTACATCTCATAGTTATTGCAGGATATTTATGCCAGAAAGAAATTGTAACTAATGTACCATTTCCGGGGTATGGAATGCTAACGATTTGCTAACCTGGAATAGGTTTAGGCAACTAGAACGCTATTACACATAAAATATAATATTTTATGAACTAAGTTATCTTCTTTAATTCATTTTTATGGGTTTTATGACGCAATCAAAATTTCGGGGGGGGGGGGGGGGACTGCAGCCCCCTCAGCCCCCCCCCCCTTATATACGCCCATGGTTCTGTGTGGGAAATGTCATTGTTGTTATTCTTCAAACGTTAGAAGTAAATTGTTGACACAATGGATTGAAATATAAATGTAAAATACTCCTAATCAGCTTGTTATATACCACGAATGATAATGAACAGAAGAATTATTTTCAAATTAGCCAAAAAAAAAAAAAAAAATGATGGAAAATGTCTGACTCCATTGTTGGAATCAGCAGATGGCAATATACCAGAAACACCCGAGACTTTAATTTAATATAATCATTGTTGATAAGTGTTATAAACCCAAGAAGACTAAAAGATATACTAGATTGCCTCAATTCCTCCTATCCCCGGACTACACAATTACTTACAACAATTTCTGGTTATGTCGTTTCTCACGTGGATTCGAAAGGACGGTAGTTCTTGTTAATTTAATAAATTGAATGTAAAAAGATTGGGGTATAAAATGTTTTCCTTATGACCCAGAAAAATATCTTCCTTCGAACTGAAACATGACTGACCTGTAAGTTTAAGGAAAAAGCTTTTATTTACTAATGGCCGTAGGGAACGGTTTCTCTCCCTGTAAGCAAGGAGTGGAGCCCACTTTTACTCGACAATGTAACTCGGATGAGATTTCATTCAGCTGTCACTACCATCTCGTAAAGCTGTTTACCTTGGAAAGAGGATTTCTCCCTCTTATCGCATCCTTCTTGAGGATAGCTACCAAGATGTTTTGAAGATACTTTCGATGAAAACCTCAATTACAACTGTCGTGCAAGACTTCAAACGCTTATTGATCCTCGGGATCTGTGAAAATAAAAAAAACTTAACGTACTTTCTAAAAACACCCTTAATGGAAAGATTCTTTTTTGCAAATCTAATTGAAAATTAGCTCTGAGGAATCGAATGACAAATGAATATTAAGAAAGGTAACGTGTCTTTAATTTAGGAGAAGGTCTTTACAGTACACTTTTAGCGCGTTTCCTCCCTCCTTCCAAGGGGAGGAAGCCCACTTGTAGAATGGAGCTTCAAATTTATTTCTATCTAGCTGCCGCAGAAGTGGTCCGATTTTGATAAAAACTGCAGAAATATCCGAATAGTGGTCCACCGAACATTGATTTTTGGGCTTAAATCAAGCGAAGACAATCTTGGCGTTTTTCCATAAATAGGCTTGTAAGTTAACATTTTATAGGTTTACTAATGTGGGGGAACAAACAAACATTGTTAAAGGCGATATCTCTAACCTTTCTAGAAAAAAGTAGATGGAACTAGTTTTTCTAAATAGATTTCAGTTCGGCTACTCAGAAACGATGGGTTTAGTTGGAACTAGTTCCAGACGTGTGACATCAATTTTGTTTACGTTTGGCGACAAGAAAGAATTAGGAAAAAAAAACACATTACTAATAGGCATGAGAAGTTTTTGGGATTTTCGATTCTAAAGTACTTTCGAAAATATAGGTTTCAGTCGGTGAAATAAATGCTTAAATCTTCGAAAGAATTCGTTTCGTTGCTTTGGACGGTTCCTTGAGTTTTTGTTCCTCGGCATTTTACTGCCTGTTCTGCCTGCTGTTAGCAGTGAAATAAACCAAGATACACCGAATGTGAAATAATGGTTTGTTGTTTGTAGTAGAACCTTCCGGTCGAAGAGGATGTGTGAGTTATTTCCGCCTTTAAATTGTCTCTGCATTATGTAGCCAAAATTCTACTGTCTACTGTCAAATATAGTAGATGTTTATTTTAATTAACATAATGTTAACTACATGCATTTCAAGTCTTCTAAATGACTCTAAGAGTAAGATTGCTATTGAACCCCATTAGGATGGCATAGTTCCTGCGAGTAGAACTTTTTTTATTTTTATTTTAGTTTTAATTTATTTTCCTACGTACTAGAAAGCTGAACCAAATGAGATTGTGTGTTGAAGAAGCACAGAAGTAACATAAGTAAAACCTATCGGGCATTAAAGCAATATAAAATTCTTGGAAGCTCCCCCTCCCAGATAAACAATAAATTATTGGATAAAATAACAAGAATAAATACATTTTTATGACTACAAGGTGTAATTTATTTGGGAAAGGTGATTCAATGTCATCGCTTCATTTTCAGTTCATTGGAAGCTTAGTTTGAAGGTGATGCTCGAATGAATGCACCCAACATATTTGTTCGATTTACCAGTTAACATTGCCACGGCACTAAACACGAGGTTTTCTCGTCAAATCCAATTCGACAATAAATAAAGAACTTAAAAGAGAAAGAAAAGTCTTTGCATAGTTTAACCAATTAAAAGCAGATTGTTTCCCACGATCCTAGTTACTTTTATAGGGCCGCTTGAAATTATTGATTTATAATTAGTTAAAGTTGGAATACATTTAAACGGAAGGTTGGTCTAATTATATCATTTGTTAGAAAAACAGTTTTGTGAAGATACGACATGTTGCGAACATGTTGAATTGTTTATAGAAATGAAGTGGAGGAATATCCGTTCAGAGTTCTCATATAACTTTATTACTTCCATTCAGCGTTTGGGACTACTTGTGCATCTTCAGGAATGCTTGACCCATCTATAACGACAATCATATTTAACATGTCATAATTACTATAAAATGATTCCTATAAAGAATCAAGTCCATTACTAAATAGATATTAAAAAAAAGTTATAAATTCTTATTAGCTCACTGACATTTTGCAAGAATGTTGAATTGAACATATTTAGAATAAAGTTCTATTTCTACCCTTGTGATTTTCCAAAACTCCAGTGCACATTTTACTGTTGCTTAAGTTAGAAAGGATAAACTCGAAAATTCTTTTCATTAGTACATGCAGTAAACATTGACACTAATTGAACGAGCGTAATGTTCTAATATTTAATCACTCAAGATTAGAAAGTCTGCTTTAATTCTATTCCAACCATTTATCAGGATGCTTACTCTCAAGGATTATGAAGCAAAAGAAAATAAAAGCTCTGAGTACAATATATATTCGTGCTAGCGATTCCTCTTTGGAATTCACGGTCGGTGAGTGGATGAAAAGCGATTTTCCCCGCGTTATTAAATTCCGTCTAATTACTTTCGCTATTTATGCCGATGATGCGATGGCGAAACTCGTCCTTGGTAGCTTTCTTCTTGTTCCTATGTACCTTAGTAGGCTTGTCGCTCCGATGGTTTAGCTCTCTCTTATCATCATGTTGCTACATATTATGGGACAGGAATGTAGCTATTTTCACTCAGATTAGTTATTCCTATCCTCATAGCTCTCATAAGGGTTTGGACATTTAGCGGAATCGTTTGTAAGTAAGAAACTAACTTATGTTTTAACGTGTATTATTATTAACTGAGAATTTTGGGACGGGTTCTCTATAGGTTACCACCCTTTTCTAGCCAGAATAGGGCTGATGTGTTTTATTTCTAAAGAAAAGCCAGCACCCCACAGTGGGAATCGAACCCACGACCTTTGGCACTGAGTGTTAAGTGCTCACGCCTTCACACTCATGGCTACCCGGCCTCCCAAAGAAATTAAGGAATCTATTTGAAAGTACAGGACAGATATGTCCCGTAACGTACGCAAATGAACGAATTCGGCATACAAACACCAGTGGTACTCACCCAGCGTGATAAAAAAGGGTATAAGTTTTGTGCAGAGCGAGAAGGGAATCCGGGCTACTGCCTAAATTGCTTTAATATGGACCATGAAGCCCAATCGAATAATTATGTCGAATAAGGTTTTTAAAAACTATTTTAATTATAATATTTGCTTTGTTTCATTTATTCGCTACGCCTTGTTAAAAGCTGAAACTTGTTCTAACATTTGTTTAACTTGATTCTTATGATTTTTGTGTATAATATTTGTAATATTTGATATTACAACGTAGGTGCGTATTTTTCATTGTCAAATACTCATTTGTTTGTTATCTAATCCTATTCCCGCTTCAAAATAGTTATCATATAACCTTTAGTAACAAAAATATTAAGCAATAGCCTTCAGATTTTTTTTTTTTTTTTTTTTTTTTTTTTTTTTTACTTCGTGAGATTTATATATATGTATAGATGTTTACGGGTCACATACGCTCAGCAGTCGGAATTCTTACAGGACACGTCTCTCGTACCGAACCTACGACTAACCACTGAAATTTAGTGCCGAAGTCAACATGTTAAAACTAATGACCAAGTTTGATAAGACACACGGTCCGGGCGTCCCCCTCTCCAAGCAGTACCGCCCTCAATGATGACTTTTACTATCACTAGTGATCTTGATATGACACTAAATCTCTTTCAAAAGACTTTTCTTTTAAATTCTTCTACTGTCAGTGATTAATTTACAACGTAATATTACACTGAATTTTCATTTCCAACTGATCTTTTTAATTCATTTAAGTTTTTCGATATATTTAAGATATGCTGAAGAATATTTAAGATACACTTAGTTTATTGATTGATGTAACAAACCCCCTCTTAATATTTGATGAAAAGTAAAACATTCCGATGAATTATCATTTTAGAAGTGTTTGAATAATAGAAGGTGAAATTCGATCGGTGGACTGAAGGTGTTTCGTCATCAGTCTTTATAGTCAAATGAATATGTAATTATTTTATTATATTTTTATATCTAGTAGATAGGATAGATGAAATATGGAAAAACCTTTCCAAGCTTGAATTCAATCCCAAAAGTAATATTCCTTTTGATCATTTCTATTCTCTTTACGGCCGATGAAGCACTAAACCAATTATTCATGGAAATTATATTGGCTTTTTCTACCTCTTTGAGGTCTAATGCGAACTATTATAGTTATCCCTAAGTTTAATAATGCTTAATTTATTTCCAATTTATTTATTTTTAGGTTTATATACCGTTTCCGTTGCTTATTCTTGCCAATCAACATCAAGACATTGCATCGGTATTGCATACATAGAGGGGGTCTGCTGTAAATATTTGGAAAGAACCTGGATTCATTAAATGAAAAAAAAAACGACCAGAATTATTAAGATTAAGAAGTAGAAGGGAAAGCGGATCCCGTGAGTATCATGCTCGAGCCAGAACCATGCCTTGATCCAGTTGTGGAGGTCCTAAGGTCAGAATGCTGATATTATCCGGGACTTGGAAGGAAATCAATGGCCCGTCATCTGGAGAAAGGAGAGAGAGGAATTCCTCACTACAGTTATGTGTATCTTAACCACATTGTTTCGGGCCGGAATTTATTTGCTCTGAGAATCAAGGAATATCGTTTCATCCAATCGTGACTAAGGCGTTGACGGGGGCAATTTTTAAGAAATGCTGCAAGCTAATAAAAAATCTATGCCAGGATTACTTTCTCGTTAATAAGGGTTAGAATTAGCTATTTAGCACGTTTCTTTCGTCCTTCCATAGGGAGGAAACCCGCTAATGAGGTTCACGTTTCAGAACCCATTGATCAAGAAAAAAAAGGTGGTTCAAATTTGTATGTACCTATATACAGGGTGCCCCAGGTCTAAAACGACAGACTTCGTATATCGATGGGGAATCGAAAAGCTAAATCAAAAGTCCTTTGGCGATTTTCTCGTTTTCGAGAAAAACGCAACAAAACGTGTTTTTTGTTGTTGTTGTTTTTTTTTTCTTTTTTTAGACAAATCCCGATTTAGCGCTTAAACTAAGCTTTGTTCGAAAAAAACATCCTCTAATAATCAATTTTAACTTGATTCAGAATTTAATATTATTTAACAAAGTAATATTTGTAATGAATGTATAAAAACATAATTACAAATGAAGAAAAACTTTTAAAATCTTATTCTTTAAAAAAACACCAAATTTGAGAATTTTAATTAATTACTCGGTTATATAATATTCGTAAATAATGACAAATTAAAATAGATACGAATTTTAAAATTCCCTTTTCTTTTTAGCGATTGTATTATTGGGGTGTTGTGAGCACCCCACCTCCCCAAGGTTAAATGGAGAAGGGAACGAATATGGTATCTTCAACATGAACGTACCCTTACAGTAGCCTGTTGTATGTGTTTATATCCAAGCTGGTTTATCATGGTTTGGAATGAAGTTTACGAACTAGCCTTTATATCTCTCCTATACTCAGGTGTAATTAATTGATTTTTTTTTAATTCCTTATTGTGTGCTATTAAATTTATACCCATACAACAAAATTACAGGAATGGCTGGAAGTAATATGTCACATTCATATAATCTTCAAGGTGGAGAGGTTCTTAGCTTAGATATAAAATTTATTTTAGTTTATTATCTTTAATGTAACGATATTAGCAACAAATGTTTTTATTATTTTTTTTATTATTTTGTTTCAGGCTTCTCTAAGCGTTGAAGATATGAGGTAACTTTTCCATTTTAAAAATATTTTATTTGACGAATATCTTAGAATTTTTATTTGTTTTGAGGCTTTTTGAATATCGCAATGCAACAAGTGTTTATTTTTTTAAATTAAAATTTGGAAATGTCGAAGTCATCGTCTCGCGTAATTAAACTCCAAGAAGACGAAACTTTGAAATTTTTAGAATTACATGCAAATGAGAGGATTTTATACGATCCATCCTGCAAATAATATAAACACCGGGGCTTGCGGTTGGCTGCCGTGAATCTCCGTTAACAATTAAGTTAACACCAAATTCAACATTTTACTAAGTTCGTATTGCCAGGAGTTTTAAAAAATAGCTGATAGTGAAAGGTCATGAGTTGGCGTGGACGATGTTTACGTTCCAAAATTCTTTTGGTTTTAGTTCATTTTTTTTCCTTGGTGTTTAAAAGCCATTCAATCACTATTGGGTCATTTATGCCTCTTGGCCGGTCCGTTGGTAGCATCGAAAGCAGAGACAGAGCCCGACGGCCAGCGGGAGGCGGACCCAGCCAAGGTCGGGTAGAGTCCCCCGTGCCAGTTCTACCTTAGTGGCCCGCATCTGGTGACTGGCTGCCAGGTCTATGATAGAAGGTGTGTTTGCTGGTGCCAGGGCAACCAAACCTTCACAGACCGCATGGGGCGGGGGGCTCGTCCTCGACCCTAACCAAGCCCATCGCTCTCGCCGACCCACGCGCCCCACCTCCGTTCTGAACGCCACCAACGGTAAAAAAAGTAATTGTAACGAAATTTTAGATTAGGTTTTAGTTCATGAACACCTTCATTCGCCCAGCATCATCAAACAAGTACAAAGTTGATTACTCATTTTGATTTTTAATTATATTTATTCACTTTTTAATGAATTTGGGAATTCTAAAATAATTGTTTATGTTTGTTTTAAATTGCATTTATCGCTAAAATTATCACAATCAAAATTACAATATCAGATTTCTTATTATGATACCTACTTATTATATTTCATTTTATTTATACTTATTCTAAATTAAGTTTCATTTTTATTGTAGTACTTAATGGTACACGATATTTTTGTTTCATTACCTGACGCGTAAATAAACAGAGCAGATGGTTTTCCAACACGGGAACAGTCAACATACAATTGACCATGCGAGAAACATGGGTTTTCTAGATTAATACCACAAAAACTTAATGACTGCCCTGGGATTTGTTTATAGTCAAACTGAGTTCATAGGTCCAATAGCAACACAGCTGCTGGCACTGTAATGAATTCACAGCAGCTCGATTCAAACTTGCGCCATTATTAGTCGAATGTCGCGCTTCGCGGGTCTTAACCAAATTCTTTCACATTCATTGCGATTTTCACGTTCCTGGGCAGTACGATTAGATTGATAATTAATTTGATGCGTTGCATTTCGGGTTCTTCTGCCTAAATTTGTCCGCCGCCTTATAGGAGGCATATTTAGTAAGTCACAAACACACAACACTTTAGTAATTTTATAGAAATTTGTGGCTTTTAGATTTAGTAATATTATAGATGCACAGCAAAGAGATGTTTAAATTTCAAGTGACATTTTACCACAGACAATTTACCATAGTCAATTTGTTTTTGAGTAATGTTACCATCGTATAAAATTCGACAAATATTGACATTAATATTTATACGATACTAATGTCATTCAATTGTATTGCCTTCCCAGAACCCCTCCACTAACACTTAAACTTTATGATATGGTATTAAAGTTCTAATTGACCTTTAAGTATTATTACGAATCTTGTGTATGGGAATATAGAAAAGTGGGGTCTTTTTTACTTCGTTAACGCAAATATAAATTAATTTAAATTGCATTATTAACATGTGATTCTATATTGTCATCTAGTGATTACTTGTTCTTATTTATTTATTTTTTTTTGCTTATACACAAATAACCTAATACGTTAACTGTTAAAAATATTATAATTGAGAACATATGTTTTATTTAAAAATGAATTTGCGTTAAGGAAGTAAAAATGACCCGAAAAGTGTTGTCTTTAGACTTTTTCAGGCAATTTTTTAAAATTTTTCTCTCTGTAAGAACCATCCTCGTAGTTCAAGGAATATTATAAAAAAAGAAATCGGTTCAGTTGTTCTCGAGATTTGCGCTTACCAACACATTTAGCGATTCATTTTTATATAATAGATTTTGTAGCAAAGATGTAATCCACGAGAATGGAATTTTATTCGCCATGAAGTACATATTTACAATTGATTTTAACAGTAAAATGTATTTGCTAGTAAAACAATATGCTTAAAATGACAACGAACTTTTGGTTGTTTGGAATAGAGCCTTCTGAGAAGTAGTTGAAGAGTGAGTACGTTTTGAATACATTATTGTATTGACTTGCATAGCCTTTCTTAAGAATAACGGTGAAGGAGGATTAAAAATTATCTGTTTCTATGTAAGTTGGCTACTGTCAGTTTCCTGTGATTTGTGATGCCTAATCTATCCCATTTCTTCGAGATATTGTAGACACTTTTCACGAAACAGTAAAAAAAAAAAAAAAAAAAAAAAAAAAAAAAAAAAAAAAAAAAAAAAAAAAAAAAAAAAAAAACAGTTCATTTCTATTCTAAGCTTTTCAAATGTCACTAGGAATAAGTACGATACGGCGCTAAGATGACGCAGTTCCTGCGAGTCGGACTTCTTTCGCTACGAAACTTGCTATTTCCATAACAAAAGATTGGCCGAAGCCAAAATAGGTCAATCGGAAGAAGGGGCTGCGTTTACTTAAACAGAAATTACTAATACACCCTAACGGTAAATATTTTTATTTATTTATTTTTAATTGCAATGAAACTCTGTATATGTTGAACCTTTCTAAAAAGAAACGTGTTGTAAAAATAAACTACATTTCTTCTCTCCTTTCGTTACAGAACTTCTATTCCCGCAATGCGATCATATCAGACCTAATTGACGAAATAGATTTTCAGTACAAACGAAACCAACATGTTACTCTCTGCTAGATTCCTAGTCACAATGGCATAAGCGGGAGCAATAAAGTGGATTTGGCAGCAAGACAAGCAGTAAAAGAAGGCATTCCTTACTCGCACATCCTACGGTCGGATGCTGTGGCACACCTAAAATATCTTATTCACTCAATGTGGCAATACGAATGGCTAGGAAATAGAGATAACAAATTAAGAGAAATAAAATCGACTACCTCGGCATGGAAAACCTCGCCCCAAGAAAGCAGGCGGGATGAGGTGGTTCTGTCGAGAATAAGAATTGGCCATACTAATCTCACCCATTCTTACTTATTCAAGCGGGAAGAAAGGCCTGAATGTACAGTATGTGGTGAAGATCTATCAATTAAACATATTTTCACGGACTGTAGAGCCTACGAGGAGATTCGAAATCAACTGGACATTCATGGTAATCTCTTTGATATACGTGAAGAAGACGTGAATTATGTCAGAGAACATTGAGATTCCTTAGAGCTACAGATCTGTTCACAAAAATATAAATGATAATTGAAATTAAAAGAGAACGTAGAACTAGAAAATAGTTGTGGATGGGTGTGTCCGTCTGTGAGTATGTGTGTGTGTGTGTGTGGGGGGGGTGTTATTCTGAGTTTATGCGTTTAAAATTACATTTTTAAGTATTTTTTAATCAGTTTTAATCCTTACATTATATTCTCTATTTAAAATTACTCAATAAATATATATTGATTTGATTCTTTTTTTTTTATTCTAACAGTACATTCTTTGGCATAGTTAAGTATATACAGGCACTAATGACCCTTGTGGTTGAAGTGCTTAAAAAAAAAAAAAATGCATCGGTCAAATAAGAATGTGGGCGAAAACCAGAACGAAATAATAATAAATTTCCTCGTACCGGCCGTTATTATTACTTTCTTATGATGTCATGCCCCAATCATGAGGATTTTATGTTGTAAAAAAAATATGAATTTGGTCTATTAGAAATCGGGGCTTCCTCCAGAAGAAAATTAAATTAAACATAACTAGTTCTGGCAGCAGTTCATTACAAATACACGTATACAAGAGAACAACTATTCGGGTGTATTTTTATTTTAGCTATTTTATGGTTAAGTGCATAGTTATGCTACTCCTTCGTGACAAACGCCTTAATTTATATCATTGAAAAAAAAAAAGAATTTTGCTGTAGACAAAATCATGAAAAAAATCAATACCTCTAAAGCAATATCAATAAACAAAAGCTAAGCTGTTATCTTTAAAATGTCAGGTCAGAATTAAATTCGGTATTATGATGCTACCTTCACCTTTCAGGCTAAATTACTGCGGCATTCTAGGCCAATTATCCTCCTTTACTTCAATGTTACTCTTACATTTCAAACCATTCCTGAATTACATAGATAATAATAATGATAACGATGAAAAGTGATAACGAGCAGTACAAGTCTTACTAAACCTTCTAAGAAATATAAGGGAAAAGGGCTGATTCTACATAATTGTAGCGGTTTTGTTTTCGTAAATTCCTTACCCTCCCTGATAGGTTTCTCCTGATGTTGAAATAATTAGCTATTTATCCCTCGATTACATACACAAGCAACACTATTAGGACTTTTCCTCCATATGAGAAGGAGCTCGTTTCTTTTTAGGTGCGTCATCTGACCTTAGGTCATTTAACTCTCGAGCAGTCGCGCTGGCGCACTGAGTGCGCCATAGCCAACATTTCGTATTGCAAGAAATTGTTAGGAAACCCAACCACCCACAAACTTCAGGTATGCCAAGGAAAACCCCTTACACGCCTACAGTGACGAGTGGTGTTCCATCCTTTCACGCATTCCTCAGTTATAGGAGTTATAGGTTTTAAACCGTTCGAAGAGCTTCATGGAGCACGCACTTCTCTGCACGATCAATGCAAAAATTTTGCACTGCAGCTCATGAATGATCATTTGCAGTCCAGAGCAAGCATTCCGTTATTTCCTTCCGATAAAACCCAATTTTTTGTTAAGAAAATTCCCAAGGAGTCAAGAAGCAACAATGGAAAAACCACTTCCGAAAAAAAAAAAGAAAGGGCGATGTCATGTTTGTGGACGACAAAAGAATATAATACCAAAAGAACGTGTAATACACGTCATAAATTTACATGTAAAAAACATCTAAAGTTTGACCCAATTTGCATAAAAGGGGTCAGGACACAGATTTGTTTGAATAGATCGTAAGAATTACATTCTTAGCATTTAATTACCATGCATACCAACTTTTATTTAAATATCTTTAAATGTTAACTTTTTTTCGTGTGTCCCTGACATTACAATTTTCAGTCTTATTGTAAATTAAATAATTTTTTAGAAATAAATGAAGTTATATATGCAACAAATTTGTTTTAAAAGATAAAAATCAGCTTATTAACATTACCATTTATATATCTGTCCACGATAATGACTAAACTACAATAAATAAAACAATAGTAAAGACAAAAATAAATAAATAGACGTTTGAAACACAATAACACGAAAATAAACAAGGTGGCGCACTAAGTGCGCCGCGCGACCGCCCGTGTTCCAACAGTGGGCGCGACTGCTAGAAGGTTAAAGGCCGACCTTCTTTGCAGAAAATTGAATAAACTCTCTAATTTTCGGGGGCGAGCTTAGCTCAGTGTTATAGCTTGGGCTAATATACTGGAGGACCTGAGTTCAAATCCCGAGCAAGCACTAAAGAATTTTATCTTCTAATGTCCTCGTTCGTGGGTTGGATTCGGCCTCCCTGGCCGTCTCTAGGCCAATCCAGCCTTTGACTGATTTATTAATGGGTACATGCAAAGGGGAAAATCAGGCGGCCGGAGCATAGTACTGACCATACTATCTCCCTAATATGCCGAATGGTCATGAATCAGATACCTCCACAATATCTGCTCCTCATGGCCGTTGTGGCCTGTTACGGGCCTGTTTTTTTTTCTTTCTTCAAATTCTGACCTACCGTCTCAAGCCTCTGTTTCAGGTATTTAGCATTACATACTATAATTCTATAACTCCTCGCCATCATGAAGTTCAAGTCTCATGAAACAATTTTTCTAATGGCTCTACTATATATATATATATATATATATATATATATATATATATATATATATATATATATATACGTATATATAAATACCTTACTTGGAAGACTGATGGTGAAATAAATGTACAAGTTCCGTACTCGATAGGTGGATAGTAGTGTTTCGGCCACTGCCTTCGTCGGGCTTAATGAGGGTTCTAATTTTCTTTATTGTTCAATCTCACCAATCACGTGAGTAATTTTATTCTTTATTTCAAGAACTGATTCTTGATTGTTTTGATTGAGAAATTTTACCGTATCCTTGAAGAAATAAAATCACCTCTCTCAAATCTAATAATAGTGGACAATTAACTATACCATTTCTTGAAATTACTCGACTATACTTCTTTAAATTCAATGGAATCGCAATTGTGTTTTCACTACAACCCCAACCTGTTATGAACGTGGATTCATTGTCATTTCAGGGTCATAGGTTACGCTTTCATTAACCTAATCGATATGTTCTTGTGATCGACCTCGAACACTGTATTATTTTTTATTTTTATTTTCCGCCGCACCAGGTCATTAAGTAAAAACCTTTCTACAATTCGATTAATTGTACTTTCGAGTGGATGCTTACGTCGACAGTAAAATCACTTATTGTCCCATATTCATATATATTTTCTAATATTTTAATTATTAAATAGTTTTTGAGAACTGAAATCAGAGAAAATGTGTGTGTTTTATTTATGTTATAGACAGAAACGAAGGTTTTCGTTATCATTTTTATATAAATCCTAATGTGTAAATATTCATGATTTAAAAACAAAAATGTTCGTCCAATGTGAGCTGTGTAAATTAAGCATATACAATACAATATAAAGGGACCACTTTTTATGGGCCCTTCGCCCTTTTTCACTGCGACCCTATTGGATCTATTGTGATTTGCGTCCCTGTCTTACTCCCTTTCCAACTTGCAGCTCCTCACATATAGCTTGAGCTCCTTGGGAGTAGCCTCGGCTATGTCCTTGGGCGTAGCAATTGCCTTCCCTATGTGCACTAGCCTGTTGTAGCCAACGCCTCACATTCGCAGAGGACGTGCTGTGAGGTTTCCTCTTCTTCGAGGCACCAGCGACATGTAGGGTCCTCTATTAGCCCCATCGTGCACAGGTGTTTTCTTTGCGGACCATGTCCAGAGAGAAGTCCGACTATCCTTCTTAGTTCTATTCTTGTTAGTTGAAGGAAATACCCTGCCCTATCTTTCGAGATCCGGACAAGTAGCTTTGCCTGCCTCAAACCTGGCTTAGCCTGCCAATTCTTTTGAATTTCATCTTGTTCCCAGGCAAGCCCTTTTGCTGCGCGCCACAGGAGTGGCCTCACTGGAGCGAGTCCTCTCACCCTCCTCCTCAGATCTGCTCCTCTTCTTCTTGGTCCCATGCGTTCCCATAGGGTCCCTGCACATCTTGGTAGCTTCTTCCTTGCTGTACCCATGTCTTCGGAGCCAGCGAAAGCGTCTCCTAGTAGCTCCACCAAGCTTAATCTTCTTATCGCTGGTGGTAGGGGGCATGGATTTCTCCTCCCCCTTGTCAGTGTGAGTATGTTCCTCCTCCTGTGCAGGTGGTGGAATTTGCATCTCCTCCGTTTCCAACTCCATGTTGGCGTTCCCTTCTTCTTCAGAGGCAACCCTCTCCAGAAGGTCGAGATTGAACTCGATCGATAGGGGCGTTAGAGCCTCCGTTGTTGTTATGTCCGAAGACAAAGATTCAGTGTTAAACTCCTCAATTGTTCCCACGAGAAGCAAGGGATCTAAAGGTCACCTGCAGCAGAGGCCCGTTATACTGCAGTAAGGCAGTTCTTGAAACTGGAGGTCGCCCGGTATCCAGAGTCCGCATGGTAGGACTGAGTTCCCCTCAGCCATTCGTCCAACGGCCCATGCTGTTCCACCTTGGATTGGGGGATGTTTTATGGCCATCCATGTCATTCGCCTAGGGAAGGTGATCCTAGGTTGTGTACTGTAGATGTCCTTAGTTTTTTGGTGTGGGGTGTGTGTAGTGTGCTGTATTTAGTGTACTGTGTGTGTGTCAGTGTTTATGTTCCCCCAACCTGGAGGGCCAGTGGCTGACTGCGGTCAAAAGACCGGGCGATGGGTCCACCACCTCCCTTTTTTTTTTTTTTTTTTTTTTTTTTTTTTTTTTTTTTTTTTTTTTTTTTTTTACGGCGCTTCGACAACTAGGCCATTATGCCGACATCCAGGGTGCAGCGAGGAATTTTACCAACGAGCCGTGGGATGAGAAAATTCCTGCCGCCGATGAGGATCGAACTCCTAGGTAGTTAACACAACTATACTAAGGAATGTGCTTAAACGAACCGATAAATAATTATATATAAAAGTCTGGTATAAACCTGAAAAGCCCAACCTTCACTGTTTGAAATGTTTTATTTCGCGTTACGAGAACACTTCTCACCTTCAGTGCCTGTAGATGTCAAATAATGAACTTAATTACAAACCTAATATTTAAAATAAAATAAATATTCATCGTAGAAACAGAAGTTTAAAGTTTAGGTCAAACATTTAACAACAGTAAAGGTCAGGAACATAAAAAAAATTCAAACTATGACATTTTGAGCCCGAAGAAAACTATAAACAAATAAATAGAATTAAAATTAAAACTTATTAAAACAAAAACTCTACATGCAGGCAGTTACTAAATTAAAAACACAATTATTAACAAGAAGAAAAACGCTTATAGAAAAACAGAACAAAGGGAGTAGGGACCATGTAGACTGCGTCTGTGAACTCTTGTGGCCCTCACAGCAAACTGGCTCAAATTGACCCCAGGGCAGACGTAGGAGTGATTAAGCAAATACAGAGCAGATTCTGTAAGTCACAGGTTCTAATGGAGAGGCGCATATTGAACTCAGCGGAGGCGCAGACGAGACGAGGGCTCTGTTGTCCCTCCGACCTTTTGTGTTAGTAACACAAAAGGTCCCCGTCTTGCTAGCCCCCTTGAATATTCAGAATCGTGTTAAGTTTCATGCTGTTCTCATTCTGTTTTCCTGCCATTTCTGCAGCCCCTCTGCTACGCCTGGGCTTAAAACGGAGAACCTTTGTATGCAGGCTGCTGGGTCAGTCGTAAACATACCACCGTATGCTTTGGCGTTGATATTTGCTTAAAGCGCAAACCATTAGTTTTAACTTTATTATTATCCAGTAAGTCTTTTTTCTACCCTTTTTCGGTATATTTTTATTATATGATGAGCTTCGTAATGATAGCGATGAGCTCATGATAAAGTTGTTCACACGTTCCTTGTCCAGTCAAAAAAAAAAAAGAAGAAAAAAAAAGAAAAAAAGAAGAACAAAAACTAAACAAAACAGTACCACAACATTAGGTATTAGATAAACAAACTATTTTAGTGATTTCCGCTGTGCAAGTATATTCAGAAATCTTATACATATATATATGTAGATAATTCATTGATGTCTACATAGACATAAATGTATATTCAAACATAAATAAAAATAAGAAGAAAAAATAAATAAATTGAACAGGTAATAGAAATTATTGCATAGTTTGTTTGTATCTGAAAACTAAATAAATATAAACAAAACAAAAAATAAATAAAAAATAAATATATATATATATATATATATATATATATATATATATATATATATATATATATAATAATTATAATAAAAGGGGTGGATAGAAAAAGTAAGTTCTGGTAATTACTATTTATATTTTGTTATATATGTTTAAAGTTTTAAAATGTTCAAGTATTTTGTGGATGTATGGACTACCTTCAGTCAGTAATTCGTGAAGGTCGTGAGGAATGTCTAAGTCACTACGCAGTCTACAGTCTGTCAGTATGTGTCTAACAGTCAAAGTCTCATTACAACTTGCACAGGTTGGTCTCTGCTTGTTTTCCATTAAATAAGAATGGGTTAGATGGCAGTGTCCAATACGAAGCCTAGTCAAAATCACTTCTTCACGTCTGATGTGGTGTTCATTTGACCAGGCTTTCGTAATGTTTTTAATTTCTCTTAATTTCGAGTCTGATCTCTGCCAGTCAAATTCCCATTCTTGGAGGATCTGTGCATGTAATGCTGTACATACGTCTGATGTTGTCAGTATGTTAATGTCTATAGTCTGTCTTTTTGTCGCCTGTTTTGCCGCTAAGTCTATACTGGTGCTTTGTGGTATGTCTTCATGTCCAGGTAGCCATAGCATTGTGACGTGTTTGTTATTAGTTTCAAGAGTGTAAAGATGAGAGAGTATTCTTGTTATAATTGGGTTTGTGCTGTAGATGTTTTCCAAGGAGAGTAAAGCACTTAAGGAATCCGTACATATAGTGATTTTGTCTTCTCGTACAGTATTGATGTTTGTCAGTGCTAGTAATATTCCTTGGAGTTCTGCTGTGAAGACTGTGGTTTGTTCAGGTAATTTCATCTGGTATGTTATATTGTCTACTATTGCTGCAGTCCCAGTGCCGTATTTTGTTTTGGATCCGTCAGTGTGCAGGTACATTGTGTCTAAGTTCTGTTTTATTAAGGAATTAAATATTGACTTGTAAAATATTGAGGCTGTCGGGTCGGTTTTTCTGTATTTTGTCATCATCAAGTCAATCCTTAAGTCCTTGACTCTCCATGGAGGAATGTCTGTAAATGTATTCGTGTTAACAGGTATTCTTGATAGTAAAGAGTACTTTCCACTTTCCTTTAATCTCACAATTAGTGGTTTTACTTTTGCGCGAGATCTCATGTAATGTTCTATATTAGTATTGCTCAAAAAACTTTGGACGCATCTGGTGCCCAAACCTGTTGCTTTTGCAATAAATCTAGAGCAAATTATTTGTCGTCTGTATTGCAGAGGAGGCTCACCTGTTATGGCACATAGACTCTCAGCTGGGCTAGACATAAAGGCACCAGTAGCTATTCTGAGGCCAGTATTATGGATAGTGTCAAGGAGTTTTAATGTGGTTGGGCTGGCATATGAATAAGCTATGCATCCATAATCCAGAAGAGACCTGGTATACGCACGATAAAATGCAAGCATAGTACATTTGTCAGCACCCCATTTTGTATTACTTAGAATTCTTAGTAAATTCAAAGATTTCTTGCATTTATTAAGAAGTCTTTTCAAATGGGGCAACCAAATGTCAAATGTCAGTCCTAGAAATGTTAGTGTGTCTGTGCAGTTAATCTTCGTGTTGTCAAGCGTTAAGTCGCAGGTTATGTTCAGTCGTTTTTTAGAGAAGATCATGTATTTCGATTTTTCTTTTGAAAATTTTAATCCTGATTTACATGACCAATTCTCTAAATTGTGTAATGTCTGTTGAATATCATGTTCTGCTGTGTCTAGTCTACTGCTTGTACTGTATATGAGGAGGTCATCAGCATACAGGCAATACTTTACTCCCTGGGTAACACAGCTGCTGATAGAGTTAATAGCGATATTAAATAGCGTTGTACTCAATACCCCTCCCTGAGGCACTCCATTCTCTTGTAGAAATTTTCGGTATATGATATAGTTTGAAATCTAGGGCGTTTGAGTCATGTTCCTCCTGAATGACGTGTCTTTTAACACTGGAGTCATTCCCAATAATTACCCGTACATTTTCACTTCAGCTCGGAGCGTGGTTTAAATACACGCCTGCTCTTATCTCCGATTCTGATTACTTCCGGACAGTCTCTTTCATTAGCTGGGGCTACTAAATAGCGAGTTTCGTTGCTATTAAAGTAAAATTAATCCCGCTACATAGGGTGACGTTAATATGTTGATGGGTTTCAGTCAAACTCCCACTTCAAATATTATCCCGACTTTCAGGGTGAAAGAACGAAAATTCTGGCCGCTATTGTGTTAACCGACACACAAACACACATTGAGGTGTACTTATTAAATTCATATATATATATATATATATATATTTCTTTATTGATTATTACATCTATATATATAAAAATCACGTGTTCTGTTTTTCTGTTTGTTTGTTCCTTATACAAATCCACATCGTTTGACTGATGTTGACCAAACTTCGCACATAGATACGTCTTGATCCGGGAAATCTCGTAGGCTAGCTCAAAATCTTCTAGGATTCATAGTTTGGAAGTAACGAGTTCGAAACTGTCATATACAGAAGAGTTTATAGTCAGAAATCGGCATTTTCTTTCCAGTGTTGCCCCTCCTTCTAAGAAGAAGTGCAATAAAAAAACCTTTGTTTGTTTATCTAAATAGTAGGTTTATATTCTCAGAGTTTGGACAAATATCATATAATAAAATATCATATTTTTTAAGATTAATTTCCTTAATATCAGATCAGTTTTCTTCATATCAAATCAATTTTCATTTGATTGCCTAGGGCAACACTGCTCTAACCAGAATATAGACTAATATCGTATAAATAAGTATATCATAAAAATGTTCTGTGTTTATCTAATCATAATTTGGACTAATATAATATAATTAAGTGGTCATGTTTCTATTCAGAACTATAATAATTTCAATACTTTTGTTGAGAGGTAGTTTTTTCTCTTTAGTAAAGGAAGGTTGCAATGTCGGTTATAGTATTCGGTTGAATAATCTCTCACTCGCTTTTCTGTTAAATGAATATGTTTGTACTGGTATTTGATGGAGAGGGTTTTAGTATGTGGAAAAACACTTAACTTTTTTTTTTTAACTGATGAGGTGTGTAAATGTCATTGAAAAGGCAAAGGAGACCAAAGTTGGTGAAGATTGGGATCAGCAAGATCAAATAAACAGTTTGAATTTCTTTGTGATTTGACAACAGCCTAAGACATAATTCAGAAATTTGATAGATTATACCTAAAGAAATCAACAGCATAGTAAATTGTACATAGAAACTTCAGATTATGTTAAAAAAATAAAATTCAAACAACTGAAATGAAACAATCAGTTTATCTGGACATGTTATAAATTTATAAAACTTGTATTGTAAAATGGACCGTGTCCCTTTGGAAAACAATAAGAACAAGGCTAAAAGTATTTTGGAATTGTTTACACTGATGTGGACCTTTTTTTAACTATGAGTCTCAAAGGTGAAAAATATTTTGTTTCATTTATAGATGATTATAGTAAGATTGCCCTCATGTTAATTTCTTCATAATTGTTCAGTATTGTTTATTGTTATTTAAGTGTTTAGTGATGAATTCCCTTTGTCGCGGTCTCACTGATGTATAAATAAATAAATAGTAAGATTGCTAGGATTTAAACTATTAAACCTAAAACAGAAGTTTTTCATTCCTTTGTTCAATAAGTAAATGAGGTTGAAAACTTAGGAAATTGGTATTATGAGGTGTGACATTGGTAAGGAATATTAAATAGTAAGAATTATGACTACCAAAAAAAAGGGTATCAAAATTAATCCCTGCCCCATGAATTCATGAGTTAAACGGTGTGATTTACTAGAACAATTATGAATATATCTCATTGCTTACTGGCAGAAGATATTGTAGAAAAAAATGTTGGCCAGAAATGGTATGTGCAGCAACTTATTTGAAAAATCCCTCTTTAGCTAACACCATTGACAATAAAATACCCTATGAAATCTGTTTTGGAAAGAAACCAGATGCTTCTAACTTTAATTTATATGGTAGTAAAAATTTTGTTAGGAAACCAGAACAAATAATAACTTCTAAATGGGATAAAAAGGTGAATATGTGCATTTTAATCGAGTATAGTGAAGTGGGATATAAAGTACTTTTGAATAATAAAATCATTGTCGCTAGGCATGTTGATGTTATCCAAGAAAACATAAGCTGTATTGGATTGGCTGAGGGCGAATCTGATAAAGTTCAAGCGATTGTGATTTTTGGGATAGAGAAATAGATAGTTTGAAACAAAATAATGCTTGAGATTTTGTTGAAATAAGGAAGTTGAAGATATCAAATGGGTCTAAATGTTGAACAGATGGATGTAGAGACTATTCTTAAATGATCATTTAGAAGGAAAATCCACCACTGGTTTTCTTATTAGGTTATTTGGTAATGTATTATACTGGAAATCGAGAAAGAAAAAAGATGGTACAGAAGAGTCTCCATATGCAGAATATGTAGATTTAAGTGAAGTTTAAAGTTCCAAAAAGAACATTAAAAACTCCTTTGTGAACAATGTCATTTTGTAAAGGACTTAAATTTATGAACTTGAAATTAATTCTCTCACATACATATGCAAATATTATTAAAATATTATATTAAATGTTGTTATATTTAACTTATTGTTTTATTCGAATATAGATAGATGTACATAATAAATTATATACATGTTTATAATCATATAAATGAATTAATTTTCACCACATTTTGAAACATTATTTTATTATTATAAGAGCTGTATGGTTTAGCAACCCTATTAATTTGGGCAGCCTCACTTTAATTTTTTTTTTTAATAAAGTTATTCTTCTTATAATATTTCTTTTGCATGCTATTTTTTGCAGATAAATTAATGTATTAAAATATTATTTTTATAAGAAGAGGAAGTCACGTGAATTGTGGTGTTCTAATAAATGAATAAGTAATTAAATTTTCCATGCAATTTTTTATTAATTTAATATCCATAATAATTTAATCATTATATTCTGCCATATGCTTCCTTTTGTCTGGGATAGTTATATCCTCTGACTGTCACCATTTAGTCGGATAGCTGGTAACGCACATTTCATGAAGTGTTTTATGCACCTTGGAATTTTGGTGTATTGCATGTCGTGGATAGGTAAGGCATATATGTGTATCCTGGACATACCTTGGAACACCAGGTACTGCACATAGGGAAAAGGTGTTAAAAAAATATGTCACTAAAATGGTATTTTATTCAGAAGCCAACAATCTTTAATGTATAATTAAGGCAAGTTGCTTTATTTCTAGAACAGCCACAACTGTCCTGTCCAGATGATTGGTGCTCTCTCACTCTTACGGTTACACGCAGTGCATTGCAGTCTATCATCGGCTGAATTTATTTTCATGTCTGCTGATTACTAAACCTCACAAAAAGTGTCTGCCCTTTTGTAATTATTTTCAATTATGGTGTTTAAATAGCAGTGTGAAGAAGAGACTTCATTTAATATTACAAAAAACCCACTTCAGTTTTGTTTTTATATGTATCCCACTTAAAAGTGTCTACCTTATATATTATTCATTATAGAATTGCCTTAATTTTACATTAAAGAATTATGGCTTCTGAATAAAACACTATTTTTGGCCCATAGTTTGTTATTGATTACCATGCGCAGTACCTGGTGTTTCAAGGTATGTCCAGCAACCACATACTTAACTTTTTATCTACACTAGAGACCCACTATAGCACAATTTCAAGGCACATAAAACACTTGAAAAGTGTGTTACCAGCTCTTGGACTAAATGTTTAAATACGGTTGCAATTCTGGTAAAAATATTGTTGCTCGCCAAGTCAATGTCGTTATTGAAATTCCCAAATACCTTTAATTCATTGTTGTCCATAACTGCAAGAAAAATATCTTAAATTTGTTTTTATTCTTAGAGGCCCCTATTTCCTATGATAGAAGGACTATCCTTATAGAAGAGCCCTTGAACCATAAAATTTGAAACAGAAGCTTTAATAGAAGGGACTATTAACAAACTATGTTTTTAAAACTTTCCTTTTGGCATAAATAACATACACCCTGCACGACTTACCTACTTTTTCATTCATAAAAAAAACTCAGTTACGGATTATTACATGAACAGGTAAACAATATAACATATTAATATTATATTTGCGCAAGGTTGAGGTTTTAGCTTTAGATGCGAAGCCCTTAAAATAAATAAATATTATATTTAAAAAAAAATCAATGAAAATAAAGAATATAGTTTCAGTTGTAGGTTATTACAACTTATAACTAATCATAACCTTAATTAAATGCCTCATTTGTATTGCTATTTTTTATGAATATTTATTTATGGACCACATATTTTTTTTTCTTTAAAAAAATTAAACACAGGGAGTTTGGTTTGGATTTTCTTTAAAACGGTATTGCAATTAAATTATTTGGAATCATTTAATTGTAATACCATTTTAAAAGTAAGGGTACTTTTTAAAATAAGGGTACTTTTTAAAAAATAAGGATTAATTTATTTTCCACCCCACTTTCTCTTAAAAAAATGGAAAATAAATTTTTCAGCCGAGCTCTCAATTTATTATCTTATATTCTCATAATTTGGACAAATATAATATAATCATTCATTTTTTAAAATATATAATATAAAGTAGGCGTACCATGGAAGCTGGGTTACAACTATTTAATATGAAGCATGTGTAGCATGGTAAGCCCGGCTACAGATATTTAATATAAAGTAGGTGTAGCATTGCACACCGGGTAACAGCTAGTCCTGTATATAAATACATCTGGTAATATGATGAGTGATACAATATGAAGGTTCTGTGCTCAAGGCCTTCCAACTTCATCCTCGAATAACGCCAGAAAGACGCTCAGATGACGTTGAGGGGTGCCTACACAAACAAGCTCCCTTCTGCTCCGACCAGTGGCTGGAGTCGAAGAGAGATCGGTGTGCGACAGAAAATTGTCTGGACCAGAATACTACAAGAAAATGCCAAAACCACTTAAAAACAGCTACTGGCAGATACAATAAAAAATGTCATCAAAGAATTCTTTCACAAAACATCCTGACAGATTTCTCCACAATAAATGTATATATATATATATATATATATATATATATATATATATATATATATATCTTCTTTTAATAAGGCCTAATAGGTCAAAAAATTGCTTCAACACTTCTTTTACATCATTTTATTCATGTCGACTAGTTTCTGGCAACTTGGCTTCTCATGACAGACAAACATTTCTTAAACAACGTAGTCGTCATTTATAGCATCGACAAAAATAAATAAAAAATAAAATAAAGGTTTTTTTTAAAAATCTAACATTACATTCACCAGTCTTTATACGAGAACAGCCAATGTGGGTGAATGTAATGTTAGATTTTAAAAAAACTTTTATTTTATTAGCGCGGTTCCTCCCTCCCCCATAGGGAGGAACCCCGCTTATAGGGTTGATACAATAAAACAATCCGGAAGTGCCGACTAGAAAATTTCGCGTTTCAGAACCCCTAGAGACCGAAAATAACGGTGGTTCAAATTTGTATATATATTAGCGCGGTTCCTCCCTCCCCCATAGGGAGGAAGCCCGCTTATAGTGTTGATTTGATACAATGAAACAAACTGGAAGTGCCGACTAGAAAATTTCGCGTTTCAGAACCCCTAGAGACCGAAAATAACGGTGGTTCAAATTTGTATATATATATATATATATGTATATATTTATTTATTATATATATATATATATATATATATATATATATATATATATATATATATATATATATATATATATATATTTGTCTGTTCGCTCTCTAGCTAGAAGACGAATGGTCCGATTTTGATGAAATTTGGTACAAAAATCCTTCGTCCAATTTGAAAGGTCAAGTTCGTTAACCAGCAAAATCCGCCTACTGGAAGATGGCGTTTTGGGCGAAATGCGCGCAAAAAAAATCGTAACGCTTACGTTTTTGAGTTCATAAGCTTGTAAGTACTCTTTTTATAGGCTTCTTGGGCTAGGAAAACGAATGGAACCATTTTCAAGGCGATAGCTTTAACCGTTGTCGAGAAAATTGGAAAAATAGTTTTTGAATTCCGTTTTTGGTTTGGGTACTTAGAATCACGGGATTCAGTTGAAACATTATCTGCATGTTCTAATTTCATTAAAACTAATATGTTGAAATTTTGGTTACGTTTGGAGTTAAGGAAGGGTTAGAATAAAATATTTTATTAACAGACTTAAAAAGTTTTGGTAACTTTGTATATTTTCCTTAATATCTCGAAAAAGGTTGAGAATCTTGGTAAACAAAAGAATACAATTAGAAAGCTTACGAAATGCTCTACAAAAAAGGTTCTGATGAAAGTTTTGATTAGGCGATGTCAATCGGAGAAATAAGTGCTTAAAACATTAAAGTAATTGATTTTGCTTATTCGAACTGTTCTTTTTGTCTGTTTTTATTCCTTGTTATTTTTTAATTGCTTATAGTTGGATAATGTATATTACAATAAAACAGATTAGGAAAAATAAGAAAAACAATTCATTGTTAGAAATATAGCTTGCCAAGAGAAAAAGATTCGTTGACGTCTTTTGAATATTTTCAATTGCCTTTATGCTGTTGGTTTTTTTATTTTATTTTTCAATTGATTTTATCTGTAGAATTATTACTATAGTAAAAGAACACAGGAATGTGTGAAAATATTTGATATTTTCCAATTCATTGAAACGTATGAAATGAAGTATCGGTAGAAGAGGATTCTAGGGTCTTGCGGACCTGACCCCAGGTATAGCCATAAAACCCTTTGAACAAAGGCCGAGGAAAATATTATCTGTTTCTATTCTATGCTTTTCAAATGAGAATAGGGATATGAACAGGAACCGGGGTCTCCCGTGGTCTAATGGCTAGCGCCTTGGATTCATAAGCGGGAGATGGTGGGTTCGATTCCCAACCTCCGGCAGAAATTTTATCATCCCACGGCTCGCTGGTGAAATTTCTCGCTACACCCTGGATGTCGGCATAATGGCCTAGTTGTCGAAGCGCCGTAAAAAAAAAAAAAAAAAAAAAAAAAAAAAAAAAAAAAAAAAAAAAAAACTGGAACCGCGCTAAGATGACGCAGTTCCTGCGAGTCGGCCTTTATTTATATATATATATATATATATATATATATATATATAAGGGTTAGAATAAAATATTATTTTCCTTAATATATCGAAAAAGGTTGAGAATCTTGGTAAACGATAGAATACCATTAGAAAGCTTATTAAATGCTCTAAAAAAAAGGTTCTAATGAAAGTTTTGATTAGGCGATGTCAATCGGAGAAATAAGAGCTTAAAACTTAAGTAATTGATTTCGCTTATTCGAACTGTTCTTTTTGTCAGTTTTTTATTCCTTGTTATTTTTTAATTGCTTATTGTTGGATAATGTATTTGAAAATAAAACAGGTTGAGAAAAATAAGAAAAACAATTTAATGTTAGAGATATGGATTTCCAAGATATATAGCTTTTCAACTGCCTAGCGTCCTTCCTAGGGAGGGTTCTTTGTCTTTGATTTTGGTACTTAGAATTATGGGATACAGTTGAAACATTTCCTGCATGTTGGAGTTTCATCAACACTAATATGTTGAAATTTTTGTTACGTTTAGAGTAAAGGAAGGGTTAGAATAAAATATTTTATTAACAGACAAAAAAAGTTTTGGTAACTTTGTATAATTTCGTTTATATCTCGAAAACCGTTGACAATCGTGTGAAGCGGAAGATTACCATTCGGAAGCTTACTAAATGCTCTACAAAAAAGGTTCTGAAGAAAGTTTTAATTAGGCGATGTCAATCGGAGAAAAAAGTGCTTAAAGCTTTAAATTAATTGATTTCGTTTATTCCAATGGTTCTTTTTGTCTGTTTTATTTCTTGTTATTTTTTAATGGCTTATAGTTGGATAATAAAACTGGGTAAGTAAAATAACAAAAACAATTTATTGTTAGAAATATAGATTTCCAAGATTCCAAGACCTTGTCACTAGCGGGTCTGTTTCTAGTGTAGCGGACCCTTCCAGGTAAGATTGTAAATCATGACCTTTCAAGACTTTACTACTCACAGGAATGGCGTTAGTGACCTTAAGGGTTGCACGCCATCATAATAATTAATTTAAAAAAAATGACTGGTAGAACCAAAATAATAACTGCTTCTATTTTAATCTTTCCAAATTAGACTAGGGATATGAACGGAACCGCGCTAAGATGATGCAGTCCTGCGAGACGGACTTTTTTTTGTTTGTTTTTGACGATGTTATAAATGACGACTACGATGTTTAAGAAATGTTTGTCTGTGATGAGAGGCCAAGTTGCCAGAAACTAGTCGACATGAATAAAATGATGTAAAAGAAGTGTTGAAGCAATTTTTTTACCTATTAGGCCTTATTAAAAGAAGAGGAAAATACATGCAGAAGAGGTCAAGTTACGATATATATACACGATAGATGAAGATTCCTGAAGTGTTTAAACAATTCTGGCATGAGTGTAGAATGTGTTGTGTTGGTATGATTGTGAAGAGCTACTGACCGATCGGAGGCTAATGGAAGTACACCATTAGATAGTTTACCGTGAAATGACTTGTGGTTGTCGATGGCCGATCTTGAGGGTAGAGCTCTGTATGATAGAGGCCGCAAGCATGCGCGGATAGCGGGATCTACCTGACCTCCTTACTCTGCCTCTCAGCATTACGTAGGCTCATTTCAGCCGAGAAAATATCAGCCCAAACAGAAAATATTTATAAAATACCAGTTACTTATTTTTAAATCTTTTGGTTACTCGTGGTTTATTTTATATTTTCAAATTAATATTGTTAAATGAACTCTAATTTAGTTGTTTTGTTTACTGACTCATTTAGCGCATTAACACATATTACACGATGGATTGTCTTAGGTTAGGTACCAAATCTATGGATTTGGTCTTCAAAAGTATTTTATGAACTTAGATGTTGAATGCTATAATTCCTGTGCCGGATAAAAATCGCAACAGGTCTAAATTTTGTCTAACTTGTTTTTTAGCCTTCATTAATAATCAAGTTAAACGAAATTTCGGGTAAAGAAACAAATTATCCAATCAAAACTTTCTTAAGCTTTAAACCAATATAACTATTGTTCGTTAGAGGCGGAAGATAAGTAACTAAAATTCACGTTTTTCAAACTTTATTTTTTTTTTCTACATGTTTTGCACCGTTTTGGCGTCTTTTCAGGGAATATTTAAAAATACAGCAGCTTTAGTCTTAACTTGAACTTTCTACCAGGAGAGCCAAGTCTAGACTGGTCATTGACTAAACGAATCCAATATGGTGGAAAGTAGTCAGCTTCTCGAAAATCGATATGCCATATTTTTAAATTAACTGTTTACTTTCTACCAGACGCAGCCCTAATGGTGTACGGTTTTCCTCAAGTTGAGACTGAAGCTGTTCTATTTGGCATATTCCCCTGAAGAGAACGGCTAAAACTGTGCGAAACATGTTGGAGAAAAAAGATTAAAAAACTACTTAGTGAAGGTTTCATTTTGTGATCTCTCGACTATAAAGAAAATTCAAAGATTTAAGTAGAGAGTCAGCTATTAACAACTATATTTCAAAATATTCCAAAAATGTTGCCAAAAATCATACTATATTGGCAAGAGATTATTACAAACCCGGATGGGAAGTATATTATTTGAAGAACTTCTATTAGTCCACTTGAAACAATGTAAAGGGAACTTTTATTTTGAAATTTAATGAAGGAAATATTTTTCTCGTGAATAGTTGGCCAACTTAAGCCACAGCCTTAGGTAATAGAGAAAAAGAAAGTGTTAACAGCGTTTCACTATCTGAGAATATGTGGAAATCCTCAAAGCTTCATTCATACTAATTCATTCTGCAACTGGAATCTCATTCAATTCCCTGAAGAGCTCCATACTCGTGTAACTGCTTTTATTATGAAAAAAAACGTTACAAAAATGTGTCCGCTGGTGTTCGCGCATGCGCGGTAGCCATTCACGAAAAAGTTTACTGTATGTTATACAGTACATTACATAGGTTTGTCGGGTGGACCTAAAGCATATTTATGTTCCTGAATTTGAGCAGAAGGCTGTAATTTTTTATGAAAATGTAGATAGGACTACCTCGGTCGGGTAAAACGTTCCTTGAAATTTCGGTGGAAAATGTTTTTTCACTAACAGGTATGCCAACTAACTAGGATATATTTAATGTATTTGAATAGGTAGTTTAAGCATCTTCATTTCTCAGTACTGAGGTATTAACTAACCAAATCAAAATGTAAATATGCTGCAAGAGAACATTCTTCTTCTTCTACAAGGAAAATAACTAGGTTAGTTCCGAAACTACTGGAAAGATGTATTCTAAAAAAAAATCTGATAGGAGGAAGTAAATATTTACTTGGATAACAGTTTTCTTAGATTATTAAATCGGCTGGATGTGATTTTAGCAAGGAGATTTTCGTCGGCACTTCCGTTAGATTGCCTCAAAGAGTCGACTTCATGAGGGGGTTTCCTCACTATTGAGAGAGATGAAGCAAGCGAATCTGCGTTATTTTGTCTATTTCCTTCCCTGAACCAAGATTGTAATAATTAACCTCGATAGAGGATCGGGAGTAATGGACCTAATCCTCTATCGGAACCATAACAAATCAACTGCATTCTGTCAGAGCTGCAAGTTGCAGAAACCTTCCCGTCTGAGGTAAGAGACGTCACGTCGAGCAAAGGTTATGCCTTCACTTCCTGTGGGACAAGTCAAGGAACGCCGACGTAACGCT
This sequence comes from Gonocerus acuteangulatus, assembly GCA_946811695.1. Taxonomy (NCBI): domain Eukaryota; kingdom Metazoa; phylum Arthropoda; class Insecta; order Hemiptera; family Coreidae; genus Gonocerus; species Gonocerus acuteangulatus. The sequence goes on from OX328123.1 coordinate 39,128,984, forward strand.
AACAAGCATTGTGGATATCCTTTCTTCTATTCTCATTATCAGTGCAACCATTATGCCACCTTTTCAGCAAAGGAATCACTTAAAATATTAAAAAATAAATAAATCGCTAGTATTACACTTCATCTTGAATAAATCTCTCAACTCCGCCTTTATGCCTCCAACAAGGTTTCTATGCATATTAGGTGGTATTTCTAAAATTAATCACTCATTTTCACTTCTCTACTAGTTCATTACTGACGAGCTGCAACTAGATCAGATAGGTCGCTCAACCGATTTTGGATTGGATCGGATCGGGAGAAATACGGAACCAATGTAAGCCTAACTTTAGAAAACCTTTGAAAAACTTAAGATCAAAAGAACTAAATAAAATCTTTCGAAATTATAGGTACGGGTTTCTTCGCATGGGATGGTACTTACGAATTTTAGTATTTGCACCATTTAGGAGACAAATGTGCAATCATTGACATTGGATTAAAATATTTTTGATTGAATTTGGAGAAAAAAAAAAACTAAATCTAAAATTGTATCTTATACATTGTTGTAAATTCCAAATAAATAAATAAAAAATCTAAAATAAACGTGTTGAAAGATATTTTCTAAATTTTTTAAAATCATATTTTTTTGTTTTAATTGTGGAATCTTAACCCTTCAGCCTACTTTTGGACAAAAAAAAAAAAAAAAAGATTTTTTTCAAGCTTGATTTTCATTATAGCTCTTTGTGCCTCTGAAAGCATGACTCCATAATCAAACAATACTTTAACTCTAAGGATCTTATATAAACCATGAATCTTGAGAACGATGTTGAAAAGAATTCAGATGTATATTTTATGGATGGAATCGCCTTGTGACCTTAATGCAATTATAAGAAACCTGGGTCTAACAAAAAAATCGTAAAAAAACCCTCTAAGCATTAGACTAGAAAAATCCTTGCAACAAACAGTATTCAGGTATCATAATGAAAATGTATATAACTAAATGTTTTATTTGCTTTAGTGATCCATAAAGAAGTGGTTTATTATGGCATTCGTATTTATTAGTATGTAAATAATAATATTATTACGTTATAAAATATTAAAAGCTATCATAATCTATCACCATTTATATTATTAGTTGTTGAATATTACACAATAGCAGAAACCCGGTAATTATTATAAACTGAATATGGCAAGACTTGAATATTCTCTAGTATATATGCAAGTTTGCTGAATCCAGGAAAAACATATTTATACTGAAACAAGAGAACCAACCATCGGCTTATTATCATTGGTTACATGGTGATTTAAATTCTTCGGAAAACATTTTAGTGACAAAATTCAATAATTTCACGTTGTTGGCGTGTAATGGGGGATTTAACTGATCGCACGAGATTGTTACTAGTGGAAATTCCGCTTCTGTTAGTGTTCAGTACATAATGGGGCCTAAATCACACTTATTTTTAATGTGAGTATGTGTTTAACGTTTTTTCAAAAGATTAAATTCATTTATTCCAGGCTTTCCAAATGACACCAGGGATTAGAACTTCTCGAAACGCGCTAAGATGAAGCATTTCATGTGAGTCGGACTTTTTTCTGTATATTATGGCTATGTTTCATATGAAAAACGGATTCATTTAAAAATGTACTCCAGAAAACATCGTTTGCTGTACTACAGTTTCCTGTTATATATACTGTAATATTTCTGGATTTTTTTTTAGAGGATTTAGTTTTAAAACAATTATACAAGATAACTTTTAAGCAGCAATCAAGTTATTTAATTTACCGAAGAGACTTGACAGAACTGGGCAGTGGATAATTCTTAGGTTGTTTCGTTTTACGCAAATTTTAGTATATCGAAATTTCTTACATTTCACGATATATATATTTATATTTTCTGTAATAATCTGTGTGGTTCTGTTCTATCTGAAGAATTCAAGCAAGAAAACGGTGTTCCTCAAGGCGGGGTACTGTCTGCACTTCTTTTCTCTATTGCTATCAGTCCCGTTCTCCGTCACAGTGATTTACCAGTTAGATCCATGTTATACGCCGACGACTTAAGTAGTTGTATATCTTGCGGACAAGTCGGTTGTTTACTTATATGAAACAATGCAACATAATTTGGACAAAATCAGCAATTGGTTTCTAAATCGTGGCTTTCGCATTTCTCCCTTAAAAACTGAAAGTATATTGTTTACAAGAAGGAAAGTCAGTGAACAACTCAGTCTGCGAATTAACGATCAAATAATCCAAAATAAAGATATCGTTCGTTATTTGGGTGTATTATTTGATAGATCTTTAAATTGGGTTGCCCATATTAAATCCTTGAGAAATAATTGCAATAGGTCTTTAAATCTGTTGAAATGCCTTACTAACACATCTTGGGGTGCTGATAGGAAAAGTATGATGACATTATACCGGAGCTATATAAGATCAAAAATCGACTACGGGTGTATAGCATATGATTCCGCTTCCCCGAGAGTATTAAACATGATAGAGAGTATCCATAACTCAGGCCTGAGATTGGTGACCGGTGCATTCCGGTCTAGTCCTGTCATCAGCGTGTGTGCTGAGGCAGGAGAACCTCCGCTGCAATATCGACGAATGTTCCTGGCAGTTTCCTTTTATTATAATATTCTTGCGTCCCCTAATCACCCTTTAAATTATTATTTTTCTCCTAACTTTCAACCTATTCACCCTCACAGGCAGAGTAATAACATCAAAAGATCATTTCCAAGAAGAATTAAAGCTCTTTTACCAGAACTTGATATAACCCCTCCAGAAATATTGTTTAATTGTAGCCCAGCAAAGGAGCCATGGAAATTACCCCAACCCAAAGTTAATTTGTCTCTCACAAAATTCCTTAAGAAAAACACTGTTCCTATTATATTTCAGAAAGAGTATATTTAACTAAAAAAATCACTTCCCCCATCAACTCATATATTCACAGACGGATCCAAAGATGACTTCGGGGTCGGAGCGGCATTCAATTGTGAAATCAGATCAGATAAATTCCAATTAGATCCAATTAGTAGCATATTTACCGCTGAACTTCTAGCTATTTACAAAGCATTATCTCTAATAATCCCTCAGGAAAGACACGTATCAATCTTCACCGATTCACTCTCAGCACTCCTAGCAATAAATAACCCTCTTTCTGACCATCCACTTGTCAACATTTTGGAACGCCTAGAAACACTCAGAGCAAGCAATGTTTCAGTTGTCTTTTCTTGGATTCCTGGTCACTGTGGCATAACCGAAAATGAGGAAGTAGACCGGGCAGCAAAGACAGCCGTTTCTAATGGAATACCATACAAAAAAGTCCCCTTTTCAGATATTCACGCTCACATGAAGTCCAAGATGTGGATTTCCTGGCAAGCTAGGTGGTACGAGCAGAACAATAACAAGCTAAGGGAAATTAAAGCAGGTGTCAGGGCATGGAAGACTTCTTTTACAGGCCAGAGGAAGGATGAGGTTGCTTTGGCACGACTGCGCATTGGTCATACCCGACTGACTCATGGATATCTGATGACCAGAGAGGCACAGCCCATTTGCCCAACATGCGGAGTATTTATAACTGTCAAGCATATTTTTATTGAGTGTCGAATTTATGAAGAACAAAGAGATGAACTTCGGCTCTCATCAGATTTCGAGGAAATCTTAGGTAACAGTCCCATTCAAGTCAATAAATTATTACTTTTTCTAAAAAATACCCAATTAATTTCAAAAATTTAAATAGTTAAAATAGTACAAAAAGAAAAATCTAAAAGTAAATTTTATGATGTCATTTTAGAAATATATTTGCTGAAACATGTGAATTAAATAGCATCAATTTCATTTCATTATAATTAATTCTAAAACATATTAATCCATAGAATCAGCCTCATGTAAAAATTACCTATTATTGATTGGGGTGATGGGGGTGACCCTGCTCCGGCATGGTGCCGGTCGGGTGGGGGTGGGTCTTCCGGTGTCGTGGGCCCTCAGGACCAAAGGGTCCATGAGCTTGGAGGGTCTAGTCGGCCTGGTCCCACCGAACAGACCCTCGGCCACAAGCTCATGTCATGTAATATCTGCAATATACTGTAAACCCTCATCTAGTGAGGGGCCTGCGATATCGGTGGGCGTGCTCTCGCCTGGTCGGGTCCTGTCGTGGTGATGGCGCTATCTGTCACCCCAATCAAGGCATAAATCGCCCGTGTGGCTGACATGCCTTAAAACAAGAACAAAAAAAAAAAAAGAATAGAAGCATTTATTGATAGGTTTTGATCATTCGTGTAAAATATAATCCGAAATCTCAAAGAGAAGGAAGATTAAAGGGGCAACAACAGGATACTAGAAGTTTCTAAAGCGGAAATGACGGCCCACCTTCTCAACATTCGCCATAGGAAAAAACTATCGCCAATAAGTTTCCCATTTTATTACCTTGTTTTACTAAACTACTCATTTCACTGCTAATCTAATTTTAAAAAACAACCAAATAAAAGTGTGTCTTTTTAAGCAGACTTTGATCACTAAAGGACAGATATATAAGCCATCCACTAATGACAGAAGTTCATTATAAACAGAAGCACTGCCATGCACTGAAATGACTAAGCTATGAGGAAACTGTTCATTGGTGTGATCACCAGTGAAACGGGACACGCCAACAATGAATAAATAATAGAAAATGTTTACTTTTCTTTAAACTAAAGGTTTAACGACACTGATTATGATTTCATAATTTAATAGGATAAATGTGTACAAGCAGAGAAAATTGCAGTTTTTCGACAAAAAACTCGTTTTTTTTCCCTAAATAACCTTTAGAATGACATATGTCTGGAACAGGAACAGATAGGAAGGCGTGGTTGGTAGAATTTAAGTACATTTTCGGTCTAGTTTCACCGCCTTGAATATTGTCACCTGCTGGCGATAAACCCTGTATATTACTTAACTGAAACTATAAGAAGACACTGTTTGCAGACGTCACCCTCGAAATGACATTGTGTAATGTAAACTTTCTGACGGCGTAGAATCTAATTATTTGTGCATCCGTAAGAACGGAAGGATTGATCTAAGTAGGATAATGTGGATTTTCAAGCTTGTTTATCCCGTAGCAGTAGGGAACGGCAGCAGTTTCATTTCAGGGATTTAAATCTCTTCCTACCTGGTCACCTAATAGGTTCATGAAACTACAACTATAAATGAATTCCGATAGCGTAATTGCCAACGTACTCGAGCTTAATACGGGAGATTCTGGGTTCAAATCCCAGACTCGGTCGTTAACATCAGGATATATGTATGGTGTCACAAAAATAATGGTCATCCATTGGCCAGATGATTCTTCAATGCGAGATCGGAAACAATAACCACTATATTAACCCCCGCAAAATTGACTTTGAAATGTTATTCAAGGCACAATTTTTTTTATTGTATATTTGGAATCTACGAGTCATGAGGAAGACCAAAGTCAACGGCACCATAGGTCAGAAATGAACATAACAGCGTATGCGTGGACCATTCCATTCCAATCAACAAATGGTGGCCGATTTTGATTTTTTTTTTTACATGTTCTTCTAACATGACTTACGCAAAAATACCTCGTTTGAATTTGTTAAGAAAAGCATCTTCCAGTATAAAAAAAGTATGTTGAACAACGGCCCTCTCAGCGGCATTCGTTGAAAAACCATGACTCAATTTTACAATTAACAGGAATGCCTTCATGAGGTTATTCTCGAAGCTTATCAAGAGCTCTTTTCCATAAGCATTCAATCAATCGCTCAAATTAATCATTGGGGATTTCACTGGTCATGAATTTCAGGAACCAGCCAGTCCTCGAGTCGCTCCCGAAGCACTGAGCATTGAATGCAGGTGAGTGCTGGAAATGTTGGAAAGTCCTCCACACTTCCTTCAGCGGGTATTGTGGACTGACGAAAGTATATATATATATATATATATATATATATATATATATATATATATATATATATATATATATATATATATATATTATATTGTCCGATTTTGAGGGTGACCTCATGACGAAATCCGGAAGTGCTGACAAGAAAATTTCAGGTTTCGGAACAGAAAAATTTCGAAAGTAACGGTGGTTTATTAGGTAATTTTGCATTAAATTAATTAATTAATTAAAACGATAAATAAAATCGGTGTATTAACAAATTAACTCCCACTACAAACTCGTGGTTTGTGAGTTTGCCTAAGATACTAACTTTTATTAATTGCGTTAACTTCGGATTATAATAAAACTCCGAGTAGTTTGCTGAGTTGTAAGCCAGAATGCTAATTCTTGGGCTCCACTCAGATTACCAACTCACTGAAAATCAGAATACTTAAAAATACTGTGGATGTACATTGTTGAACAAGAGGGAGATCGTGCAATGAGAACCGTTGTTTGCTCTACCGTGGCGCATTTCTTTATTCGGATATTACCTTGTGTGCATAATTTCAAAGCAATCATTTATTACTCAATTCAAAATTGAAATACTTCTTGCAACATCCAACTAATGAAGATATGTAAACCTTGAAATGATAAGAATCAAGCCATTCTTGAATGAATTATCGTTTCTTAGGTAATTAATGAATTGCAAAATACATCCGTACCAGAAGCCTGAAGGTAGCGGTAAGGCGCAGCTTAAATAGACGACACAGGAGTCACTGGGCGCGAGAGATGGAAATGGATTCAGTAGAAGGACACGGGCGGCCATTGATAACGATAGACATGCTAGTCGTATACATTAAACATGTAAAAGGACATTCGGTTACAGTTTCAATAAGAAAATAACTTGGTTGATGATTTATGCATATCATTTTTTTTAATTCTAATACAAGCACTTAGAAGTTGAATGGGGGGGGGGGGCAATTGTGGTTCATGTGGTGGAGAGCACGACTCATGTTCTACTGGACCTGCACAGAAGATAACGAACTATAGCGTTTATCTTCGTGTGACGTCATTCGGGGGAGGTGTCAGAATAAATGCCCAAGACCGTCCCTAGGCCAACCCAGCGTTTCATGGGTACCTCCAAGGGGGGAATCAGAAGGCCAAGGCATGACACCTAACGTATCTCCCTGTCTGTGACCTGCCTCCAAGGCAACATCGATACTACATACATTCCACTGGACCAAAAACCTACTACTCAACCTACCGTCCATCAGTGAATACCCCTTGAGATATGATTCCATTTATGTAGAAACGTGTGAGTTTCATCTACTATTAAATGCATTCATTCTTCTACATTACACTCCCTAATGCGCTGTAAAATCAAGAATCTGATACCTTTACACTATCTACCTCTCTGGCCCGTTGTAACCTGCTAAACGGTTTAATGGCTGAAGCAGGAGGGTCTACTATTATATACATTTATCATTTTATTCAATACGTTGTCGAATGATTATTTTAATCTTACAAATACAGTCAGTTTTACTTAGGCCGATAAGTGAGGTCAAGTTCGTTAACTATCATAATTTACGAATTTAAAGACATTTTTCATAGGCAATCGTGTGGAAACGGTTTTGTTAATAAACCCACTGCATACTTCGTTTGAAGGCATAGGATGACAGTGAGCTAACGTTTTAAATATTTATTTCCTTGATTTATTTCTAGATTTTCCTTATCATGAGCTATCCGCTCAAGTTGCGAAGCTCACATAATATAAATATAAGCTAACCAACCTACCTCCTTGAGTCTTTTATATTTACTTGTCTTTAAAAATAATTCAGAAAATCGGATTTATCCCGCACATATTTAATTAATTTCTTTCATAATTAGGAAAGGGTGCTCAGGCTTGTAATATTGGCTGACAACCGCTCATTGAAGTGGAGTAGAGCACCATGTAATTAAGATTTGGAGATGTTGGGAAACGGGAGCTCTAATAATCCATCACTGATACAATACATAGGCGGCTCTGGAAAAACATTTCTGGGGGGCTTACTGTATAGAATATAGAATGGGCTTACTGCCGTGCCTGGGGGTCAATCAAATTTGTATCACCAGGCACCTGTAAATCATTAAGGAGGTATTTCATAAACTAAGACCATACATTAATTAGAACTTATTACTATTAATTTGCCTAAGCAATTTACTTTTCTACTTAATCGAAAAAGATTGTGAATTTTCATTCTGGGGGGGGGCTAAGCCCCCCAAGCACCCTTTAGCCGCCACTGATACACCAAGGATTGCCAGCCATAAGACCGAGGACAACGTATTTCCTTGCAAGAGTTTTCATAAATGCCTTGAAGATATTCCTAAAGCCACGAAAAGTTATGAGAACTTAAGAGCAGCTGGTTTGTCCTTATTCATGAGACGAGTTCCCAGCTGAGTGGCCCAGTTTCTAAAATCTGTTCTCGTTCGTGGCCTTCCCTCCTTATTACCCAATCTCATTCATAACTATTATACATTAATTGACTAGCTGAATACCCGTGCTTCGTCACGGTAGATATGTAGTTATTTCATTGCGTTAAATAATGTACCATAAAAAATAACGCTACTACATAATTTTGTGCAGTTTATTATAGCACGGTTCCCGTCATACTATATGTTATTCATCAATTGATAAGTAATCAAAGTATACTGTTTCTTGCTTCTGGGGCGCTTCAGACCAGTCTCAACAAACAGACAACCCGTTATCAATAGACTAGCAGTAACAGAAGTTAAACCACTACAGGTTAAAAATTGTTGTCAATAATAAATGGACGTTAAAATTTAAAAGTTTAAGTTTCCAAGATGCCATTTGGAAACACCCATTATATTTGCGAGCATTACGAAGATCTGTTCTGACTGGAGATGTTAATGGGTGAGGAGGCTGTGCTAGCGTTCCGATATTATTACCTCGGATGGCCCATCACCAGGAAAACTCTAAGGCTAGGCTTGCCATACGTCCTGACCATACGGTTTGACCGGGACAGTCCCGGTATTTTGCTCTTGTCCCGGTGTCCCGCCCGGTTTTATGTCCCGGAAACCGCTGTAAAATGCAAAAAGTAATGAATTTATGTTTCTAATAATCTTTTATAAATCTGTTACTTTTCTACCATCAACACTTTTTACTTCTGCTCACAGTGTCAAAGAAATGAGAAGTATTCAAACTGTAATCTGTGAGCAAACGCTGGAACTACCTACACAGCTCTGCCAGCGGCCAGCCCCTCTACTATTTGGCTGGTCGATTTTTTTAAGAAAATTAAGTCGCAAAACAGATTCCTTTTTTATTTTTAAGATGTGGGTAGACTAAAAATTTATGATTCCTCATACCCGTTACTTGCTAGGCTTAAAACTCACCATTTTGCTTCTAATTTGTATCGTTTGTATCCCCCCCCCCCGGTATGCCCATCGCATATATTAATGGCTACCGGTTTCACTCTCCAAAAATACGGCAAGCCTTTCTAAGGGGTACAGGTTTAAATGAAACTCCATTAAAATGGTGATTTTGTCCCTCATAGCGTAAACTCTATGAGGGACAGTAAATTTCTAGTAATTCAAGAACTGCCATCATATTTGAAATTAACCTCTATTCAAAATAATACTATGAAACAGGTACAGTACGTAACAGCTGTTCAGTTATCGTCCTAGCAACGCATGCTACCTAGCCTTGCCTGCTCTAACCAACCAAAACTTTAAAGCCCTCTAAAAATTCAAATATCAAAAATTCCTTTCTTAGCGAGTGCCTACGTTATATAGGGAGTGTCCATGCAAAATTTCAAATTTTTCTGTCGAGTGGTTTGGGCTGGGCGATGATAGGTCAGTGAGTGAGTGAGTGGTATTTGACAAATATATAGTAGATTACTTCATTTGTGAACTATTACTCAGCGCTAACAGATGGGTGACGTACGTATCATAGTATTCGCTCATATTTTTTATATCGAGTGGTTTAGATAAAGCTTCAGGTGCGAAAAGGTATTTATTTAGGTAGATTGGCCATAAATATATGTGTGTGTATATATATATATATATGTACATATATATACATATACATATACATATGTACATATAAACAGGTCTTTGACTGTGCGCCAGTATAATTGGATTGCAGAAACTCCCTTACAAAGAATACATTCAATACATCTTAAATCCATAAACTAGGATTGTCTGTATTCAACTAGAGAGCCCCGGATGAAGAAATGCTGACTTGGTTAGGCTTTACTAGGCCTTACAGACTAAGTAGTGTGTTAAATTCGCCGTGTAAACGCTACTTCCTTCGGGGTAGGCACAGTTAATTTATTACCATTACAAATTTACTTCATGCTTCGTCTCTTCTATCTCATTTTATTTTACTCTCTCAGGATGATGAGACCATTTTATGTTTCTTTCTTTTCCACTCTTAGCGACTTTTCATTTTCAAAGCAATCTAGATAGGCTGCTGTGAAAGCAACATCTAGGCGTTCTCCATTTGGTTATATCTCAATTATTTTAGGTCATATAATCATCATTGGTACTATGGAATTATTCAAATGCTAGTCGGACATGGTTAAATGCGGTTATATAATAACGATCACAACAATTAGACAGCTCGCATTTTAGGAAAATTACCTAAACATTTTCCCGGTTTTATTGTTTTAAACTATTTAAAAGAATAAGTTAAAAAGCAAAGCCAAGAGAAAATACAAAAAATCCAGTGTAAATAATGTTCTAGGATATGACCTCTAAAAAATGAAAAGACCACCTGACATCTTACCAGCAAAAAAGAGGACTCGGCAACATCAAGATTATGCCATTGGTACAGTCATTTTTTAATAAAGAGTTGGAGGGCATAAATAAATTCGTAACTATATCCCCAGAAGATGGCGATAGCTTAGCCACAATCCCGCCATTTTGTATATCAACTATTTGGCGACGTTGGTTACATAGCTGGATTTATACATAAATTACAACTTTTGGAAATCGGGTTTTCTTTTCAAAATGGTAAACGATTTTGCATGCATTTTTCTCTTCAACAATGAAAATTTGCGATTATTGATTCTGGATCACAGAAAAAAATCCGACTCGCAGGAACTGCATCATCTTAGCGCGGTTCCGTTCTTATCTCTAGACTCATTTAAAATGATTAAAATAGAAGCTGTTATTATATTGGGTCCGCATTTCTAGAAAGCATGAAGATTAGATAGTTAGCCGTCGAGGTGATAAGTAAAGATGGAATGGTTGGGATTCGGCTAAAGAAACCTCAATACGATTTTTGTTAAAAAAAATCTATATTTAGGACGTTTCGGCTACTCATTGGTAGCCTTCGTCAGCATAGAAAGTGCCGGGAGGCAGAGGAGGACCAAAGTTGACAGTTCCATCTTTACTTTCAAGAAAGGTCTTATTTACGATCTTACCTGGATAGGCCAACCCGCCCTAGGAAGGACCCCGCTAGGCAGTTGAAAAGCTACATCTTGGAAATCCATATCTCTAAGATTAAATTGTTTTTCTTATTTTTCTTAACCTGATTTATTATCAAATACATTAACCAACTATAAGCAGTTAAAAAATAACAAGAAATAAAACAGACAAAAAGAACCATTGGAATAAACGAAATCAATTAATTTAAAGCTTTAAGCACTTTTTTCTCCGATTGACATCGCCTAATTAAAACTTTCTTCTGAACCTTTTTTGTAGAGCATTTAGTAAGCTTCCGAATGGTAACCTTCCGCTTCACAAGATTGTCAACGGTTTTCGAGATACTAACGAAATTATACAATTATACAAGCACTTCCGGATTGCCTCCTAAGGTCATCCTTATAAGCAGGTTTCATCCCAATTGATGGAAAGAGGAAACGCGCTAAAAAAGTTACATAAATTAAAACGAAAACCCATCAGGGCAAGGGAATAAAAGAAAGGCACTTTTTTTCTGCTGACCAGTTTTATACTATGAAAAGCCATGTAAATCCTATTCATGTTCAGGTCGAGAAGTTAAACGGTTAAAGCTTAACGTTTGAATGGAACTTAACTAATGTACCATTCTTGTAAATTTAATGCGAAATACATATAATTTAATTAAAGACATTTCTTAAAACCCAACTTTCTACCTACAGTATGTATTTACATATTGGCCTAGGATGGGCATGGCGAGAAGGGCAATGGCCGAGCTTCTTCCTCATTATTCTTGGGGCGTGCTCTGCCATCGTCGGACTTGAGAATCATCCTTTATCAATCCAACGCATTAGTAGTCCAGCAAGCAAACTTCATAATACACTTATGTATATTTCAGCAAGGCATGTCTTTTAGTGGATATTAACTAATTATCTAGAAACAGGTTGTAGCAAACACTATCGGGGTCCCCCTTTCCTAGGCTGTTTATCCCGACACGCACAGAGGCGCCAAATGGCCAAATATCGAAACAGAGTCAATCTACCTTGAACGAATGATCCCATCGAAATGTCGTTGGGCTCATTTCATTAGGAATGAAAAATAAAAAGTCCGACTCGCAGGAACTGCATCATCTTAGCGCGGTTCCGTTCTTATCTGTAGACTCATTTAAAATGATTAAAATAGAAGCTGTTATTATTTTGGGTCCACATTTCTAGAAAGCATGAAGATTAGATAGTTAGCCGTCGAGGTGATAAGTAAAGATGGAATCGTTGGGATTCGGCTAAAGAAACCTCAATACGATTTTTGTTAAAAAATCTATATTTAGGACGTTTCAGCTACTCATTGGTAGCCTTCGTCAGCATTGAAAGTGCCGGGAGCCAGAGGAGGACCAAAGTTGACAGTTCCATCTTTACTTCCAAGAAAGGTCTTATTTACGATCTTACCTGGATAGGCCAACCCGCCCTAGGAAGGACCCCGCTAGGCAGTTGAAAAGCTATATCTCCATATAGTCCATATCTCTAAGATTAAATTGTTTTTCTTATTTTTCTTAACCTGATTTATTATCAAATACATTATCCAACTATAAGCAATTAAAAAATAACAAGGAATAAAAAACAGACAAAAAGAACAGTTCGAATAAGCGAAATCAATTACTTTAAAGATTTAGGCTCTTATTTCTCCGATTGACATCGTCTAATCAAACCTTTCATAATAACCTTTTTTGTAGAGCATTTCGTAAGCTTTCTAATGGTATTCTTCCGTTTACCAAGATTCTCAACCTTTTTCGAGATATTAATGAAAGTATACAAAGTTACCAAAACTTTTTATGTCTGTTAATAAAATATTTTATTCTAACCCTTCCTTAACTCCAAACGTAACCAAAATTTCAACATATTAGTTTTGATGAATTCAGAACATGAAGAAAATGTTTCAACTGAATCCCATGATTCTAAGTACCCAAACCAAAAACGGTATTCAAAAACTATTTTTCCAATTTTTTCAAAAACGGTTAAAGATATCGCCTTGAAAATGGTTTCATTCGTTTTCCTAGCCCAAGAAGCCTATAAAACGAGTACTTACAAGCTTATAAACTCAAAAACGTAAGCGTTACGATTTTTTTTGCGCGAATTTCGCCCCAAACGCCATCTTCCAGTGGGCGGATTCTGCTGGTTAACGAACTTGACCTTTCAAATTGGACGACGGATTTTTGTACCAAATTTCATCAAAATCGGACCATCAGGGAAGCCAGAAATGAGCGAACAGACAAATATATATATATATATATATATATATATATATATATATATATATATATATATATATATATATATATAAATAAATATATACATATATATATATATATATATACAAATTTTAACCACCGTTATTTTCGGTCTCTAGAGGTTCTGAAACGCGAAATTTTCTAGTCGGCACTTCCGGATTGTTTCATTGTATCAACCCTATAAGCGGGGTTCCTCCCTACGGGGGAGGGAGGAACCGCGCTAAAAAATGCACTGGAAAAATATATATGAAGCAGTTCATCTCAGTACTTCCAGTTTGAAATAAGGGCTCGAAAATACCTCGTTCAAATCCCGCTATGTTGATTTATTTGTGTTTTTTTGAGTGGCTTTCACATCCGTCCACGATACCATAAGGGGCAGTTGAACGAGACCGAATAGGAAATTACCTATTATTATTATTTTAAACGTTTTAGTTGGGGCTATTGGGGGAAATCGCCCAATACGATATAATACGAATATTTGACGTAAATTACAATAAGTACCCCAAGGGCAAGAAAGGGCAAATTAAACTATAGCAATATATCCTCTGAGAAATTCCGGTCCTAGAACAATTGACGATACCTTAAGCTGGGATAAGCCATGTATTATAATCTTCTAATTTTATATTTTCTTTTTTGTAAAGAAAAGCCACCACCCCTAGTCGGAATCGAGCCCACGACCCTTGGCACGGAGTGTTAAGTGCTCACGCTTTAAACTCACGGCCACCGGGCCGCCTCAGCATTAAAAAAAAAAGAAAAAAAAAGTTGTTTGGAACAAGTGATAGGGTTTCTCTCTTTGACTATTAAACTGCGGAAATGGACATTAAGCCGAAAACTTAGCGACACAAAATTTTCTTTCATTGTTGCGAGTAGCTAGTAGGATGAAAGGAGTAATCTGCTTGCAGAACTCTCATAATTAAGTTAAAGTCGCCCATCCATGTTTGCTGTTACAAAGTACATTGGGGACGGTTTATCGACTTTTTGGGGTTTAGTTCCATCCCATTCATCCAGCTTGGCTGTAGGTACCAATAAAAGTTCCCATTATTCGTTGGAAATAATACTCTACTTCCCTAAGCCAAGTAATAACCTCTAAATATTCTGGTTGTGAACTTTGGGTCGAATCTTTTGGGAGATAAATTGATCTTTTGCAACGTCGATGGTTTAAGTTCTTAATACTCCGTGGATATTTAAAAGTCGTGATAATCCGTTGCCAATGTCAAATGAAGCACAGTAAACGAAATAAATACAAATTATGCTGATACTTCGTCTCTTCAAACCACATTTTTTTTTTTTTAAACAATAAAGCGTTTATTAACATCTGCATCAAACCACATTAAGCAAAAAAAAAAAAAAAAAAAAAAAAAAAAAATATAGCTTAGTTCAGTCACGTATGAGAATTTAAAGGCCTCTTTACCGGATGTATATCGCATTTTTGTTTTAGTTCAAATCATAGTCATTCCTTATATGTTGGTGCTTATATATGGAAATCTTAAATAAACTTAACAAGGTATGATTTTCTATTTAAGGCGAATTATATAATTACTATAATATATGTGACAAAGTATATAAGTAGGTATGTAAAATAATTATTATTAAATTCACTTAAGTTACTTTTGACGTTACTTTCCGTACTGAGCAGTGCTCTAAGATATATTTATATTTCAAATGTTGGAATTTTGTCCGGATAGGGTATAGTATTTATTTTGTCTAGATGCCATCGAAATTTTAGAACGACATGAAATTGACGACGTATCTTGTCTAATATAATTGCTGTTAGTATTATTGGTCATGTTCATCTCTATAAATTCATTTGAAGAGCATTTCAAAGTTCCTTTATTCGCACTAAGTGATTATCACAGAAATAAAAAAAAAATTGGCCTGACAAAGAAATACATTACTTCTACCTCTATGCCTGAAGATGAAACATCGTGTGCGCGTGAGTTAGAAGAAAGAGATATTAGTAAAACAATAGGCCATTGTCAGGTGCTAAAGCTCCATTACGTACATTGCTTCCGTCTTCTGTTCCACTTCAACCACTGCCACCTTCATATTTCAAGAATTAGGATATTCTTTTTTTACAATTATTCAATAAATAATTAATTATACCGATTATTTTTTCGAACCGTCACTCCTAATAAACAGACTTTTTTTCATTCTATAAAACATTTTATATTTCTAAATAAAAAGTGTTTCGTTGAAAGGAGTTTAAAGATGCGGCCATTAAGGGTAGATTTTATGATTTGGCCCGAGAGAAACCGCCCCCCCTCCGGCTTTCTTCGTGCATCCTTGGTGGTTGTCAAGGGTAGGAGGGGAAACCGGAGAAATACAGCAGCATGGATA
Organism: Gonocerus acuteangulatus; assembly: GCA_946811695.1. NCBI lineage: Eukaryota > Metazoa > Arthropoda > Insecta > Hemiptera > Coreidae > Gonocerus > Gonocerus acuteangulatus. The sequence goes on from OX328123.1 coordinate 39,144,849, forward strand.
GGAGCAACGCCGCTGGAGGGAGAATCCGTATCACAAACCAAATACATACACACACACATGTATATATAAATATAAATATATATATATATATATATATATATATATATATATATATATATATATACACATACACAGCTTAGAAGATGGCAACACCATTTCATAAACATCCATTCAAACATCCCGTCACTAGAAATATTATCAAGGATGTTAAGAAAACTCGCTAAGAGAACGTACTTCCTGAAGGGCGGACTTAAAAAAAAAAAGTAGTTTTTTAAACTTACTATTGAGTATAAGATTCTCTGGATATACAAAGCATACTGGCTGGTAGATGTTTGCTGGTGAAAGTGTCCCGAGGACAAACACAGGTCAATGTCGTTACATAGTTCCCTGCTCATTTTCTATCAGTCTTGCATTATCTTTGTTTTGTTCATTATTTGTCTTAGGTAATCTCTTGTAATCGAGAAAAATTTTTCTGCCACGTGAGCAAAAAATATTACAGTGTTTTGATATAGTTTTTGATAGTGTTTTGTGTTTACAGTATTACAGAGAGAACACGTATGTTTCACACATATGTGAAACGTAAGTTTCACATAACTGTATGTTTGGGGAACTCATTCATTTCCTAGCAGAGCAGTAGATTATTATAATATGATAATCTACTGACCTGCTTCTAAAATACACATATTATGTGTACTTTCAAGTAGTGAGGAATGTAAGTACTTGTTAAACCGACCCTCTCTTTATATATGCTTTTCAGTAAGGCATGTGTCATACTTCCTTCATTTGGATCATCAGAGGTTCATGTCCTATGCGTGAATGATGGCCGATTCTTAGCCTCCCAAGAACTACTTCTCCATAGCTTAGGTTCCTGTACGATGATTTAAATCGTCGTTATAGGAACCTAAATTCAAAAGTATTTAGGTGACATACTTTCTCAAGGAAGGGCTCTCACTAAAAAAAAGTCCGACTCACAGGAACTGCATCATCTCGAAGAAATGGAATAGATTAGCATCACAAATCACAGGAAACTGACAGTAGCCAACTTACACAGAAGCGGATAATTCTTAATCTGTATAAGTCAATACAATTATGTACTGAAAACGTACTTACTCCTTGACTACTGCTGAGAAGGCTCTATTCTAAACAACCAAAAATTCGTTGTCATTTTAAGTATCTTGTTTTACTAGCAAATTCGTTTTACTTTTATAATCAACTGTAAATATGTGCTTCATGGCGAATAAAATTCCATTCTGTCGTGGGTTAAATATTTCTATAAAATAAGAAATAACGATTAGAGGCTATGAGGAAGGTTATATAGATAGGAGAATTCAAAACAAACTACGTCATCATGATTAGCCACTGCCATCATGATTACCACAGCCACTCCAAACTTATTACCAATACCTTTCACCGTTTGTTAGCTTATTTTACTACAATACTAATTTTACTGATAAATGCAATTTAAAACAAGAAACAACCAATTAAAAAGTGAGATAAACAAAAAGAAAAACCCTTTCAAAACAACAAAACAAACACTTTTTAAGTTTTAAGCGCTTATATCTCTGATTGACGTTGCCCTATCGAATATTGCTTCAGAACCTTTTTTTTAGAGAATTTAGTAAGCATTCGAATGGTTACCATCCACTTACCACGATTTCCCAACCGTTATCGAGATATTTACGAAAAATGTATGAAGATCCAAAAACTTTTCATGTCTATTAATAAAATAATTTTTTTCGCATACTTCCTTGACTCCAAATATAACCAAAATTTAAACATCTTAGTTGGGATTAATTTCCAAGATATAGAAAATATTTCAATTGAATCCCGCGATACTAAGTACTCACAAAAAAATAATGACTTACAAAAACATTGATTCCACTTTTCTCAGAAACGGTTACAGATATCGCCTTAAAAATGGTTTCATTCGTTTTCTTATGTTAAGGAACGTATAAAACAAGTACCTGCAAGCATATAAACTCAAAAACGTAAGCGTTACGATTTTTTTTTTTTGCACGAATTCGCCCCAAACACTACCTTCCCGTGGGCGGATTCTGCTGGTTAACGAACTTGACCTTTCAAATTAGAAGACAGATTTTTGTACCAAATTTGATCAAAATCGGGCCATTTTTGAGCTTGCTAGAGCGTTAACAGACGAGCATATATATAAATATATACATATATATATATATATATATATATATATATATATATATATATATATATATATACATACACAAATTTGGACCACCTATATTTTCGTGATCTATAGGGTCTGAAACGTGAATGTTTCTAGTCGGCACTTCCGGATTGCGTCGTGAGGTCAACCTCATAAGCGGGTTCTGCCTATGGAGATAGGGAGTAACCGCGATAAAAAAGGAGACAAAAAAAGATTTTTGTAGGAAAACAAAAAAAAAAATTGTAAAAAGTTTTTTCGAAATATTATTATTAGTGAATGTATTTCTAGCAATAGATTTTCTCCCTAATTCTTCTAAATTCTACTGACAGACATATGAATAAAAGAAGGAAAAGTGGAGCTACAGAAACCAACTCTTAGTGTTAACTATACATGACACATTAGTACTTGAAAGATTCTGCCGTGCTTCTTTGTAAACCTTGTGCTTAGGTCCCCGCTGCTGAGTAGGGTGACTAACCTACCGCTTTCCATTTGTGTGAGGTAGCGGACTGACAGGTTATTGGTTGTCCTAGCAACGGTACAAGTCGTTAACAGCGCGTGCGTGATTACAGCCTGGAGGCCAGACCAGGTCACTTATTGAAGAGGCCTCTCGTTGAAGACTCGTGATAAATCATGGCTGTCGGTTATGCCGCAATTTTGACATCGCAATGCCTTCACGTGGAAGCACGAATGGAATCTTTTCCCTCGCACATCATTATCTTTTCTCTTAGTTATTTTTATTGCATCTTCCCACTTTTTTTCGCACAATCTTATGATGATCTTTATTTTCTGAACTTACATATATCGTCCCTCCATGTCAATCTATCGAATATGAAAAATCTCGTTTTTCAAATTTGACACTTTACTCTTGCATTGTGGACGATATGGCTTGTGGCTTTTCGAAGCTCTAGCCTCTTCAGAATTGCTGGAAATGGCTTAAATAAAATATGACCATTTTTCAATATATTACTTTATCAATGAATCGAATATGTTCCTTTGCTAGTTTGCTCCTAATCGTCATACTTTTGTGAACAAAAACAGATTTGGCAAACTAACGAGAATGGTATGCTCGTATCTTTGTTTAGTAGATATCACTAATACTATAGAATTAGTACAATGCATAATGTCGAATGCGTCACATTCATTAGTTTGAATATATTTACACAGTTAGTCTATCGGAATCAGCAAACTATCGAAAATACCACATTCGACAATTTGAAACGGCTATCCAAGAAAAATCACTTATTAGCACCAAGTTGCAACCTCGCGAATACGATTTTTTCATAATTAAAAAACAGTTAACAGTTTCTTCATAATTTCACCTTAAATAATTAACAATATTTATAGGACAAATATGTAAAACTGTCTTTTTGTGAAGGCGCTGATTTTGGAATCACTATTAAAGCTTTATCTAGCTCTCTTGAAAAGTACTGATTTTCATATTCGATAGTTTGACATTGTAGGGACGATATGTTCTCACATGATTGAGTTCGCAGTATTGTTTCCCTCGGGAAAATCGGGCAAATTAATTTGGACTTCAGTTAAAAACTATATCCCCTTTAGTTCCATTGCGCAAGCGTGAACGCTCGAAGGACAATTCCCTTCACTCTCCCTTCTGTTCGGCCATTTGCAAAGCCGTTTAATGAGCTACACTTTACGAGAAACACTATAAAAATTGAATGCGTCTTGTTAGAACCAGTAAAGTTCTGAACAACCTCTGAGAGGTCAGGCAAGGAGGATAGTGTTCAACGTTTATCAATAGCAGTCCAGTCAACGAACAGATATAGATGGAAATTTTTGGAACACAATTTTTGACTTCATAACTTTGTTTGGGCTGGATAGGAGGTAAACATATCAAAAGTCCTCGCCCGCAGCCTTTGTGCCGGGGGGAGGGGGGTTTAGAAGGTCCCATTTTTCGGGTTTTCACTTATATCTCGGAAACCCTCCGTCCTAGTGACATGAATATTCTATAACAAATGAAAGCTGATTAAATGTCCTACAAGTTGTATTCTATAAAGTTTTTCGAGATATCTTTAGGTTTCGAAATATCCGCTCTTGAAAGTCGGTCATTTTTGGGGAAAACACTTTCGCCGCATATTTTTTCCCCTTTTTGACGGGATAACTCTTCAACGATGAACCCAAAAAATAAATAACGGTTATAGGGTTGTAGAGTATTGCATTCCTTTCAATAATATATATTACTTTGCTATTTTATGTATTTTCCTTCAAACGTAAATACAGTTTCAGTGTTCATCGTGAAATCTGAAATTTAGCGACTAATAGTCCAGGTAACTAAGATTTATAGATGGAAATATTTGGAACACAATTTTTGAGTTCATAACTTTGTTTCGGCTAGTTAGGAGGTCAACGTATCAAAAGTCCTCGCCCATAGTCTTTGAGCCGGGGGGGAGGGGCCCATTTTTCGGGTTTTCACTTACATCTCGGAAACCGTGGGTCCTAGCGACATGACCATTCTATAACAAATGAAAGCTGATTCAATTTCCTACAAGTTCTATTCCATAAAGTTTTTCGAGATATCTTTAGTTTTTGAAATATCCGCTCTTGAAAGTCTCTCATTTTAGGAAAAAACACACATTTTTATATTCTCGACTCGATATCTCTTCAACGATTAACCCAAAAAATAAATGTCGGCTATAGGATTGTAGAGCATTCTATTCGCTTCAATAATATATATTACTTTACTATTTTAGCGCGGTTCCTCCCTCCCCCATAGGGAGGAACCCCGCTTATAAGGTTGATACAATGAAAAAATCCGGACGTGCCGACAAGAAAATTTCGCGTTTCAGAACCCCTAGAGACCGAAAATAACGGTGGTTCAAATTTGTATATATATATATGTATATATTTATTTATATATATATATATATATATATATATATATATATATATATATATATATATATATATTTGTCTGTTCGCTCATTTCTGGCTTCCCTGATGGTCCGATTTTGATGAAATTTGGTCCAAAAATCCGTCGTACAATTTGAAAGGTCAAGTTCGTTAACCAGCAAAATCCGCCCACTGGAAGATGGAGTTTGGGGCGAAATTCGCGCAGAAAAAATCGTAACGCTTACGTTTTTGAGTTCATAAGCTTGTAAGTACTCTTTTTATAGGCTCCTTGGGCTAGGAAAACGAATGAAACCATTTTCAAGGCGATAGCTTTAACCGTTTTCGAGAAAATTGGAAAAATAGTTTTTGAATACCGTTTTTAATTTGGGTACATAGAATCATGGGATTCAGTTGAAACATTTTCTGCATGTTCTACTTTCATTAAAACTAATATGTTGAAATTTTGGTTACGTTTGGAGTTAAGGAAGGGTTAGAATAAAATATTTTATTAACAGACATAAAAAGTTTTGGTAACTTTGTATATTTTCCTTAATATCTCGAAAAAGGTTAAGAATTTGGTAAACGAAAGAATACCATTAGAAAGCTTACTAAATGCTCTACAAAAAAGGTTCTGATGAAAGTTTTGATTAGGCGATGTCAATCGGAGAAATAAGTGCTTAAAACATTAAAGTAATTGATTTTGCTTATTCGAACTGTTCTTTTTGTCTGTTTTTATTCCTTGTTATTTTTTAATTGCTTATAGTTGGATAATGTATTTTACAATAAAACAGATTAGGCAAAATAAGAAAAAGTCCGACTCGCAGGAACTGCGTCATCTTAGCGCGGTTCCAGGTTTTTTTTTTTTTTTTTTTTTTTTTTTTTTTTTTTTTTTTTTTTTTTTTTTTTTTTTTTACGGCACATCTACATCTAGGTCATTAGCGCCGACATCCAGGGTGTAGCGAGGAATTTCACCAGCGAGCCGTGGGATGATAAAATTCCTGCCGGAGGTTGGGAATCGAACCCACCATCTCCCGCTTATGAATCCAAGGCGCTAGCCATTAGACCACGGGAGACCCCGGTTCCTGTTCTATCCCTATTCTCATTTGAAAAGCATAGAATAGAAACAGATAATATTTTCCTCGGCCTTTGTTCAAAGGGTTTTATGGCTTGCTATACCTGGGGTCAGGTCCGCAAGACCCTAGGATCCTCTTCTACCGATACTTCATTTCATACGTTTCAATGAATTGGAAAATATCAAATATTTTCACACATTCCTGTGTTCTTTTACTATAGTAATAATTCTACAGATAAAATCAATTAAAAAATAAAATAAAAAAAACAACAGCATGAAGGCAATTGAAAATATTCAAAAGACGTCAACGAATCTTTTTCTCTTCGCAAGCTATATTTCTAACAATGAATTGTTTTTCTTATTTTGCCTAATCTGTTTTATTGTAAAATACATTATCCAACTATAAGCAATTAAAAAATAACAAGGAATAAAAACAGACAAAAAGAACAGTTCGAATAAGCAAAATCAATTACTTTAATGTTTTAAGCACTTATTTCTCCGATTGACATCGCCTAATCAAAACTTTCATCAGAACCTTTTTTGTAGAGCATTTAGTAAGCTTTCTAATGGTATTCTTTTGTTTACCAAATTCTTAACCTTTTTCGAGATATTAAGGAAAATATACAAAGTTACCAAAACTTTTTATGTCTGTTAATAAAATATTTTATTCTAACCCTTTCTTAACTCCAAACGTAACCAAAATTTCAACATATTAGTTTTAATGAAAGTAGAACATGCAGAAAATGTTTCAACTGAATCCCATGATTCTAAGTACCCAAACCAAAAGTCCGATTCGCAGGAACTGCGTCATCTTAGCGCGGTTCCGTTCTTATCTCTAGTGTTTATGAAGGCATAGAATAGAAACAGTTATTGCTTTGTTTAGATCGATAGCGAAACAGCTATCCAAATGAAATCTCAAACAAACCAGTCTTGAAAGGTCTTGATTTACAATCTTACCTGTATGGGTCAGCTATACCATAAGTCGGGCAGAAAGGCCTCCGCTCAGAGGCATTTGGAAAGCCTTGGGATCTCTCTCTTTGAACGCTACATTTCTAACAATAAATTGATCTTCTTATTTTACTTAATCTGTTTTATTGTCAAATACATTATCTGACTATAAGCAATTTAAAAATAACAAGGAATAAAAAACAGACAAAAAGAACACTTCGAATAAGCGAAATCAATTACTTTAAAGTTTTAAGCACTTATTTCTCCGATTGACATCGCCTAATCAAAACTTTCATTAGAACCATTTTTATAGAGCATTTAGTGAGCTTTCTAATGGTCACCTTCCGTTCCCCAAGATTCTCAACCTTTTTCGAGATATTAAGGAAAGTATACAAAGTTACCAAAACTTTTCATGTCTGTTCATAAAATATTTTATTCTAACCCTTCCTTAACTCCAAACGTAACATAACTTTCAACATATTAGTTTTAATGAAATTAGAACATGCAGATAATGTTTCAACTGAATCCCGTGATTCTAAGTACCCAAACCAAAAACGGAATTCAAAAACTATTTTTCCAATTTTCTCGACAACGGTTAAAGCAATCGCCTTGAAAATGGTTTCATTCGTTTTTCTAGCCCAAGAAGCCTATAAAAAGAGTACTTACAAGCTTATAAACTCAAAAACGTAAGCGTTACGATTTTTTCTGCGCGAATTTCGCCCCAAACGCCATCTTCCAGTGGGCGGATTTTGCTGGTTAACGAACTTGACCTTTCAAATTGGACGACAGATTTTTGTACTAAATTTCATCAAAATCGGACCATCAGGGAAGCCAGAAATGAGCGAACAGACAAATATATATATATATATAAATAAATATATACATATATATATATATATATATATATATATATATATATATATACAAATTTGAACCACCGTTATTTTCGGTCTCTAGGGGTTCTGAAACGCGAAATTTTCTAGTCGGCACTTCCGGATTGTTTCATTGTATCAACCCTATAAGCGGGGTTCCTCCCTATGGGGGAGGGAGGAACCGCGCTAAAACGGTACTCAAAAACTATTTTTCCAATTTTCTCGAAAACGGTTAAAGCTATCGCCTTGAAAATGGTTTCATTCGTTTTCCTAGCCCAAGAAGCCTACAAAAAGAGTACTTACAAGCTTATGAACTCAAAAACGTAAGCGTTACGATTTTTTCTGCGCGAATTTCGCCCCAAACTCCATCTTCCAGTGGGCGGATTTTGCTGGTTAACGAACTTGACCTTTCATATTGGACGACTGATTTTTGTACCAAATTTCATCAAAATCGGACCATTCGTCTTCGAGCTAGAGAGCGAACAGACAAATATATATATATATATATATATATATATATATATATATATAAATATATACATATATATATATAAATATATACATATATATATATACAAATTTGAACCACCGTTATTTTCGGTCTCTAGGGGTTCTGAAACGCGAAATTTTCTTGTCGGCACTTCCGGATTGTTTCATTGTATCAACCTTATAAGCGGGGTTCCTCCCTATGGGGGAGGGAGGAACCGCGCTAAAACAATTCATTGTTAGAAATATAGCTTGCCAAGAGAAAAAGATTCGTTGACGTCTTTTGAATATTTTCAATTGCCTTTATGCTGTTGGTTTTTTTATTTTATTTTTTAATTGATTTTATCTGTAGAATTATTACTATAGTAAAAGAACACAGGAATGTGTGAAAATATTTGATATTTTCCAAGTCATTGAAACGTATGAAATGAAGTATCGGTAGAAGAGGTTTCTAGGGTCTTGCGGACCTGACCCCAGGTATAGCCAGCCATAAAACCCTTTGAACAAAGGCCGAGGAAAATATTATCTGTTTCTATTCTATGCTTTTCAAATGAGAATAGGGATATGAACAGGAACAGGGGTCTCCCGTGGTCTAATGGCTAGCGCCTTGGATTCATAAGCGGGAGATGTTGGGTTCGATTCCCAACCTCCGGCAGGAATTTTATCATCCCACGGCTCGCTGGTGAAATTTACACCCTGGATGTCGGCGCTAATGACCTAGATGTAGATGTGCCGTAAAAAAAAAAAAAAAAAAAAAAAAAAAAAAAAAAAAAAAAAAAAAAAAAAAAAAAAAAAAAAAAAAAAAAACTGGAACCGCGCTAAGATGACGCAGTTCCTGCGAGTCGGACTTTTATGTATTTTCTTTCAAACGTTATATATGCACTCACATGGTCTTAGCAAAACCATGGACAAGATCTTATCCAATTGAGTTTGAATAACTGGTCAATGGGCCCAAAATTATATATTTAGTGCTATATTGTATATATAGTGAGTACTGGATGTATGTACTCACTATATTTACATAATGGAGCATATTTTGGACTATATATTGACTGGAAATGGTGAAAAATTGAAAGGTTCATTGGTTAATTGTAGCCAAATATCACGATAAACATTAAAACTGTTTTCACGTTTCAAGGAAAATACATAAAATAGTAAAGTTATGTATATTCCTGAAGGGAATGTAATGCTCTACAACCCTATAAACGGCATTTATTTTTTGGGTTTATTGTTATAGAGTTATCCGGTCAAAAAGAGCAAAAAGTGTGTTTTTTCCCAAAATGACCGACTTTCAAGAGCGGATATTTCGAAACCTAAAGATATCTCGAAAAACTTTATAGAATAGAACTTGTAGGAAATGTAATCAGCTTTCATTTGTTGTAGAATAGTCATGTCACTAGGACGGAGGGTTTCCGAGATATAAGTGAAAACCCGAAAAATGGGACCTTCTAAACCCCCCTCCCCCGGCACAAAGGCTACGGGCGAGTACTTTTGATATGTTCATCTCCTATCCAGCCCAAACAAAGTTACGAAGTCAAAAATTGTGTTCCAAAAATTTCCACCTATAGCTGTTTTTAAGCATTCGTTGACTGGACTCTAGTTAGCCAACGCTATGGCTCAAAACAATTTACTATACTAACGTTGGCTGTTCAAATAAGTGATATAGTGGGGGGGGGGGCGTGGCCTACATTCCCGTTGCAGTAAAACTCGCGGGGAAACAGTATCTCACTTGCCTTACGGGTCAGTCCATTTCAAATCATCCAGCTAAATAGTGAAATGAAACCCATGTCCTCAGAATTGCCTGAAACTTTTTTTATTTGTTGAACTGATCATTCTAATGATATATTCGAAATTTTAGTTAGATATCTTGAACACTTTTTAAGTTATGAATTTTTGAAGTTGTCTATAAAACTTGTTTTTGCTGTTCCGACGATTTAAGTCAAAGCGACTTTCATTTACTAAAAAAATCATTACTCTGTTAATGTTAATGATATCTCAATGGGATTTTCACCAAAATGGTCACAATAATATTTTGATTATGGAAAAAATATATTTACTATCTGTTATCTTTCTGGTTGCTAAGTATATTTATTTAAAAACAAAATTTTAATTTAAAATAAATTAAAAATATAAAAATTTCAAAAATCGATAAAAATAAAAGGCGCTCCATAAAATCAAGTTCTTTTTTCACGGATACTTTCTTAAAAGTATAAACTATTAGATTTTAAAAGAAAAACTCTGGGATTTTGCTGTTAAGTATTCTTAAATCAATAAAATAATATAAATTCCTTTTTTTTTAATAATTACCTACTTAAACGTCGGGCGTGGTCAGTACCTGAATGGGTGACCGACTATGTGCTGTTGGCATTAGTCGGCTGCCAACAGCACATAGTCACATGAAAAAAGAACTTGATTTTATGGAGCGCCTTTTATTTTTATCGATTTTTGACATTTTTATCTTTTTAATTTATTTTAAATTAAAATTTTGTTTTTAAATAAATATACTGAGCAACCAGAAAGATAAAAGATAGTAAATATATTTTTTCCATATTCAAAATATTATTGTGACCATTTTGGTGAAAATCCCATTGAGATATCATTAACATTAACAGAGTAATGATTTTTTTAGTAAATGTAAGTCGCTTTGACTTAAATCGTCGGAACAGCAAAAACAAGTTTTATAGACAACTTTAAAAATTCATAACTTAAAAAGTGTTCAAGATATCTAACTAAAATTTCGAATATATCATTAGAATGACCAGTTCAACAAATAAAAAAAGTTTCAGGAAATTCTGAGGACATGGGTTTCATGGCCTGGATGATCTGAAATGGACTGACCCTTACCACTCAAAGCCTTTCCTGCCCTTAATCGAGACATAATCAGTTTTTATAGTGTTTTGTGTAGTTCATTAAACTGCTTTGCAAATGGCCGAACAGAAGGGAGAGTGAAGAGAATATTTACCTCAGAAGTTCGCGCATGAGCCGTTGGACTTTTCCGTTTATCGGAACTGGTTGCTTGGGAGACAATTAAAGGAAAAAAAGAAGTCTTTGGTTTTCTTGTTTGTGTTGGATCCAGACAAAAAAATAGCAAAGACAAATCCAAAGTTTCAATTGAATTTTTAAATAAAATCCTTTATTGCTTACAGGTATGCGGCAGCATGGTTAGCAGCCGTGTTGTCTGTTGTTCAGGCGGGTGGAGTCCCAGGTTGTGAGGAGGTGCAGAGAGCTTTAGGATATCCATGTTCCTGCAGAGCTAACCAAGAAGGAGAGCTCTTTCTGGATTGTGACAGGGTCATCCTGGGCACGGAGTTCCCACAACTACCTCATCAGGCACCTATAGCATCTTTCTCTCAGAGGTCTGCAGGATGTCAGACACTTCCGACTCAAGCCTTCGTACAAGCAGGTAATCTTATACCTACATTTTAATAATCATATCATCCATATAATAATACAAATCCATCATGTTTCATCATTTTATAAGAGCAAATGGATCACAGCATGTCTAGGGTAATATGCATTCCTTTCAAGAAAATTCAATAGCATACCTCAATCCTGGTAAAGAATGAAAAATTTGTTCTTCAGTTTTATGTGTTTCCTTCCTCCCTCTGGGGTGTTTGATCAAAAACGTTGACGTTTCATAACTACTTGGTACAACAAATTGTGAAACCCCGACTGAATTCTGATGGAAAAACAGATAAGATTTGATCTACATCTTGGTAATGGCTCCGCTATCTTCAGCACCGTGAAATGTGGATCCCATATGAATAAGTTGCACATAATTAGGTATTCGTTGATTTTTCATAAAGAATTAGTTATATTTAATATTAGCTTTAGAACGTAATTTGAAAATAATCCAAAACAATATCTTACTTTCTTATCATTACAAAAGGCTTCTTACTTATACAGGGATTGGGCTGAGGAAGCTGGACATGAGTGACAATTCGATACGACGCCTCAGAGAAAGAGTGTTCGGCGAATTGGAGAACACTTTGGAAGAAGTTCGTCTAGCAGGAAACCTTCTGGGAGATTCACTGAATCCTATATTCAGTAGCACCGAGTTCCACGGCCTTGCTGCGCTCCGGCTTCTGGATCTCAGGAACAACCTCATAAAGGCACTGGAGGAAGGGCTTCTCAAAGGCTGCGATGCTCTTACTGTGAGAAAATCATTTATTTTTATTTATTAATGAATAACCCTTCAGGATTTCATAATGCTTATCAAATAACTGTTATGTTATAAAATAATATACAAGGTTGTTGCATAAGTCTTCCTGCATAAAATACGTTTTATTTAAAGTTCAGTATAAAGTCTACACATTAAAATTATACCTCAAAATATAGACCATCGTTGTCAAGTAATACCACACATCTTTCTGCCTGAATTTGAACTGGGTCTACCAGTCCTTGGTTTACGTGGTAATAACTTTATTTTTGTTTTTTACATTTGATATAAGTTATTTTGGACTTGGAGAATGTCCCATTGATTGGAGAAGACCGCTGTCAGATTGTGTGACATCAGGGGGGAAGGTGGTAACACTCTATTTCTGAGAAATTTCTTTGACTAAATGTGAAATATGTATATTTATTGGTCAAATATAGCTGAGTATTGTATATATGGTAGCTGAGTATACAGGGTGTCCCACATTGAGGTGTCATAACTTTAAGTGTTTATTCTGCACCTCATTTGTAGTTCAGGGACGCAGAAATAAGCGTCCTATCTCAACATGTAGCAGAGCTATTCAAACTTTTGTATATTTTCAAAACTATTGGGTTTTCTTATGAAAAACTGTGTTTTCTGGATTTCTGGTCTATTTATCGTAAATGACGACCACATTTTTAGAATCTACATTAAATTTCCAATAAGAAACACCAGTTATTGAAATGTTGTCATGTAAATTAGGAGCTACACTAAGAGCCATATAGATGTGAACTATTTTTATTAGGGTTTTCTTAACTCATTCAATATTTTCTTAAACAGCTATTTGTTTACTTAGCGGTTTGCCTCCGCCTCAAAAGTTGCCTTATTTAATGAGCTTTAAAATGGTACCCTGTTGTTTTAAAAACAAAAATTATTTAAGTCTATTTTTTTCTGATTTCTAGTCAAAACCAATACATTTGCTTTAGTGTGAAGAAGCCATTACAAACACATTATTTAATTTCACGCGAATATGGTGATGTCCCATCTTTCCAACGTTAGGTACATACACTTTTTGCTCTGATTAAGGATTAGGGGACACATTGGAAAGAGTGAAAGATGACAGAAGAACATATTTGAAATAATCACAATTATTGTTATTATTTTAATACAATAAATACAGATCTTATATTTTTTATACTTTGAGGGTCTTGTTTCATTAAATTTCTATTTTTAATTCTATTCTATTTAATAAAATTGGACACTACAATTTCTGCTTATAAGTTATTGCTTATAAGTAACTGGGTTATTCATTACAATCATTAGAAATTGTATTGAAAAAACTCTCTCCTGCAAATATAAAGCGAAAAAAATAGATTTAAATGAAAAGACTATTATACTACTCTTAAAAATAGAAATTTCACAAAACAAGACCCTCAAAGCATAAAAATATAACATCTGTATTTATTATGATAACAATAATTGTGATTATTTCCAAAATGTTCTTCTGTAATCTTTCACTCTTTCCACGGTGTCCCCTTATCGTGTATCAGAGAAAAAAGTGTGTGTACCTAGTGTGAGAAGGATGGGACATCACCATATTCGCGTGAAATTAAATAATGTGTTGGTAATGGATTCTTCGCACTAAAGCAAATGTATTGGTTTTGACTTAGAAATCAGAAAAAAATAGACTTAAATAATTTTTGTTTTTAAAACAACAGGGTACCATTTTAAAGCTCATTAAATAATGCATCTTTTGAGGCAGAGGCAAACCGCTAAGTCGACAATTAGCTGATTAAGAAAATATTAAAGGAGTTAAGAAAACCCTAATAAAAATAGTTCACATCTATATGGCTCTTAGTGTAGCTCCTAATTTACATTACAACATTTCAATGACGGGTGTTTCTTATTGGAAATTTAATGTAGATTCTAAAAATGTGGTCGTCATTTACGATACATAGACCAGAAATCCAGAAAACACAGTTCTTCATAAGAATACCCAATAGTTTTGAAAATATACAAAAGTTTAAATAGCTCTGCTACATGTTGAGATAGGATGCTCATTTCTGCGTCCCTGAACTACAAATGAGGTGCACAATAACCCTTAAAGTCATGACATCTCTATGTGGGACACCCTGTATATTCATTATATGGCAGAATACATAATGAAGACCATCCCTTCCTAAGTAACAGTGCATCACACACAGTAAACTAAACAGTTACACTGACCCAAGATCATCCACAGTATGTACCCTAGGAGATACACTGGGAATAGGTATAAAATGCATGGGTGTATATAAGGGGAGGCTGAGGGGGCTGCCGCCCCTACTAGAAAAGTCTATTTAATTGGTATAAATGTGTCATAAAACCTCAAAAATTAATTAAATAAGATCACTTAGTTAAGAAAAAATAATTTTATTATGAGAGTAATAGCGTTTTAGTTGGCTAACTATTCCAAATTCTAGGTTGTGAGAATTCCATACTCTCCAAATCACCTGGTTCTCACAGCCCCCGCCCCAATTATTTTCTATATACGCCCCCCCCCCCCCTGAGCTCTCTGTGGATTTGGGTGTTACTTATTAAAAGGATGCATTTAAAATAATTGAAAGTATTTTATTTTGAGATGTTTGAAGTCTTTGTCTGTAGGTGACATAGAAAATCAAATAATTTAAAAATATAATCAAGGGAAATTGTGAAATTTTAAAGGAAAGTGAAAATCTTTGTAGGAAATCTATAGTTATTGTAAGAAAAAATCCGATGGACTACTTATGAATATGTAACCCTTTGCCCCAGGTTGTAAGTGACTTCTATGTTTTATCATTTAAGTTTTTTTTTTTTTTTTTTTTTTTTTTTTTTTTTTTTTTTTTTTTGTCGGATGATAAAATTCCTGCCGGAGGTTGGGAATCGGACCCACCATCTCCCGCTTATGAATCCAAGGCGCTAGCCATTAGACCATGGGAGACCCCCGTTTAAGTTAGTGTTTTTCAAAATGTCTGTTACGTATCGATATCATGGCTGCCTTCAGAAAGTATATCTGTCAAATATATGTGTCCAAGTTAAACCTTTAACGGCACTCATTTAGTACATAAGATAAACAATAAATTAACATTACTATGTTTAATTACAGGAACTTTGGCTTGATGGAAATAGCTTAACGGAGGTTCCTTCGGCATCATTAAATGGACCCACATCACTCAGAGTTTTATCCCTAAGGGAGAATAGAATTAGTAAGTAATTATTAAATTTGAAAAATCATAAATTTAGTTTTATAATATAAGATTCATGAGTTAAACATCCCAAATGTATTATGAATATATATTTTACTTTTGAGTACGTTTATATATACAGGGTGATTCAGGTCTAAGTAGCCAAACTCTAGGAGGTGATTGAAGACATAATTTCCAACAAAAAAGTTCATATGAAGCATGGTCCGATTCCAAAAGGAAAAGGAGCTGTATCCAATTTTCTCTTTTTTTTTTTTAAACGTAGTCATGTTTTTTAGTGAATAATAAATGATTCCTCAAAAACTATTCAAGATAATTAAATTCTAATTATGCCATCGTAAAATAGACAAAATTCACTTTAAAAAAACAGTAATTTAATTCACTAAAACCATTATTAAAAGATACTTTCTGGACGTCCAATAACGCACTTCTGTTTCTATCGATGAATCAGAGTTTTTTCGCGAATTTTTTCCTCAGCCCCCTAACGGACTACAGATTCAAGACTTACACGAAAACTTCTACATTTAGTAAGAATTAAATTTATGAAAATTAAGCGGAGGTTTTTTGGAGAATAAATTGAACAATTGGCTCCCTTTTGTCAAAAAAATGTGGAATGTAGCTTTGTTACTTTCAAATACCTTGTGTGAAGACATTATGAATTTCTCATTTTTTATTGGCCAAACTGTGGGAATCCATTGTCCAGTCCGGAAGCAACAAAAGTAACTGAAAGAAATGTTTTTCATTTAGAAGATATGTTACATTTTGAGTTTTCCAACTTTTCATTGATTTATCTTTTACATGATGTATTTGGCACCCAGTTTTGACTAGAAATTTTGAGGGGAGAGTTCAATAATATTACAGGGTTGTTGAATAATTATAATCCAAAATTTAGACATAATTTGAAATGTTTTCAATTAAAGTTTTTAAATAGAAATAAAAATTGTGCAAAGCATTGCTGGAAGAAAAATGTTAATCCTCAGTTCGGCCGCAACATTTTGTGGACAGACAAGGCCACAATCACGCGGAATGGAATTTTTACCAGTCCCAATTCGCATACTTGGTCTCATGTTAATCCTTATGCACTGTGAAGATCACACAATCAGTATTAGCTCTAAGTTAACGTGTGGTGCGGGATTTTGGACGAATATCTTCTTCAGCCAATCCTGATTCTCGACAGGTTCGATTCAACATATTTTTAAACCTCCTTCAACACGATTGACCTATTGCATTGGAAGACTTTCTGCTTGCACATAGATCCATGTTTCCTGATGGATTGCTGTCCTGCAAACAGCACTGTGTTAGACAGTGGATGGATCCACTGTCCAAGTTGATAAAGGTACAATTGCAATTTCGGCAAATTTCAAATATATTAGCAAATATTTTAGTGCTAACTACATCATGTAAAAGATAAATCAATGACAATTTGTAAAACACAAAATGTAAAATATCTCCCAAATGAAAAACGTTTCTAATCATTTCTTTCGGATACTATATATTGCTTCTGGACTGGACAATGGATTCCCACAGTTTGGCCAATAAAAAATGAATAATTTCTTCACAAAAGGTATTTGAAAGTAACAAAAATACATTCCACATTTTTTTGACAAAAGGGAGCCAATCGTTCAATTTATTCCCCAATAAACCTCCACTTAATTTTCATAAATTTAATGCTTACTAAACGTAGAAGTTTTCGGGTAAGTACTGAATCTGTAGCCCGTTAGGGGGCTGAGGAAAAAATTTGCGAAAAAACTCTGATTCATTGATAAAAACAGAAGAGCGTTATTGGACGTCCAGAAAGTACCTTTTAATAATGGTTTTAGTGAATTAAATTACTGTATTTTTAAAGGAAATCTTGTCTATTTTATGATGGCATAATTAGAATTTAATTATCTTGAATAGTTTTCGAGAAATCGTTTATTATTCATTAAAAAACATGACTATGTTAAAAAAAAACAGAAAATTTGGCACAGCTCCTTTTCCTTTCGGAATCGGACCGTACTTCATATGAACTTTTTTGTTGGAAATTATGTCTTCAATCACCTCCTACAGATTGGCTACTTAGACCTGAATCACCCTGTGTATATATATATATATATATATATATATATATATATATATATATATATATATACATAAATAATTACACATACAAATATAGAACATATTTTTATTCCAGACAAGCAATAATATTTCTATCCTTTTTGAAATAAAGCATGAAAAAGCTATTATTTATTAAATTAATTCTATTTCTCCTAATTGTCTAGACTATTTTAAATTTTAGAAGTGTGTACATTTTTCAAAAGCAATTAAATCCTAAATAATTTTTATACCAATAGGTGTTTTGAAAGAAGGAAGTTTCTCATCACAGCCAGACCTTGAAAGGATTGACCTGAGTAGAAACAGGCTTGGAACACTCGAAGAAGGAGCATTTACCTCATTAACATCATTAAGAAGATTGGATCTTGCTCAAAATCGATTAAACCGACTCAACTCTGATGCTTTTGCAGGTAATAAACCATTATGTTAAAAACCAAAAGTACTTTTAAGTTCCGAGTCTTGTATAATTTTTCTATTTTTTTTTTTTTTTTTAATTGTACACCTAATGCCAAGTTCAATACCACTGAGCTATTTATTGTTTCTAAACCTCTTTTAGAACACCGATGGCTGAAATCGGGATTTGAACTAGATCTAAGACTAGATCAACGAACCGCTGGGATGCTCTCTTAGTATATTAATTTGAAGCATTCATTCTAAGAACCATGGGTACTTCTGAATCATTTTTAGTCCCCTCTTTTAAGAAATGGAGCATTAAAATCATTATGTCCTATTGTGCAAGGCCTAAAATCAGATGACACACGCACAAAAAAAAGAAAAAAAAAACTATACAGCATTTAAATAGCATTTATTGAAACTACAGGGTGACGAGGTTAGCTCAGTGATACAGCACTGGGCTTATAAGCTGGAGGACCTGAGTTCAAATTCCGAGCAAGATTTTTATCTTCAAGTGTTTTTGTTCATGGGTTGGATTTGGCCTCCTTGACCGTTTCTAGGCCAACCCAGCCTTTAATTAATGGGTACCTTGATGCTAATGACCCGAGCAGTCAAAGCAGAAGAGGAGAAAATCTGGTGGCTGGAGCATAGCACTGAGCATCTCCCTAGTGTGCCGTGTAGTCATGAATAAGATACGTCTATAGTATCTGCCCCTCATGGCCCTTGTGGCTTTTACAGGAGTGAATTTTTATTGAACCACACCTTCCTCTGCTTCATTGAAAATGTTTTGTTTTTTTTCATCATAATATTATTATTTAAATTTTAACGTCCATTATTATTAACTAAGAAGACGTGTTATCTATAGTGTTATAATATTAATAAAAAGTTTTATTTTTAATAAGATTATTTACGTTACGCATCTACGTTAGGAGCCAATATAATAAAAATTTTATAATATTTAATTTTAAAAACTCTCAGGGGTCGGGTTCGAGTCCAGTAAAGTAAAACAAAGATAATTTTAAATAATAAAAAAACAAAACAAAAGAAAAAACTCATAGATAAGTTACATCCAGGCATAGGATAAACAAGCATTACCTGATATAAAGCCATATTCGTATTAACTGCACATGACAGGATCTTCTTTAAAACTGTATCTCCATTAACGGACTGACTGTAGCTTCTTTTTAACTGCACTACTGTATGAGATTGGATCTTCTTTTTAACTAAACTGCACTTATGAGACTGTATCTTCTAGTAAACTAAACTGTAGAGATGAGACAAGAGACTGACGCTTCCTTTAACAGACTTCAACTGTATGTGTCTGTATCTTCCATTACAACTCAACAGACTGCCATATGAGACTGGAGCCACCTTTTCACAGACTCTTGTAACAGACTGAACTAACTTTCATGGCGGGAGCATCCTACCGGTATCCAATGCTACCTGTATCGACTGCTAGACAAATATAACAAATAATATTTGTTTATCCCAAAGAACTTAACATATCAATGAGCTTTTTGATTTTCCGAATTTTCTGTGTTAATTTTAAAACTTTTAAATATGTAATGTAAAATATCATTACAATAGGTTGCCACCCTTATCTAGCCAGGATAGGGTTCATGCCTTTTCTTTTTTCGAAAGAAAGTCAACACCCCATAGTTGGAGTCGAACCCATGACCCTTTGCTCGGAGTGTTAAGTGCTCACACCTAAACATTCATAGCCCCAGGCCTCCTCTTCATAATATAACAGAAATGGTACATCAAATGTCCAAGGGAAATATATGAGTTTCAGTAAAAAAAACATGTGATATGGGGACAATCCTTATCACAAGCAATCAATTTTTAATGGCATAAAGAACTGTTGGAAGGCCAAGCGGTGAAATTTGAGGAATCTTGTGTGTATAGATTACTGATGAGAGTTACCTCATATGAGAATGGACTATGTGGGCATGTAAATATTCTGCCTGAAGAACGCACCATTTACAGGGCCAATTAATGGAGTTGGACAATTGTTTTTATAAAACAAGAGAGTCCTGTGTTTACCAAGTAAAAGTACTTCTAATTCACTGATTTCAGTCCATGTGAATTTTACTTATTCTCCAAGAAAAACAAATCCATCACTTTTTTTCAAATTATTTCAATATTCCAAGAGTAACTTGGTAGAGATTTCAGTAGCTTCCTACAGCTTCTGATACAACTTCTTTTTAAGAATAAGAAATAAAATGTAACTAAATTTTCTTTTTCAAAATACTTCTCAAAAATTGTAATAACTCATAATAAATAAAAAAAATAACCAGCAACGTAATATAGGGTACTTTTTATGTTTCAAATAGGCGCAGAGAATGTCTTGGAGCTTGATATGTCTGAAAACTTCCTCACGGAATTTCCTGCAATAGCACTGGCGCAATTCAACTCAATAAAATATCTTAATTTGTCAGCAAATTTAATTGAGGTAAATTATTTATTAAATTAGATAATCCTATGCAATTATAGTTTAAATTTTTTTTAATGTAATCCAGGTTTAGAATAACCGATATTTTTGTACTTAATCAGAAAACTAATCTTTAAAAGATTGATTTGCAAGTCACAACATGTAAAGGACAGGACATTAATTTATGGTCAATTAAAAACATGTATCATCGTCAAACTAAAATGTTAGCAAAAGAGAAAATTAGTTATAGATGTACGGTCTACATAAAATCTACACTAGACTAAAATATTCCTTGAAATAAATAAATACTGGGTCGTTGCCTAAGCTCATGCATTATTATTTTGTGTTAGCTACAGTACAGTGTGAAGGGATTGTTATTCCATTGTTTTAAAGTAGTTCGAGTTTCTGTCTTGCAAAACACATAATTTTGTTACTGTGAACGTATTATATGTATATATTGCAGACACATGAATATGGATTGTCAAGTTGGAAATTAAGCATTCCGACTCAATTTACTCTTTCAGTATAACTGAGTATCTAGTGCAGCAGGAGAACTATTTGTGAAGAATACAGGTTGAAGCCATTGCTGAAAGAAGAGCACCAAAATGGTTTCCCTGTGTTTGAGCAGGACGGTTTGACTTGTTGATGATCCGCATTCTATAAGACCTTCAGATTTTTATGTAAATTGCTTGAATATGTTTCTTCATGAGAATCCTCATCAAACAACCTAGGAAATGGTGAATGTGTATGACAGTGACATTAAAATAAAAATAAAATATATAAACTGTACAAGCTTATGCAACCCTCCAATATATTCATCTCAAATGAAAAATTAAAATTAACATCAACAAAACTCAAATTACTATCATCACCTACAAGCCTAAAGGACAGTACAGTAAACTTTCTTTAATCTGGCGCGCTCGGGACTTGAAGCATGCTGGATTATCAAATATTCCAGATTATCGGATGTATGTAGAAAAAAAATGAATAGAGATGAAAATGAAAGGAAATGTAGACTATAATAATAGTACATATTTAATGTAAAGTGACTAAAATAAAATTGCACACTATTAGAATAAAAAAAGTATGTATACATAATTGATTATTTTAATTGTCCCCTTGAGGAAGATAGTCTCAGTCAAGCGAAAACTATAAACTGTTAGGGCAACAAGTATGTATTTGATCACAGTGAGGGTTTCTGGGAATTTTTCTATGACCCTGTTGGGAACCAACAGGTTGTTGGGGTGGAGATTTCGTGGAATTGATGCATAAGAAGTGAAGAGCTGCACTCTCATGTTTGGCCTTGACACCCCTGCCCTGCCAGATTATCAAGCTTGCCAGTCCATAGGAAGCTGGATTAGAGGAAATTTACTGTATAAAAACATATCATAACAAAATAAAATATTTAGACATAATACCAAAACAAAGGGTAATATAATGTTTGCAGAACATATAAATGGATGCCTGCATGTGAACCTCCTACTTTACACCTACTGATGATAGACCTGTGCTGCTAGAAATGTTGCTTGCAACAATTAATAAACTGTTCTATCTGTACTCCAGTAGCTAACGCCTAGGATTCTCATGACGACTAAAATCAATTTCATTTATCGTGATCATATAATTTCATTTTTGTTTTTATGTTTTCTAGAAACTAGATAACAGCCTCTTATCGCCAGTAAAAGAGCTTGAACTTCTTGATTTAAGTCGAAACAATATAGGAAATATTGCACCAGGAACTTTCCTTGGATTAAGAAAACTGAAACATCTTGATCTCAGTGTCAATACTCTTAGAACAGTGAGTACATTCAAATAAATTTAAAATGCTATATTTTGCTTAATGTTGGTTTTAGAGCAAATTTGTTTAAATAGAATTAACTCATCTTAGATTAGTAGCAACTACTGAAGCAATAAAACGAATCAATAAAGAATAAATCGGGTGCCATGACCTCCCGCGGTTGAATGCATCCTTAATTCCAATTAAAAAAAAAAAAGAATAAATCAAAACAAGTACAAAAACTTTGTGGTTTTAGACCAGTGTTTCTTAAACTGGGGTCCGCTTATCCTTGGGATCCCCAGAGACTCCCACATATCACATTTCTACCAGGAGCTAAGTTGGCTATTCCCTCTTTATCGTCGACAGTACTTCCTCGGCTCAGTCCTTTACCAAGTAATCCAATCTCAAAGACCTTCTTATATTTTTCAACTCCATAAATTTAAATCCTCTGTTCACTCCCAAATCACCCGATCTTGTCCTTCTGATCTTTATAATCTTTCTCACCGTACTGCATTATTCGAAAAATCATTTGTCACCCGTGCCACCTCGCTATGGAATTCCTTACCTCTATCTATCCGTCATTCTACCAACCTAGAAACCTTTAAATCCCGACTCTTCCAAGACTTTTTATCTCTGCAAGTTTTAACCAATCCCTAATTTATATACAAGCTATAGTAGGTAGGTAGATTTCTGTTTATGGGGCGATAAACAAAGAAGTTATTGCGCCCTACAAGCTATAGTATTTATAATTTTATAGAATAAATTGTTTTCACGAGCCTGTACATTCAAAATTACTCCTATGGGACATATGTCCCAGAATAAGAATAACAATTTTTCATTTCATATCTTTTGATGATTTATTTGTAACTGGTTGCGTACTGAACTATAAGAGTATAAAATAATTCATATTGATTTGATTGAAATTTAAACAATTCTTGGTATCCAGGTGCTATCTGAACCACAACAGTTATAACACATTAGTAATATTATATATGTTGCATAATATCATAGACCCAAATTATTTTGAATATTCTTACATTTTATTTGAAATTTTAAAGGTTGAAGATGATGCCTTTGAAGGCTTGGACAGTTTGCAAAAGCTCTCTCTTGAAGATAACAACATCCTTCTGGTGCCAGCCTCTGCGCTTGGCCGTCTTCCTAGTTTAGCACGCTTGCAGCTTGGTTGGAATAGAGTTGCCGCACTTGACCATGATATTCTAGGAGCTGTAGCTGATAGAGTTCACCATTTAAGCCTTGCCAGAAATGTTGTACGAGAGCTTCCTCCGGATGCATTCCAGGTAATTTATTTCAACCAAAACTACATTGTTAAGAGGTATACTGGCAAATAGTTTGAACACCAATATATTTCATTCCTATTTCTTCTTCAGTATACTCTAAACTAAATCTAATTCATGATTTATTATATTAATATACATTTCAATCATAATGTTTAAAAGATATATTTACTATAAATAAGACAAACATTCTTAAATCTCCAACATTAATAATGTCTTTTGGGGGTATTTTTTCAAATTTTCTTAATATATTCATACCAAATCTTGTCCCCCCCCCGAAAAATTTAATAAGTAAAGAGGATTTTGCTTATTTTCCATAAAATTTACAATGCTGAGAAGTTTTAGTATGTTTTGCACTCATGAAAGAATTTTTAAAAAATGTTTTCAAATCCTCATTGATCCTACAAACTAGATACCATAAATTACCTCTGTTAAAATTTATATACATATATGCCCCGTTAACTTTATAGTTTTTAAGCAGACAGGGAATAGTTGGGTTTCGGCTAGCAAAACACCAATACGATTTTTGTCAAAATCTGTATTAAGGACGCTTCGGCTACTGTCTTTGTTAGCTAAAAGACAAAACACAAGCATAGAATTAAGAAACAGAATAATTAAACCAATAAAGAAATATGGTAGATCTACAAATACAAATCACTTCATTTTTTTATTGGTTTAATTATTCGTTTCATTAATTCTGCACAAAGACTACCAAAGAGTAGCCGAAGCGTCCTTAATATAGATTTTGACAAAAATCATATTGATGTTTTCCTAGCCCAATCCCAACTATTATTAACACTGACTGCTTATCACCTCCACAGCAAAGTATGTACATCTCATTATAGTTTCTGTTTTTTTCACCCCAAAACTTAGTATACAGCACTCCCTTAACAAACGATTGGACTAGTTTGCTAGCCAGCGAAGTCAGGCCATCTGAAGGGGGTTTACTCCATGCCCAAATTACTAATTTGCTGGACTTAATGTTTGTTAAATTTCAATAAACTCTGAATGCATCGTAAGTATCTAAATAGAAAGATGTGTTGTAAAAATAAACAATCCATTTGATGGGGAAGTTTACTCCAGATCCAAATTAAGATACTAATTTGTTCATATCTCCCATAATTTTCATTATTATTATTATTCACACGTTGCAAAAGAACGCAATACACCTCATGTGTAAAAATTCCTTCTTCTCTAAAGGGAAAAAGTTGCTTTCAAAATATACTAAATCAGCCCATTTGTAGTGGGGGTTTACTTCAGAACCAAATTATTAATTTTGGCTGTTATTTTGACTTTATGGCATCAAAACTCTATATATTGTTGTCATACCTGTTGGTGGAGACCATCGTCACTGGCATCGGTGAGATTACTAGGCCCACAGTATGATGCCAATGACGATGGTCTCCAACAACAGGTATGACAAAAGTACATTTACTGGTGGTTTACTGGGGGGTTTACCTAACCCCCTTAGATTATTTACCAAACTCTATATAAGTGATGATTATCCAAAGAGAAAGACGTGTTAAAAAATAAACTGAATCAGTACATTTCCAGTCAGGGTTTACTTCAGGACCAAATTAAGTATTTGCCCGTACTCGCCATTAATTTTACTTTCAATGAGGAACATGTTGATCTGTATATTTCATATAATTTTTCACATTGTAGTTAATTTTGATGGTTCTGTTTCTTATTACGTCTCTAGACACACACTACAGAAATTTGCTTTCAAGGCAATTTTTAGGAATAATCACACAATCAAGTATATAATAAATGTATAATGAAATTTCAGAAACAAATTTTTAAAGCACGAATAATCCTACTTTATAACCTAGGAGGTTAGAATCTTACCTAATTATAATTCTGTTTTTTTTTTTTTTTTTTTTTTTTTTTTTTTTTTTTTTTTTTTTTTTTTTTTTTTCAGGGATTTAACAAGTTGAAACATCTGGATCTATCAGGCAACCTTCTTCTAACTATTGAAACCTCTTCATTTACTGGGCTAGAGGAAAATTTGGAATCACTTAGTTTACGAGGAAATAGACTATCATCACTTTCTGGGAAACCTCTTCCCTTACCAAAGCTTGTAACCTTAGACATTTCACATAATCATATCACAGAAGTAGGAAGGACTGCATTCCTTATGATGAACTCTCTTCTTGCCTTAAATATAAGTCACAACGTAATCACTACCATACCATCAAGCACTTTTCATTCACTCACTAGGCTCGAAGTACTGGACCTTAGTCACTCTAATTTAAAAGCTCTCAGCCCGGAACTTCTCATGAAATCTTCTGCTCTACGTTGGGCTTCATTTTCACATAATTCCATCCAAGAGTTGACCGAATCAGTTTTTCAAAATCTTCGAAATTTAACTGTTTTAGATTTGTCTCACAACCATATATCTAATATCCGCCCTGGTTGTTTTTCACCATTAGGCTCTTTAAAAAGACTAGATTTAAGGGGAAATAAACTGTCATCATTTAAAGGTGAATTTTTTGTGACCAGAAGGAGCAATGGCACACAGTTAGAGGAACTTGATCTCTCAGATAATGACCTAAGCTATTTATTTCCTTCTTCATTTAGAGTTCATCCACGACTACAAAAACTGTCTGCCGCCAGAAATCGTTTTAGTTTCTTCCCAGCAGAACTGATAGTAGGATTGAATTATTTACAAGAAATAGATTTGGGAGAAAATTTATTAAAGAGTCTTGAAGAGTTTGACTTTGGGCGCTTACCACGCCTTAACACACTTAAATTAAATAAAAATTTATTGGATTCAATAAGCGAAACAGCTTTTCATAATTCAACTCAGTTGCAAGAAATTGATTTATCGGGGAATAAATTAGAAAGAATAGGAGAAAGAACATTTCAAGGTTTAGGAAGACTGAAGCTTCTGGATTTAAGTGATAACCTCTTGGCAGAATTACCAGAGTCAATTTTTGAAAGGTCACGCTTAAGAATGTTGGAGAACATAGATTTATCTGGAAATATGTTTGAAATCCCACCATTGAAAACACTTCAGCGACAATACTTTTTCTTGGCATCAGTTGATTTGTCAAGAAATAAATTACAAGAAATTCCACCTGATAATAGTATAATGGTGAATATCAAAAAGTTGGATTTGTCTTTCAATCCACTCACTCCTGAATCTATTGCCAGCATTTTGGGCGAACCAAAAACAGTGCGTGAATTAAATCTGGCAGGCACAGGAATAACTCATGTAACAAGACTAGAAACCCCCTTTCTCTACAAGCTTAATCTTTCTCATAATCAAATTTCAGATATTCCTGAAAAGGTTTTTGAAAGGCCTACGCTTTTAAAAGTAATCGATCTTTCATATAATAAAATAGGTGATATAAGTGGTACATTATCACAAGTTTGGCCAAAACTAAAGAATTTACATACAGTTGATTTGTCATCAAACCCAATTAAGAGTATTGTTCAAGGTGACCTAGATGGTTTACAATCCTTAGTTAGGCTTAACATTTCTGGTTTGGAAGAATGTACTAGGATAGAAAAAATGGCATTTAGACAACTGACAAATCTAGCAGAACTAGAAGCTCATGGGTACCCTCGACTTGGGTATTTGGACATTACGGGTCTTCTACATAGTCTTCCATCTCTCGAACTTCTTGATGTTGAGGTTAAAGATGCAGCCGTAGGTGGGGAGCAACTTTCAGCTGCAATGAATCCCCGATTAGCTACGCTTGGTATCCGAGGACTGAGAGTTCACAGTGTCAGTTCAAGCACTTTAGCTGGTTTAAAGGTTCCAAACATTAATGTTTTTATTAAAGGTACATCATTAACTACACTGCCACCTGCACTCCTCATACCCCTTCCAAGATCTTCTAAAGTTAAAATTGACGTTGGAGGAAACCAATTGACTACTCTTAATAGGCAATTCTTATCGGCATTAGATGACAGGAGAGGAGACTTAGTTTTATTAGGATTACCTGACAATCCTATAAATTGTGACTGCAATTCTAGAGCATTAAGAAGATCTACCTTGGTTCCTGGTATAGTGTGCTCAAAACCTGCTCATTTAGAGGGTCGTCTCTTAGCAGAAATTGGAGATGATGATTTAACTTGTGATAGGTCACCAACTACAACAGAAGCTATTACCTCACCTAAGACAAGTCGTGCTACTTATAGGCCAACTGAACCGGATATTATATGGTCTGTTCCAACAACGCATCGCAGCCCACCAGCAAAAGCAGTAACTCCTACGGTAACAAATGATGACACACTTATCATTAGTATTGTGGGAAGTGTTGTAGCATTTATTGCTGTTCTCATAATTATAACATGCCTGGCTCGAGTAAGGTGGAGTGGAGATCGGTATCGGGGGCCAGTACCACATTGCAATAGTCCTGCATGTCCATGCCCAAAAGTTATCATGCCAATGCCGTATGCAACGCTCCCAGGGAAACGACTAACATCAGTTTCACCACCGTTGAGAGCTTCGTATTCGACCCTAGGCAGGTATCCTCCCCCTTCTCAACCTTTCTATATAGCCTATCCTCCAGGAGAGGAAAAAGAAAGCTCAATGAGGTAGTATTATGTTAGCTCTAAAATAATATGAGGCAAAAATTGCTTTCCTAACAATTGCTAAGAAATGGCTCACAATTGTGTGATTTTGGCCATAAGAATGGAATTGTTGTTTCCGTAAATCCAATATTATTTTGTCATTAAAGTACAAGACTGCGCCAAAGTTGGAGCACTATTTCAATAATATTTAAACTTATAAAATATTTTTAATGTTGTGATATTAGAGATGATTATTGTATTTATAGACTTAACTATTGATAGATAATTTACATGACTAAGAAACTATTTTAAATTATATTATGAAAGATAAGTTCTTCACAATCTTTAATCAAATTCAAATCTTAGAATTCTCTTAATATCTTCAAAAAATTTCTATCAAGTACAAATATGTTTTGATCATATTTAAAAGAACAAAATTTTAAATGTGAAATCAAAAATTTACTTAGAATTACATGTAAATTATAAAATGAGTTATCTACTTTTCAAGAGATTAATGTTATCAAACAACGATTAATATGTAAAATTAACTGACTTACTGTCAAGAAAAACTAATTATATGTAAGTGGTTAAATTTATATATTAAATAAATACAAGCTATAAAAACTAAATGAAGATCTGAAAATGTTCTATTTTCAGTTCAAGTGATAATTATCTGTAGGCCACTATTTAGTGGCTATCGGGTGGTCAATACTAGGAAGGGACATATCAGGAGGAGATGCCCAACAAGAAACCTGCAAATGCTTACATGACGACATTTCTTGCTGCCAAAGAACTGTTTTTCCTTTTGCTTTCATGACAAAAAAATGTCTTTAATTCAGAACAGTTCTTATGACAAATGAAAGGTGGCATAAATCAAAGAAATCGTTCTAACAAATTTAAGAGTGAGACACTAGAGGGAGGTTGAGGTACTTATCTTAGCTGAGAAATGTTTGTCTTGCAGCATATTAGATTTAAGGGAAACCCTTGCCTCCCTTCCAATTCATCTCCATTAAATAGTCACCCAAGATACAGGGGTCCTACTACAAACACAATAATTTAAGCATGTGTAAATCAGTTTTTATAGAACTCTACCTTCTTTTTTTTTTAATATAAACACTATCCGATTAAACGAGCTCTGTAATTTTCACAAGTATATCCCATGAGACTGTGTTAAATTGATGAAAGTGTTTTTTTGCAATACAATAGTTACAATGAGATCAGCTAACAAGCAATTGTATAAAATAAATCTACTCAGAGAGAAAAGACTCACAAGAGAAACTAATCAATAGATAAAACTATTTATTTTCTAAGTTAAAGGATTAACATTTAATTTCATAGACTATTTTGATTGCCAATATGAAGATAGATTACATCTTATAAATTGTGGTAAATTTCTCAAATTCTTTTAAAGAAGAGACATTTGCTACAAAGCTGTATGGCAGATATTAGGATTATATCATAAAGCAAAGGCTTGAGTAATACTGTTAACAATTCACCCAATGTTAAAAGCCTACAAAATAAAAAACAAAATATTTGTGCTAAAAACAATATCTTTTGAATCAACCATATATTTTCCCCCTCTCTTTAAAATGTTATTACCAATCTTAACTTTTTGCAGCCCCATTGATAAGAATGAATAAAATTTTGGTGTATAATATGGACTGGTAAAAGATAAGTAAAAACCTAGGTATTAAATGAAAACAATATCCATGCTAGTAAATATTAAATGGGATAGCAAAAAGTAAAGATTGATACTGACATTGGCCGAAACTTTGTAATGAATGGAGAAAATATAAGGTTGATAAAAAAAATAGTGATTTTATTCAGAATATGTAGCAAAAACATTAATCACAAAATTATTTTATACACAGCTTCTATCAATAAGATATACTGAATTAAAAATGTATAGAGATTTTTTAAAGTTACTTGTTCTTTTAACCCATAAGAGGTATTAACAAAATTGTAAACAGTTATTTGACATTTTTGTAAATTAACGATATTAGTTTTCATAAGGAGATTTCCACATTACAGAAGAGAGTAAACTAGTAAAGAATAAAATCGCAGAATAAAATAACAGAAAATATTATGTGTTCACTTTTTTGCAAATAATTTTAAGTTTCTGAGAGTAATTCAAAGAAAAGATTTATCAATAGATCTTTCTCTCATCATCCAAAACTATTAATGAACTTCAAATTTTATAATAATGACAGGTATGAATAATACTGAACAATAGATTGTTGTGCGCCTTGAAACAACTCTAACATGATTCACATAATAAACTAAAAAGAAGAACTTTCTTAATGTATTTTAAAAATAAAATAATATTCCTACATTAGGGATTATCTTTTGCATTCAACCTTTTAATAAGAAGTGTGAAATACGAATTATCGAGAAAGAGAGAGGGTTACTTTCCAATTGTTTACATTTATCTACTTCAACCTTATTTAAAAGAATGCGTTCAATAAAAGTATAAAAGAAGAAAAAAATACCTTATTTTGTTTTCTTCAAATGATTAGCATTATACAGTAAAAATGTTCCTTAATAAAAAATTAATATTCATAACTTTACAATAAGCAGAAAAAGGAAGAGTGTATGCAATTATCTGAAAACGCTCAGCCCATGTAAATATTTTTTCATGTAAATGTAGTTTTAATATAATACATTTAATGAAAGATAATTCAGATAAACAAAACATTTATTAGATTTAAAAGCCTTTGTACACATTTATGATTAAAGAATAAAAGTTTATTCATTTAATTTGTATTTTCCTTCCTTTTTATGATCATATTTACGAGGTAAGGTCCATAAGTTTCCGGCCTGTCCTGCTTCCCCTCCTTCAAACTGCTCACTCCATACCCATCACCTGCACTTCCTCAGTCTTGTCAGTCAGTGTCCAGCCTTGAAGAAAACTCCCCATTTTTACAATGTTCAAACTCGAGTACCGTGCGGTAATTAAATTCTTTTGTAAAGAGGGTCTTACTCCTGCGCAAATTAAAGAGCGCTTGGATTGTGTATACGGGCAGTCCTTCCCCTCGTATTCCACAATGAAAGAATGGGCAAAATTATTTAAGTTAGGGAGAGAAAGTCTAGAAGATGACCCACGTCCCGGTCGCCCATTGGAAGCTGTCACTTCTGAAACAATCCAACTTGTGGAATCTGAATTGCTGTCTGACCGGCAACTAAAAACCAAGGAAATAGCAACGAGGTTAGGGCTTTCAAAACCAAGTGTTTTGAGGATCATCAAAAAACATTTGCATATGAACAAGGTTAGTGCAAGATGGGTTCCAAAAATTCTTTCAGCTGCTCAAAAACAGGAATGAGTTCACTGCTGCAATGAATTTTTACGCGAGTATAAAGCCGACCCAAGGAATTTTTTGGACTCAATTGTAACTGGGGATGAGACTGTAGCAGCACGAGACTGACAGAAAGCATGGTTGCTAGGGACTTGCCTAAGAGAGCAGTATCTAGCAACCAGCTGTTCTAATTAAACTATTACACACAGTGTACAATAACCACAGTCTTGCTTCTTCTTCTCTTGTGAGTGCATCTATAAAAACAGACACAATTTAAACTGCTCTGGACTGTTCGCGGTAGCTAACCTCAGCAAACAAAGCAGCTTCCAGGAACCCATAACCAGCTCATAAAACTACAAGTAACCTACTCAATTTTTGGACAATTTAATATTTCTATTTTCATTTCCGCTCAAGGCAATTTTTGTAAATTTGTTATTTTTATTTTACATTTAATTATATACTGTTGGCGTTCTACATGTTTATTTATAGTTTTTTGTGTTATTTGTTAATCTGATTTCTGAACATGCAATAATATTCTTCTTGGGACCTTCTGACATTAATAACCATACACAAGATTACATTACCCAACAAGACAATGGTTCTATATTATGACCCACTCAGCAAAGGAGAGTCCATGGAATGGAGAAGAACAGGAGAAGCGCCTCCTTTAAAGGCAAAAGTCACACAGTCAACAAAAAAGGTAATGGCCACAATTTTTTGGGACTGTAAAGGAATACTACTGATAGATTTTAAAGAAAGGAATGCCACAATGAATGGTGAGTATTACGCAGCCCTACTTCACCGGTTACGAGACGCCATTAAAGAGAAGAGGCGAGGGAAGTTAAGCAGAGGTGTCCGCCTCCTTCACGACAATGCCTCTGTCCACACAGCATTGATTTCCAAGGCCGCTGTGAAGGACTGTGGATTCCAAGAAATCTCTCATCCACCCTACAGCCCAGACTTGGCCCCTAGCGATTTCTACCTTTTCTCAAAGTTAAAATCTGACCTTCGTGGAAGGCGATTTAACACTGACAAAGAGCTCCAAGCAGCAGTGGAAGAACATTTTTTTAACAAAGAAGAAAATTATTTTTTTCATGGTATAGAAATGTTACCAAAGCGTTGTATTAAGTGTGTTAAACTTAGAGGAGAATATATTGAAAAACAGTAAAACCAGTTTTTTTTCTTTCACCTTTCCTTCTATCCCAGGCCGGAAACTTATGGACCTTACTACGTACATGCCAGAGCACTTGTTTCTGCTCTACGCAAAGTTTGGAACAATCAGTAAGCTATTGATGATAAGTTTTAATTTACTTATGAGACAAGTGTCATTTCTCCTTATCAAACATTAATAATTGTTGGTAATTATCAAACAATGAAAAACTTGTAGATGATTATTTAACACTGAAAAATATATTTATATTTATAATTATAAAATTCTATAACAAAAAACCCTCCATAAGGAGGAAACCCGCTTATGACACCAGCCTGATGACACACTCCGGAAGTGCCGACTAAAACATTTTATGTTTCACAACCCATAGATCACGAAAACAATGGTTCAAATTTGTATATGTATGTATGTGTATGTATATATATGTATGTATATATATATATATATATATATATATATATATATATATATTGTTATAATAAAATAAAAATAATGAATTAAAATATTTTTAATTTAAAGAATTGCGCCACGTTGGGTCGACAAAATGTTTAATATTTAAATTTAAAAACTCTTTATCTCAGGGGTCGGGTTCGAGTCCAGTAAAGTAAAACAAAGATAATTTTAAATAATAAAAAACTAAAAAACTCATGGATAAGCTACATCCAGGCATACGGATAAACAAGCATTACCTGATATAAAGCCAGCTTTGTATTAACTGCATAGGGCAGGATCTGCTTTACAACTGTATCTTCATTTACAGACTGAGCCTAGGCTTCATGAAAACTGATGACCATCTGAGACTAGCTGTGCACTGAACTAGAGCTGCATTAGGAATGACTGTAGCTTCTTTTGAACTGAACTGCACTTATGAGACTACTGGTACTTCATTTCAAACAGACCGAACTGTATCTTCCATTTCACTGAACTGCTTTTAACAGACTTGCACGTAGGAGACTGTATCTTCCATTAAAACTCAACAGACTGAACTGCTTTCAATAGACTGACTAACTTTCATGGCGGGAGCGTCCTACCGGTTTCCAATGCTACCTGTATAGACTGCTAGACAAATATAACAAATAATATTTGTTTATCCCAGTGAATTTAACATATCAATGAGCTTTTTGAATTTTCAGAATTTTCTGTGTTAATTTTAAAACTTTTAAATATGTAATGTAAAATATCATTACAATATATATATATAAACACATTTAGTTTAGGGCTGAAAGAGTCATCATGATCCATTGAAATTTTAACAAACTAGGAAGGAGAAAGGCAAGGAACTATTTTGATAAAAGTTACAATTCCAATGAATACATAAAAATTTTATTTTCTAATGAATACAATTTTTTTTGTTTTTCTTTTTTTTTTACAAATATAAAATTACCCTTATGTTCAGTCATCATGAAGTTCTTTATGGTTTTACATTTACAAGAATTAAAAATATCTAACACTTCATCCGTAAGTTCAGAGAAAAGAACAAAAGTTGCCAAAAAAATAATTATCTACAAATCTTGGTCTAAATAGTATTTTCGTGGTCTCTTACAATATCAAAGGAATGCGTAAGTAATTCAGGGTGTATTAATTCTTTAAACCCCTTTCCTACATTAGCCAGGTTGGAAAGTGTAATTGTTATAATGTTTAAATAAATGTGGCATGAAGAACTATGAGGACGTGAAATATGCATGTCCAAATAAGTTGATTGTACGAACATAATACGAAAAAATACTCTTGTAGTTGATTATATGTTTGCATTGCTGCAATTCTGGACTTCACAAGGTGACATTCTATGAAAGTATTAAGATTATGCAGGATGTACAATGATGAATGCTGTAGATAACAACATGGGCTTAAATAAGGGGGAATGAGGGGGCTGCAGACCTTCCCCCCCAAAATTTTGATTTCATCGGTAAAAATGTATCCAAACTATTAAAAATAAAATAAATAAGATCACTTAGTTCAGAAAAAAATATTCTTTTTGTTGGTGTAATAGTGTTTTAGTTTGCTAACTATTCCAAATTCTAGATTGTTAGTATTTCATACGCCGGAAGTGCTCTCAGCCCCCTCTCCCCCAAAATTATTTCCTATAAACGCCCATGGATAACAAGTTTAACAACTAGAATTTTGCTCAATGCCATTAATCGTAATATCCAAATCTTTGATACAATGTAAATTAATAATTTTTCAAATTCTATGGTTTATTTTTTTTAATATAAGACCTGGATTAAAATTGTGAGGAACTTTGTTATTCAAGTACTAAATATTCACTTCACATTACATTTTTCCTTTAAATACCTTTTTTTTCCTTAATTCTTCTACATATTTTAAATAGCGCTCCCGGAAAGATTCTTCATTTTCACCTATATGTCGAATTGGTTCCTCCTAAAATAAGAATTCGTAAACATACAAGTATAATGCATATCTTTCATTGTAAAGAAAATCCTGCTTTTAGAGGTGCGACTATCTCCAGCGATTGTTTTTTTAATAATAATAATAATAATAATAATAATAATAATATATATATATATATATATATATATATATATATATATTCAAAACATTGCAACAGTTCAAATTGAGTCAGTGTTTGTGAATTCTTATTAAGACAATTTACTATATAATCAAAAATATTGAAAACTAAAAGGAAAACCAATGTCATACCAGAGCATGCTTGATTTTTTGATAGGTCAGAAGTCTTCTGGATGACGTAGTAGAGAGAATTTGTTCAGAGTTCCCCACAAGATTCAAGCAGGAATGTTGAGGTAGTGAGTTTTCATTGTATTCACATCTGAAAAAAGATTGGTTTTAAAGAAAAGCTTTTTATCAGGAGGCCTGGTAGCACTGAGTGCTGCCTGGTAGTGTGTGCATTCTGTGTCTAAGGTCGTGGGTTCCATTTCCACTGGGGGTGATGTCTTTCCTTTAGAAACAAATAAAAGGCATCAGCCCTATCCTGGCTAGAAAAGGGTGGTAACCTGTAGAAAAATTGTCCCAAAAATTGTTGTTACGGTAAGTGGATGTTAAAATTTAAATAAATACTTTTTTATTTAATGTATAATATGTAAATGAAATGGTCTAATTTCATCTAATATGTCAAATATATTGAAAGTTAATTAATGGTTTAATTAAGATTTATTCAGCAAAGCAAGGGGGAACACACTATTTTATTTTATTATAAATACAAAAAGTCATACTCACAATATATGTCAGAAATCAGAACTTCTAAGAATAAATCGACATCATAAAGTGTGAACCTATGTTGCAGATTTATTTAGGAAGTAAACTGGATTTGAGGTGTATGAAGAAGTGAGGTGCCTAGCCGAAGATAGTTCCACAAAGAGAGAAGACATTGTGGTCATAGATCGTCAGGAATTATTTTGGGTCCGACTATAAGATTTGAGATGGATGAGAATCAGCCCTTATCAGTTTCCCAATTCCATTATGAAAATGAAGTCCATTTATGAAAAGTGTATTCCTTATTTCCGTAGAAATTATAATATCAAAACTTGGGAGGTAATTGGTCTTATGTTTGGTGTAAGAGCTTCCATGACTTCATTTATCCAAAATGTCTTTAAAAGATGGAATTTAAAATGCGACTACGAATCGCTCGGACGTTCCATCCTGAAGGGTTCCATAAGGATTGTGAATAACCACTTATATGGCTGAAGAAAAGAATAAATGAATAAGCATACGAAAATTGAAAGAAAATAAGAAAAATAAGAATTACATGGGGAAAAAAAAATTAATAAAACAAATTAAATCTCATGAAGCCAATTGATGGCTTATACGTAGGCCAGAATTTTATTATGATTCCAAGGAGAATAAATTGTATGAAGAAATTAAAAATCCAAATTAATTTTTAAAAAATTGTCCTTGGAATAATAAGAAAACTGTTGCTGTTTATGGTCAGCCATCAGTTGTACATGACTGTTTTTCATTTCATTACTGTCCCCCTCGTTATAACAAGCTTATGACACCTCGATATAATCTTAAAATGCCAGAGGTCAAAGCTTAAATGTTAGGGACAATTTAAAGTTATTATTGTTTCATTTCATTAGTTCTGTTTAATTTTATTTTATTTTGTTACTTGATTATTCTATCTACATTAGAATAAAAAAACATATAGACATAATATAACAATAAAATATATATATATATATATATATATATATATATATGTATATATATATATATATATGTATATATATATATATATATATATATATATATATATATATATATATATATATATATATATATATATACAGTAGAACTTGAATAATTCGAACCCCTAGGGACCGATAAAAAAGTTTGAATTATCTAAAATTCGAATTACAAAAAAAAAAAAAAAAAAAGGTCAGTCCCGTAACAGGCCACGAGGGCCCTGAGGGGCAGATACTATAGAGGTATCTGATTCATGACCATATGGCACACTAGGGAGATAGTATGGTCAGTACTATGCTCAGACCGCATGATTTTCCCCTTGGCCGCTTCGACTGCTAGAGTCATTAGCACCCAAGGTACCCATTTTTAAATTAATTAAAGGCTGGGTCAGCCTAGGGACGGTTAGGGAGGCCGAATTCAACCCATGAACGAAGACACTAGAAGAAAAAATCTTGAGCGCTTGCTCGGGATTTGAACTCAGGCCTCCAGCTTATTAGTCCAGTGCTCTACCACTAAGCTAACCTCGCCCCTTTGAATCACAAAAGTTTTTGAAAATAAAGGGGTAAAAAAATCGAACTTCATATTTACACATTTTTTAATTTAAAAAAAATACATACATTTTATTTAAACAATAACAAACATTTCATAAATTGATGAAGTACATAAGTAATAAATAATTTATCAAAAAAGTAAAAATAAAAGTCTATTGTTTCGAAAAAAAAATCATTTTCATGGGCAAGAATTTTTTCTTTATTTTTCAGGTAAGTTGATTAAGTATTAGGAGGAATTCCAAAGTCCTTGGCAATTTCAGATTTTTTCTTTATTACTTTTTCAACTTCTTTAATCGCTGCTATTTTCTCTGACAACATTAAAGTTTTATAACTTCTAGGCTTCGACACCTTAAATCAACATCACTGAACTGCACTGTACACCAGAAATTCAAGGCATAAACAATACAACAGATCTAGGCGCAATGGGAGGGATGGTGGGAGGGAATTCTAGGATAAAACGACAGGATGTAACTATAACCACCCTTGGAAGGGTGGAAGCTGGACCCACCACTTTGCAGAACTCCTAGACAGACATAGACTAAGACCGCCGCGCTTCTTGTCCCGGAACCCCTACATCCGTATCTTACTATCCTTCTTGCCCGAGGGGAGAATATTTTCGCAAGATTTAAGATCGACCACCTCTCTGTCCACTTCCCATTGGAGGCACTCACTCGTAAAAAATTCGAATTATCCAAAATTTTATTTGAATTAACCACGATTTTTTTACATTGTTTATGCCCTAAATTCTAGGGACCGAGAGAAATATGGTCCGAGAAATTAAAGGCGATTTTGAATTAACGAAGTTTGAATTATCCATGTTCCACTGTATATATATATATATATATATATATATATATATATATATATATATATATATATATATATATAAACTCATTGCTGGGTACCATCTTAGGGTGGATCATGAGTGAGGACTTGTGTTAAAATGTATGAGAACCTCTGCTTTAGGAGAACAGTCCCATTTGAAAAGTTCTCTGCTTAATAGTTATAATACAGTTTGCACAGTACCTTATCACAGGAATCCACAGAACAAGAAAACCATGCATTTTCAGATTGACTGCAGAAAAATGTAAAAGGTCAGACAAAAGCTGTGATAGAGAATATCCAACTTTGCTGGGGATATGCGTTTCCAGATGCTCTTCACTAATCCTTTTATTTTCTCTTATACAACCAATCCTCTCCATAGCTTCCCTCATTCCATATGGAGCTGAAACATTGACTAGTCAATTGCTCAGTTCATAAGTAGCCTATTTTTATTTTTATGAAAATAGAATTGTTTAAAGAAGAGAAATAGTCCACAGAATAAAAATATCTACCACAAAATGGCTTTTATGATATTTTTAATCCATTTATTGTTATTGGGGACATAATTATCAGATCTTCAGGATACACTTTTTTCAGAGGGAATTTCAAGCTTATTTATTTATTTATTAATTTAAACCAATCACAGCCTCGGACATCAAATTGTAGTCATAGAAATTTAAAATAACAGAAAATATATAAAAATGTTAGAAAACAAAAAACAATCCAGAAAAAATAAATATATAAAATATGATATCACAACTAGATATTGATTTTAAAAGTCTTGAAATATTTGTTGGTAATATCTCCATTAAAAAAGTCTTTATTTTTTGGAATTCTATCATACGCCAAAACTTCGAGAAATAATTTTTTTTTTTCGGCGCTTCGACAACTAGGCCATTAGAACCGACATCCAGGGTGCAGCGAGGAATTTTCCCAACGAGCCGTGGGATGAGAAAATTCCTGTCGCCAGTGGGGATCGAACTCACCATCTCCCGCTTATGAATCTAAGGCGCTAGCCACTCGACCACAGGAGACCCCTTCGAGAAATAATGTCTCTAAAAGCAGAGTGGCGAGTCTTGTGTAGTAGAGGACTGAATTGGCTGGATGTTCTCAGCCTGACTGGAGGAACATGGAAAGGGATTGAAGCTAGGAGGTCGGGACAATCCAGCTCTCCTCCTTCCAGTAGTTTCCAGAGGAATTTAAGGTATGCACGCTGTCTTCACAGCGTAATTAAGTAATTTTTTTTTTTTTATGGCGCACTGACATCTGGGCCATTAGCAGCAACATACAGGGTCAGGGGAGGAATCTTCTCAACGAGTCGTGAGATGTGAAAATTCTTTCAGCCAGTCAGACTTGAACCCACCATCTCCCATATGAGAATCTAAGGCATTTAGTCATTACCTAAATCTTGGAGAATCTGGTGTACACAAATATTTCAGCTTTATGGCTAAATCCTGATTTTTTTTTTTTTTTTTTTTTTTTTTTTTTTTTGCCATATGATTTCTTGATATTGTCATCATTGGGAACATTAATGTTGAATATATCTGTTGTCTTATTCTACTTGTCAGTGATCAGAATAAATTGTTTTCTAAGGTGGGGTATTTGGCCACTTGTTATTGTTTTGATTCAATACATTCTTATTTTATTAACCTTCAGCATTTATTGTGGAATGTAGCGATAATGAAGTTCCTTTTTATCCAGGAGGCCATAATGATTTCACAGTCTGTCATATTATGCTTTGTTATACAATCTATATTTATCAGAGATGTTTTTGATATTTAAAATATGCGAGTAGGATCTTGTCTAATTGGATCATTTCCATGGAAAGAGGAGTCTCACTTGTCCTCATGTACCTTGTCAGGATAATTATAATTTTCTGTCTTTTACAAGATTAGCAGTTATCTTCCAGAATAAGTTTATTACCCTTGTCTTCACTCTAGAGAAGACTAATGGTGAGAGTTTGGAAGATAAATGAATTTTAATCCAGTGAAATAGAACTAAACCAAGACAAGGAAGTTAATTTAGAGTCCTTAGACCTCTATTTAAAATTGCTGAAAGGTATTGGTGACTGATAACAAAAGGATTTTGTAATGTGATATATTTCAGTGAACTGTATAGTTTTTATTAGTTCATTGATAAATTATTGTTCTAAGTGATGAAAATAGTTTTTACCAATGCCAAGTGAACATGAAATGAAAACATTACCCTCGTCATAAAAATCAGTAATATTATAGTATCAAAGATCACAAGAAGACTAAGCTTAAGGCTTAAAAAATATTTATACATATTTTGTACCCAGTTAGTTTCCTTTAAAAGCCTGAGAAGGATCAGACTGCTCAAATTATCCTTGTTACATTGATAAATCTCCAATCAGTATGTGCACACAGAGTGTGTCTGCAGACTGTTAAAAACTTCAAATGTGCCATTGAACAGCCATCAAAGCATTCCTCGCAATAGTTTTTGTTCAGTATGAGGCCTATCGGTACAAATGTGCCATCCTATCACCTGCTGCAAAATTCTGTATTCTACAATTGAAACCATCTGACAGCCAAACTCTCTCTCATCCCCCAAAGCTTCACGCTCTCCCCCTTGATCCTTGAAACTACAAGACTTCGGTAGTGTTAACACTTTCACTGCCCTCCAGTGAATTACAAAATTTGATCCCAATGCCCACTAACTCTTTAGGCAATGGGGGGGGGGGGGTACATGCCAGATGCGTCAAGAGCTCCCGGAGAATTACATGACGGTATCATGAGCACTGATCGTGTTATATCCTTTACTGCATCTCTCCCTTCAATAAAAATTTAGATATTCTCGAAGTTGGGTAGGGGCAAACATAATATACTATTTTACATCACCTGATAACCACTAGATGTTCTCTAACTTGGGCTTGATATTTTTAGTACATTTTGAAGTTTCTTTAAATAGATTATTAATCTTCTTTTATTTTATTATTTTTAATTATATTTTCTAAGACAACCTAAACCATTGGACAAAGCACAATATGGATTCAGCCACAACAGAAGCTGTCAAGATCTGATTTTTACATTCAAACAAATCTGTGAGAAGGCCATTGAAAAAAAAACAGGGAAAATCTAAGCTTGTTATTGTTATAGATTTGTCCACAGCCTTTGATAGAGTCTAAAAAGAGACATTGAACAGGCGTTGCAGGAAATGAGGATAGAAAAAGGATCAATACTTGTAATTATAGGCCTACACAGTAGAGATCCAAGCAATGGAAAAGAGGTAACTAATTAAGGAAGGTTGAAGGGAAGACAACAATCAGAGCGAGCTTCGTCATCCAAAATATCAAGAAAATTTTAAATCATTGTTGGTCATAGGAAGTTTGAAGCCACATAGCCAGAGCTACCTATGAGGCAACTGTAGGAAGAAAGAGTCTGGAAGGAAGACCCAGAAAGACTTGGAATAAAGGATTGAAATAGGTCTTTGACAGAAGTGGGGAAGGAGGAGGTAACTGCCGCAGAACCGATATTTATGGATCAGGCTCTACTGCTGTGATAGAGAGAAAAGATAAAGAAGAAGAAGAACAATTATATTTTCAAATATTTTGTAATTGTTCTTATTTTATGATTAATTGTAAAATTACTAAATATAATGTTACAGTGCTGAAAAGCCCAAAATTCAGATCAAACCAACATGAAGTACTTTCATTACAGCTGATGAATGTTTATCCCAAAAAAAAAAACATAAATGTGAAATAGAGGCCAAGTTCCTCCCCCACAAAGAAACACTCCCTTCCCCAAAAAGCGAGAAATATCTCCTCCTAAAACCCCCCAAAAACGCCTTACCATCCTACACTCCAAAAAAAGTAGTATGAGTTGGTGTATTAGGTGTACCATATTTTCAACCAAAAATATTTGCCAATACAAGAGATGATACAAGAAAGAAATGTCCAAGTTCATTACTTAGAAGACCTCGTAATTACTTACTAAGAACAGTAAAGACACTTCAACTGACCTTTAAAAACAACAATAAAAATACTTATATCCAGTTACTAAAATATCACTTTCCTCAACCAGGTATATTCTTAAACTTGGCAATGTTTAGTTTTCTCTCTAAATATAATTTCGGCACAAAAAAAAAAAAACATTGCCAAGTTTAAGAATATACCTGGTTGAGGAAAGTGATATTTTAGTAACTGGATATAAGTATTTTTATTGTTGTTTTTAAAGGTCAGTTGAAGTGTCTTTACTGTTCTTAGTAAGTAATTACGAGGTCTTCTAAGTAATGAACTTGGACATTTCTTTCTTGTATCATCTCTTGTATTGGCAAATATTTTTGGTTGAAAATATGGTACACCTAATACACCAACTCATACTACTTTTTTTGGAGTGTAGGATGGTAAGGCGTTTTTTGGGGGTTTTAGGAGGAGATATTTCTCGCTTTTTGGGGAAGGGAGTGTTTCTTTGTGGGGGAGGAACTTGGCCTCTATTTCACATTTATGTTTTTTTTTTTTGGGATCTCATTACTTTTTTCTAAGTATTAATTAAAATTTAGTTGCCACATACCTACTGGCTTTTTTACTTCATATAAAACCAGGGTCTTTGGATTCTGCATAAAGTTCTCCTTAATGCTTGATATTTGATACCAATAATCAACCACCATACATCTAATCACTAGACTAGAAAAGTTAGAAGCTTTTCCAGATGACAGTACTCTAGAGGTCAAATTGATTGCTCCCCTAACTAAACTATTACACTGTAAAACACAGGAACCTCATCCCGAGGATAAAGATCACCACAAGGAAAATGTAGAAGGCCTTCAAGAAAAAGAAAAGAACAAAGACGATAGATTTTGGGTTTGTGATCCTAAACTTTGTAATTTAGATGACATTGAAAAACTTAGTATCTGCTTTCAAGTATATTATGCATTTAACCCTTACGACTTTATTTACAACATTTAAGAAAGGAGTCACACGTGTTGTTAAGATGCATCGAAATGTTTCTTAAAACATCAAATATAGGTTCTCCTTACCAAGACGATTCATTTGATACCCCACATGATGGGTTTCAGAAGGAATGATGGCTTTCCGATGGAACAAAATGTACAAAACGTCATAGGTAATATGACTCTCCCGTATCAAGACCTACCTGCGTGCCAAGTTTGGTCAAAATAGGCCAAACGGTGTGAATTTTTGTAAGGAGCGAACATGCAGACAGACAGCTGAAAGACCTTTTTTACCTATCCTAGTGCATTCCCCGGACCAAGACCTACCTGTGTGCCAAGTTTGGTGAAAATCGGTCAAACGGTGTGAATTTGTGTAAGGAACAAACATGGAGACAGACAGCTGATAGACGATTTTGGCCTAGCCTATGACACTGCCCGAATAAAGACCTACCTGTGTACCATGTTTGGTCAAAATCGGTCAAATGGTGTGGATTTGTATAAGGAATAAACAGTTAGGCAAACACCTGATAGACGATATTGAACTAGCCTATGATTCTCCCCGTATCAAGACCCATCTGTGTCCCAAGTTTGGTCAAAATCGATCAAA
The DNA here is from genome assembly GCA_946811695.1 of Gonocerus acuteangulatus. Classification (NCBI taxonomy): domain Eukaryota; kingdom Metazoa; phylum Arthropoda; class Insecta; order Hemiptera; family Coreidae; genus Gonocerus; species Gonocerus acuteangulatus. The sequence continues at coordinate 39,188,636 of OX328123.1, forward strand.
CGGTTCGGATTTATATAAGGAACAAACATACAGACAAACAGCTGGTGTACGATTTTTACCAAGCCTATATGCGCCTAAATGTTTCTTAAAACATCAAATATAGGTTCTTCATACCGAGACGATTCATTTGATACCCCACATCATGGGTTTCGGACGAAATGATGGGTTTACGAAGGAAGTAAAAAACTGGCACGCCCCCGCCCCGGAAGCAGCGTCAAACACAACTTTTCAGGATTTTTCGATTTTTTCCTTTAATAACACTTTAATATCTATCATCCTGCAAAATTTCAAGTCTCTAGCATCATGGGAAGTGCCTAATAATTTTGATGAGTCAGTGAGTGAGTGAGTGAGTGAGTCCTATAAATCCCAATTTTCGATCGCTTATATCTCAGAAACTATTCGATGTAGAATTATGAAAATTTCCAGTTTTACTTACATCCAGTAGTATAATACCTCTGTAAAATTTCATAACTTTATCTTTACCTGGTTGAAAGTTATGAGAGAGTAAAAATCGGCTCTAAGACCTCCTGTAATATACACACAGTATGCTTAGGCCGGAACTTGGCCTGGCGCACTACCGTGCGCCTAGATTTAAGAAGAGTCCGTCATGCAGTAGCTGCATAATTAGGCATATTCTTCAGGGAGGGGGGGGGGAACGCTGCATTCCTGATTAATTAAAGTAACTTATATAAAAAAAATACTAAATAAACATGAATAGTTTCAACTTTTATATTTCCAATATACAGCTGACTTAATTATTTCTTTTTCAATTACTCTTCTTCTGGGCTGTTGTGTGAGGTACTTATTAACACACAAAAAATCAACTTATCAGTGCAACATTGTATGTCACCTTATTGGTGGCTCCCATTGAGATGTCTATGGGGTTGACATTGGCATGCAATTAATTCTATTTCTATTAATTAATTCTATTCTATGGGAAAATAAAAAAGACAATAGCATAACAAGAAACAGTAAAACATACGATCAGTTATGATGGCGTCAAGAATAAAGCCAGGTCTCCATAAGGGAAGTGATGAATCAGCAACAACCACATCAATGTAACGATGAGCCAAGCCATACTGTTTTAAGTTTCCCAGTACACTCTCATCCTTCCGAGGCTTATGCTAAAATAAATTCTTTCATAAGTATTTATTTTACATGTATGTATGAGTGAATATATATATATATATATATATATATATATATATATATATATATATATATATATATATATATACACAGGGTGGTCCCAAAGGAAATCGCCATACTTAAGGGATGTGTAATCCCACTAAAGTGTAGTTGAATGCCACCAAGGAAAAATTTTTACTTGCATTATTTCCCTAGATATAGGCGATTCCGTGTTTTTTTGTCTAAACGCCAGTTTTTAGCCATTTTTGCGCTGTTTGTCGTTCACGCCAAGGGAAAATTTAATTTTGATGACATTTTCAAAATCTGCATTAAATTTCCTATAAGATCTCATGTACTTGGTGGACAAATTTCTCAACCCAAATTCACAGCAGCCACCCAAACAAATAGCTTATTTTTGGTTACATAGCTGGGACTCTCAGAAAAGTCGCGATATTTCATTACCTTTCACAAGGTTCAATCACATCTTAGATAATTATATGACTGATTTAGTAGTAAGTGTCAACAGTCAATAAAGGTAAAGCCGCCTGAGAAGTTTTTCAGTCCTTACACGGTCGTTACGGCGGACTATTTCATTATAGCCGCGCGCATGAGTACGACCTATATCTCTTATGCTTTGGTAGACATTTGCAAATGTGTGACTATGCGGAGCACGATGATTAGGAAATCGACGCTGATATTCGCGAACTACCTCAAGACTGTTACCATAGGTGACTCCATACACTAGAAGCATGTCAGCATATTCAATATTACTGTACTAAAACAGCATTGTATTCGTTTGGAGAACAGCACAATACTGGTGAAAAAAGATAAATGCACCAACTTGCTGATTTTAATCCAACAAGAGATAACTAAGATAAACCGGTAAAAAAATTCTCAGGCGGCTTTACGTTTATTGGCCATTGACACTTACAACCAAATCAGTAATGTAATTATCTAAGATGTGGTTGTACCTTGTGAAAGGTAATGAAATAATGCAACTTTTTAGAGAGTTCCAGCTACGTAACCAAAAAAAGGTTTGTGCGGTCCCGTTCATATCCCTAGTGCCATTTGAAAAGCTTAGAAAATAAATAAACTTTTTGTATATCTCGTGGAAATTGCCGAAATCCTCTTGAACATCTCGAATAAAAGTGATATTAAGGCGTCAGGGAGACAGACGGTAGTTAACTTATACACAGAAGCGGAAATTACACAATCCGGCTCTCATTCTAAAGCAAAGCTCTATAAATCAATACAAAATATGCCTAATAAAGCCTTTTCTAGTGGATACAAAAGGATCAAGAAGAAGTACAAGAAAGATTGAGAAGAATACCATGCCTAATATAGAATAATATGCAGAATAAAGCCTATCTAGTAGATACAGAAGGACAAATAACAAGTCAATATATAGAATAATAAACCTAATTAAGTCTATGGAGTAGATACAAATGGACCAAAAACAAGTCTTGAGGAAGCATGTTTCTTTTTCTACTTAAATACTTTTTATCAATATTTAGTATATAACCTGTGTTGAAAACTATTGATTGCTAATTGATGAATCGGGTTACAACTAAGTAGTCTTTATGAATATTTAGTATATAACCTATGTTTGGAAGTGTGTTATTTCAGAATCTAGTATAGTTTAAGAAATGTTGTCCCCTGCCTATGCTTTGTATTAGTGTCGGCAGATACCTGGGGTATATTTACAACTCTTGAGGATTAACTCCTAGCAGGTAAATATCCTGGGGACCTTGTGTTTCTATGGGCACTGAACCAACTCCTTATTCGCTCATAGTATCTAACCGTTGTGAAGTTTATTTTTTGGATTTAGGACTTAATATACATATGTAGACTAAATCATAGCAAGAAGTCTACCTCCGCCGTCGGTTCTTAACTATGTAGACTCGCCAATGTTACCCAATCTTAGATACATCGTAATTAAAATCCACAGCAAAAAGACGACATTTCATCAGAATCCCCTGCTTAATAAAACATACATAGAATAATATGCCAAATAAAGCCTATTTAGTGGATAAAAATAGAGGAAAAACGCCGTTCGTGGTGGTAGAAAATCTTACAAGGCATTTCGCTCAGAAATCTTCGAAATATTGTTACTAATTTTACGTATCCTGTTTTATAGCCAAATAGATTTATATTCTATAATCAATAAGAAAAAACTACTAGCAATAAAAAACTATGGGTAACAGATTAAAATAGGGAATACCAAGAACAATTCTAAAGAACGAAATCAACACCAGTACTGTAATCTAGATATTCATACGGCAACTTCGAATTCTAACAAACAAAATATTGCTTGTAATTATACGTATCCTGTTTACTGACAAATACATTTGACTGCTCTAAGCAAGTACAAAAATAACGAGCAGTGAAAAAAAAAAACTGCGGGAAACACACAAATAGATCCGTTTAAATAAACAAAACTTAAGTTTTAAGCACTTATTTCTCCTAATGTGACGACCCCATCAAACATTTCTTCAAAACATTTTTTGTAGAGAATTTAGTAAGCTTTCGAACTGTTACATTTCACTTGCCACGATTTCCTAACCATTTTTGAGATATTAAGGAAAATATACGAAGGGGGCCTAATAGATATTCATACGGCATCTGAGAATCCCAAGATTCCGCAAAAATAAAATATTGTTTCTAATTACACGTATCCTGTTTTATTGGCAAATACATTTGGCTGCTATAAGCAATTCCAAACACTAGGGAATATGCCAAAGAACTTGGAGTAGGAGCCTCGACAGTTTCAAGACATTTGAAGGAAATCGGCAAACCCAAAACTGACATTTCATACGGTGCAGCCTGATATATTTCTAACAATGAATTGTTTTTCTTATTTTAATTAATCTTTTTTATTGTTAAATACATTATCCAACTTTAAGCAATTAAAAAATAACAAGGAATAAAAACAGACAAAAAGAACCGTTCGAATAAACAAAATCAATTACTTCACAATTTAAGCACTTATTTCTCCGATTAACATCGCTTATCCAAAACTTTTTGAAGAACCTTTTTTGTAGACCATTTAGTAAGCTTTCGAATGGTAACCTTTCGCTTCCCAAGATTTTCAACCGTTTTAGAGATATTAATGAAAATATACGAAGTTACCAAAACTTTTCATTATTTCTAGCAACAGAAAATTGGTCTCATTTTACCTATCCTGTTTTACACACAAATACATTTTCCTTACAAATACAACATAAGAAATTACAAAAATAAAAAGCAATAAAAAACTAAGGGAAACTGACAAAAATTACAAAAAGAACGACAAAAACCCGTCCATATATAAACAGACGTATTTGAAGTTTTAAGCACTTATTTCTTCGATCGACATCACCTAATCAAAAATTGTTTCAGAATCTTTTTCGTAGAGAATTTAGAAAACTTTCAAATAGTTTCTATACACTTATCAAAATTTCCCAACCGTGTTCGAGATATTAATGAAAGTATACGAAGTTCCCAAAACTTTTCATGTAAGTTCATAAAATATTTTATTCTAACCCTTCCTTAACTCCAAACGTAACCAAAAGTTTAACATGTTAGTTTTGATGAAATTAAAACATGCAAAAAATGTTTCAACTGAATCCTATGATTGTAAGCACCCAAACCAAAAAGTCCGACTCACAGGAACTGCATCATCTTAGCGCGGTTCCGTTCTTATCTCTAGACTCATTTAAAATGATTAAAATAGAAGCTGTTATTATTTTGGATCCACATTTCTAGAAAGCATGAACATTAGCTAGTTAGCCGTCGAGGTGATAAGTAAAGCTGGAATGGTTGGGATTCGGCTAAAGAAACCTCAATACGATTTTTGTTAAAAAATCTATATTTAGGACGTTTTGGCTACTCATTGGTAGCCTTCGTCAGCGATGAAAGTGCCGGGAGGCAGAGGAGGATCTTTACTTTCAAGAAAGGTCTTATTTAAAATCTTACCTGGATGGGTTCCCGCCCTAGGAAGGACCCCAACAAGGAATAAAAACAGACAAAAAGAACAGTTCGAATAAGCGAAATCAATTACTTTAAAGTTTTAAGCACTTATTTCTCCGATTGACATCGTATAATCAAAACTTTCATCAGAACCTTTTTTGTAGAGCATTTAGTAAGCTTTCTAATGGTATTCTTCCGTTTACCAAGATTCTCAACCTTTTTCGATATATTAAGGAAAGTATACAAAGTTACCAAAACTTTTTATGTCTGTTAATAAAATATTTTATTCTAACCCTTCCTTAACTCCAAACGTAACAAAAATTTCAACATATTAGTTTTAATGAAAGTAGAACATGCAGAAAATGTTTCAACTGAATCCCATGATCCTAAGTACCCAAACCAAAAACGGTATTCAAAAACTATTTTTCCAATTTTCTCGAAAACGGTTAAAGCTATCGCCTTGAAAATGGTTTCATTCGTTTTTCTAGCCCAAGAAGCCTATAAAACGAGTACTTACAAGCTTATGAACTCAAAAACGTAAGCGTTACGATTTTTTTTGCTCGAATTTCGCCCCACACGCCATCTTCCAGTGGGCGGATTCTGCTGGTTAACGAACTTGACCTTTCAAATTGGACGACGGATTTTTGTACCAAATTTCATCAAAATCGGACCATCAGGGAAGCCAGAAATGAGCGAACAGACAAATATATATATATATATATATATATATATATATATATATATATATATAAATAAATATATACATATATATATATATACAAATTTTAACCACCGTTATTTTCAGTCTCTAGGGGTTCTGAAACGCGAAATTTTCTAGTCGGCACTTCCGGATTGTTTCATTGTATCAACCCTATAAGCGGGGTTCCTCCCTATGGGGGAGGGAGGAACCGCGCTAAAACGTTATTCAGCAACTATTTTTCCAATTTTCTCGAAAACGGTTGAAGCTATCGCCTTACAAATGGTGTCATTCGTTTTCCTAGGCCAAGAAGCCTATAAAACAAGTAGTTACAAGCATATGAACTCAAAAACGTAAGCGTTACGATTTTTTTTTGCGCGAATTTCGCCCCTAGCGCCATCTTCCAGTGGGCGGATTTTGCTGGTTAACGAACTTGACGTTTCAAATTGGACGAAGTATTTTTGTACCAAATTTCATCAAAATCGGACCATTGCTCTCTGAGCTATGCCGCCTACAGACAAATAAATAAATAAATATATATATATGTATATATATATATATATATATATATATATATATATATATATATATATATCCACCGTCATTTTCGGTCTCTAGGGGTTCTGAAACGCAAAATTTTCTAGTCGGCACTTCCGGATTGTTTCATGAGATCAACCTTATAAGCGGGGTTCCTCCCTATGAAGGGAGGGAGGAACTGCGCTAAAAACCTTTATTTTGGGATAAGCTATTTGTTTGGGTGGCTGCTGTGAATTTAGGCTGGAAAATTTGTCCATAAAGTACACGAGATCTTATAGGAAATTTAATGCAGATTTTGAAAATGTCGTCAGAATTAAATTTTCCCTTGGCATGAACGACAAATAGCGTAAAAATGGTCAAAAACTAGCATTTAGACAAATAAAAACAAAAAAAAAACACGGAAACGCCTATATCTAGGGAAATAATGCAAGTTCAAAATTTCTCCTTGGTGGCATTAAACTACACTTTAGTTGGAGTACACACCCCTCAAGTATGGTGATTTCCTTCGGGACCACCCTGTATATATATGTGTGTACCAAATACAGAGGTGTAAGTATTCAATCAATAAACTATGTGATGATCTCTCACCCTGTCCTGCTTTCTAGTCGGTCTGGTTTTGCCATGTAACATGAGATAATCAATGTCTGTCCCCACAACATAACCACCAAATTCAGCAGCAGCTATAAGCAATGAACCTAAAACAGGCATATTTCAAAAGAATTTTCAGGGTCTCTTAGTAAATATATTGCATATGATAAGGTAGCCAAATCATTGGTAAATATTAAGAGATAGAAATCTGAGGGATACATACTGCGGTTGTTACTCTGTGAAATTGGAATATGGATTAGAAAAGTACAACCTCAATGAGTAATTAAACAAAATTATCATTATGACAATCATAGACATATATGAAAACAGTTGTAAGGTAACCATGATAAGGACAACTAGAAACCAACCATATGCTAGAATAAACGCTTAGAGAAGATACGGTAGATTGCCAAGAAATTGTTTAAAAAAGCCAGACGAGACAGCAAATGGGAAACATATAAGTCCCTAACCAAATAAAATAAACTCAGGGAAATCCAAGAAAAATACAAGAGCAAAAGATGTTTATAGTGGTTCCAATAATGAAATAGAATCCCTAGGCCTAGCTACATGGCTGATATCAGCCTTAGATGATCTTAAGAAAATACACTTCTCAGGATGCGAAGGCGGAAAGATACATGCTACTGACGAAATACAATGGATTAACCAGAATGGAACAAGAATAATGCAACAGCATCAAGTGCCATGAATGTGGCTGGTTGATAATAAAACCCTCTAAAAGCACCAAGAACGATGGAAGATTGTTACAGAAGTAAGTTGACATTAAATTAGAACCCCTAATAAGCCAATTTAGGGGGGCTATAACTTGGAAATGGAAAGAAGTAAAGATATCATTACACAACCAAAGCAGACAAAACCCCTTTTTGGGAGGCTAAGACTTACAGAACTATCTCTCTTTGAATGAATGAATGAATGAAAAAAAAACTTTATTCTGGGACTTCGTCCCATAAGAATAAAAAATAAATACAATGATCGAATAAACAAATTTAACTTAAAAATATTCCTATGGATAAAGAACAAACAAAAACGGATAAAACGAATAAAAATATTAATAAAAAAGTCTTAAATAATAAAATAAAACATAAGTACATATGTACATAGATTATAATATTAAAAATAAGATAGTGATTATGCAGGGATTGTAGAATACTGGAACAAGAAGAGGAATAGGGGTTGGAGGAATGATGAAACAATATTCAGAGGGGGATAAGAATATAATTAGATAGTTCAAAATACACAAATAAATATTAAAAAAAGAAAAAAAAATGGGGACTATGAAAGGAAGTGAATAAAAAATAAATGCATAAACAAGAGAAGAAAAAAGAAAAAACATATATAAAAAACAACAAAAATAAATAAAAGAATTATAATCTTACCACAAAAAAGAAAAAAAAGTACTTAGTAAGTGGACTTGATTAATAGGAGAAAACAACAACATAATGTGCATTACAAATCTGGTCTTGTCTGTTGGTCAAATGTTAAGAAGCGTCTTCCTGGGAGGATAGGAGAAAAGCATAGAGGTGGGATTTAAATACAGGTAAGGAAGGAGGATTGGGGTTTGTTTGGAATGAAAACAGATTGGGAGCGGTTAGAAATGAAGGATTGAAACCAGGTCAGAGCACTGTTAGAGAAAGAAAAAGATTGGAGTTTGGAAAGGAGTATGTTGTGGTCAATGGTATCAAACGCTTTACTAAAATCTAGAAGGATAAGGATGGAAATTCTTTTAAGATCAATAGCGGATTGAAGGTCGTGAGTAATTTTTAGGAGTGCGGATTGGGTGGAATGTCCTGGACGAAATCCAGATTGATGGGAGTTAAAGCGGGGTTGTAGAAAGACAGATATTTGGGATTGGACGAGGCGCTCAAGTGGCCTAGAAAGATTGGAAAGGATAGAAATAGGACGGAAGTCGGTGGGAACAATTGGATTGGAAATTTTGGTTAAGGGATGGACAAGGGCGTTCTTCCAGGGTGTGGGAAAGACGGGGTGTTGCAAAGAGTAATTGTGGATGTGGAGTAGGATAACAGGAAGGGGAAGTTTAATAAGCTCACCGGGTATACTGTCCATTGGACTCATTTCTACTTAAAATAATAGAGAAGATTCTGGGAAGATGCCTAAGGGCAACAGATCATATGAATACAGATGGTTTGAGGCACCGTCATTAATAACACAAATATAAATATCAGAATCAAATAAAGAAATATCATTCGAAGCTTGCCTATTGCCTGTTCTGGTAGACAGAAATGGTTAATCGCGCATGTGCTAACTTGTGGGAGGGAATTTCCTGTTTGTTCAAACATTTGAAAAGCCATTTAATGAATTAAACTTTACGTGGAACACTATAAAAACACATGTCTTGTTTAGGACCAGAGAAGGCTTTGAGAGCTCAGACAAAAGAGTGTTCAAATCAATACTTATCCAAAGCTAAGGCTGAATATAATTCAAACTATAGCTTGTTCAAATAGTAGATTGAGGGAAAAGAGCTTGGCCTATATTCGCATGAAACATCTCCTCAGTTCCCTAATAACCTAAAAATAATAACCTAATCACTGGGAAGTTTCCACTTGTTTGTTTACTACGCTACAAACTTAGTTTTCATATGTTTTAATACGAAGTGTCATTTATATATTGGTATGTGAATAAACGTCTTTTTACATTTGTTGGAATGAAGAAGTTAAATGTAAATATTTCAGATTCAATGAGGTTGTTAAAGTATAGTTCACAGTTCATTCAGCACTACAAATGGCCGAAGAGAAAGGGAAATTTCCCTCAGAAGTTAGTGCATAAGCAATTTATCTTTTCTGTCTATGTGTCTGGGCTATAGATACAATAGCATTTGCCAATTCATCAGGCAGGCCATCGGCAAAGCACTGAAAGAATTTGATGTGATTGATTTCAGCATCATATAGGTTGGTAGAAGATTGTAAAAGCCACCAAAGGAAGCAGTGAGGTTAGCGCAAAGGTGGTAAATGGATCCACAAGATGGAATTCTCTCACCAGTAATGCAGATTTTGGTGGCAAACTTATTTCTAATCAAATCGAATAATTTATACTTTCAAACTATAGGTAGGATGTACAGAGAGTATCATGATTATCATCATAGGGAAGGTTCAATTGTATTTAAAATTACAAGCAAGTGGTGCAATGATGCAGATCTTATTATTAATTCAATGAAAACAGTATCAGTTCTCTTCATTCATAAAAAGGATTAAGAAATCATTCAAATATCTGGGTGTTATATTTTACCAGAAAATTAGTCGAAAGGGATCATAAGTAATATGGAACTGTTGTGGTTTATGTGGAAGGATCTGAGGATTAGGGCCAAAATATCTTGGATATAAATAAATAAATAAATAAATAAAGCCTTTATTGCACAAGAGGAACAATACAAATAAAGAAAACTATTTCCAAAAAGAAAGTAACCAAATGAAAAAGTAATAAAAAAATTTAAATTATTTCTTTTAAATTACTATTTACAATATTTACAAATACATGTTTCTCATGCAGGCCTCCCCTTGATGGGGGTAATGGTCTAACTTCCCTGGAGACCAACCCAACTAGGAAGTGGAGTTCCCTGTTTCATCCAACAATGCTTTCCATTTGTCTTTGTTCCTGGCAACGTTCATCCAATTCGGACCAGCAACGGACTTGAAGACATCACTCCAACGCCTACATGGTCTTCCTCGTCTCCTCCTTAAGTTAAGCGGAATCCATTCCGTAGCCTTCAGGGTCCACCTGCTATCCTGCAATCTGGAAAGATGACCAGCCCATTTCCACTTAGTTTTCTTTATATGCAGGCCTATATCTGTCACTCCAGATTCTTGCCGCATAAATGAACCCCTGACCTTATCCCGTCTCCTGTAGTTCATCATGCTTCTAAGGACGGAGTTTTGCCACACTACTAGCTTGGATTCTTGCTCCTTGGTCAGTGCCCAGGTTTGGCAGCCGTAACTCACAGAAGGGAGAACACAGCTTTCGAACACCATCTTCTTGTTATTCAGGCTAAAGTTACCCTTCATTACTTCCTTTAGTGACCAATACTTCTGCCAGCCTCTAGTAATTCTCCTTTGCACTTCTTTAGCTCCACGATTATTAAAGGATATAAGTTGTCCCAAGTAAACAAATTCATCTACATACTGTAGAGTGATTCCGTTGAGGCTTATCTCCTTCTTTAAGCTATTGGTCATTAACACGGTCTTAGTATAATTTGGGATTAGTCCTACTTCAGCGCTATGGTTTATGAGATCTTTCACCATTATTCTTAGTTCTTCAGCCTTTTCTGAGATCAACACGATGTCATCAGCAAATTTCAAATTGCTCAGTTTCCTACCATCAATTTTGACACCCATGTTGGACCAATCAAATGATCGGAAAACATTTTCCAATAATATTATAAAGAGAGTTGGAGAGAGTAATATAAAATCTTGGATATAGTGTGCAATAATAATTAGTGCTTACAAAACCACACACATAGAGTCCCTTTTCTGCTCTTCATTTTATTTATTTCTTTTTTTAATTTTTGAACATCGACTGCGCCATTTTTTTATTTATTCTTTTCATTTTTGGTCAGCTGTAAAATAAATGACTGTATGTGTGTTTTTTTTTAAGTTTTAAAAAGTGACTTTGGTATAATAAAATTCAAGTATTTAAAAAAAAACAAACTTTTAGGATAAATGATAATGGGGTGAGTAAAAAAAAATGACCATTTTATAGGTAAAAAATCAAAATTTATTTTTCTTCTAGTTACAAGGCTTATAGTCGTAATAATCAAAATATATACCATTGTGTTCTTTGGTTAGACACCTTCTTAAAGCCAGCTGTAGAGATCCTTGATGGTACCACTCTTTGGGTTTTGAATCGAAGAACTCACGAACCCCATTTTCAACTTCATTCAAGTTGTTGAATATTTTTCCTTGAAGGAAATGAGCCATTGATCTGAAAAGGTGGTAGTCTGATGGCGCTAGGTCTGGACTATTTTGCCGGGTGAGGGAGAAGCTCGATTCCATCCAAATCAGCTAATTTTTGTTTTGTAAGGCGAGAGGTGTGGGGTCTGGCATTATCATGTGGGAACAAGACTTGCTTCCTGCTGACTAAAACTGGATACCGCTGAACCAAAACATCGTACATTCTCTGCAGTTGTTCTGAATAGAGCTCTGGATTAATAGAATGACTTTCAGGTATGAACTCATAGTGTATGACTCTTTCGTAGTTCCATAATACAGAGAGCATTGTCTTTTTTCGAATTGCCCTTGCGGTTAAGCTACCTGAATGAACAATTGTCAGTCAATTGGCGAGTTGTTTTAGGATTTGCCAATACACCCACTTTTCATCACATGTGACTGTCCTTTTGATGAAACAATTAGCAGTCGGATTTTCAGAAGTGACTCGTAATTTTCCACACGGTGTTGGGCTTACTGGGGTGTAAGCATGCACATTTCACATCTCCTAACTCTCACAGGTGTCGAGTCACAGTAGATTGTGATTGGCCAAGTTCAGCTGACAACTCACGAGTGCTTTTTGTTGGATCGGCTTCAATTGCAGTCTGCAGAGCGTTCTGGTTGACTAATGAAACACGCCCTGATACATATTTCTTTTCAAGGCTCAAATCACCTTCATTAAATTTTTGGAACCACCATCTTACCATCCTTTCATTCAAAGAGTCTTCATCCTTAAATTCAACCACTAAAGGAGTGGCTTCAGCTGCTGAAAACTTCATTTTCCAATAATGAAGCAAAATTACTAGAATTTCATACTTTAGTGTCATTGTGAACAAAGTACTGAGCCTGGATAGAGGGCATGCTGGTTACCAAATAATTCAGACGGGATCAAACATCAATTTCTTATCCCAATTTTTAGCTCCGGAATGTAAATAAGAGAGGAATTACGGTGCAAAGTTCAAACACAAAGAAAACAGTATTTTTTTCTGACTCATGCCATTAATATAGGTCTGTTATTTTTCTTCTATACGATAATGTCTTTAGCAGAAATGTTATAAAAGAACTGGAGAAAATAAAAGTTGAGGAAGTTTTCATAAGATTTTGAAAGATTTAGAAAAAAAAAAAAAAAAACATTCACAAGAAAAATAAAAAATATTTCAAGTGTAAACCGATTCTCGGAAGGTGTTGCAAAAAATAACTGTTATCAAAATAATCAGTTATAATATTCCGTCTAATTCTTCAAATTCCTTGCTTCTGATAAGTATGTTATTTTAAAATTTATAAAGACAACAAAGTAATCCTGGATATTTTTTGGGGGGGGGGGGGGGGGGGGAATTAGTTTATTATTATAAAGTAAACAAAATATGAGAAAGGTGTCTTAAAAAATATTTTTACATATTTTATGTTGACTATTATTCATGATTTTTATCAGTTCCTTGAAATATCAGTATTATTTAACTCCAATGATCATTTCAGTGAAATGTAGTAAGTTGAAAGTATTCAGTACTTTTTTTATGTGAAATTTGGTCCCAAAAAAAAAAAAAAAATGAAATGTAAGTACTTGTTTTTTTGTTAAGTATGAAGTAATGAGGTTCATCAGCGCCCTACCTTGTAAACATGTAGTACAAATGAACGTCCATGCTCTTGGACTAGGGTGTGCTTCTCTTTGTTACCATCCATGTTAGGATTGTTTTCCCTAGCTTTATTTATCTAATTTTATTTTATTTTATTTTTATACATAAATTTAATGGTCTGAGGACTTATCCCCCAACCATAAGGATAAGAGAAAAAATCAATAAATATAATTTATTGAAATTTTCATTTGAGAGTAATAATAATGTTGAGAATTATTTTTATGTTTAGAAATAAATATCATACCTGAGCCAACAAAAGGATCCAAAACTAAATCCCCGTGAGCTATTTGTGCTTGATTTGCCATTATAAGTGATAGTTGTGGATCCATACTAGTATTTCCAATGAACATTCTTTTTTTTAATGAATGCTTTGATATCAAATCTCTCTGGCCTTCGCCAACCTATAAAATATAACAAACATACATGAGATAAAAATATTTCTTGTTAAAGGTATTGAAGGGGTTTTACAATTTCTATGGTAAAATATCTCCTACAAAATGCACTTTTAAGGTTATTGGTTTTGGATTTATTTAATAATGAAAGGATAGAGATCTACGAAAGGGAAAAAGTAAGCAACTGATAAATCATGGCCAAATATTTATTTATTTCTGTTTTCCAGGCCATCAGCGGCAATGGGCATTAGTACTAAGGCGTGAACACTCTGTCACTAAGGTTGTGGGTTTGGTTCTCACAGTGTTGTGGCTTCTCTTTGGTTGAAAAAAAGGTATCAGCCCTATACCGGCAACAAAAGGGTATTAACCTGTAGATAACTCGTCCCAAAAACTCCATGTTATATATAAATTTGAAGTTAAAATTTTAATAAATAATATCATTTTAAAGTAGCCGATACAATTAACCTATTCTACTCAATCTATATATATATATATATATATATATATATATATATATATATATATATATATGTATATATATATATATATATATATATATATATATATATATATATATATATATATATATATATATAATCACGTGTCTGTCTGTTTATTTATTTCTTTGTTTGTTCCTTATACAAATCTACACCGTTTGACCGATACTGACGCCAAACTTGACACACAGGTAGGTCTTGATACGAGAAATCTCCTAGGCTAGGTCAAAATAGTCAAATTTCAAAATTTGGTCAAAGGTCAAAAGTTTTGTTCAAGAAAAATTGGCTACACTGAACCATTGACGGCCATTTTGAATCGAATACTACTGGCCTCTGTCGGCTGTTAGATGAAGTGCTGTTGTGCTGGCCACTGCTGGTGTCATTATGAACTGAAACAAATTCACATCGTTTGACCAATTTTCATAACTGGGTACAGACAACTAGGTATCAAGTAGATGATACGGGGAGAGTCATAGACAGAAAGTAGGTGTAGCTTTGCACACGGGGTAGCAGCTAGTCAATCATAAATTTTAGTAGGATAGAATTAAAGATGGGTAGTGAACCTTCGAAATTATTTTTTATTATGCAATTTAATGCAAAGTTTGGACATCATTGTACTTCTTCAGGCATAAAACTGTAATTTCACAATCTAAAAAATATTACTTATGAGGTCTCCCCGTGGTCTATCGGCTAACGCCTTGGATTCTCATGCAGATGGGTGTTCAAGTCCCTCCTGCAGTAGGAATTTTCTCATCAAATTAATGCTACTATATAATTTTATGCAATTTATTATAGCACGGTTCCCGTCATACTATAAGTTATTCATCAATTGATAAGTAATCAAAGTATAACGTTTCTTGACACTGGGGCGATCCGGACCAGCGTCAAGAAACAGATAACGTAGAGATAACCCGTTATCTATAGGTTAGCAGAAACAGCAGTTTAACCAGTACAGGTTATAATTCGTTGTCAATAATAAAGGTACGTTAAAATTTAAAAATTTATGTTGCCAAGATGCCATTTGGAAACACCCATTATATTTGCGAACATTACCAAGAATGCTGATGGGTGGGGAGGCTGTGCAAGTGTTAGGGATATTATTACCTCGGATGGACCATCACCAGGTACCAGCGTAAGCTCTATGAGGGACAAAATCACAGTTTATTTCTAGTAATTCAAGGTCTGCCATCATAGTTGAAATGAACGGCAAATAAAAATAATATTATGAAATAGATACAGTACGGTAACAGCTGACCTGTTATCTTCCTAGCAACGCATGCAGCCTAGGCTTGCCTGTTCTAACCAACTAAAAATTCAAACCCCTCTAAAAATACTTAAAAAATTGAATATCAAAAAATCCTTTCTTAGCGAGTGTTTATTTCCACATTCTTAGGGAGTGTCCATGCAACATTTCAAAATTTTCTGTCAAGTGGTTTGGGCTGAGCAATGATAGGTCCAGTGAGTCAGTGGTATTTGACAAATATATGTAGTAGATTAGTGTTTATTAATTTAGTAAACTGAAGTAATAAATCCTAATGCTTACCAAGCGTCCAAAATAAACTGTGTTTGGTTCTTCAGGTACTCTGTTAGGTTCTAAGCCATAATATTCTATATACTGCAAGGCTAACTCTGGATTTTTCAGCCTCACTGGTCCATTTAAGGGCAGATAATTAAAAGACTAGAGGTGAAAATAATACAATCAAAATAAATGTTTTCAATAAATATATATAATAAAATTCTAACAATTGATGGAGTGAATGGAAGAAGAGGCTCTACCAAATGTGTTTATTTATTGAAATTGAACACAATTCATTCTCTGGTTTGGTAATACAACATCAAAAATTGTAATTAATAATCGGTTGTCCAGAAAGTTTGTAGAGATTTTTAAATTAAGGTTTAACTCTTTCAAATTATTATTATTATAAACAAAGGATATTTTTGTTTATATACCTTTAGCCCTCAAAGTATTAACTAGATTAAAGGTACTTCAACAAAAATTAACTTTGTATTCATTACATGTTGAAAGAATTAAGATAAAACATTATTTCCAAAATATCTATAAACTTTCCGGACAACCCTATATTACCAAAAACGGAGACAATTTTTAGGTGTGCTTAATAGCAGAAAAAAAATTAATAAAGAATTTTCTCTCTACTTAAAACTACTTAGTTGCTCAACATCTTTTACCTCTCATTCCATAAATGTTTTCAGAAAAATAAATTAAGTAAAAGTAGGTTTTATTTGTAATTATAAGGAAGGCAGTTCTAAGTAGTATATGTTATGGAAATAAAGACAAAGCAACCATTGACGCAGCTATGTCTTAATACTGAGATATAAACTTGTGGAAAGGATATTGAATAATTCTAGTACCTCAATTTTATCAACTTTCTCTTTCTGAGATTGAGAATTGCCAAAGATTTCAACTTTCATTTTAAATGAAAGATTTGAGAATGGTAACAACTTATGAGATGAAATGGAGCGCAGTTTTTTGTGTAGGTCATCAATACATTTTTCAGCAGCCCATAAATCAATTGCATAACGTAAAGTAACAGAGCGGCTGGCAATTCTAGTGACATCTTCATCAGATTCAAGTTCAAGAATCCAAAATGGCTGAAACAGTAGTTATGAAATGAAAATGACTGTATTTTAAGAGATAGACTCCTTTAAATAATTGCTAAATGATTTAAGAATAATCTAACAAGACCCTTCTATTATTCATAAATTATGGCTACATTGTATTATTGAAAAATTGCTAGCCTCATTCAACAAGACAGTTAATTTACTGCAAAAGTTATGTAATTATAAACTATTTTATAAGTTTAATTTTAAACTACTAGAAATTACTATATTTTTTTCAGAGAATAAGGAATCATTTTTCACTTAAGTGTTCATACCATCATAACAGTTTCAGTTATCCGATAAATGAATATTTGTATGTGTGAATGTACATATATATGAACAAAAAGTTAAAAAATAAGAAAAGTTCAATCAGAGAGCTTGTGCAGGGGGGACTGTTAACTCAGTTTGGTCAGTTATTATTACTACTGTTTTTTCTTAGAGAATGATAATTTAAATCTCATCCTTGTTTATTTACTTACATCCTTAGTAGGAGTATCAGTCCATTTTATAAAAACATTCAATAATAATGCAATTGAGCGGATTTCCTAAAAAATAAAAATGGAAAATACATAAATAAAATCACAAGACTTTGCATAGCTGACATATTGGTTTAATAGAGCATACATTAAATCTAAAATCCAAATGTTCATTTGCAAACCAGAAAAGGTATTTTTTTAAATTACTGGTCATCTTTTCATGTTAGTGTCAATTATCATTCACGCGTTTTATTTAATTACTTTATGAAAACTTCGATTTTCATTACATTTATCTAGTGTACTCATCAATCCGTGTGTTGTTTTCAATAACACATGGAGCCACAACATGCTGGTCTATACCTCTGTTCGGTCGTTCAAAAAAGATCAAAACAAAGAGGTCAAAGCCATAATTTTCAAAATTGTTAAAAATGTACCGTTAGATAACAATAATTGTAAAAGAAAAATCGGTAAATGTCAAGGAGCGTGGTCTCCACGCCGATTCTTTTGAAACTTTGCACTATAACGTATTTTGATGCACTAAACACGAATCCGTTAAAAAAAAAGGTCGCTTTTCACTAGGAAAGAATTTATGAAACACTAAAGTTCACTGTTATGGAGGTTATAAAAGACGGGTTAACGGCGAATTTGTAAACACGCGCATGCGCAATAGTCCTTAATGACGAAGTGTAATTGAAATTTAGACTCACCTTGTGGTAGCTGACTTGGTCGTAAATTGTCGCTTTTGGGCATATTCGCTGTGCGTTTCCGCTCGCTCCGCTCGCTCAAGAAAACATCAAAACCCCTAGTCAATCCAACTCGCAGAAATGAAAAGAATTCTATGGCCCAAAAGTCGTCCAAGGCAGTCTTCCCTAACCTTCATAACAGTGAACTTAAATGTTTCATAACTTCTTTCCTAGTGAAAAGCGACCTTTTTTTTTAACGGATTCGTGTTTAGTGCATCAAAATACGTAATAGTGCAAAGTTTCAAAAGAATCGGCGTGGAGACCACGCTCCTTGACATTTACCGAAAAATCTTTTTGTGAATTCAATTAAAAAATTGTAAACAAATATATTATTCTTAAACTTTTGAAATAAAGGTAAAAATGAAGTTTCACGCCCTCAAAACCGATTTCTTTCAAATTTTGTACAATAACGTATTTTGATGCACTAAACACGAATACGTTAAAAAAAAAAAAACTTCGCATTTAACTACGAAAAAAGTAATAAGCACTAAAGTTCACTGTTAAGAAGGTTATAAAACTAGGCGTCAACAGCTTATTTGTAAACACGCGCATGCGCAGATATGTAACATTGGGACACAAAGAACCCTCATTTGAAATGTTCAGAAACCATTTATTCAAAAATATTGTTAATTTTAAGGGCATCCTCACCCGTCGTCACCTGTCGCTGAAGGGCATACGTGCTATGCGTTTCCGCTCGCTCAAGAAGATAACAAACCCCCAGTCAATCCAACTCGCTAAAATTAATAGAATTCATGATGATTAGATAGTTAGTTGGTAATTAAGTAACCATTGTGAAAGTGTCTAAGGAAAAAGGAATCTGCTGGGGTATCTATATGTTGTTTGTCAGTTTTGTAGTTTATATTGTTTTTGTTTGTGTACACATAAACTTAAACCAAAAGACTACAGATCTCGGAATGTGTACACATAAACTTAAACAAAAACAATATAAACTACAAAACTGACAAACAAGGAATTTCTCCTATGTACGCTAATATTTTCCAAAAACTCTCCCGACTTCCCACCTAGATTTTTCCCATGCCCCTTGGGCATCCTTCCATTAACACCTTTTTCTCCTTTCCTCTCATAAACATGCCTTTTGATCCTTACCGACCTTTCTCCCACCAGCTGCTGTTTTCAGTTACATATACCCCAGTAGATTCCTTTTTCCTTAGACACTTTCACAATGGTTACTTAATTGCCAACCTTGGTCTTCCTCTACCGCTCGGCATTTCCATTGGTATGTAGTATCTTATTTCTTTGTAAAATTAATTAATGTTACTATTAGCTACTATATTTGTCATTGGTATGTAGTTTCTTATTTCTTTGTAAAATCAATTAATGTTACTAATTACTATTAAAATCAATTATTATACCTATTTATTTTTTTCATTCTACTCATTCTAAGAATTTAAGACGATATGTTCTTTTATAAGTTAATTGTATTTATAGTTCTGTTACCTATCACAATTATAAACTTATTTTTTTTTTGTTTCTGTATTAATTTCTTTTTTTGTCATTTTAGCTGACGAAGGCTATCAATGAGTAGCCGAAACGTCCGAAATATAGATTTTTAAAACAAAATCATATTGAGGTTTATTTAGCCGAATCCCAACCATTCCATCTTTACTTATCACCTCGACGGCTATCCAATCATCAAGAATTCTATTAATTTTAGCGAGTTGGATTGACTGGGGTTTTGTTATCTTCTTGAGCGAGCGGAAACGCATAGCACGTATGCCCTTCAGTGACAGGTGACGACGGGTGAGGATGCCCTTAAAATTAACAATATTTTTGAATAAATGGTTTCTGAACATTTCAAATGAGAGTTCTCTGTTTCCCAATGTTACATATCTGCGCATGCGCGTGTTTACAAATAAGCTGTTGACGCCTAGTTTTATAACCTTCTTAACAGTGAACTTTAGTGCTTATTACTTCTTTCGTAGTTAAATGCGAAGTTTTTTTTTTTAACGTATTCGTGTTTAGTGCATCAAAATACGTTATTGTACAAAATTTGAAACGCGTGAATGATAATTGACACTAACATGAAAAGATGACCAGTAATTTAAAAAAATACCTTTTCTGGTTTGCAAATGAACATTTGGATTTTAGATTTAATGTATGCTCTAATAAACCGATATGTCAGCTATGCAAAGTCTTGTGATTTTATTTATGTATTTTCCATTTTTATTTTTTAGGAAATCCGTTCAATTGCATTATTATTGAATGTTTTTATAAAATGGACTGATACTCCTACTAAGGATGTAAGTAAATAAACAAGGATGAGCTTTAAATTACCATTCTCTAAGAAAAAACAAAATCATATTGAGGTTTATTTAGCCGAATCCCAACCATTCCATCTTTACTAATTAATAGAATTCTATTAATTATTCTATTAACTTTATTGCTTAATAACTTTTTTACTAGTTAAATGCGAAGGTTTTTTTTAACGTATTCGTGTTTAGTACATCAAGATACGTTATTGTACAAAATTTGAAATCGGCTTTGAGGGCGTGAAACTTCATTTTTACGGAAAGAAATTCTCTAATCTCTTTGGATATCGATTATATCATTATAGTTGAGTTAGTAGGGAGTATAACGAAAAACGTTTAAGCCTATAATCGGCCATTTTAGTGTGACCAGTAGCGCTAGAAAAGGAGAATTTTCGAATATGTAAACAAACAATGGAATTAAATGAATATATATATATATATATATATATATTCGTATTAATTTATATTTATAAATATGTATATATATATATATATATATATATATATATATATATATATATTCATATATTCGTATTAATTTATATTTATAAATATGTATATATATATGTGTGTGTGTGTGTGTGTGTGCGTGTAAATATTCGTTTAAGTTCATTGTTTTTTTATTGTTAGGGCTTAAGGCGTATCAACCTTTGAGGTCATTAACGTCAGCAAAGTTTTATAGTTTTAGCCAAAACTAAAATATCATGTTTGCCGGAATAGTCTGAGCTGTAACTGTTTTGAAGTCAGTCTGTAGATAAAATAGACAATGTTACGAGGGAAAGGGAGCGTGATAGGCACAGAGAGGCAACCATGGGGATTCAAAGAAGGCAGGCACCAAAAGGCTTCTCCTTACCTTTCTGCTTTACCTAGCAACTATCATTTCTGTGTTTGTTCTTTGGGTTCACCCATGGGCGTATATAAGGGGGGGGGGGCTGAGGGGGCTGCAGCCCCTCCCCGAAATTTTCATTTGGTAGTAAAAATGTGTCATAAAAACCTTAAAAATAAATTAAATAAGATCATTTAATTAATAAAAAATAGTTTATTTTAGGCCTAATAGCGTTTTAGTTGCCTAAAACTATTCCAAGTTCTATTTTATTCATATTCCATGCCCCGGAAATGGTCTCACCCCCCTCCCTCGTGTCACCTTTCGCTTCACGTAATTTATTAGAAGTTGCCTGCCGCCAGGTTATTTCCCAATGAGCTTTGACCTTCATTTGATCTAAGACTTGAAGACATTTTGTGGCACCATTGCAAATTCAGTGCTGTCAGTGTTGGCTTCTTTTGCGGCTTTGTCAGCCTCTTTGTTTCCAGGAATAGCGTAATGGCTTGGATGTCTGGAGAAGGTTTTTGAAATTGCAAGGAGAGAGGAAAAGGAATCCCAAACCTTGTGAAACATCCTCTGATGGTGTAACTATTCTCAAGGCCTTGTAAATCGCAAATAATTTTGCTGAGAAAACCGAACAAATAGAATTTAATTTGAACCTATATGATTGTCCGTTGGCAACAAAAGGTGCACCAAACTCTCCCCTGAGTTTAGCTCCATCAGTGTAGACTTTTATTGCCAAACCATGCATTTCAGCTATTATTCTGTATTCTGAGCAAAATAGTTTTGAATTTTTTAAAATTTTGTAAGGGTTACGTTTATTTTAGGAGGAATCATCATCCAAGGTTCCTTTGCAGGAATTTCAGCTTTGAGGATGGAGGGGGCCCTTAAATTGTAAGAATGTAGGAGTTCTATATATGAAAGGTATCTTTTTAACATTTCTAAAAATAGGTGTTAGCGGAGCATTGATATAATTAAGTAAAGGGTGGTTTGGTAATAAATGGACAGAACTGTACACGTGAAGGTCAAAAAGATAAATAAACGTAGAAAAACTCTGTAGGTTTTTGAGGTCCCTGAGTCCTAATTCACAGTTTGTTTAACTCCCATTGCCTTCCAGAAAGTGAATTTTTGAATGCATTTTTTCAGATTTTGTGTACTTTTGTTCTCTATTTTACCTTCAAATTACCTCTAGAAAAAAGCGTAAGGTCAAACAAACCACGGGTTCAGACTCAGGAGCCTCAAAAACATTTATGAATGATTTTTTTCAGCTCTGTCCTAGGTTTTTTTTTCTTTTTTTTGACCTTCAAATGTCCTTGAATCTAATGTAATGAAGATTTAATCAGCGGCCCCAAAGACCACACCGTTCCGAGTGTTTTTTAAATCAAATGTTGACCTGTGTAATTGGTGATTGGTCACATGTAGAATAAAACTGAATTTACATATATATATATATATATATATATATATATATATATATATATATATATATATATATATATATATATATACAGGGTCTACCGATTTTAAATGGCAAAACTTCGGGAGAGTGTGTAGGGGACTGCAAAACTAAGACAAAAGTCCTTTAGAGATTAGCTCGTTTTGGAGAAAATTGCAAAACAACTTTTCATTTGTTTACTAATTTATTTATATTCCTAATAGAGATAAATTGTCACTGCGAATTGTTTGAATAAATCAATTACTGAAATTCAATCTCTTAATCTTTCAATGCACAAAACTTCTTTTTTATAAAACAGATTTTTTTTTTTTTTTTTTTTTTTTCTTTTTCTATTTTAGGGCATTGAAAAACTCCTGCCAATCTGTAATTATTGTATTGAAACAAATATGGTTCCAAGTAATATGGTGGGACATATATGTCCCTCTGATAGGTCTTACTAATTTCTGAGACCCTTCACAACCTTGCACAGGTAGAGGATTTAAGTGGGACATATATGTCCCTCTGTGCGTTGAAGGGTTAACATAATCTTGCAGTAATAAATCGCACTCTTTTTGAAGAAAGTACGGGTAGCGATTATCACCTTTCCAAGTTCCTCTTATTTTACCTGCCGCGGTATTCTTAATGCAGCTTTTGCTCTTTGAACGCTACACAGTGAGATGTAAACATTGTTATGCACTACATTCTTTCGCTTGTATACATTTTTGCTCTCTTCTATTATTCCTAAATCAGTTTTCAGTCATTTTGGTGTGAATAGCATCATCCATAATGCCGCATAATTTTAAATTTGCTGATATAGGTTTTGTGCTGATTATTAAATAAAAGAGAGCCTAATCGACCAGCTTTTTCATTAATCTTCAATAGACTACAAAAAACTGTATCATTCTTACTTTGCAATGAAGGAGACGAATTGCAGGTAACGTTATGAGCAGATTGTGGAAGAAGACATTGTGTTCAATTCCACTATGACAATCCTGAGAATAGTATCCGAAGAGAATCAGCTGCATTAGGAATATCACAGCAGACAACATGGCGAGCTTTGAAAGGTTATAATCGCCACCCGTACCATCTCCAAGAAGTGCAGAATTTATAATCCCAAGATTATGTCAGGCATAGCAGGAAGTTTATTCAGTATAAATCAACTTAAGAGAGTGAATCATAAATGCAGTGCACCAAATATCTCCAGAACAATCGACAAGCATGAGGGCAACATTTTGAGAAATGTCTACATTAAATTCATCATAACACAAATAAAATGTAAATAAATAATTAAACAAATGAAAAGTTGTTTTGTGTCTTGTTTTGAGATTTTCTCCAAAACAAAGCAAAAACGGGCAATTTCCTAAAGGACTTTTTATCTTAGTTTTTTGGTCCCCTACATGCTCCTGAAGTTTTGCCATTTAAATTCAATTCAGGACATCCTGTATATGAAATATAAATGTGTGCATCTATATATATATATATATATATATATATATATATATATATATATATATATACATATATATATATATATATATATATATATATATATATATATATATATATATACACTCATGTATATGAAATATAAATCATTTTAGTTATAAAATGTAGTTTTATTCAACATATGACTGAATGCTTTTTATCTAAACCATCTCAATCTCAATGGCCAACTTACTCATTTAAAAGTAGTGAACATGGAAAATAAAAGGGGAAAAAACAACACAGAACTGTGATAAATACAATATGTATTATCGACAGAAAATCTTGAACATAATTTCAATATACTTTTGTTATATAATGTTTTTATACTACAAAGACGAATAGAAAAAATTTACAGTATGTTAATAATTATTATTTTCCTTTACCACTTTTGTACAAAAATAAACATATAATTTGAGGAAATAATACAAATTTTTTTACTTGTTTTATTTTATTTAAAAAACTCTTTCCTCTGCCAAACGTCTTTCGCTATGAGGAATCAAACTGTAGAGCAAATAATTGAGTTTGAGAAAACAAAGTAAATAAGATAAATTAAAAATGTATTTTACCAATCTTGAAACTTGTTTTTAAAAAACATCTATGCACATTACAGAAAAGTATTATAATTATTTACAAGGAATCATTGATTTTAGCAAAAGTAATAATAGAATATATGGACAAAAATACACAATAGTTTATACCTGAGTTGATTAAAAAAAAAAAAAAAACATTCTAACTATTAGTAGTATAGTTCTACATATATGTACTAGGCTGCTCTTGATTTTATGAATTTCAAAATAAATGTATTACTTACTAATAATATACAGTTAAAAGGAAACAGTAATGCCTTGATTGGCAAGGAAGTCCATAGGCAAGGACAAAATAAATAGGTAATGACATAATTTAAATATATACACTGTTATAAAATATATTTATTTATTAACTAATAATAAAAAAAAAAAATCTAATAAAGAAAGTTTCAAAAGTCAACCCAAAACAGGGAAAAATATTTACTATGAGGTAGATAAAAACAAAGGGACTCGCTTCCCAGTGACATCATTGTACTATGTGACTACGGCAGTAGCCGATAATGAAAAATAACTTAAAAATATAAGATAAGGAGCTACTGTGATGTTTTTTTCTACTGAGCATGCACACAAATTATTTCAAGTAAGCAAATGATGTCTTTAGTAAAGACAGATATTATGATAAATTTATTAACGTACTTAGAAAAGGCACCTTTTTTTTAATTTTTTAATTTTTTTAAATTATTTAGCCGCATTATAATTTTTTTTAAATTTTGTATACTGCTTACCTACATACTAATTCTTGCTGAATTAAAGGCCATGTAATTCGTGTGTAATTTTTTTTAATTGATAAATATATGGGTAAAATTAATACTTGGAAGTTATGCAAGCAAAACAAATTTTCTGTGGTGTCGTTAAACTGGCTAATAAGTTAATTATTCGCTAGATGTAGATATAAAATAAAAAAAATAAAATAAAATAAAATAAAAAAAAAACATGAGCAAAGCCATGCCATATGAATTCACACAAACAAGGATTCTCACTAAATACCACCAATTCACTCAAATTCTAAGTCTTACATACTAAAGGTCCAACCGGTCCACCCATTGTGCATTTATATACATCTATATTTTTGCATGAAGTTAACAATACCTGGCATATGATTTCGAGTTAATGCAAAATGAGCAATTTGCATTACACTAAATATAAAGATAGGCTAAATATACATATTTATTTCGATATTATAGTAATATAAGTTTATACATAATATATATAAAACAGATTTAAGGCATTTTGTGCAAGCAGTCACTAGTAAACATTTCATTTACCTCTAATTGCAGGACTACATCTATTTATCCCCTGTCAACGTATGTTTCATTCTTTTTTAAGTTAATGAACACATTTTTTCCCCCAATTGAACGACATTAATGTAAATAAATAGTTTACTACCGTGCTTAAATTTATCAATAAAGCAAGCAATGAGCAATTAGAGAAAGTCTTGAAAAACAAAGGCGTTGCTGAGGTATTCATTGGCACTTCAACCCTTTGACTGGGTAATCAAACGAAATATCACAAAAAAAGCTACTGAAGCAAAAAACTTTTCGAATCGTTTATAAGTATAAATAATAAGAAACGGTTATCGAAAAGGTTGCTTTTGAATTTTATAAACTCATTATAATTAGATAAAAAACTTAGATGAAGTTGAAAACCCACGTTTTTTTTTATGTTACACAAATTTGTGCAGTTCTGTTGTGACACATTGTGCTAAGGCAAATATGAGTGAGATAACTTACACTAACACAAAAATACCTTAGTCTAGGAATAAATCTCCTAATTTTTTTTTTTTTTTTTTTTTTTGTTACAATTGAAGAGGTGTCCTGAATATCCCTGAAACTTTATAGGCCGTGTATTATAATAGTATTAATTTTTCCAAATAATTCTGTTATTCAGGGGAAGCACCATTCTATCTTTCTCTACATTTTTTTAATAATATATTTAATATATATCTCCAGCTCATTAATAGAGTATCCACACTTGTTTACCTAATCTTCCCTCATATCTTGTTAAAATCACAAGGCTTAATTTACAATATATTTACAGATCTATGGGTGAACCGTTCAGACATCCCTGAGTTCTTCGCAATAGCGAATGCTTGAGGTAGTTTGGGAGAAGAGTGATTATGTCACAATTCTCAAAACTGACAATTTACTTGCCTTAAAACTAATTCTAAGAGTACTAATCTAAATAATCTAAAATTCAGTTTAACCGAGTCAATAAAGGAGATGTACAGAAATTACACGTGAACATATACATCCACAACCAGTAATTTACTAGGGTACTTTGGGATCTCAAAAATTTACATGAAGACTTTTAAGCTTAAAATGTATACTACATTTGAAATATAGTACTTGGGTTAATAAAATTAAACTTAATAAAATTAAAGCAAAACTGTTCATGCTGCCATTCATAGGTTTAAGAGAATTTTAAAACATAGTAGGCTACATTCTATGTAAATAGAACTTAAATGTAGAAGAGTATCATTGAACATAAAAATATAAGTATAATCTGTTACAAGTAAGAGGTAGAATTTACCCAGGAAAAAAAAAAAATAAAAAATGGAATTTTATGTACACATAATTTTTCTGATCACAGATTTGGAGATTCGACAAGCAACAGAGGTAACAAGTAGCATAATCTTGAGGTATAATGACAAATTTTGCATTGACCATGTTTTTTTACAAAGCTGTTACAACACAAAAAAAGAGAAAGAAAATAATTAAAGAAACAAGTAAAGCAAAATATCATCACTCAACCTCACGCTATGATGCCAACAACTATAAACAGCAAAGAGAATAAAACCATTCTTTAATTTCATCAACCAAGATAGAGATAGAAGGTCTTCAATAGAAATAAAACCTTCCTGTGAAAACGTAATTTTTTTTTACTCAGCATTTCAGTTTTGACTGTAAGCTTTCATAAAGGCTTAACTTTTATTAAATGCTTTTATAACTAATATGAAGAGAAGGGGATTTAACTTGCATAGAAGTTTCTATAGGAGTATTTAGCACCAGAAAAAATGTTCTACTCCATTTTCCTTGCTCTGATGTTAATTGAATCTGAAACTCTTATAACATAATTGGCTTATTGAAATTATTCGAAAACTTTTTTCAAAATATCTTTTAGTACAACAAATCAGTACCAACTATTTCCATCTTGGTATTACCAAGGGTATTTAATGCCATATAGATTTACTAAAAATGAGGACCCTACTAAAATCAGCTATTAAAATTAAAAGGATAACGAATTTTATTGTTGGAACATATGTTTCATCTTTTAAACAAAATGTCTTAATGTAAATAATAATTAAAATATAATATAGAGGAAAGTAAATGAATGGAAAACAAATACCACCAACGCTACATTTTTTCCCCTAAGAAGTAAAAAAGAGCAGGACAAAAGGAAACAGGCAGATTGGAAAAATAGAACGACAAAATAATACCCACTAATGATCATCTGAGTTTACCTATCACAAAATGAAATAGAACTAAAAATTAAATAATGATTCCATAATCAACTAAATAAAATGAAAATACCTAATTAGAACCAATAAAGTTTATCCTCATAAAGATGTGACCAAATGAATATTTCTGGTTCAAAAAGGGCCAATGTCAATTTTTCCATGTTTTGTGTTTTTTATGTACTTCCCTTACAATAGTGGCATAAAACCAAATATTTGTACATATATTTGTATAATAATATATAGATGTATATTTGGTTTTATGCAAGTATTTTAAGAGAAGAACATAAAAAACACAAAATATGAAAAAAATTGACATTGGCCCTTTTAGAACCAAGCAACAGATTTGTTTTAAGTACATTTAATAATTATTATACTTTACTCTCAATACACAAAAATAACATCACAAAACAACCCCCTCCATTTTTAATTAAATACTGATTTTTTGTTTTTTTTTGTTTTTTGTTTTTGTTTAAAAAGAAGACAATATTGATAACTGCACTATAAATATATTCTTAATCTATCAATATACTAAGCAACAAGTAAAATTTATATAAAAAAAATTAGACTGAAAATCCTTATTAATCAACTGCAACGTAGATGCTCCTGTTTTAAGAACAATTATATATAGCACATAATATCTATTATGTGTTAGGTATAATTCTTGATACATAACACACGATATAGAGAACCTTTGAAAGGACTAGCCAGCTTTTTACATATCTAACGACAATTTAACATAAAAAAAAAAGAAAGAAAAAAAAAATAAAATGAGAATTTGTATATAATGCATCCAATAAATTTAAAAGGATTATTATTTTGGGGGGGGGGAGGGGGGTATTAAAGGGTAAATATTTTTCTTAATTTTTTTTCCAGAAAATGCCATATTGCTCGAGGAAGGTATCAATCTTTAAATAAAAACTCAACAAAAATTAACTAAACCTTAAGGAAATTACTTGCTAACTTTAGAGTTGGATTAGAGGAACATAGTATGAAAGTTTAATCGAATGCTGGATTTTAGAATTTCATAATTTGTTTAAAGCACATTAAGACTTAACAAACAACTTATATAAAATTATTGTAAATAGCAGTTTAATTTTTGTTTTGAGCAGGATTATTCAGTCATCAATAAGTATTTAAAAAAAAAAAAAAAAAAAAAAAAAAACTTAACCAAGATAACTAACACTATTTTCGTTGTAAATTGTTAATTAAAGAAAAATTGTTAAAACAGTACTTGTGCAGGTATACGAATAAGTACAGTCTCCTAAAAAATTGACCCAAATGTGAATAAACCCCGTATTAAATTCTGCTTGCTTGAACAAATACATTTAATAAATATTATTTCTGATAAAATTACCATAAAAGAACCAAAATGTATTTTACAATGAGAACAAAACATGGAAACATTAATAAATAGAAAAGGGCAACATATAAAATCCTTGGTAACAAGCAACATATTCACCTAACTCTTCTTAAGTTGTTACACCAATAAATCTTTAAACAAACCCAAGTTAACTACAAACAAACACAACATTTATAGGCATCATACGAATCATATTCAAAATGCCTCTAACAATAATAAAGCAATTACAAAATTCATTGAACCAATATTTTGCAGTAGAAAGATATATAATTTACATTTATGTGTGATAATATTTATATAAAATATTTAATAATTAAAAAGCTACTAAGATAAAAATACATCAATCTCAGAGTATTAAAAATATACTTCTATTAAAGTAAGAATATCTGCAGTTATATCTATAAATATATGTATTCATTAAAATAATTATAATTGCGCTTACAGATTCTTATTGCAAATTTTCAGTATATTTATTTTGTTTGCAAAAAAGAATATGTATACATAAACTTGTACAGTTTACAATCTTTTAAAATATCTTTTCTTGGAATATTTGAAGTGAAATAGCAGAATATTTGAAATATCTACCAAATTTCAAATTCAATTCACAGAAACTAAATTTATAGAAATTGGTATGACTTAGTAACATATGAATTCCTGATAAGGGCGAGGTACAAAATCAATAGACATACATTCAATCATTTTAACACTATTTCCTATTTATGTTTATGTAGGAACAAAACAATCCATCAACAATGAATTTTATCTTTTAGTCAAAATGTTATTTGAAAACTTAATTTGTAAACACAAGACTTAAGACAATGTAATTCATAATTTTACAAAGCAATACATATTAATATAATCCTAGATATTGATGAACATAGAATGCAGCAAAAAGATAATCAAAATTTAAAAAGTGTACATAAAAGTAGTTGTTTTAGTCCTTAAAGGAAAAGTTCAGTCAAAAAAAAAAATAAATAAAAAAAAAATAATATTAATATAAATACTGGTTTTCTTTATTCACTTACTCCAACTAACAGCTTTAAAGTTCTTTGCTCAAAATATCCAATATACTTTACTTTGGGCTTACTTAAACCAAATATTTAACTAGTTAATAAAATAAGGATTGTCTTATTCCCCAAATGGCAATATACAATTTTCTTCAATACCTTAAAATAACTCTCTAGAAAAAAGGAGAGAGATTGAAGTCTAAACTATAGTTTAGTGGTAAGCCCCAAAATGGAAACCTACTATATATATATATATATATATATATATATATATATATATATATATATATATATATATATATATAGTATATATATAGTATATATATATATATATATATATATATATATATATATATATATCATATATATAAGAAAATAAGTTCATTAAGCTTTAAAGAAATTGTACTTCAATAAATATATTAGTTAATACGTTGAATGTTAAAGCAGTACATAGCTGATGTCAACATTTAAATGCACAAAAGCACATTTTAATTTCTAAAAATTTTCTTAATTTTGTAAACAACAAATGCAGGAATACTCAGATTATTGACAGAATGTGAATAATCAAGAGAAAATAGGAAGCTTCATTGAATTATTAGAAATGTATTTTAAGACAAATGGAATAAGCTAGCATTTCTTAAGATTAAAATAAATATATATATGTTCAAGAGGTAGTTCTAATAG
The DNA here is from genome assembly GCA_946811695.1 of Gonocerus acuteangulatus. Lineage (NCBI taxonomy): Eukaryota > Metazoa > Arthropoda > Insecta > Hemiptera > Coreidae > Gonocerus > Gonocerus acuteangulatus. The sequence continues at coordinate 39,219,955 of OX328123.1, forward strand.
TAGTATACTTTCTCAATCAGGGTACATCAAGAAAGAGAATAATATTATTTTAAAAGAAAAATGGAATGTTTTTGTATTCAATTTATTATGCCTCTTCTGAATTGCTCCTAATTATGAATGAATGATCTTGCAATGCGAGTGTTAGCACCTTAAATTTTTTATTTAAATATAGAAATAATCAGTTTGAAAAATAATTATCATCAGGAAATTCTTTTGGTATGCAAATATGATTCCTACTAACAGAACAAAGCAATAGGCTCAAGATAAAAATTAACTATTGAAAGAAAATTTACTTTTTTAGATTATTTTTAGTAGCTAGATACCACTGACATTAGTAAAGAAAATTACCTTTTTTTTTCAATCTGTAACAAGTAAGCGAAGTAATAAATCAGCAAATCAATTTTCACAAGTGCTGCTGTGAAGAAGTGATTAGGAATTAAAATAAAAATTAATTCATGATACTTCTTTGAAAGAATTTGTACTATATTATTGCATTAATTTTATTATTGGACAGAAGTGTTAATATGATGTCTAAAATTAAAATAAATACCGCTTTCATTATTTGAGTACTAATTCACCGCATGGTAATAAGAAGGTAACAATTATCTATACAAAAATACTTTCAAATCCTAACTTATCTTGATAGATTAGGTAAAAAATAATAAAATCAAATTTAAATAAGAATATGCAAAGAAGATGTACAAGAAAAGTACTAATTCAATCCTTTATTTAAATACAATATGGAATTTTCAAAGAAAATTATTGCTTAGTGAATTTTAACAAGTATAAAAATTATGATTAATCTTTTTCTTAAAAAAAAAAAAAAATAAAATAATTGACTCAATATATTCACAATAAAAAATAATTATTTTTGAGTATGAGTAAAGAGTGCAAACATGGCTATAAAAAAAACACGAAATATATATTTTGTTTTAACGAATAAAATATTAAATAAAATTTAAGTTTTTAAAAATGAAAGTGGATTAAAGTTTAATTATTATGTAATTATTTTAAATACAAATACGATGTATCCAACATTTAGAAGACTATAGTCTCGATTTATTTAAAAAAAAAGTAATAAAAAAATAATATTAAAAATAAATTTTGCACTGAATCTAGTCATCTTTTACCTTGTCATGTAATATTGATATATGTTATTCTTCTACCTTACAACTCCTATTCAAACAGATGCTATTATTAAATAAATACAAAAGATATCTATCCAATAAAGAACTTTTGGGTGAATTAGGCAAAACTCTATTAATCTGATACACAAAATTTAAGCAGTGATTCTTCATTAATTTCAAAATTTTAAAGTATTCAAGACCTACATGACTTGTACATGATGTGTTGATAAAAAAACGTCAACTACATATATAAAAAAGTATGTACGTATGTATGTGTGTGTGTGTGTGTGTGTGTATATATATATATATATATATATATATATATATATATATATATATATATATATATTATACACATATATTTCACTTTTACTTAATTCCTTTTATGGCAGGGGGTGCCCGGCATGTTTCGAGCTTGTGTCACACCTCTTCAGGGGTTTTCATTGTTAGGAAGTCCTCTTGTCAGTATTACGCCTGACTCAAAAGAGTGAACATGACGAGAGGACTTCCTAACAAGGAAAGCCCCTGAAGAGGTGTGGCACAAGCACAAAACATGCCGGGCAAAATATAGCAAATAAATTAGTTGAACAGAACGAATGGTGTACTACTTTATAGAGCCCTTGCCTTAAAAGGAATTAAGAATAAGTGAAAAATATATATCAGGTCATCTTTCAGAAGAATATATATATATATATATATATATATATATATATATATATATATATATATATATATAAATACACACGTACAACAAGGAGTTAAAAGCATTTAAAAAATTGATACTGCTTTCTGGATATTTATGTTTTCTGTTTGTGACATGAATCTATCATGCATTAAAGGAAATAATTTAATTTTTTGTTTGTATAAAACATCAAGTAACACACCTTGGAGTTTTAATGTTTGATGTTGAAGTATGCTATATGTTCTGAGATATGCATATAATCATTTTCAGATATTACATTTGAGTTTTTATAATTCCTTGCCATATTTCAAATTGAGGAAATTGGGAAAAAGGAAATAAAAATATGTATTAAATATAAAAATATTTGTTTTATGGCTTTTAAGTTTCTTCGTTTAGAAATACCCTAACATATTTTCTGGAACCTAAATCTTCACTATAATAATTTATTGCCTCGTATTATTTCTCAGACTCAGCAAAATTGGTGTGTTAGATATTGCTTTTAGAAATAATAAGAACATATCAATTACTGGAAAGAATTAATTTAAACTAAAACTTTTTGGAAATGTCACATCACAGAGATTATACGCCTAATCAATAAGAAAAGCAAGATCATAATTATGGATACATAGTAAATTTCTTTTGTTTCTGTGAGATGTAATCATTAATAAAACACAAAGACAACTTATTCTTATTTTTAAATCAGCACCGATTAGTTGTCAACTAAATCTGATTGAATGGAAAAATCAATTAAATAATTGAAAATACTATAATATATATATGCGTGTGTGTGCACATAAATATATTCATACTTAACCAGTATTAAAAATATAGAATCAGACTGATGTAATATTGTAATATTTAAAGATAAAAAAAGAGGAATCATATATTTCAGTCTAAAATATTGCAGCATCAAACATACCATTACATTTAGTTACATTACAAAAGAGGCTGTATTGTTATTTATTATTATTATTTCATATGTAATATATTTTTCTTATATACATACACATATACTTAATACTTATGTTAATTCTGAACACATACTAAAGTAGACCACAAAAATATAAAATAACTGTTTCTATACAACAAAATTAAAAATAATAAGAATTCTCTCCTGTGGAAAATATAATCAGGTACAATGAAACTTTAATAAGTATATAGTCTACCGTACTGTAGCACAATCTCACTGCGATAAAATGTATCTCAGCTTTTCTTAAAAAGAAGAACAAAACATGGAACGTAATTAAATGGATGTAAGGGAACAACTGATTTGGTCACTGGTTTTAGTGCCACTAATAATATAAATGGTTTTTGAGTCAGCAATTTGAATGGGTTAGAGAAATAAAAAGAAAACATCACATTCATTTTTAGAAAGAAATGTGAAATTCTTTTTCTACTAACTAATAAAATAATTTTAGCACCATCAAATTATTTACTTCTTATTAGCCTTAAGCTTTAAACAAATATAAATGTCAGTTTGAAAATTGTTAGTAAAAAAATATACTAAAACATGTCATATAATCTCTTTCAAAATTTTGTATTTTCTAGTTAAGATTTTGTTGTTTTGACTCAAATCAGTTGTTCTGATGCATCATAAATTACCATAAACATGTATATTTATTAAAAAATATTATTAATGGCTAAAGTGAAGAACACTTAAAAAAAAAAAAAAAAAAAAAAAAAAAAAAAAAAAAAAAAAAAAAAAAGAAAAAAAATGTGCTAAAACAAAACAGTTTTGTCATATTTAGGAACCAAAGAGAAAACATTTAAGACAAAAATTAAAGCAATATGTTAGCATACTTTTCATTCTTGTACTGCAATGAGTTTATCTTCCATTAATTATATTTACTTTAATTGTCTTAACCCTAAATATGGTGTGAATCATTAAGTCCAAAATACCCGTTACCTCCTTAAGTTTGTACTTGTGTTTTTTTTCTAGTTTTTTTCTTCTTATTATGGTATAAGGTATTGCTGGTATTAACCTGTATTGTGAGACAGGTCTACAGTAGTCAATTGTGTTTCATTAAGAAGGCTTTCCCCTTCTCTTTCTTCAGGGCTGCTCCCTCCCGCTTGACACTATAAAAACATTAGCTAACATTAAATGTTGTAAAAATGTAGGGAAAACTTTAAAGCAAAAAATTAAAAACAAAAACAATTAATTGAAAAAAAAATCCTTGAAAAATAGGTTAAATGCTTACAGAAGATTTAGTATTTCAATAGGCAAGACATTTATTGCTATGCTATTATAATGTTAAATACAGTGAAAACAATATATAAAATGGTTTGGTGATGCACAAAGAGAATAAAATACTTTCAAAAAGGTTTTAATTTAATTGCTTATAGTATGAAAACTTAACATTTACAATTAATTGAAGATACAGTAAAATCTTGTTAGCCCAGGCCTTTTTAACTCGGATGTGTGGATAACCCGGACCAGTTTTGAAAACAAAATTATGTTGTTCAGCGTAGTAAATGAAGACTTGTTTTACATACGATAAATTGCTATTCTCAGTAGGTAAGTTAGGTGAGTTTTCCTAGCGTCATGGTCAAGGTACCTCGACCGTGAGTACAGTATTGTTTTGCTGCTTCATTTACTCGTCCGCGATTTGTAAAATCATTGAAATGTAAAAACATTGATGTATCTATGGAAAAAAGGATGAAAGCATTGACAAGAATTGATAAGGTAGAATCGTTAAAGAACATTGCTGCTTTTGGAGTAGGATCATCAACTGTATCTTGATTGGAAAAATAACAGAAAACGCATTAAATACTTTTTTTTCAAGATGATTTCTAAGGGCAGTATATGGCGGTTATGACCCACGCGGATTAAGTGGATGCGAGATTGTGTTGCTCGTAAGTGATTTACTAAACTGAGACAGCAGAAGCTAATGCCTTTTTTACGACAGAATATTTTGTCGCTATATTGAGTAGAGTGCAAATACATAGGCTATTACAGTAAATACAGTGTATGTGTTTTAGGTGTCAACAATAATTTCTGAACTCCATTAAAAATATTTCGGTTATTTATATTTTTTTTTTTTTGGGAGGCGGGTCCGTCATTCTCCAGATAACCCGATCCAGTTTCGTTAACTCGGATCGGCCCTGGTCCCAGTTGATCAGGGTAAACGAGGTTTTAATGAAAACAAATTATCGAGATAATGGAATGACTTAAGGATGTTTTCGTTATATGGAAACGTGGACTCTGACCAAACAAATGAGGAGAGTCCTGCTGGTCTGGGAAAGAAGAGTCATAAGAAAGATTTTTGGAGCCGTAAGAGAGCAGCACAGGTGGAGGGTCAGAAGCAATGCTGAACTAGGAGAATTGTATGGAAAGCCGGACAGCCTCTATGTCATTAAGAAAGGTAGACTATGGTAGTATGGGCACATGGAAAGAATGGAACCCTGTAGGCTACCTAAAATGATGTTATATAGTGAACCTGGAGGCAAAAGATAGCGGGGCAGACCAAGACAGAGGTCCTGGAGGAGGACTTGCGGACACTAGGGAATCGAAATTGGAGGAACCTAGCAACAAACTGCGTGGAATGGAGCAGGATGGTGGCAGTGGCCCAGATCCTACTGTAGGAAGGACTGTAGCGCCTAAAAGTGAGTGAGTGATGGAATTTCAGATACACTCGCCTATTTTAAAGATAAGTAATGATAACAAAAGAACACAACAATAATAAATTTTATTATTACTGATATTAATTAAGTAAGTAATAAAGCAGTTGTATGTTAGATGCTAATAGCACTTCTCCTTTATCTATGACCTGATTGCACAAAATATGCATAATAAAATATTTTGTAAGCCAACCCAATAATCGCATGACATCAGAAGCCACATTCCATTTTTATAGATAAAACAAATGTTTATGATTAATACCCCTATGCATGGATGATTAATTTTTTGACGTCATGACAATAAAACAGCTAGTGCGAGAAAATGCTTATGCAGAGTCTATGGATGAAAAACATATGAGTGTACAAATAATATGCTCAGGATTGATGTTAATGAAAAGACGAAGAGAATTGGAATTCCAACTGTCTACCTAAGGCTGGAGAAAAAGTTTAAAAGTAATGGTATCAAAAAATGTAAGCATAAATTTGTTTTTTGAACTCCTTGACAAATACAGTTTTTGACAAACATGGTGAGTAAAAAAACAACTCTTATTTCTCACAACACTTAATAAATGTGTTTATTTTCATTATATTTCAGTAACCTCTTCTTTATATGTTTTGTTGTTTATTTACATGGGGAAAAATACTTATAGTCGCATAAAGTTAAATATCTGTATAAAATCAAAAATTATATTTAAACTTTTTTGTAAGCAACTTTATTTTAAGAAAGGAAATTGTTTGAGAATGGAGTTGCTGATAAAAATGGTCTATTTTTAAAGAGAAGTACATTTGAGAATACCATACACCTAACACTAAGGAGGCTTCAAGCAAACTAGATTGCAAAATAAAAATCTGCTATCCTGTACGTTAACTAGTGATTTATCAAACAATGAAAGAATGCTTGCTTCTGAACCGAGTGCACCTGCTTACTGCCTTCGATTCCCGCACAGCCTGAATTATGTTTGTCATTCCTTTCTCTCCACGCAGTCTCCCAAATATAACCATCGTAATTTTTGAGTCACAATATGGCAATAATCAGAAGATTAAAAGGATCGTGGAGGTCAAATCCCTTTAATATTTGTGTGGGTGTATCCATTAATTAACATGATGGCATCCACAATTTTTGTTCTTTCCCAGGAGGGTTCAGGGGGATTCAGGGGGCTGAAAAAAAGGGTTGAAAAAAATTGATTTGGTTAAATCTGTTCGATATTTATCTTATTTCATGTAAAAAAGGTCTATATCAAATGTTGATAAGATGAAGAATTTCTAATAAATTCGTGGCTAGATTCATTCTCTCCATGAGAGACAACTGCACAAGTGGATGACCTCAATATGCTGCATCCAACCAAAAATGCCATCATTTCATGATTAATAGGTAATGAAAATACACTTTACCTTGGGGGCCGTGGGAAGGCAAGAATTAAGAATGTAAATGAGGGAAAGTTATTAAGGAACTTGAAATAATTTTTGCTGGTGATGAAAAATAGTTTCTTATTATTGGATATAGTCCTTACTTTTTTATTGATTTTGATACATTAGTGCCCCATTGATTAGGTAAATATCATTTTGTCTATAATTACTGTCGATTCCCTATGTCAAAATACCTATACAAACCCTACGAGGAAGCATACTAATGTAACACCATAAGTGCTACTTTTATTCACACACAAAAAAAAAAGAAACAAAAAAAAACAACAATTTTCAGGTGGGCGTATGCTAGTTAACAAACGACCTTTCATTTTAGAACAAATAGTTTTGTTATTTCATCTAAATTTGAGTATTTTTGTAGCCAGTAGATAGCCAACAGGCAGATACACGTAAATCCCTTTAAAGATAATCAAATTTTATTTTTGGCTTCTTATGACTAAAGAGCTGATTCCAATGACTTAAGATAATCTTCAGTCATGACAAGGCTCTTGTAGCAGAAGGTTCCTTTCCACAGGAAAGCTGTAAACGTAGAGTAGCTTTGATCCTAATGAGTCGTCCCCACAACGCGAAACTAGTAGAGCAATAAAGATGGGTAACATGTAGAATTGCATTATTTATAATCTTTAGCCTACTTAATTGTCGGTACGTTTTTTGTTTTTTTTTTTAAATGCAGTTTCTATAAATTGCAATGTCTCCCATGCAAAAAGGAAATAGGGAAAAAGAGTCACAGTGGTCACTGAGTTATTCCATTTCACTGGCAACATTCACCATAGTTGCAAAAAAATATATTGCATATTTTTTTATCTAATCAAAACAGGAAAAACTACTCGGAATGAAGTTGACTAATTCAAAATATTTATTTCTGACTATGAACAAAAAATTACGTCAACTTAAATATAATAAATAGATCTTGAGCATTAAAACATCAAACAAATAAAGGGACAGTTGAAAACTTAAAAGACAGTTGGTACTGCTAACAATGTAATACTTAAAAAGGAAACCAATTTGTAAGGTTTTAAAAAATTCATAGAATGAATAAACAAAGAAAGAGGAATAGTTATTTCAAATGTGTAAGCATGCTAGGCATGCCTAAATAGGATTCTGTAAAGATGAAAATTAATAACACACAGTAATATATACCTGAGGGTTTTCTGTGATGCGGAGGGCAGTGTGGCCATTTGGGACTCGACCATTGGGAAACAGCTTCAATCCATTCACTTGACCATTAAGGACCCCTACCTGTCCAAATTAATGTATTTAGATGGCTAATAAAAATTCTTTCAGTTTTGACACAATTTTAAATAATAGGAGAAGGGCATTAAGTAAATTAGCTGAAAGACAATGTATTATTTCAGTGTCTGGTTAAAAAGAGCTGGTAGCCACAGTCAACTCTGTAATATCAACTTTTATTATTGATTTATTTTTGTATGTTTCAAAATATTTAAAGAAAATTATAACAATGTAAAATTAAGTTTTGTTTTTTAAAGCCCAAGTAAAATAACTGCTCAAGTAGGAAACATTATTTGAAAATAAATTCAGAGAAAAGAGTCGATCAAACCGTAGTTACCAGCCTAAACACAAGCATTTGGGATTAGATAAGGATTTCGAGATTTAGCTTCATCCCAAGAAATAATTCTGTATTATTCTTTAATTTTCAAGTAAATTTATTTAAATTTGAACCTTTGCAATATTATTTAAAAAATGTTGATAGTTAAAATTATTAGGGCATTTTTGGGGAAATGGACAGGTTGCATCATTCCTTTTGAGAAAAAACTATTATAGTAGTTATAATTCGCTGAAATATTTTATTGCTCAACTAGTTTTGAATCGTCCGACTAGAGTCTGCTCTTTACAAGTACGGATTAGCATGCTCCAGTTAAAACCCTGACTTCTCTCATCAGGTGTGCTCGTCAATCTCCTGAAAACAAGAATACTTGCCGATACCAGTTAGGAAAAAGCTGCTGACAGAGAAACTAGCTAAAGATAGACCAGAATGAGATTCCCGAGACATGGTAGCACAAGAGATTAGCTGAATCGAAAATAAAGATGCATTTGATGAAGCGAGATGGGGTTTTAACATATAATGAAGTTTCCAGAGAGGGATGCGCACTTCTGGTGAGAAAAGCTAGAGTTTTAGCAAAGTAGTTTAGAATAATTTAGATTCCTGTTCATGAGCCTCGATATCTAACCACCGATTGCAGCCTAACTTAATAGCATTCTGCTAGCCCAGCCAAATCAAGACTGAAGATACCATGGCAGTTATACAACAATTCAGATCAACTGTTTCCAAATTATATTCTCTTGATTGTTAGTGTGATTTAATATAGATATCGCCATAAAAATAAAATGTCTACATACCACTATATGTATTATTTCATATAGTCACCTGTTTTAGTATTTCAGTTATTAAACTGTAATGAGATCTCTAAATTTTATGCTAATTTTTATTTTAAAGACCCTTAAAAAAAATTAAAATATATTAAGGAGATCTTTCATTTCTTTTTTTTTTGTTTACTGTATTTTTTCTATTTTTATAAATCTTTAAATAAAATAATTATTATCCAACTTGCAGTGAAATAATTCAATCCAATAATTAAATAATTTTATTTCGATTATATTCTATTTCTTTTCAATACAGTAGACTCCCCCTTATCTGGCGTTTTCTTATCAGTTGCATTCTCTAATTCAGCAGTCTCCAAGAGGATTGAGTGACAGATCTCCGAACTAGCTAGACGGCTCAAGGGTTCCTAGAAAACCTACCTTGGAAGTCAAAGAAGGCATATATGTTTCGTTTTAGAGGCAGGAACTTGTGTTTCTACTAAGAAAATAAATGTTTCTACTAAGGCACCTGCGGCTTGAACACCTGATTTTAGCCAGTCTAGTGAAAATTCATCACAGAATTTATTTTATAATTCGGCACCGAAATATGACTTAAATTTGCAATATTAAAAATGGTATATATTATTACATCCTCAAATAATAAGATTTTCCAACTGTACCTCAGTCACGACGATGCTGGATTAGGGAGGGTCTACTGTATATTTGTTAATAAGTATAAACATTATAGGAAAGATTTTTATATTAAATATTTTTTAAATTTTCTGTTGTTTTATTCAAATTTTGTCGTACGAAGAACTTATCAATTTTGGTTAGCCTTAATTTCACATTACAGCAACTTTCATCATCATTTTCAAATTCGACTAGTTTTTTCTTGAATTTGCCCCAATGACAGCAGTATTCTGTTTTGTATTTAGCACTTTTTTTACTTAATATTATTCCCTCAATGAAAAAGCTTTTATCCTTTATTCTTGTATGTTTTCAATATGGTTTCATTTTATTTTGATGATTTTTATGGCCAAATAACATTCGTGGGCTAGCAGAAGGTTCCCTTAGTTAAATTGTAATAATACTTTTCACGGGAGGCCCGGTGGCCGTGAGCACTTAAAACTCCATGCTAAAGGTCGTGGGTTCGATTCCCACTATGGGTGGTGGCTTTTCTTTAGAAAAAAGAAAAGGCATCAGCCCTATCCTGGCTAGAAAAGGGTGATAACCTATAGATAACCTGTTAACATTCTTAGTTAATAATAATGGATGTTAAAACTAAAAAAAAAAAAAAAAAAAAAAAAAAAAAAAAAAAAAAAAAAAAAAAAAAAAATTAACACTTCTATAAATCTCGATAAATCTAAAAGCTGAATTCAAATGATTCAAAACTTGCTGATCAATAAAATATTGCAAAATAATTGTGAATATTTTCTGACTTTCTGCTTTTAGCCCAATTATTAATAAAATTAGAGGAGGGTATAAAATTGTACCTATAAAGCAATATAATTTAGTTCTGGAAGTCTAAGCTTCATGGCTTTTAGGAAAAATTAAAAAGTTTGTTTATAAATCGTAAAATGTAAAAATCTATATCCTACAGGATATTTTTAATAAAGCATTTTATTTTTTGCTAGAAAGCACATAGCTCTACTGTGACTTCTCAATTCAAACAATAAGAAAACAAAATTCTAGAGATTAAAGATCCTGGGAAAACCTTAAAAAGGAAATAAGAATATCACAAACTCCCATTAATTAGAATTACAATCTATATTTGATGCTTATTTTTATTTGTTCTTCTGTGAAAAATAGATTAATTTAACCTACTTAATATAAAGTAGGAAGCAGTTGTGATACCAAGAAGAGGAAGATTAAATATACATATATATAAACAAAATAAAAATCATACTTCTTTAATTTCAGGCGATAAACATTGATAAATTAAGCTTAACACAAAGGTGAGAAGAAATTTATTGTTTTGAGGGTTAAATATAAAACTAACATTTTTTTATGAGTTAATAAGACAATCCAAGATCATATATTTGATAAATCAAGAAAAGAAAATATAAAAAATTAGCTAAGTGATTTTAGAGGTTCTCCGCCAACTTGCATTTAAGACCTAATTTGCAAAAAGCTATTTCAGAGGTGGCTTTCGGACCAGGAGCGAAGAAATGCCCTACTCACATAAGTGGCTATCAGTCATTGGGGCATGACCCATAATATATGATGTTTTGTTAGCAACAGGAACTGAGAACTGTGCTGAGACATTGAAAGCTCCTAGGAAAATAAAAAATATATTTTTTGTTGGTGACCTGTTTCATCTCATTTCTATAGTAACACCTCCATCCAACACAAAACAAGAAAATATTTGTTAGTTGTAATCCCTTATATGACAATATTTCATAAAATTCTCAAAAAAAGAAGAAAAATTAAGTAATATTTTCATTCCAACCATCGTCTCTAGTGTCATTCCCCCCTTTTTTACCTATTTATCCAACAGAGATGAATAGAATAATAATAACATTAAGTCGATGCAATGCAGCTAATGTTCACAATAACTGCTGTGGGCATGACCACATCTTCGATGGTTCTTTTAATATTACTATTATTGTAATGCTGATTATAACTATTAATTAATTAGTATTAATTACTACATTTTAATGATTCATTTAAGAGTGCAATAAATAAAATACAGTACCCACTGCTTAGGTAATACCAATTCAATCCTATTTTCTTGAATGCTTAATACAATATATTGTTGCTATTATTAAAGGGCTTAAACAGACCCCCCTTCTGTGTTTTGTGATGTGAAAGCACAGTTAAAACAAAAAAGGAAAAGAAAAATCTAGTTCTCATAAAGGTGTTCAATAACACTGGTCTACATCAAAATTGCCTTTCCGTGAAAATACACTATATTGATTGAATTTCACTCGTTGAAGATAAATATACAAGTTAAAATTCATAGTTAGCTCTTATTGTTCATTTGTGTCATATTTAATATAATACTGGGAACATGGTAGATTTATCACATTAATGATGATAATTCCAAATACTTAGGAATCCCCTGCAGAAATGTTATTATTTCTTATTTGGTTTTGTTTTTTGGTGTCCAATGCTGACTGTGTTTCCTTTACCAGCTAAGACGTGAAATTGTCATTTTTATTTTTATTTTTTCACTGAAAAATCTACAGTTTTCATAATGTCGGGTAAATGTGCTAATAGTATAGACAATTTTTATTACATATGTGGTAAGGTGACCCATATTAATCAAAGATGCTCAATAACAACGTTTAGAAACTGCTTACTTCCATTATTTTGGAATAAAAAAATTTCCCCTTTTAGGAGACGCCAAAATACAAGATGGAATCTGTACTGTAGCGATGAAAGTGACAAACATAGTGAACAATACCACGAAAATCTCTAGACAATTCACAAGAGATACCTGGGTCCATGGAATATGTCAATGTTAGCGGACTACTGCTGGAATTTGAGAAGAGATACTTCTCAAATCAATTACAATAGACAAACTAAAAATTTGAGTAATTCTTAATAAACAGGTTTAAATAGTTTGTTAATATTGACTCCGTGCCAAGGGTCATGGTTTCGATTCCCACTATGGGGTGGTGGCTTTTCTTTAGAAAAAGGAAAAGGCATCAGCCCTATCCTGGCTAGAAAAGGGTGGTAACCTATAGATAACTTGTACTAAAAGTCTTAGTTAATAATAATGGACGTTAAAATTTAAATAATTTAAAATAATATTATTTTAAAACTTCCAATTTTATATAAAAATTAAAAAAATAATAGCAATTAAATATTTTGTTTTTAATTAGTCGTTTTTTACTTTAACATGTTACTAAAAGTCAAATTTGGTATAGTAGGTATATTTTAAAAATAAGAGCTAATTGGATCTCCCCGTGGTCTAATGGCTCACGCCTTAGTTTCTCATACGGTGGGTTCAAGTCCCACCGGCGGCAGGAATTTTTTCATCTCACGGCTCAAAAAAAAAAAAAAAAATCTAATTAACTGCAGAACTGCAGCAAATCAATAAGTTTTTAATTTTTCATTAAAAATTGATCCTCTATTATATATCATTTACTTTCCTTACACACTTTTGGCAAGATCAATTAGTTGATAAAGTTATATTTTGTTAGTACAGTGAAACCTCTTTATAGCGGACACCATTGGGTCCGTAAAAAATGTCCGTTATTGGGAGGTGTCCTTTAATGGGAGATTCATGAAATCCACCTTTAAAAAACAGTGCACAACAGTTTCCTTTTTTATTTCTTTTACAGCTGTCATTATCCACAGTACCGCGTCCAGTACATTAGTAACATAATCGCTTGAGTCCATTTTCGTAATGGCATCTCGAAGAAATCGTTTTCTGTAATGTGTTTTGAAATTTTGAATAATGCCGCGATCGAGGGGCTGGCAGCAGGATGTCATATTCGGTGGAAAAAACTGAATTTTAACATTTATTAGATGCATCTGTGGGTGGTATGTCGTGTTGTCCATAAACAAAATTACATGCCGTTTTTATCGTCCCATTCTCAGGTCAAACGTTTTTAGCCATAACTCATTATAGGCATTGTCATCCCTGCTTTTATGTTAGCTTACCAAGATATTCTTGAAGTATTGGCGTTACTGTTCTTAAAACAACATGGTTTTAATGATTTACCGATTATTAATAGTTCTTCAAAATCGCTTTCCATATTTACGCGCAACATAACACTGAAACGATCTTTGCTTTGTTTGTCTTCTGTGCAAGTTTCCTCTTTTAGAATCATTGCGCCCGAAAAAATAAAGCCGTTTCATCAAAATTAATTATATTTTTAGCCTCATAGTCATGGCAAATGTAAACCTATTTGTTTTTCCAATCTTGAACTAAATCTACATTAACCGATGCACTTTCACCAAACATTGTTCTAAAAACTACGTGAAGTTTGATGTCTGCGTTTTGCCGACGTCAAACTTCGTGCCTAGATCTGTAACACTAAGCTTTAAACTATCATACACCTTTAGAACTTCCACTTTATTTTTCAGAGTTACATGCGTTCTTTTCGGACTTCATGAGTAGATACAACCATAATAAAACCTGCTGATAAATGGTGTAACAAAACAAGATGTTGTTTCTTGAACAGTAGGGTACGGTTTACTCATGACATTTCGCATGAACTTTACTAGCAATGCCTGCCAGGGTGTGCTTTTGTTTGAGATTCTGAGAATCCAATTAAATATTTTACCCTGCTGTCCGCTATTGAGAGTTGAAATCAGCTATATGGGACGGATTTTAGATGTCCGTTGTCCGTAAGTAGAGGGTCCGCTATTGAGAGGTGATAATACATTGATTTAAAGGGTTTTTCACCGGGACCTTGGATATTCTGTCCGTTAATAGAGGTGTCTGCTATTTGGAGGTGTCCATTACAGGAGGTTTCACTGTATATATTCTTATATGATTCGTGCATTGTTACAGCTATGATTATTCACATTAAAGGATTTTTATTTATCTTATCCCTCTCATAATTTAATGCAAGAACTTAACAGAAATATGAAGTATTGTATACAAAAAAATGTTATCAACAGAAAATTAAAATAAAAAAATGAAGTCTTTGAAGAACAATTATTTAAAATAGATTATTAAAAGAAATTTTTGCATTATATTACCTTTGTATGGAGTTGAGTTAGTGAAGCCATCTCATGTTGACTAGGCTGGGCACTATTTTTTAAATATTTTTTCTTAAAAATGATGCTCCCAGAACATAGGATAACAAAGATTATACTAATGCCACAACCAACCAAAATACCTAAAATATAACGTTTCTCATTATCACAAAGAAATTCTCTAATTTTCATTGTCAAAGCAAGGCAGTCAAATGTGTTAATTTAAAAAAAATTAATTTCGTTTAGAGCCTTCTGCTCAAATTCAGGAACATAAATATGCTTTAGGTCCACCCGACAAACCTATGTAATGTACTGTATAACATACAGTCTTCTTTTTGTACAAGGCCACCCAAACTTGCGCAAACGCCAGTGGACACTTTTTTTGTAACGGCTTTTATCAGTTTAGTCATCGCTAAAGCATATTTATGCTAAAAAAAAACAAAAAAAAAAAAAAAAAAAAACATACTGTTGAGAGACCAGTTATCGGTTAAGCGAGAAATTTATATTTATAACAAAAGTAAACACTCATATGTTATGAAGTACCATATATTTTTATTACCAATATTTTGTTTTGTCATTTAGCAATATTGTGATGGAGGAGAGAACTCTATTGACCGAATATCTAATTTAAACTGATCTGATCTCATAACATTTAATCCAAAATGTTGGCAATAAAATACAATACTTCGGTCCAGAAGATTAAAAATTGATAAAAGAACACTCAAACATGAATTAAGAGACCCCTGCATTTTTAAGTTCTTTGACGTGGAAAAAAATATGTTTTCTCTGGTAATACCAAAATAACATAATTAGACATAATTTTATAAGAGTGCAATATTTATTTCAGTACTGGTCATTTCCTCTACCTTACCTCCTTACCTAAGGCTAAAAACAATTTAAGCTATAGCCTGTTCAAAGAGATGGTTTAGTTGGAGGGAAAAGGGCATGGAACCTTATTACTGGTAGGTTTAAATCGTTTTTTGAAAGCTTTGGCTAAGTATTCATAAATATTAGACACTATTTCCTTTGTAAGGCCCCCCCAAAGCCTTCCATAGTCTTAAACAAGACATAATGAGTTTTTATAATGTTGTTCCTTTAAATGGAGGTTTGCAAAACCTCCATTTACCCTCAAAATTTTGTGCATGCAGAATTGAACTTTTCCGTCTATCTGAGCAGGCTATAGCTAGTCTTGGAAATAAAAGAACAAGGAAAAATTATTTTTTATTCTAGAAATTATTTTGAGCCATTTCTAGAAAAATGTGGATCAATGGTCAACAATTTCTAACGTTGTTGTTTTGTTTTATAAAGTGAACATCAACTTACCCAATAACTGGTCAGGGGCTTTATCCGTATGAGGCTTAAGAGTCTCTATTGGAAGATTATCACCATCTTGAGAAATTTTGACAAATAGATTTGATGACAAAGGTCCAGGTCCAGACGCTCCTACTGCTCTCACTCTAACAACATAGCTTGTACTGCTTTTAAGTCCTTTTATCTGGGGGGGAAAAAGTTTTCTCAGATAATAAACATGAAACAGACTAACATTCAACCAAAGTGACATTTCTGTTGTTGCCAGTACCAGTCATTTCCTCAACCGTATAATGGCAAATTTAATGTCAAAGGGGCCTAATAAATTTGGGTTAACCAACTAAGAATTATAAAGTGAACATCAACTTCAATTGTTGAATATTTCAATTGTTTTTTTTCTATTTATTATATTTTTTTTATAATAAATAGAAAAAACCGGAGACCCGGTAGCCGTGAGGGTTAAGGTGTGAGCTCTTAACACTCCGTGCCAAAGGTCGTGGGTTCGATTCCCACTAGGGGCGGTGGCTTTTCTTTCGAAAAAAGAAAAGGCATCACCCCTATCCTGGCTAGAAAAGGGTGGTAACCTATAGATAACCCGTCCTAAAATTCGTAGTTAATAATAAATGGACGTTAAAATTTAAATAATAAATATTTTTTTTAATTATTATTGATATACGTGAATATTAATACAGTGTACTTAACTGGCGTAGGATAATGGCATATCTATGAACAGCATGTAGCTGCAAAGTGACTCTATGCAATTCACCCCAAATTGGTGCATGTTAAACAAAATAAATAATAAAAAAAAAAATGTTTTGTGGCTAATGTTACTATTTCTTTAAGACTATTTTTTGGCTGAAGTCTAAGCCAAGAATTAATAGACTAATATTCTGTGCATCAGGGGTTTCAGTGGAAATAAACCCCAAGTTATGCAATTATTTTTATAAAGGTGCATATTAAATAAACCAGTTTAATATTTTCATGTAAATACATTTTTATAAGTTTCCAAAGAAAGCAAATGCATAATAATTTATATAATCAAAAAAAGAAATGTGCAAAACTATGTAAATATCTTATCCTGATGTAAAGGTTCAGGATAAATAAAGCCAATAAAATCAACCAGTTTATTTCAACGTTACCTTTTTTTAGTTTAACTTTTTTTTAATGTGTAATCGTACCAAGATGGAAGACTCATTAGGCTGAGCTGATCTAGAGTGCCAAAGGTTGATAGGTGTTGCAAAGTCGCGGGTGTAGAATATTTCATAGTGGTAGAGTGGGACAGAAAGAGGAGTCCAGGAAACAAGTACTGCTGAACCATTAACTTCCTTCCAGCTCAACTTACTTACTGGATCTATTACTGCGGGGAAAAAAGCCATGTGATATTAGTTAATATTTAAAAATCAGTAGATTTTATTGAAGAAGGATCTGAATACTTGACGCTCCAGATATTTGACGCTCCTAGAATACAGAAGCTACAACAGTAGTGGTAAAAATGATGATTTTTTTTTTTTTTTTTTTTTTTCATGAGAAATAATAAGAATTTAATAAAACAAATTAAGATCATACTAACAAAACATTAGCGCAATTTGAGTATGATTACAATTTTTAAAACTTGTAAGATATCAGGACCTTGGAAGAGAAAGGGCACGGGCAATCTGAAAAATCAATTTTTTTTGTTTTATAGTGAAGATGGAGATAGTTAGCCGTTGCAGAGATACGAAGACAAGGTATAGTTGGGATTCAGCTAGGAGAAAAACGTCAGACTTTCAGGAAGAGATCTGTATTTGGACGTTTCGGCTGCACATTGGCAGCCTTCTTCAGCACTAGAAGAATTTTTATTTTTTTTTTTTTTAATTATTATTACAGATTGATCAAAAATAATAATTGTTAATAATCAAAAATAGAGTGTTAAGAAAAACAATAACCTTACAAATATTATAGAAAATATATAATTATCACATTACATATAAAAATGAACAAAAATTTATTACGTGCCAAATATTTAATTATAACTAGCTGACCCGGCAAACTTCGTACCTAAAAGTCAATTCTATAATTTTCAATAAGCTAGGAGGAAATTTAATAAGCTTTCATTTTTTATAGAATGGTCATGTCGCTAGGACGCAGGGTTTCTGAGATATAAGTGAAAACCCGAAAAATGGGACCTTCTAAACCCCCCTCCCCCCGGCTCAAAGGCAACGGGTGAGGACTTTTGATATGTTGACCACCTAACTAGCCGAAACAAAGTTATGAAGTTAAAAATTGTGTTCCAAACATTTCCACCTATAACTCTTAGTTTCCTGGGCTGTTAGTCGCTACATTTCAGATTTCACAATGAACACTGAAATTATTTTTACGTTTGAAGGAAAATATATAAAATAGAAAAGTAATATATATTATTGAAGGGAATGCAATACTCTACAACCCTATAACCGTTTATTATTATTTTGGTACATCGTTGAAGAGTTATCCGGTCAAAACGGGGAAAGTTCTCAAGCCTTAACACTCACGGCCACCGGGCAGCCACATGTTCTTATTATTACTGTTATAGTTATAAAATTAACTAAAAATGTATTTATTTTAAAATAATATAAACAAAGAGTGAACTTTTGCTGTTACACAAATAGCCAAATACGTTATGTGTTAAAAATATTATAATTGAGAACATATGTTTTTATTGAAAAATGAATTTGCGTTAACAAAGTAAAAAAGTCCGTCACGCAGGAGCTGCATAACTAAGCATTTTCCTCAGAATTTGGGTAGTGTAGACTGCTTTCCAGAACAATTTGCTTAAAATATCCTACATAAATAAAATAAAAACATGAATAGTTCTCTTTTAATTTTGTAATGAGTAACTGATAAATTATTAATTTGCTTCCAGAGTTATGTTTACAAATGGTACCTACTACACTACGTAATAAATACAAAATCCTCATATTATCGTATTTTGATTTGATGCAGGAACCGGGTACAGTCCCTCTAGCGCTCCTTGCGGCGCCTTTGTGAACCTATGTCTGGCTGGCTTTTCTATTGAAATATATTACAAAGTAAACCCCCCTTTCCGATTGACCGATTCAGCTCATTTTTACAACACTTCTTTCTCCTGAGTTACCCACGACGTATACCGCGTTTCGTTACAATACAGCAGAGATTACGACCAGTATGAGTCTATTAGTAATTTGGGTCCGGAGTAAACCCCCCCTCCTAATGAACCGATTTAGTTTATTTTTACAACACATGTTTACCTGTAGATTACCACTATGAATACCGAGTTTCGTCGAAATACACCTAAAATCACGGCTGGTAGTGGCGAATTGGTATTGTCGGTCCTGAGTAAACCCCCCCCCTCCATATGAACCGATTTAGTTTATTTTTATATCTCACTTTTCTCTCTATATTACCAGTACGAATACCAAGTTTCGTTGAAATATAACAAATATTACGGCTGAAATGGTCAAATTAGTGTTTTGGGTTCGGGGTAAACCCCCCCCTTCCGGTGGACCGATTTTGGTGGTTAACGAACTCGTTCAATCGTTTGCTAATTGAATGCTATATACCAAGTTTCGTGACGAAAAAACAAAAACTCTGGCCGCTATCGTGTTAACAGACATATATATATATATATATATATATATATATATATATATATATATAAATTTTAACGGGGGTCATTTTCGGTGTCTACTAGGTAGGATTGATAAAGATTTGAAGAAATTTTTCAAAAATTCCGTCATGAGTCCAACCTCAATAGCTACTTTCCTTCGGAGGAAAGTGCTAAAAAGTCCGTCACGCAGGAGCTGCATAACTAAGCACTTTCCTCAGAATTTGGGTAGTGTAGATTGCTTTCCAGAACAATTTGCTTAAAATATCCTACATAAATAAAATAAAAACATGAATAGTTCTCTTTTAAATTTGTAATGAGTAACTGATCAATTAATAATTTGCTTCCAGAGTTATGTTTACACATGGTACCTATTACACTTCGTAATAAATACAAAAAACCTCATATTATCGTATTTTGATCTAACGCAGGAGCAGGATACAGTCACTCTAGTGGTAGAAAGCGCTCCTTGCGGCGGCTTTGTGAACCTACGTCTGACGGGCTTTTCTATTGAAATATATTACAAATTAAACCCCCGCTTTCCGATTGACCGATTCAGCTCATTTCTACAACACTTCTTTCTCATGAGTTACCCACGACGTATACCGCGTTTCGTAACAATACAGCAGAAATTACGACCGGTATGAGTATATTAAGAATTTGGGTCAGGAGTAAACCCCCCCTTCTAATGAACCGATTTAGTTTATTTTTACAACACATATTTACCTGTAGATTACCACTACGAATGCCGAGTTTCGTCGAAATATACCAAAAATCACTGCTGGTAGTGGCGAATTGGTATTGTGGGTCCGGAGTAAACCCCCCCTTCTAATGCACCGATTTAGTTCATTTTTATATCTCACTTTTCTCTCTATATTACCACTACAAATACCAAGTTTCGTTGAAATATAACAAATATTACGGCTGACATAGTCAAATTAGTGTTTTGGGTTCGGGGTAAACCCGACTTTGGTGGTTAACAAACTCGTTCAATCGTTTGCTAATTGAATGCTATATACCAAGTTTCGTGACGAAAAAACAAAAACTCTGGCCGCTATCGTGTTAACAGACACATATATATATATATATATATATATATATATATATATATATATATATAGATATATATAAATTTTAACGGGGGTCATTTTCGGTGTCTACTAGGTAGGATCGATAAAGATTTGAAGAAATTTTTCAAAAATTCCATCATGAGTCCAACCTCAATAGCTACTTTCCTTCGGAGGAAAGTGCTAAAAGACCCGAAAAGTGTTGTTTTTAGACTTTTTCAGGCAATTATTAAAATTTTTCTCTCCGTAAGAACCATCCTCGTACTTCAAGGAATATTGTAAAAAAAGAATTAGCGAAATCGGTTCAGTTGCTCTCGAGATTTGCACTTAGCAACACCTTTAGCGATTCATTTTTAAGCAGAAGCATCATAAAATAGAAGATTTATTTCATCTTAATAAACCACCTCATGGTGTTCTCTCTAAAATGTGTGGAATCATTTCAGATAAGCTAATTAAGAAATTCTGGAATTTGTAAGTTGCAATGATTTTTCCAAAACTGAAAAATCACTTTGAGGATTCATTATTTAAAAGGAAAAGTCCATCACACAGGAGCTGCATAACTAAGAACTTTCCTCAGAATTGGGTAGTGTCGATTGCATTCCTGAATAATTTGCTTATAATAACCTATATAGATAAATAAAATAAAAACATAAATAACATCTGTTTCAATTCAATCCAAACATAGTACAATGTAAATCCCCCCCTTCCGATAGGCCGATTTAGTTCATTTTTACAACACTTCTTTCTTATTAGATACCCAGGATGTATACCGCGTTTCGTTACAATACAGCAGAAATTACGACCGGTATGAGCAAATTAGTAATTTCTGTCTGGAGTAAACTCCCTCTTCTAGTTAACCGATTTAGTTTATTTTTACAACAAATTTTTCTCTTCAGTTGAACACAACAAATACCGAGTTTCGTTGAAATATAATGAAAATTATGGCTGGTATTGACAAATAACTACTTTGGCTCCGGAGTAAACCCCCCCTCCGGATGGACCGATTTTGTTGGTTCAATCGTTCGTCGATGGAACTCGTTCAATCGTTTGATGGGGGAATACTACATACCAAGTTTTGTGGCGAAAAAACAAAAACTCTGGGCTGTATCATGTTAACGGACACATATATAACTATATATATATATATATATATATATATATATATATATATATATATATATATAGATTTAACTGGGGTAATTTTCGGTCTCTACTAGGTAGGATCGATAAAGATTCGAAGAAATTTTTCAAAAATTCCGCCACGAGTGCAACCTCAATAGCTACTTTCCTTCGGAGGGAAGTGCTAAAAATACTGCATTGTTAAAAATAAATATAAAGTATGAGAAATATTTTGAATATTTTAACTAAGTTATTCTTGAAATTGAAGTTATCATACTTACCATATGGGGGGGTACGACATTCCAATTTCAAACTGTAAGCACTAGACTCATTGTGTGGACCATGGGCCTTAACTCGCACTTCATAAACTGAGTTCCCAGTCAGATTTGCCACTTCAACAGATGTTGTGTTCCTGCAATCCATTGATCCAATTTCCATCCAATTTAATACAATTAATTTCATTTTTATTTTAAACAAGTGAAAAGGAAAGAAGATATAAATAAAAAAATTAAATAACATTTTGTTTCTAAATTTATGTTATAAATTCTAAAAGATAGCTGTAAGTGTATTAGTAAGATAGCAGAATTATTATACTTATATTATATGCACACTTTGTTGATAAAGCCTGATTTATTGAAAAACACATTATAAAAATGATAAAGAATGTTAAGCTATACACTTACACGAAAAGAGTCTTCAATGTTTTTTTGGATGATGTAAGTTCAACAGTATAATGTGATACAAATGAGTGAGGAGGTGGTCGCCATGATACTCTACAACAAACAATAATTGAACTTCAAAATAAAAAAAATTAATTAAAATATTTAGTTCGTATGATAAATTATTCGATTTATGATAAATTATTCGATTTAGTTCTTATGATAAATTTGTAGCGGCGCCCCCCTAACTTCTCAGTTTTATTTGGTGGCAACACTGGAGTTGCTACAGCTAGGCCTGTGTACAACACTGCAGCCAGATCTGACGCCATTTAAGCCAGTCTGTGTCTAGCCTCTGCCTGGGTACCTAACATGCTCCGTTCCCAGGCAGTGACCACGTGCATACGACTCCGTTGTGCTATGGACCTTGTTCCTGTTATGTTAGCCTCACGCAACAACGGCTAAAAATTATTCGACTTTTTTTTTCTCTTTTTTTTTTACGGCGCATCTACAACTTGGCCATTAGCGCCGTATATTCGACTATTCTACCTAATATGGATACTTTTATAGATTCAAAAGAAGAATTACAAATTACACAGGTCTACAACCAAAAATCTCTGTGTTGGCTAATCTCTGTGTTTCTCGGTGTGCTGAGGCCGAGAATGAAGTCCGTTATTCTCTATCACGTACAGATTTTTTTCAAATCCATAGAACATAATATATCTGCTATACACATAAATTTGGTAAGAAGTAGGTTTTTTTTTTTTCCAAACGATTTCTCTTTTTATAAACAGACATCTTTCACTAGGTGGTATAGGCAATGACTCCCTCAGTAGATGTTGTAGGCCTGAGGGTGTCTAGGCACGACCTGTTCAGACAGGAACGTACTTGTTTGGTCTCAGATGTCACCGTCTGAAGCTAAACGAGATTGAACCTGTTGTATCAGGAACTTGGAGCTAAATTTCTGTTCATTCTCTCAGTTCAGTAGTATCAACTGAAGTGAACACATTCACTGAGGTCTCTTAGTTGTATTCAACGTATTTTAAGGTTTGAAAGTGCATTTAGACAAAATGTCTCATCGTCGTTGTGTTACCAGTCCAGACTACTTCTGTTTTATCTGTGGTGAGTACACAGTTCAGAAATACCAACGAAATATAACAGGTTTTGTCAAAAATGTATATTATGCATATTTTGGCTTGAGAATAGGGGATCAAGATAAAGTGTGGGCTCCTCACAAAGTATGCCATAGCTGCGAAGAAAAACTTCGCTTATGGTACAAAGGAGAGTTAAAATCTTTCGGATTTGCTATCCCAATGATGTGGAAGGAGCAAAAAAACCACGTTAATGACTGTTACTTTTGTAATTGTCATGTTCAAGGCTATAATTCCAAAAATCATAAGCTCATTAACTACCCTAATGTGGAATCTGCTAGTCGTCCGGTACCACACGGTCCTGGATTGACAGTTCCTCAGCCCCCTCGTGACTTGGGCAGTATAGATAGGGAAGCTAATAGAGAAGACTGTATGTCGGAGAGCGATGAAGTACACAGTGAGTTCAAAGCAAGCAGTTCAGAAGATGAACCTCAGCTTATTTCTCAACAGGAGTTGAACGACTTAGTGAGAGATCTTGGACTTCCAAAAGATGCAGCTTAGTTACTTGGCTCCCGTCTCCCGTCCATAAAACAAAAATTTATTACAGCCAGGCACTTCTTTTTCATGGTATCGACACCGTGAAGCAGTTTTTGTTCCTTACTTTGCTCTGGATGAGAATCTTATTTATTGCAAAGACATTCTTGGTCTGATGGGTCAATTTGGTATACAATATGACCCGATTCATTGGCGTCTATTCATAGACTCATCAAAGCAAAGTCTAAAGGCTGTTTTGTTGCACAATGGCAATACTTATGCTTCAGTTCCAGTTGGCCATTCGGTACATTTAAAAGAAACATACAAAAATTTGTCATTAGTTCTCGAACGAATTCATTATAATGAGCATAACTGGTTGATATGTGGAGACTTGAAAGTACTTACTATGCTCTTAGGTCAACAATCAGGGTACACCAAGTTCCCTTGTTTTTTATGTTTATGGGATAGCCGAGACAGAAATTCCCATTGGAACAACAAAGACTGGCCATCACGAGGAGCTCTGTCGCCAGGCCAAAAAAATGTAATTAGGAGAAGTTTGGTTCCTTCTGACAAAATCCTGCTACCTCCTCTACACATAAAGCTAGGGCTGATAAAACAATTCGTAAAGTCTCTCAATAAAGAAGGTGAATGTTTTAAGTACTTATGCTCCAAGTTCCCACGATTAAGTGATGCAAAGCTAAAAGAGGGGATCTTTGTAGGCCCAGATATTCGGAAACTTTTCACAGATCCACATTTCACTCAGACCATGAATGAGAAGGAGAAGGAAGCTTGGAATTCTTTTAAAGATGTTGTTGAGAAGTTCCTTGGTAACGTGAAGGATCCCAACTACAGAAGTATCATGGAACGCATGTTGAAGGCATTTCAATTACAAGGTTGCAACATGAGTTTGAAGGTTCACTTCTTACATTCGCATGTGGACTATTTTTCGGAAAACTTAGGGGAAGTAAGTGAAGAACAAGGGGAAAGGTTCCATCAGGACATCCAGGAAATGGAACGTAGGTATCAGGGCAAATGGAACGTAAACATGATGGCTGACTATTGTTGGATGCTGCAGCGTGAATCATCTGAAGAGTCCTACAGCCGGAAACAAACACGGAGAAATTTTCAAGAGAAAAAAAAACGTTTTCATAAAAATAATAACTAAATATGCCACTGTTAATTCTGAAGCTGTTATTTCTACACATTTATGTATTTTGTACAGTAAACAACATTGAAATAACTAAAAGATCATGGAAATAAATGAAAACTCTTATTCGCCAATTCTGTTTTCTTTTAATGGTAGTACCTCTGCCCTTACATGAGATTGAACAATTTCCTTACGTGATAAGAGAGGGACTGACCTCATGTTCGGCTTCAGCACGCCAAGGAGCATAGAGATTGACCAAAATCATCAAATCAAATTTCAGAAAGATTATTTTTGTAGACCTGTGTTATACTTCATGAGAAATCATTAAGTATTCATAAAGAAACAATTACAGATTAAAATTGAAGATACAACAATAAATTTCTTTATGAATCTAGTTTTTACAAAACATTCAACACTATGGTCTCAACAAGTCAACAAGAGTTGCACATGTATATGTATACAAGGCCTATCGGTTTGTTATCATTGCTTTGTCCCAATACATTATAATCTTATCTTTTTCATCCTTTAGATTGACAATAAAACCTTCATATAATTAATTTAATTATTTTTATTAAATTCATTTTAAATAAAATTGAGACATCACCTTATAGACGAAGGAGAAAGAGGAGCGGCTTCCATAAGAGTAGGTGGAGGAATAGAACTGTCACCACCAACTAGAACAGTTTCTGAACAGTCTTCACCAAAAGTCTCTCCCAAAAAGGCTTTCATGCTGATATCATACCAACTCCCACTTTCTGTTAGAAAATGTATGAATTAATAATTAAAGACTTGATTAGTGTATATCATCAAAATCTGAAAATTCAATTTTCATAATTATCCCAACATCTAATAGTCGGAGAGCTGGTAACGCACTTTTCATGAAGTGTTTTATGCGCCTTGAAATTTTGCTATAACGTACCTCTTGGGTAGATAAGAAGGTAAGTATGTGTTTCCTGGACATACCTTGGAACACCAGGTACCAGGCGCATAGGGGAAAGGTGCAAAACAATATTGCCCAAAAATAGTGTTTTATTAAAAAAACAATTAATGTAAAAAAATTGCAAATTAAGGCAATTTTACAATGAATAATAAAAAAGGCAGACACTTTTAAGGGGGTTAAAATATAAATAAAATAAAAAATTGTTGTGATAAAAGTTTTTTCACTCTGGAAAATGATGGTTTTCACATTTGACACTTTGCATTTGTATCAACGATGTAATCAATATGTTTAGATGAGAAATGTTGACGTTTCATAATCTAATAATAGATCTCCAAAAAGATGATGAAGCAAATTTGTATGTACTTATATACAAACATATATATATATATATATATATATATATATATATATATATATATGTAATGATATTTTACATTACATATTTAAAAGTTTTAAAATTAACACAGAAAATTCTGAAAATCCAAAAAAGCTCATTGATATGTTAAATTCATTGAGATAAACAAATATTATTGGTTATATTTGTCTAGCAGTGGATACAGGTAGCATTGGATACTGGAAGGACGCTCCCGCCATGAAAGTTAGTTCAGTCTGTTACAAGCAGTCTGTGAAAAGGTGGCTCCAGTCTCACATGGCAGTCCGTTCAGTTATAATGGAAGATACAGACACATACAGTTGAAGTCTGTTAAAGGAAGCGTCAGTCTCATGTCTCATCTCTACAGTTCAGTTTACAAGAAGATACAGTCTCATAAGTGCAGTTCAGTGAAAAGAAGATACAGTTGTAAAGAAAATCCTGTCCTATGCAGTTAATACCAAGCTTTATATCAGGTAATGCTCGTTTATTCCTATGCCTGGATGTAACTTATCTATGAGTTTTTTTTCTTTTTTATTATTTAAAATTATCTTTGTTTTACTTTACTGGACTCGAACCCGAACCCTGAGATAAAGAGTTTTTAAAATTAAATATTATAAAATTTTTATTATATTGGCTCCTAACGTAGAGGCGTAATGTAAATAAAATTATTAAAAACAAAATTTTTTATTAATATTATAACATTTTGGCACATCAACGTGTGGCTATTAAAAATTATTTTTATTTTTTATATTATAACAATATATATATATATATATATATATATATATATATATATATATATATATATATATATATATATATATATATTGTTTTAAATTGCATCGCTGGGTATCAAATGTTTGTTTGGAACGGCTTCTTTCTCCAGCGGTGTCGCTCCTCTCTCCATCGCAATATTTCATCGGGTTCTGACTTCTTCAGGCTGCTATGTGTCGTCCTCGGTGCTTAACAAGGGAATGATTTTTTCCCGGATTTTCCCTCTTTTATAGCCCTGCTTCGTAGACTATGCAGGCCAATGGTTTAGGGGCTCCGTGGGCCAATAGGGCTCGAGGGCTGTCTTCGTCGTTCGTCCGTCGTCTGTAGTTCGTCGGTGGTCCGTGTGGGGCGCTGGTCGTCTTGAGTCCCTGTTTTCTCCTCTATCTTCTTAAGGATGGGCCACGAAATATCCGGGAGGATGAGGCCATCTTCCCTATTGAAGTTCACCGGATGCTTATGTATTTCGCTGGCTTCTCTAATTAGTCTCCTTGTCATGCTGGTTTGGCTAGGGTCTTGGCTCGGTCGAATAATACTCGCTTGGGCTTGCTTTTCACCAATCTTTCAGCACAGGATTCCATCAACATTATTAACAAAAACAAATTTCTGGAAGGCAAGATGAGGAACTAGCTGAGCTAGTGCTGACTTCGTGCTACTTTCAATACAGAGGAGTCTTGTACCAGCAGAAGGATGGTGTGGCCATGGGCAGCCCCCTCTCACCAGTTGTGGCCGATATTTTCATGGAGGACTTTGAAAGGCGGTTAATGGAGAAAACCGAACACAGACCTAAGATGTGTCTGAAGCTCTGGCTAAGATATGTGGACGATGTTCTCGCAATTTGGCAGCATGGGGAAGAGGAACTTGAAAAATTCCTCTTGCTAATGAACAACATGCACACAGCTATCAAGTTCACCGTCGAGGAGAAGGACGGAAGATTGCCTTTCTTAGACCTCATGATCATTAGAGGAAACAATGGTGAGCTGGAGCACACCGTTTATAGGAAGCCCACGGCCACAGGGAGATATTTACACTCAGACTCACACCACCACATGGGACACAAAATGAGCCGTTAGCTTGTGCAGTAACTGGACACTCCTGAGGATGGAATTCGAGCAGATGACCAAGGATCTTGTCAGCAATGGTTACGATCGAAAATTAATTTCTCGAACCATCAAGGATGTGGAAAGCCGACACCGGGAGGAAAACAGCCGGACAGACACGAAACAAAGAACCAGAATCTCCTTGCCTTACGTCAACGGTGTCAGCGAGAGGCTGGGCAGACTCTTTAGAAAAGAAGAGATAGATGTCGCCTTCAAGCCTCTCAACAAGATAGGGGATTGTCTCGGGAAGAGTAAGGATAAGCAGCGGTTACAAGACCAGGATGTCTACCTTCTACCGTGCGACTGTGGGAAGGTGTATGTAGGTCAAACAGGTAAGAAGGTGGCCACCCGGATCGGACAACACGCTGCTGACTACAGGCTGGGGCGCACCAAAACTTCTGCGGTGGCAATACACGGAGAAGAGTGCCCCAAGCAAGTATTATTCGACCGAGCCAAGAC
Source organism: Gonocerus acuteangulatus (assembly GCA_946811695.1). Classification (NCBI taxonomy): domain Eukaryota; kingdom Metazoa; phylum Arthropoda; class Insecta; order Hemiptera; family Coreidae; genus Gonocerus; species Gonocerus acuteangulatus. Next base: position 39,248,947 of record OX328123.1, read on the forward strand.
CCTAGCCAAGGAAACCAGCTTGACAAGGAGACTGACTAATTAGAGAAGCCATCGAAATACATAAGCATCCGGTGAACTTCAATAGGGAAGATGGCCTCATCCTCCTGGATATTTGGCGGCCCATCCTTTAGAAGATAGAGGAGAAAACAGGGACTCAAGACGACCAGCGCCCCACACGGACCACCGACGAACTACAGACGACGGACGAACGACGAGCCCTCGAGCCCTATTGGCCCACGGAGCCCCTACACCATTGGCCCGCATAGTGTATGAAGCAGGGCTATAAAGGAGGGAAAATCCGGGAAAAAATAATTCCCTTGTTAACCACCGAGGACGACACATAGCAGCCTGAAGAAGTCGGAGATGAACCCGACGAAATATTGCGATGGAGAGAGGAGTGACACCGCTGGAGAAAGAAGCCGTTCCAAACAAACATATATATATATATATATATATATATATATATATATATATATATATATATATATATATATATATATATATAATGTATATATAAACTTGTCAAATTTTGTTGAATATAGCACAAAAATACATTAACCAGGAAAATCCACACAAGGGAATCCTTTTTTTTTTCAGGGCAAAATCCATGCTAACCATTTTGCCCAATAGGCTTCCAGGTACTCTTTGTATAAATTTTCTGTTGTAGGGAATTGAATGAAACTATTTTCATGGTGGTATGTTTAACTGTTTTTGAGAGAAATGGAAAGAACTAGAATTCTTTGATCAGGTAATCTAAAACAATGGGTTGATTGAAAACTTTTTAAATATTTGACATTCATTCAAACCAAAGTAGATAAATTTTGGGAGTAGAGGAAGTATTGCAATATGAGCAGTTTTGGACTTTTTCTCAAATATCATAAAATAGTAGAGAAATCCTGTAAAGTGAAGGTGACCATTCAAAAGCTTAATACGTTTTCTACCGAAAGATTCTAGTGTAAATTTCCTTAGTCAAAGAATATTTTGGGGTTCAATTTTAAGCTTTTCAAGTCAGATCAGGATTAATCATCATATGGTTACACTAAGATGATGCCACTCCTGCGATTCGGAGTATTAACTTTCTCTGCTAGCCTTGGTAATTTACAACAAATAAAAATTAAATTATAATAAATATAAATATCTTACCAAGTTTAGAAATAAGATAACTTGAAATGTTTGCAGGCAGTTTAGCACTGCCACCATCAGTATTTTCTTTGACCTTTCTATATCCCAAAATGAATCCATCTATATTACTGGCTCCGCTGTAAGTCCAATCGACCTAAAAAAAATAAATAAATAAAATAAAACAATTTAGATTTTAGAATTTAAGTGGACATTTTTCAAAATATTCAGAGAAGTAACATGTATAATAAATACAGGACCAATAAGGTAGTCTCATTTATTTTGCACTATACAGTTTTTTTTAAAGAAGGGCTTTAAACGAATTTAGAAAATAAAATTTCCTGAAAAAAAAAACAGTCTGATATTGAATTTACAAGAAAATTCGTCTTGACTAAAAATGTTAACTAAGTTCTTAAAATAACTTTATTTTTTTAACTAAAAGAAAAAGAAATAAGGTTGCCCTGGGGACACCACTAAACAATTATTTTGTATTTTGACATAGGAAATGTAACAGGCAGCTAGAATCTAAAGCCTAGTACACACTGGGACACATTGTTGCGCGCCATTGTTGCAGAGCTGAATCTCAGTTGAATCTGGATTGTCTTGCACATGTCCTCGTGTATCAGGCGTGTATTGCGGGTCTAGGTGATACAAGAATCTGAGTCCCGCTGGGTCGGGACTCACGGATACATTGTTGCGCAACATTACGAGTGTGGACGTGTTCCGGAGCAGCCCCAAGTCTAGAATCAGCCCCCGGTAGTTCACCGTACAGACTTGTAGTTAAATTTCTTTCAATGTGTAGACGACTGAATTGACAATAAAGTTAATAGAGGACTTAAAAATGCACATGTTGCTCTGATTATAATTTAATATCATAAATAAGGTTTTTATGACAACCCTCTGAGCCCCCCTTATATACACCCATGATAATAGGTACAAATAAAAATATATTTTTAGCGTTGTCTTTCTTTTCTTTTTTATTAATAACTAAAATAAATACTATGTTGATTTAAAGTTGGGTACATATGATATTATTTATTTAGTTAAAATTTAAATAAATAAATAATATCATATGTATCCAACTTTAAATCAACATAGTATTTATTTTAGTTATTAATAAAAAAGAAAAGAAAGACAACGCTAAAAATATATTTTTGTTTGTACCTATTATCATGGGAGTATATAAGAGGGCTCAGAGGGCTGTCAAAAAAACCTTAAAAATAAATTAAATAAGATCGCTTAGTTTAGAAAAAAAATAATGTTTATTGGATGTAATAGCGTTTTAGTTGGGTAACTATTTCAAGTTCTAGTTTGTTAGTATTCCATACTCCCTAAATGCTCCCAGCTCCCCTCCCCCCGAAATTATTTCCTATATACACCCGTGCCTATTATAAATAAAAAATAAGTTAATAAAAAATAAGTTTTCGTTACTTTAATGTGTGTTTTCAAAACGATGATTATTGCCTCACACACTTCTGGAACAAATGAAGATATAGTTTGCCTGGAAATTCTAAAAGTATGCAAAAGACTTGTAAACAATTCTTAACTTGCAAGGAACCTTAGAATAGTAGCAAGTTTTACGGTAGGAGAAATTGAATTTCTAAAGTTTGTATCTTTTTTAAACACCCTTGGTCAAACCATTTGCCAAAGATTCTCAAAATCTTGAGGCCTAATTCTTATAAAGTTGATAAATCCCATTCCATCTTTGTCTCAATATGTTTACACACTTTATTGTTAGTTCTGAACAAAATTTTCAACAGCCCCACCTTCTTGGTTTTTTAATTAACAGTAATATCGATAGAGAAACACCTGCGAGGCCAGCGCCTGAGAAATGTTCGAGGGAACTGGCTATCTAGTGTGGACGCGATACATTGTTGCGGGACAGCCCCAAAACTGACGCACAACATTGTTGCGCAACTTTGAGTCTCAGTGTGTACTAGGCTTAACAGTGGCAGACACTTTACAGTATCTCTTGACAAAACAGCACATTAGGGAGGAATTTTGGATAGTAATATGCTCTGGATACCTGAGCACCTTGTCATTTGCTGGTTGCCATTAAAGGCTAAGTAGGTTTATGGACGATCAGTTGTCCCACCCAAATCCATCCCTTGACCCTTGAATGACAAAACTAGAAGATAACATTGTTAGTGTGTGTCTATAGGTGAAACAATTCAATAACACATGAATCTTCTTGCCCCAAGATTGAACAATATTTTTTAAAATATAAAATATATAATATTTATATATATAATATTTTGATATTATTATCAAAATGTTATATATATATATATATATATATATATATATATATATATATATATATATATATATATAACATTTTGATAATAATAAAATCAAGTTTGCATTGGAAACATTGTAACTTACCCTAATTGCAGTTGAATTAACTGGTGATACTGAAAGAGTTATTGGGGAGAAATTTGATGATCTTGTTGCAGGCAATGTAATGTTAGTCCAATTCTGAGTGTCAGCGAATACAGGCCACCCAAGTGCTGTAGCAGCCATTACTCTAATCATATATTTTTCTCCGCTTTCCAAACCTAGAATACGCCCAACACAATGTGTTTAAAAAATTGCCTCAAGTTCAATTAATAAAGAATTCCCTCTTGAGGAGACAGAAACACTGTATCAGAAAAAAAGTAGATGTTCAGCTCTATAAATTTGCAGATGCTGACAAGATCGTTCAAAAAATTAAAAATTTATAACATTTAATAGAAACATGGTAGAAAAATAAAAATAAAAATGTATCTGTTTCATAAAGAAAAATTAAAAATAAACATTTGCTATGCCAACAATTTCTCACAACATCACTGACAAGATTATCTGTAGTTTATTGATTATTGAAACTAATGAGTGCCAAAAAAAAAAAAAAAATGAAATGTAGACTTCTTTTTAATCGATTTTGCTAGGAAAATTCATGTAGTATATATTTTTATTGGTATATATATATATATATATATATATTTATACACACACATGTACATGTACGTATATATATTATACATGTGGACAGTGATGTGGGGTGGGTAAATACCCAAAAAGCGGGTATTTTCAGTTTTTGAGCTTGATACAACTTCTTTGAATATTTTTTGGTGCAAACAAGGACTGAAACTTACCCATTTGATCATAAAAACTTAATAAACATGAATACTTACCCAGTAATATTTTAAAGAAAGTTAAAAGTCTGTCCGGGTATTTCTGGGTATTTACAACTTAATTTATATATATGAATTTACATGATTACTTTTACAGTGGGGAAGGTTAATTAATTTTAAAAAGGTTCTAATGAAGCCAATTCAATTATTTAGGACTTATATAAATTTAAAAAAAGCGTCAAAAACATTTTTAATGTTTATTATAATAGTTCAAAACCATTTTAAGTGGTTTGTGATCCTTGTTAATAGTTTTTTTTTTTTTTTTCACGGCGCATCTACAACTTGGCCATTAGCGCCCCTTGTTAATAGTATTTGAAATTATGCTCATACAGTAGTAACAACATTACAGTAAGCGGAAATCTCACCAGAAATGAAAAGGTAGCTTCTTGATGACAGAGTGTTTTGGGTTCGAGTTGGGAAACTAGTTATCATCCTTGATCCAATTGTTGAACTTATCACTGCCATTCAGTTAAATGCCCCTTTGATCCACACAGTTCATAAGAGATTGTGGACTTACTGAAAACTCTTTAACAAGAAACCCAGAATCTTCTCTTAAAAAAACGGAGGGAAAACTTGTGCTAACTAAGTAGGAGAAACGCATTCAGTTTGGTGTTGGGAACGTACATCTTGCTGCAGACTTGTTGAACTCTTCCATTTGTTTTGTGTGTGAGTTAGGCATAAGCATGGGATTGAAATAAGTTGATCTTCGGAAAGACATAGCTGACTATAGGGACCAAGAGGGATTATGGCAAAGATCCTTTGTTTGGGAAGGTCTTGAAGACAATGACAAAGAAAATAATAAAATAAGTCCCATGTTATGGTGGAGAGGCTTGAAAGGTACATGTGTTTTGATCAATGAGTAGGTAACTTAATTTTTGTTTTGAGAAATTGAGATAATCTTAGACCAAAGTTTTAGCTGAGGCTACATTTTTGTGAATGCAGTACAGTAGTATCAAATTTAGGCAAACAACTAATTTTATTGATAGTCGGAAGGTCTATGGCAAATTTTCAGGTAATAATTTAATATTTATTAACCTCTCAGTGATCCTATTTTATAATTTATTATTGTTTTAATAGTTTCTCAGTGTTTCAATAGCTCTAAACTGGCAAGATCCATGACATTTTACTATATTAGATTACTAAGTCGCGGTTTAGTTAAATACCTTAAATACCCGGGTATTTATGAAATTGGGTATTTACCCTGGGTATATACCCTGGGTATTTACCCTTAAGAATAAATACCCGGGTATTTTACAACACCGCATGTGGAACTTACTTACTTCCCATTTTAAAATAATTCAATATCTAAAGTTTTTATTACTATAATTATTTGTCGGTGGTTTCTTTCCTTCAACATTTGGAAAAGAGCAAATCGCTACTTTCACGAGCTCTTAAATAAATTAATCGATTTTTAAATTTTAGAGGAGGTAATCAACTTATGAACTCCTTTTATATGGAATAAAGGTATGAAGTTGAAAATGCTCAGTACAGGGCAGAATACCAACCACATTTTTATATGGTAAAAAAAATAAATGGCAGTGGTTCTCTTTTTACCTAAATTAAAATATCACCATTGCAATGATTGTGTATAATTACAGAAAAAACTAGAAACATTGTCACAAACTGATGTTTAGCTGAACCAAAAATTAAACTTTAAAACAGGAAGTAGGGATTTAAATATGATGTGCTTTAGTTTCTCTTACCAGATATTCGATATTGATTGAAATAGGCAGGCAGTACTTCAAAATTTACAGAGGACTGATTCGCACGCTTCCACTGGACCTTATAATTTGTAATAGCGCCTCTAGCTTCATTAACAGGAGGTGGAGACCAAGTCACAAGAAGGCACTGAGATCCAGTAATGCTAACATTCACTTGTGGGCCACCAGTCGGAACTAAAAAAAAAAAAAAATACTCTTATCGCTATAGAAATGAAAATTAATAGTTACAAAAAATAAATTGGGTTATAAAAGCATTGAAATACAAAAGGAAAAATTGTTAAAGAATGACAATTTAAATTCATAGCTTTTTCCCCCACTTGCAACATATTTTATTAACCTTCATCAGACTCATGGCTCAGTATTCCTCTGATCCTGCATAAAATAGAGATTGGAGAGAATAATCCATCCCAAAAAGATCTGTGTTAAGAGTAAGGCCCGGTACACACTGAAGAAACTGGTTTCATGAAACTCGAGTTGCTTGCAATGCATAGATAGAAAACCAAAGATTGGTGCACCCAGAATTTCTTGAAACTTTAGGCCTCGTGCACACTGAAGAAACCGGTTTTGTGAAACTCAAGTTTCTGCACACACAGTTTCAAGAAATCGATTTAACGAATTTCATGAAAACGATTTAATGAATTTCATAAACCCGGTTTCATGAAATCGGTGAAACTCTGTGTGCACCAACCTATGGTTTTCTATCTATCGGTTGCAAGCAACTTAAGTTTCACAAAACCAGTTTCTTCAGTGTGCACCGACCCAAGAGATAAAAAAAAAGAAAAAAAAAAAAAAAAAAGAAATTATGATTATTGCCAATGACCACAATGCTCGAAGCATTATTACATAAAAATATTATATTATTTTTAATTACAGGAATAATCAATGCAGATATTAATAAATCTGAATCATCCATAGTAATATGATAGTCAGAATAAATGAAATTTCAAAGTTAATTTTCATAATATTTTTATTTAGATGAAATGCCTTAAAGTGCTAAACAATTACAAAAACCTAATATATAGTAAATTAAACTTAAACACCTCAAAAACCATTTAATAAATACATCAAGTATTATTAATTTCTTGTTTAATAAATAGATTTTCTTTAGGACAGGCTATTTAAGCGTTATCGTCCTTTTTCGACCAAGAAAATAATAATGTCCTTCCCTTTTTTTTCAAAAAAGAAAAGCTATCACCCTGGGAAAACAAGCTCATAACCCAAATATTGGGATGCAACTTAAAAATCATGGCCACCCTGTACTTAATTTGAAAAAATAAATAAATACAATTTTATGTAATTTCCTTAAACTAATATTTTTACACCTGTTAAATTTGCAATATCCTTTAAAAATTTTACTCACTCTAAAAAATGCAGCGATCATTTTTTATTCTTTTCGCATTCTGACAGTTACAGATGTATACTCATTGTCAAAGATTCAAACCTTGTTTTGAGCCTTATCGGCAGATCATAATAGTACAGCCAAGTTTCATCCCCTCTCACTATGCTGTTCATATATGGAGATTGTCGCTTATCAAATAGTTTCAGCATAATGTGCACCAAGTCACACTATTAGTCACTTTCTCTTTTGCCAGGCTATGAGGCAGGCGAAGACAGCAAAGATTCTTCACTTTTATATAGTCTTTCAGATACAAATGAATTAATGCTGCTTGAAGGTGTATGGCTCTCAAAGACTGTATAGCTCAATCGCAGTCTTCACCAAGAATTGTCTTCACAGCAAAAATGTTCTCCTCAGTTATTTACGTTCACAGCCTTCCTATTATCCCAGCATCCTCAAAAGTGAAATTGCCCCTTTCAAATTCCTCGTAGCCCCTGAAGACAGTCGTACGATGTGAACAATCATTATTCAATGCAAGATTTAATTTGTCTATGCTACGACTTCAGTTAAAACCATATGCAAAATAATACTTCTACACTGCCCTCACGTCACTATGTTACCGTGATGCCAAAATAGAACCGTTAATCTGTCACTGCTAATGAACAACTGAGCCCAGAAGTGTGGTATTGGCTGACATTATCTAGGTCACATTGTAAAACCTTTGTGATACTATTTGTGTGTTCCTTATAAGGACTAAAAAGTCCGACTCGCAGGAACTGCATCATCTTAGCGCGGTTCCTGCTCATATCCCTATTGTCATTTGAAAAGCTTAGAATAGAAACAGATCATATTTTCCTCGGCTTTTGTTCAAAGGGCTTTATGACTTTACCCGGTCGGGTCCGCCAGACCCTAGAATCCTCTTCTACCGATACTTCGTTTCATACGTTTCAATGAACTGGAAAATATCAAAATTTTTCACATATCCCTGTGTTCTTTTACTATAGTAATAATTCTACAAATAAAATCAATTAAAAAATAAAATAAAAAAAACCAACACCATGAAGGCAATTGTAAATATTCAAAGGACGTCATCGAATCTCTTTCTCTTGGCAAGCTATATTTCTAACAATGAATTCTTTTTCTTATTTTGCCTAATCTGTTTTATTGTCAAATACATTATCCAACTATAAGCAATTAAAAAATAATACGGAATAAAAACAGTCAAAAAGAACCGTTCGAATAAACGAAATCAATTACTTCAAAGTTTAAGCACTTATTTCTCCAATTGACATCAACTTATCAAAAATTGTTTCAGAGACTTTTTTTTAGAGAATTTATAAAGCTTTCAAATAATTTCTATCCACTTATCACGATTTCCCAACCGTGTTCGAGATATTAATACGAAGTTCCCAAAACTTTTCATGTCTGTTCATAAAATATTTTAGTCTAACCCTGCCTTAACTCCAAACGTAACCAAAAGTTTAACATGTTAGTTTTGATGAAATTCAAACATGCAAAAAATGTTTCACCTGAATCCCATGATTCTAAGTAACCAAACCAAAAACTTGATTTAACAACTTTTTTCCCCCGATTTTCTCAGAAACGGTTGAAGCTATCGCCTTAAAAATGGTTTCATTCGTTTTACTAGCCCAAGAAGCCTATAAAACGAGTACTTACAAGCATTTGAACTCAAAAATGTAAGCGTTACGATTTTTTTTTTTGGGGAGATGGCCCCAAACGCCATCTTTCAGTGGGCGGATTTTGCCAGTTAACGAACTTGACCTTTCAAATTGGATCTATTTTTATTATATTTGCATTATATCTCAGGGTTCATTTAAAATTACCAAACTCACCACATACGGATTTATGAATAAAACTATTTGAATAATTAATTTAATTTAATAAATTTCCTGAAAGAAAAGCATGAGAAATATATTATTAGAACCACTTCTTACCATCTGTCCTTTTATGTGTTGAGGCCATATTAAATACCAGGAGAAAGGTTCATTATAAATAAAATAGAGTTGGAAACAAATGACTTATATTGAATAAAAGATTTGGCATGGCTGTGATATAAAATAAAATACAAAAAAGAAAAGGTGCTTGACTCACATAATTGTATCAATGTTGGGTTATTTAAGAAAAGTTAGAACATAATTAAAATATTAACTTATATATTAAAATATAAATACTGGCCATTATGAAAATTTTAGCTAGTTTTTGAATTTAATTGAAGACTGGCAGTTATTGAGTTATACTCAGCTTTATGATACGGATGATGTTCTGGAAGTGAAGAGGTAGACTGGTTGTAGTTATGTCAGCATGTTGAGGAGAATGATGGTCGGCTGCTAGATCATGGAGTGGTGTCTGGCCATCAAGTGAAGATGAAGTGAGAGCTTGGTGTCGGCTGACCAGCTGGTTCTGCAGGGAGATCGTGTGCCCTTCGTCTCTGGCGCTCGAATGAGCTCATGTGTCCTCCGCCTCTGGTGCTCGAATGAGATCGAGTGGTGGGGGAAGGCCCTTTTTATAGAGGCGTTACTCCCACCATACCAAGGGTGTTTGTCTTCATCGATCGCCACCTGGATGTTCAAAGGGCATCTTTTGGAAGCACCTCTATTCTTATCTTCCTGGGAAACTTGTATACCTTATCGCTCCTAGCCGAGATATTTGGACTCTTCTTTTATTTCACACTGCCTTTTTTTAAAAAAAATAAATACTGCCAAGCTAAGCACTGCCTATTGCTATCCCTTTTATTACTCTTTTATTTATTTAATTGGTTGACAAAAGATAATATTTGTGATGGACTTATGGAATATAACTTAGCCTTTATTTTGAATAGGAATGCTACTCTTTGCTATGCCAGAAACTGGCTCTTTCTAGAGCACCCCCTTATAGATCATTACAATATATATATATATATATATATATATATATATATATATATATATTGTAATGATATTTTACATTACATATTTAAAAGTTTTAAATTCGAATAACCGTTAAAGGTAAAAAAGGCGGGTAAAGACGAATACAAGGTTTGCAGAAAATAAAAAACAAATAAATTTTTCTTATATTAATTTTCATCAAAAATTAATAGTTTTAAATAAAAAAACTAACACAGAAAATTCTGAAAATCTAAAAAAGCTCATTGATATGTTGGATTCGTTGCTGGGATAAGCAAATATTATTTGTTATATTTGACTAGCAGTCGATACAGGTAGCATTGGATACCGGTAGAATGCTCCCGCCAAGAAACAACGCCATTCCGAATGCAGCTCTAGTTCAGTGTACAGCTAGTCTCATATGTCAGTCTATTGAAAGCAGTTCAGTCTGTTGAGTTAAAAGGAAGATACAGTTGTAACGAAGATCCTGTCCTATGCAGTTAATACCGAGCTGGCTTTATATCAGGTAATGCTTGTTTGTTCCTATGCCTGGATGTGACTTATCTATGAGTTTTTTCTTTTGTTTTGTTTTTTATTATTTAAAATTATCTTTGTTTTACTTTACTGGACTCGAACCCGACCCCTGAGATAAAGGGTTTTTAAGATTAAATATTGTAGAGTTTTTATTATATTTGCTCCTAACGTGGAGGCGTACTTAAATAAACTTATTAAAAATATATTTTTTTTTTATATGATAACAATATATATATATATATATATATATATATATATATATATATATATATATATATATATATATTCAAATTTTAACCACCGTTATTTTCGATCTCTAGGGGTTCTGAAACGCGAAATTTTCTAGTCGGCACTTCCGGATTGTTTCATGAGATCAACCTTATAAGCGGGGTTCCTCCCTATGAAGGGAGGGAGGAACCGTGCTAAAAATATAGCCTGTCGAATTAGTCACTATCTCAAAATTTGGCCACTAATGAGTACGCTGCCTACGTTATGAGCATGGATGAATTAATATCAAGAAGAGCAAAGATCAGGAGAAAAACCCCTATCAAGTGAGCAATAAAAAAAAAATGAAAAAAAAAACAAAAACTAAATGCCCTGAATAACATTGGTGAGAAAGAAGATGAAATTTAATATAGCAAAAAATATTTTAAGGAAATACCAGTTTCTCCAGTAGAACAAATAACACGTCGACTCTGTTCAGAAGCTGATTTTCCATAGGACCGAATATAAAATGTATAGTTAGTGTATGGTTGAAGTTTCTGGACAGTATAAGTGTTATTAGGTGAAACATCTTTGTATTCTTCTCCACCTTCTGAAAATTAATAAATGGATCAGAAAAAAATTCCATTTGAGAAACAGAAATAAATTATTAGCCTCCAGTTAGGAGATTAAGGAATATTACAAGGTGTATATAAATGGATGCCATATGAATAACTAACATGTTAATATTACCTGTTGGAAAGTAATGAATAGAATAAGCCTGTATTCCATGTTGGTTAGGAGACCATGAGAGTTGAATTTGAGTTGGAGAAAGAGGTGTACAAGTTAAGTTAGTAGGAGGTAATGGTTGGTTAGCACTAATGTTGACAACCAGTCTTCCAGCTGCCCAAACATCTCCTGCAAAGCATTGGTAAATTCCAGTATCGTTTGAAACTGCTGCACCGAGCACCAGTTCTTTAGCATTTTGCTTGATTCTTCCTGTAGAGAGAAATTGAAGTCAAATTATAAACATTTAAGTACATTTGTTACTATAAGAATCAAGGAAGAACATTTTGAAAGTTTAACTTATTTATGGAGCTCCAGAACAACAAAGAGATTTGCTCACGTAAATAGTAAAAGTGTTATAAAATAAAAATAAACAAATACAGTAGACTCTCCCTTATCTGGCGTTCTCTTATCCGTCACTCCTCTAATCTGCCGGTCTCCGAGAGGATTGAGTGACGGATCTCAGAACAGGCCGGAGACCGGCTGGGGGGTTCCTAAAAAACCTTCCCTTTCTAGCTAGCCAAACATTTGTTTTGTAGCATTTCATTGAATGATAGTCAAAGAAGATTTTGTTTTAGAGCCAGGAACTTGTGTTTCTACTAAGAAAGTTAATGTTTCCACTGAGGGATATGTGCCTGGAACGCCTGATATACACCAGCCAGGATTTACATATTTTAAATTTATTTTATAATACCTAAATATATAATATTAAAAATGGTAAATATAATATATCCTCAAATAATAAGGGTTTTTCAAATACATAAGTGACCACTTCTAACTGAATTCTCTAATCTGGTGTTTTCTCTAATCCGACTGTACTGATGATGCCAGATTAGGTCAAAATCAAATAAAGTATTTCAAATATATAAAATATAAACAAACATACAAATCACATTTAATTTGAAAATTGCAATATAAGCAATCAAAAAATATTATAATAAGTAATAGAATAATTATAATAAGTATATAATAATAAGTATAGTATAATTATAATAAGTAATAGCTCAGTGGTAGAGCACTCGACTAATAAGCTGGAGGCCTGAGTTCAAACCCCGAGCAAGCGCTAAAGATTTTTTCTTCTAGTGTCTTCGTTCACTGGTTGAATTCGGCCTCCCTGACCGTCCCTAGGCCAACCCAGCCTTTAATTAATTTAATAATGGGTACCTTGGTTGGTGCTAATGACTCTAGCAGTCGAAGCAGCCAAGGGGAAAATCAGGCGGCCGGAGCATAGTACTGACCACACTATCTCCCTAGTGTGCCGTATGGTCATGAATCAGATACCTCTATAGTATCTGCCCCTCAGGGCCCTCGTGGCCTGTTACGGGACTGATTTTTTTTTTAATAGAATAATTAATACTTATTACAAGATAAAAATCATTATTGTTTGATCTAGAATATTTAATATAAGAACTTTATTTTCCTTTCTTAAACCACTTCTAGAATGCACGGAAGCACACAGGCACAATCAAACTTACATTCACACTATCATTGACGCACAAAAACATTAAATTGTGTCGTATTTTTTCATACATTTTTATTTTATGGAGGTGTCGGTTTATTTAAAAATAGTTTGAATGTTTAAATTACTATACATAGGATAAAGCAATGAAAGAAAGTAGAAAAGTAATAAGAAAGAGTATACACTTTACACTAACCATTGATTAATAATCTGACACCGTCCTTGTACCAGATCACTTGTGGCTGAGGGTGGCCTTTGACTTCGCAGTCGATTCTCATAGTTTTCGCTGCAGGGTAAGTTTGAGACTTCGGTTTCTCAATAATGACAGGGGGAGTTTCAATTATAATAGTAACTTTCTGTAAAATTAAAAGGTAATTATTAAAAAAAAAAATCATATTTCTTTGTAGAGTACTTGAGTGCAAATCAGTATCTATATCTTTACCTTTGATATCGTGTATGTTTTTTCTTTGGTAGTTTGGGTTGCAGAACAAATATAGGTACCAGAATGTTGTGTAGGAGATACCTTGTTTAAGCGTAGTACATTTAAGCCATTATTCGTTGGCGGAAAAGTATAATTTGAGCCATCTAAAATAAAAATTTATCTCTTTTTATTTCTGAACAGTTTTCACCAGCAATAAAGTTTCTTAGTACCAAAATTATTATTAAGTAAAGATGGAATGGTTGGGATTCGGCTAAAGAAACCTCAATATGATTTTTTTTTTTTTTTAAATCTATATTTTGGACGTTTCGGCTACTCATTGTTAGCCTTTGTCAGCTAAAATGACAAGAAAAACAGAAATTAATACAAAAAAAAGTTTATAATTGAGATAAGTAACAGAACTATAAATACACTTAACTTATTATAAAAGAACAATTAGGTCTAAAATTCTTAGAATGAGTAGAATGAAAATCAAAAGAAACATAACAAAAGAAGAAAAAGGGGCTATTATATTGAAGTTTATATAAGTCTATAGGTATATAGGTGCTAATAGTAACATAAATTAATTATAACAAACAAATAAGATACTACATACCTATGGAAATGCCTGGAGGCAGAGGAAGACCAATGTTGACAGTTAAGTAACCATTGTGGAAATGTCTAAGAAAAAAGGTAACTACTAGGGTAAATGAAACGGAAACAAACCAGATGGTGGGAGGTCGGTAGGGATCAAAGGCCTGTTCATGACATTTTATGACAGGAAAGGAGAGAAAGGTGTTAATGGAAGGATAAATAAGGGGCATGGGAAAATACTAGGTGGGAGGTCGGGAGAGTTTTTGAAAAATATTAGCGTACATAGGAGAAATACCTTGTTTATCAATTTTGCAGTTTATATTGTTTTTGTTTAGGTTTATGTGTACACATTCAGAGATCTGTAGTCTTTTTGTGCCATGCCCCTTATTTATCCTTCCATTAACACCTTTCTCTCCTTTCCTGTCATAAAATGTCATGAACAGGCCTTTGATCCCTACCGACCTCCCACCATCTGGTTTGTTTCCGTTTCATTTACCCAAGTAGTTTCCTTTTTTCTTAGACATTTCCACAATGGTTACTTAACTGTCAACATTGGTCTTCCTCTGCCTCCAGGCATTTCCACAGTTATGTAGTATCTTATTTGTTTGTTATTACCACTTTCCTCCGAAGGAAAGTAGCTATTGAGGTTGGACTCATGACGGAATTTTTGAAAAATTTCTTCAAATCTTTATCGATCCTACCTAGTAGACACCGAAAATGACCCCCATTAAAATTTATATATATCTATATATATATATATATATATATATATATATATATATATATATATATATATATATATATATATGCATATATATATATGTGTCTGTTAACACGATAGCGGCCAGAGTTTTTGTTTTTTCGTCACGAAACTTGGTATATAGCATTCAATTAGCAAACGATTGAACGAGTTCGTTAACCACTAAAGTCGGTCCACCGGAAGGGGGGGTTTACCCCGAACCCAAAACACTTATTTGACTATGTCAGCCGTAATATTTGTTATATTTCAACGAAACTTGGTATTCGTAGTGGTAATATAGAGAGAAAAGTGAGATATAAAAATGAACTAAATCGGTTCATTAGAAGGGGGGGGGGGTTTACTCCGGACCCACAATACCAATTCGCCACTACCAGCCGTGATTTTTGGTATATTTCGACGAAACTCGGTATTCGTAGTGCTAATCCACAGGTAAATATGTGTTGTAAAAATAAACTAAATCGGTTCATTAGAAGGGGGGGTTTACTCCGGACCCAAATTCCTAATATACTCATACCGGTCGTAATTTCTGCTGTATTGTAACGAAACGCGGTATACGTCGTGGGTAACTCATGAGAAAGAAGTGTTGTAAAAATGAGCTGAATCGGTCAATCGGAAAGCGGGGGTTTAATTTGTAATATATTTGAATAGAAAAGCCGCCAGACGTAGGTTCACAAAGCCGCTTTCTACCACTAGAGTGACTGTATCCTGTTCCTGCGTTAGATCAAAATACGATAATATGAGGATTTTTGTATTTATTACGTAGTTGATCAGTTACTCATTACAAAATGAGAACTATTCACGTTTTTATTTTATTTATGTAGGATATTTTAAGCAAATTGTTCTGGAAAGCAGTCTACACTACCCAAATTCTGAGGAAAGTGCTTAGTTATGCAGCTCCTGCGTGACGGACTTTAATTAATTTATGTTACTATTAGCACCTATATACCTATAGACTTATATAAACTTCAATATAATAGCCCCTTTTTCTTCTTTTGTTATGTTTCTTTTTTTCTGCTCATTCTAAGAATTTTAGACCTAATTGTTCTTTTATAATAAGTTAAGTGTATTTATAGTTCTGTTACTTATCTCAATTATAAACTTTTTTTTGTATTAATTTCTGTTTTTCTTGTCATTTTAGCTGACGAAGGCTAACAATGAGTAGCCGAAACGTCCAAAATATAGATTTTTTTAACAAAAATCATATTGAGGTTTCTTTAGCCGAATCCCAACCATTCCATCTTTACTTATCACCTCGACGGCTAACTATCTAATCATTACGACAAAATTATTATTGATACTTTTTACATGAATTTAAAGAGTTCATTTTAAGTTAAAAAAAAAATTGTTTGAGCTGAAGAAATGATCAATTTTTTTTTTTTTTTTTTCAGTGAAGTAAGTACATACTTGTTTCTTTTGATGAAGCTGAAAGTATCAAACCAAATTCAGTACAGACTTTAAAGATGGCCTTAAATGAATTTATCCAGGACTGCTCTGCAAACTTGAAGAACCATAGAGAAAAGAGTGTAAATATGAAAGGGAAGTACTTTGAGGGGGACAAGTATCGGCATTTCGATCTGAAGTGGTTATTCCAATCCAACTATAGAAAGTTCTTTTCCCTATCAGAGCTATTAGCAGAATGAAGTAAATTTATAGATGAAGTTTTCAGTTATTTAAGAAAAGTTTTAGAGTTTATTTAAAATATGAACACTAAAGTAATATTTCTAATACTTTTAATATTAGAAATAATATTTCAATTACTTTTAATTGTAACTTGAAAAGTTTATATAATATACTTTCAATTTGCTCTTTGCAGTTCAACACATTTATTGACAAGAATTAGTAATACTGAATTTAAATAATATCGTTTTCTGGAATCGCCGAAGTAGTAGTCTGACAAATGTTTTAATAAATAAATAAATTAGGTTTCTTACCCTAACCAACCATTTTTACCAAACTACCTCCCTAGTCCTATAACCTCCTCCTGTTCACTCCCATAATACCAAAAATACAAACTCTCGTTTCTCCAACCTCTTCCTTCGACAGATCCTTCATCATCTGAGCCACATTCTTCTTGAACTGTCCCTCTCCCTCTATTTAACATGATCCGTCCTTATCTGTATTTAAATCGTAACTCCTCTCTTTTCCTTACATCTTGCCGATAAATAAGAACATATTATTTGTGTAATTTTTAGCAATAATTGATGAATTAAATTACAGTAGAATGCTGATTATCTGAATAAATTGGGTCTGGGGGTGCTTTGGATAATTGAAAATTTGGATAATTGGACATGTAACTGTAATATAAAAGAAACGATAATATTTCATTGTAAAATGTGATTTATTAATGTTCCAAAGTACTTTCAACACAAATTAATTAATACATTACTGAAAGGAATTATACAAACTAAAAAATCTGTACTTCTAGATGAGTTATAAAAACAAACTATTGGTATGTGTTGTTAGTTATCAGTGAAAATGTCATTATTACATATACCACAATAAAAACAAATCAAAGACCTACAAAGTTAAACTGAAAAAGCAATACTCTAGTTGAATTTTTCGAGTCGATTTGGATAATTGGCATTCGGGTAAACAGTGTTTTATTGTATTCTGAACTTTCCCCCTCTCCCTCTTAAGATGAACATTTGTTCAACTGTCTAATAGTCTTGACTTATTTTCATGTTCATTTTTCCAGAATTATTTTGTAACATTGGAAATTCTTATTTTTTAAAACTCTTTTCTAAATATAAAAAACACTAATTCAGAGCTGGGTTCTTATTAGAATGTCATATTGTTATTAATTATTTTGAAGGAAAAAATACCCCAGAATAATATTACTTTTCAATTTATTTTATTTTAAAGGACTAATAATCTGTAAAATTAATAATAAATTAAAAAAAAATGTTAGGTTATTATTCATGTATAATTCTTTCTTAATTAATACTTTAAATGTAGATTATATTACATCATATAGCTTTATTTTGAGATATTTAAACATGTCTTTTATGCATATGCTGACATATGAAAGTAGTTTGTTCATATTTCATGGTAAATTAATGTTTTTTCTCAGTGTGCTGTTTGTCAAAATAAGATTAAAAGGAAGTATTAGTATAAATATGTACATAAAATCTAAATTATTAATAAAATAGTAATACCAGATTTAGTAAATGACCAGACTATTACTGGCTTAGGGATTCCAGAAACAGCACAGACAACATTCGCAGATTTTCCTTCTTTAACAGTAACACTAGCTGGAGGAGATTCGGGTAGGAAGTGAAGGAGTTTTTGAGGCCCTCCTTCCGCTACAAGTAGCAGGCCATCTTTACTTCTAGGAGTTTTCTTAACATAAGAGTTTCGGGCTTCACAGCTGCAATTTTAACAAATTTCTATTATACTGAAATGTCTTAAATGTAAAGAATTTGTTTAAAGAAGTTTACAGCAAATGAATTAAAACCATCACCAGTATGGAGGTTCTCATATCAGATTCTTTGAAAATTTCTTCGAATCTTCATCGATTCAACAGCTAAGAAGTTTCCCTTACCAAAAAGTAAGGTAGAATGACAGCCAGATGAAGCTGGAGTGGAATCCAGCAAAACATTGCGCAGAAAGGAGGAGCAAGACCGATAGAGAAAAATTCCGTATGACTAACACATGTAATACCCAGCAAAGAAATTTAAAACAAAACACAGATATAAACTAAACAGCAAAAAAACCGGTGCACCCTATATTTTTCGATTAATGTGTATAAAAATTACATTCTGAGCTTATTGTTTGTTTTGGTCTGGTGAGATAACGATTAGTAAGACTTTCATATCAATAATTCCCTACCAAGTCCTTTCCTGCCCTAGAAATAATAATACTTTCCGTATTAGTTCATCTACAGTCGCTGTGTAGTTAAGTTCATTTACACATTCTTGTTTATTTTCACAACTTTTTCTTTTTTGAAAGCCATTTTTGTCTTATCCGTGTCTACTTTGCTGTTCACAATGGGTTTAACCACCGAAATGGTCGCGAGGATCGTCGCGTTGGTAGAGGATGGGAGAAGCCAGCGATATGTTGCTAGGTCCTTAGGGATACCAGAAACCAACGTTCGCAGGGCAGTCCAGAGGTACAGGGAGACTGGTAACTTAACTAGGAGGCCAGGTTCAGGTCGGCCCAAAGTGACTGTTCCCGCTGATGATAGATTTATTGTGATGCAGACATTAAGAAATCACTTTCAGACAGCCGTGGACACCAAACAAATGCTTCGAATTGCTCGAAATTGCTCGAATTGCTGAGTATCAGAGTGGACACGTTGCGGAGGCGGCTTCTTGAAGCTCACCTTTAATCTATGGCCTCAGCTACAGGAGTTCAGCTCACCCCAGCACACCGGGCATCCCGTCTTATGTTTCCTTGGGAATACTCAGTGTGGACAGTAAACAACTGGGCTCGAGTACTGTTTACAGACGGATCGAGGTTTTCACTCTTTGCTTCAGATCATCGGGCTAGAGTGTGGAGAAGGCCAGGACAACGATTTGCACCCTGCAATATCTCCGAAGGGTGCTTTACGGTGGTGAGTCTGCAATGGTTTGGGGTGGGATTACTTTAGTGGCGAAGGCTGATCTTCATGTGTTCCAGAGAGGATATCTAACTGCACACAGATACATATCCGACATTCTGGAAGGGTATGTAGTGCCATTGGCCCCTTTCATAGGCGATGATTTCATGTTAATGCATGACAACGCAAGGCCACATGTTGCAAATGTGGTGTCAGACTATCTTAATGAAGTCGGTGTACGCACCCTACAGTGGCCAGCCCGCAGCCCCGACCTTAAACCCATAGAACAGCTATGGGATAGTTTAGGGAGATGCGTACAACGGCGACTCGATGTTCCAATGGACCTTCAACACCTCCGAACCGTGCTAGTGGAAGAATGGGACGGTATCGAACAGGAAAGAGTTGCTAGCTTAATCAGCAGCATGCCAAGGACAATCCAGGCTCTGATACAGGCAAGGAGAGGAATTACCCGTTATTAAAAAAATTGAAAAAAATAATAACATAAATGTAATGGAGAAAATTACCGAAGAATATTTTATTTTTTTTTACGAGTTTGGAGTTTTTGTAAATAAAACTTGTTTCCTATTCAGATATTTCTTGCTTTTCAATCTTTCTCCATCTGTTAACTTATATGGTGTATACTTTACTTAGCACATACAGAAAACATTAAATTATTTGCGCTAGAAAGGAAAAAAACGACAATATATCAGGTGCACCGTTTTTTTTTGCTGTTTAGTTTATATATACAGAGCATTCCCGCAACAAACAACTGATCAAGTTTGTCAACTAGCAAAATTGGCTGGTGAGAGATCAATCCAGACAAAAATTATTAATATGCCCTTAACGGTCGACATTTTTGTTGTAAACAATTAACTCAGCAATTGCCGTACTTTAAGCTATTTTTAAATACCTTCTTCATCAATGCAGCATAAATTGAAGGTCGTGAAAATGTTTTAACCCTTTAATGGACACAATTTGCTAGCTCTGTTAGATCTTTTTAAATTTACATTTGGAGGTCTGGTGGGCAACCATTTACTAAATATGAACCCAGAATAGCAAAAAAAAGTATTCAGGAATAGGGGGGGTAGGCCACATATTTGGCCCTTGCTTGTTCCAGGGATCGGGAATCCCCTGATAGGCAATGCCTGCAAAACACGTCACCAAGCCGTTTCCGAGTCGCTTCGATGGCATTAATGACCCTAAGGTTGGCACCCTATAATAATAATAAAAAAAAAAAAATGACGAAAATCATGAGTTGTCCAGGGCTCTAACTTAGATTCTGATTTCAACTTTGGGAAAATGAGGCTTTCATCACGGAGAAGTAAAAAATAAGAAAAGCTGATTTTTTTTTTCTTATGGTGGAAGAAGGTCAATAAATAACAATTAAAATTAACATATTCATAAATTTATAAAAATCGCTCAACATGTTTGGCCTCCATGTCAAAATGCCTCTTCAGGAGCCTAAAAATGAATGAATTTATCATTTAATTTAATAATTTTAAGATGAAGCGGAATTATATAGAAATTTAACTCCTTCCCACATTACAATTGTATAGATTTATTTAAATTTCATTACAAATACTATTCATATTTACAATTTGTATTCAATTATTATTATTGAGTACTTGTTTGGACAGAGAAAACATAAATCATAATTTATATTTATATTTGAAAACTACCAGAGTACCATCTTTCACTCACCTGTAACTACCGGCATCTTCTTCTTTAATGTTAGTTATATAAAGCACACCTGAGTCAAGAGCAGTGAACCTGAAATCAATTAGAAAGAAAATAATTTTATTTGAGTTTACCACATATCTCTGTAAACAAAACCAACTTCATTGAAATAGAATAATTAAATCTGAATGATTTTAATTTAATAATGAATGAATTACTGGCAATGAATGAATTAATGTTTTAGAGTCTTCTGGATATGACCTTGTCGAATTGGTAATAACCGGCATTTTGCCAGATATTCTGCAGCCTTCCTCAGGGTTCATTCTGAGAATGAAGATAGGGTTCAGTCTAGATCTTATTTATACCTGGTCGGAGAGGTAGTCGGCCTTTCCAGGTCTCTCATTGCTCGATACTTCCCACGCTGTTAAATTCTGTGCAGCCTTCTCTGGCTTCCTTGGGTTGAGGGGTGCCCATAATTTGCTAAGTCTGTAGCCATCTTCTCTCTTGAAGTTCTGGGGATATTTCACAATTTCTATCGCTTTTCAGACAATTCTTTTCCGTGTATTGGATGACTAAACCAGGACTTTAGTTTTATGAAGCTTAATGAAGTGCTTTGTCGTAAAGAAGTATCCTGCAACAACTGATCCTTTCGTGTCCCTGTTCTTGATACTTTTTATATGTTCTTCAAGTCTTGTAGAGACCAATCTTCCTATGTCCTATATATTTCTTCCAACGCGAAACATGGTATGCTACATATACCCGGGGTCTTCGATCCAAGATCATCCTTGTGGTTCAGGAGCAAGTGGCTGATCTTCGTATTGGTGGGGAATATAGTTCTGATCTGTTATTTTTTCAATAATTTACCTGTTACTCCTTTAACGTATGGGACAATAACTTTTTCTTAAAAAATCTTCTGGTTCGTGAGGTGTTCGAGAATCTCGGGTTACTTTGTACTTCGTAATTCCTTCTTTATGATTTCTTCATTGTATACAGTTTTCCTCAGTGCCTCCTTCAACTGGCGTTGTTCTTTATTAAGATTCATGCTTTATTCAATAGATTTCTGATGATCCCTTTGTTGAATAGAGCATTGAACATTTCAGAGCCCATATATCTTAAAAAAGAAGAATGACACTGGATGAAAGCACTGAGGAAAAATAGATATGATGAAGAAATCATACAATAAATGGGCTTAAGTAAATAGGTCTTTATGTTAATGTAACATTTGCTTATGTTAAGCATACATAGCTTAAGCTTTATATATTGTGAAGAAGAAAATATTACAAAACAAGTTTTGACTCACAAAAATATTGAGAAAAATCCTACAGCTCCAGGTAGTGAACTAAGCATAGATTGCTTTGAGGAGAATGTATTTCTAAAACAGTTTAGTTCATGCGCTTTGCTTCGAATGTATAATGTGGTGAAAAAAATAAAAATAAAACAATTGAACGAAGAAAAATAGTGATTTCCTTTCACCAACAAATAAATAGTGTGCAGGGAGTAAGTAATTTATTAAATATAGCACAAAGCCCAGTGTGGAATATACTAAAAATATTAAAAAAAGGAAAAAAATGAATTGCTTGCACTCCACAGAAAGGACGTGTTCCTCACACCTCCTGAGTGACAGAGAAAAGCGGTACATTATGAAAAGAGTTAGAGACGAACGAAAAATTAAGTGCTCCAAAGTTAAAAACTGAGATATTTATAAACTTTAGGAAGAAAGGAGATACTAAACAATATGAAGAGATTGAAAAAACAAGGTTCTACTGAAGAATCGCACAGAAGAAGCCATTAGTCAGCAAGCCTAATCAGCTTAAAATATGACGTTTGTTGAAGAATTTTTGAAAGAAAATGCCTGTTATTAGAATGATGTTCTTTTTAGTGATAAGTCTAAATTTAATGCAAGTGATGAAAGAAATATGGTGTAGAGAACAGTGAATAAAAAAGTCCGATTCGCAGGAACTGCGTCATCTTAGCGCGGTTCCGTTCTTATCTCTAGTGTTTATGAAGGCATAGAATGGAAACAGTTATTACTTTGTTTAGATCAATAGCGAAACACCTATCCAAATGAAATCTCAAACTAACCAGTCTTGAAAGGTCTTGATTTACAATCTTACCTGTATGGGTCAGCTATCCCATAAGTCGGGCAGAAAGGCCTCCGCACAGAGGCATTTGGAAAGCCTTGGGATCTCTCTCTTTGAACGCTACATTTTTAACAATAAATTGATCTTCTTATTTTACTTAATCTGTTTTATTGTCAAATACATTATCCGACTATAAGCAATTTAAAAATAACAAGGAATAAAACAGACAAAAAGAACAGTTCGAATAAACGAAATCAATTACTTTAAAGTTTTAAGCACTTATTTCTCCGATTGACATCGCCTAATTAAAACTTTCTTTAGAACCTTTTTTGTAGAGCATTTAGTACGCTTTCGAATGGTAACCTTCCGCTTCCCAAGATTGTCAACGGTTTTCGAGATACTAACGAAAGTATACAAAGTTACCAAAACTTTTCTTGTCTGTTAATAAAATATTTTATTCTAACCCTCTCCAAACGTAACCAAAATTTGAACATATTAGTGTTGATGAAATTCGAACATGCAGAAAATATTTCAACTGAATCCCATAATTCTAAGTACCAAAATCAAAGACAAAAAGAACAGTTCGAATAAGCGAAATCAATTACTTTAAAAGTTTAAGCACTTATTTCTCCGATTGACATCGCCTAATCAAAACTTTCATTAGAACCATTTTTGTAGAGCATTTAGTAATCTTTCTAATGGTGATCTTACGTTTCGCAAGATCCTTAACCTTTTTCGAAATATTAAGGAAAGTATACAAAGTTACCAAAATTGTTTATGTCTGTTAATGAAATATTTTATTCTAACCCTTCCTTAACTCCAAACGTAACAAAAATTTCAACATATTAGTTTTAATGAAAGTAGAACATGCAGAAAATGTTTCAACTGAATCCATTGATTCTAAGTACCCAAACCAAAAACGGTATTCAAAAACTATTTTTCCAATTTTCTCGAAAACGGTTAAAGCTATCGCATTGAAAATGGTTTCATTCGTTTTCCTAGCCCAAGAAGCCTATAAAACGAGTACTTAAAAGCTTATGAACTCAAAAACGTAAGAGTTACGATTTTTTTTGCGCGAATTTCGCCCCAAACGCCATCTTCCAGTGGGCGGATTCTGCTGGTTAACGAACTTGACCTTTCAAATTGGAAGACGGATTGTACCAAATTTCATCACAATCGGACCATTAGGGAAGCCAGAAATGAGCGAACAGACAAATATATATATATATATATATATATATATATATATATATATATATATATATATATATATATATATATGTACACACACACAAATTTGAACCACCGTTATTTTCGGTCTCTAGGGGTTCTGAAACGCGAAATTTTCTAGTCGGCACTTCCGGATTGTTTCATTGCATCAACCTTATAAGCGGGGTTCCTCCCTATGGGGGAGGGAGAAACCGCGCTAAAACCTGGGAAGAAGAATTTATGACCCACAGTAAAAAAAACCCTTGGCACGGAGTGTTAAGTGCTCACGCCTTAACTCTCACGGCCACCGGGCCTCTAAAATTTATTTTTATTTATATGATTTATATTAATGAATTTGAGTATCTAAAATTAGTAACATTTAGAATTTTGTTTGCTTAAGCATCTTAAAAACATAATAACTTTAAATCTGTGGAAATTACTCTAACTTTCAAGGAGGAATATGACTTACAACTAATATCTTTTTAACCCATTATCACAAAGGAATGCTGTGAAATTACCTTTTATTGTGAGGTAGAAGTTGCGAATCTTTGAGCCAACTTATGGCAGCCGGGGGAGTCGACTCAATCGAACAGGTCAGTCGTATTACATCACCTTCACTCACATTCTTCGATTCTGGTGACAATTTAAATTCATGCGGGAGAACTAAAAAGGAAAAAATATATTAAAATCTCATTCGACAAAATAAATAGACTTAATAGATAAGAAGCTTAAAAAGTTATTTCAAATATCCTCGTATTTGGCAGCAAAGAAATATTAATTACTAAACCAAGAGAATTAAATCATTTATCTGGTTTACTGAATTGGCATAGTATTAATAAATTTATTTATTTTCTTTCTTAAATTTGGAGTAAATGTTTCTTTCGTACATCTTCATATTTAAGTTGAACCAACAGTTAAATTAAGATGAGCTTAATATCTGTCTTTAATAGATGAATCAAGAATTTCTCATTCAATCTATAATATAAAAATGAATCGCTACATGTGTTGCTAAGCGCAAATCTCGAGAGTAGCTGAACTGATTTTGCTAATTCTTTTTTTATAATATTCCTTGAAGTACGAGGATGGTTCTTACGGAGAGAAAAATTACAAAAAATTGCTTGAAAAAGTCTAAAAACACCTCTTTTTGGTTCTTTTTTACTTCGTTAACGCAAATTCATTTTTCAATAAAAACATATGTTCTCAATTATAATATTTTTAACACATAACGTATTTGGTTATTTGTGTATAAGCAAAAATTCACTCTTTGTTTATATTGTTTTAAAATAAATACGTGGGGTCTCCCGTGGTCTAGTGGCTAGCGCGCTGGATTCATAAGCGGGATATGGCGGGTTCGATCCCCACCGGCGCCAGAAATTTTCTCATCTCAGGGCTCGCTGAGAAAATTCCTGGTTGCACCCTGGATGTCGGCGCTAATAGCCACGATTTGTTGATGCGCCGTAAAAAAAAAAAAAAAAAAAGTTTTTATTTAAGTTTATAACTATAACAGTAATAATAAGAACATGTGGAGGCCCGGTTGCTGTGAGTGTTAAGGCTTGAGAACTTAACTCGTAGGTTCCCACTACGGCATGAGCTCTATCCTGGCTAGTGAAGGTTGGTAACCTATAGATAACCCGTCCTAAAATTCTTAGTTAATAATAATAGGCGTTAAAATTTAAATAAATAAGAACATGTAATTACTAGGTGATAGCCACAAATTTCTATAAAATGACAAAAGTGTTGTGTGTTTGTGACTTACTAAATATGCCTCCTATAAGGCGGCGGACAAATTTAGGCGGAAGAACCCGAAACACAAAGAATCAAATTAATTATCAAAGTAATCGTACTGCCCAGGAACATGAAGATCGCAATGAACGTGAAAGAATTCAGACAGACCCGTGAAGCGCGACAATCGACTAATAATGGTACAAGTTTGAATCGAGCTGCTGTCAATTGATTACAGTGCCTGCAGCTGTGTTGCTATTGGGCCTGTGAACTCAGTTTGACTATAAACAAATCCCAGGGCAGTCATTAAGTGTTTGTGGTATTAATCTAGAAAACCCATGTTTCTCGCATGGTCAATTGTATGTTACCTGTTCCCGTGTTGGAATACCATCTGCTCTGTTTGTTTACGCGCCAGGTTAATCAAACAAAATATATTGTGTACCATAAAGTACTGAAAACGAAATATAAGTAGGTATCATAATAAGAAATCTGAAATTGTAATTTTCATTGTGATTTTTTAGTGACTATTAAAAGAATTTTAAGTATTTTATAATTTCTATTTTTTGACATAATGTAATTGTTGACTTATTAACTTTCTTTTTTCTTTTTTTATCTTACTAGCTGACCCGGTGTCCCGATCAGCAGAATAAGTATTAAAAAGAAAATAAATTAAAAAATCGACTGTTAGGTGGTACGAAGTTCGCCGGGTTAGCAAGTAGTTTATAAATTTATCCGTCTATCTATTTATAGTTTTTACTTGTAAAAATAATTATCATTTTAGACTGATTGGTATATTTTTTTTCAGTACTTAAAAAAATATTTTTCATTGATAATTCTATCTACTATCAAATTTATTTCGCCTAAATTTTCACTAACATTTGATGTATGTAATGTCCTATTTTTATCTTACTCAGAAGTATTAACAACATTTACTACAAACAACAACAAAGGATTATGGAAAATCATTTTATGTTGAAACTGTAGAATAAAAATTTATTTTATTTCATTCATAGAAAAAAAAAAAAAAAAAAAAAAAAAAAAAAAAAAAAAAAAGAAGAAATATAGAAACTATGTATGACGAAGAGGATAAGGAAAAGAAAGGGGTCAGAAATAAGGAGAGGAGCCTGCAAAGGGAACCAAGCAAGCCAGTAAAACCAGAGACACGCCTGAGCATTGCGGGCAAGTCGCACTTTGACGACGACAAAAAGGGCTAAGGTAGATGAGCGCACTATCAGTAGCAGGAGATAAGGCTTTATAAGAGCCATTCTCGTTAAATTAACACAAAATCAAAACTATCAAAGGTATTAAACAAATTTCCTATAATATATAAGTAATGCTGAATATTAAACAAACAAACAACAAATATCATTTTTATTTTGGACCAAAACAATTAGTTTTTTACACAAATGGGTGAATATTAAAAAATAGAGATACAATTAGTGTAAAAAGTATTGGAACACCCATAAATATTTTACTTCTTTAACATTTGCGACTAAAAATAATGGTGCTTTAGGTAAATAGAAGGCATCAATAACACGGCGATAAGCTATATTTTAAA
Organism: Gonocerus acuteangulatus; assembly: GCA_946811695.1. Lineage (NCBI taxonomy): Eukaryota > Metazoa > Arthropoda > Insecta > Hemiptera > Coreidae > Gonocerus > Gonocerus acuteangulatus. The sequence goes on from OX328123.1 coordinate 39,276,714, forward strand.
TATTCCCTAAAAATCAACATCAAAAAATGGTATTTGTGTTATTTATTAACATTTTAACAATAAAATGCAATATTCTATGCGTAAAAAGTATTGGAACACTTGATTCCTTGACTATTGCAGCTGGACTTTGGGATTAATTCCATTTTATCGGTGAACTTTGGCCGGCAGGATGACCTGGTGTCTTATAAGTTTGAATCAGATGGTTTTAGTTTAATTTTTTTTTTTACATTGGCCTGAGAGGAAAATAAATCTCTGTTAAAATGCAAAAACTTATTATTACGATTCATAATAATGAGCGCAAATGTTTGCGCGAAATTGGAAAAATTGTAAATCTTAGCAATGTTTCCTTACCAAATATTTAAAATCGGTATAGTACAACCAACTCTTAGGCAGCAAAACATCATATCAGGAGACCGAAGAGTCTCAATGTATGTGATGAAAGATCCATTTTAAGAAAAGCACTGACAAAACCATGGCTGATTGCGCCAAAACTTCCGACTGAAATCTCGAGGATCATCTGACGGGACATAAGTAGCCGTGCAGTAAGAAATGATCTCAGGAAAAATGGATTACGCGGGCGAACAGCCCCAAACCCTTACTCATATTTGACTGTAGACACCAAGCCCTGAGATTTGAGCTCTTAATTCGCTCTCCTCCAAACGTTTTGTCAACTTATTTGGCTAAAAAGGTTTATTTTGTACTCAAAAACACTTACTGCTAGTATTCAGCAGGATGGTTAACACTTTATTGTGCATAGCAAAGTATTTTCTCTTTGTTAACTTTACTTACACAAAAGTTCTTCGGTACTGTTTTACCGCGTAATTAATTTTTCCTGACACCATTTCTTACTGTGCTGCTACTTATGGCTTACTTATTAAACTTGGCAATGTTTTTTTTTTGCGCCGAAATTATCTTTAGAGAGAAAACTAAACATTGTCAAGTTTAAGAATCTATCTGGTTGAGGAAAATAATATTTTAGTAACTGGATATAAGTATTTTTATTGTTGTTTTTGAAGGTCAGTTGAAGTGTCTTTACTGTTCTTAGTAAGTAACTATGAGGTCTTCTAAGTAATGAAATTGGACATTTCTTTCTAGTATCATCTCTTGTATTGGCAAATATTTTTGGTTGAAAATATGGTACATTTAATACACCAAGTCATACTACTTTTTTTGGAGTGTAGGATGGTTAGGCGTTTTTTGGGGGTTTTAGGAGGAGATATTTCTCGCTTTTTGGGGAAGGGAGTGTTTTTTTGTGGGGGGAGGAACTTGGCCTCTATTTCACATTTATGTTTTTTTTTGGGATTGATCTTTCATCACATACATTGGGACTCTTCGGTCTCCTGATGCGACGTTTTGCTGCCTAAGAGTTGGTTGTAATATACCGATTTAATATAAATATTTGATAAGGAGACATGGCTGAGGTTTACAATTTTTCAAATTCCTCGCGAACATTTGCGCTCATTATGAAGAATGATTATAATTTTTTGCATTCCATCAGAGATTTGTCTTCCTTTCAGGTCAATGCCAAAAAATTGAACTAAAACAAAATGATTCAAACACATAAGATACCAAGTCACCCAACAAGGACAAAGTTCACCGATAATATGGAATTAATCCCGTCCAAAGTCCAGCTGCAATAGTAAAGAAATCAAGACTTCCAATACTTTTTACGCATAGAATATTGCATTTTATTGTTAAAATGTTAAAAAATAACAATTGTTTGATGTGGATTTTTAGGGAATATTTAAAATATAGCATATCATCGTGTTATTGATGCCTTCTATTTACATATATATATATATATATATATATATATATATATATATATATATATATATATATATATAAAATCAGTCCCGTAACAGGCCATGAAGGCCCTGAGGGGCAGATACTATATAGGTATCTGATTCATGACCATACGGCACACTAGGGAGATAGTGTGGTCAGTACTATGCTCCGGCCGCCTGATTTTCCCCTTGGCTGCTTCGACTGCTGGAGTCATTAGCACCCAAGGTACCCATTATTAAATTAAATAAAGGCTGGGTCGGCCTAGGGACGGTCAGGGAGGCGGAATTCAACCCATGAACGAAGACACTAGAAGAAAAAATCTTTAGTGCTTGCTCGGGATTTGAACTCAGGCCTCCAGCTTATTAGTCCAGTGCTCTACCACTGAGCTAACCTCGCCCCCCTTTTTACCTATAGCACCATTATTTTAGTCGCAAATGTTAAAAAAAGTCCGACTCGCAGGAACTGCGTCATCTTAGCACGGTTCCGTTCTTATCCCTAGTCTAATTTGGAAAGATTAAAATATTTATTTATTGATAAGGCTTCGCAACTTTGGCGAATCGCCTGAAGATTAAAATAGAAGCAGTTATTATTTTGGTTCCACCAGTCTTGAAAGGTCTTGATTTACGATCTTACCTGGAAGGGTCGGTCAACACTAGAAAGGGTCCCGCTAGTTACAAGGTCTTGGAATCTAGGAAATCTATATTTCTAACAATAAATTGTTTTGTTATTTTACTTAACCAGTTTCATTGTAAAATACATTATCCAACTATAAGCAATTAAGAAATAACGAGGAATAAAACAGACAAAAAAAAACGTTCGAATAAACGAAATCAATTACTTTAATGTTTTAAGCACTTATTTCTCCGATTAACATCGCCTAATTAAAACTTTCGTCAGAACATTTTTTGTAGAGCATTTAGTAAGCTTTCGAATGGTAACCTTTCGCTTCCCAAGATTTTCAACCGTTTTCGGGATACTAACGAAAGTATACAAAGTTACCAAAACTTTTTTTGTCTGTTAATAAAATATTTTATTCTAACCCTTCCTTAACTCCAAACGTAACCAAAAGTTTAAGATATTAGTTTTGATAAAATTTGAACATGCAAAAAATGTTTTAACTGAATCCCATGATTTTATGTACCAAACCACAAACGTCATTCAGCAAATATGTTCCCAATTTTCTCGAAAACGGTTAAAGCTATCGCCTTAAAAATGGTTTCATTCGTTTTCCTAGGCCAAGAAGCCTACAAAACGAGTACTTACAAGCATATGAACTCAAAAACGTAAGAGTTACGAATTTTTTTGCGCGAATTTCGCCCCAAACGCCATCTTCCAGTGGGCCGATTCTGCTGGCTAACGAACTTGACCTTTCAAATTAGACGACAGATTTTTGTACCAAATTTCATCACAATCGGACCATTCGTCTTCTACCTAGAGAGCGAACAGACAAATATATATATATATATATATATATATATATATATATATATATATATATATGTATAAAAATAAATATATACATATATATATACAAATTTGTATATATATACAAATTATTATTATAATTATTTCGGTTATTTTCCGTTTCTAGGGGTTCTGAAACGCGAAATTTTCTAGTCGGCACTTCCAGATTGTTTCTTGAGATCAATTTTATAAGCGGGGTTCCTCCCTATGAAGGGAGGGAGGAACCGCGCTTACAATATAGATCTAAGGTGTTACACGGTAGCTGGTGAAAGAAAGAATGAGAAGGTCTCGTATTGCAATTCTTTGTATGCAGGGTCTGGTTCCAGGTAAAGTCATATACTTTTACTGCCCTTTACCGTTACTCAGAAAGCTCTTTGTGTTTACAAACAAAGGACTCGGTATAGACCACCCGTATTAACCGAAAAGTGACTATATCAAGCTTGATAAACTCCCTGAATTAAATTAAGGAATTTAAGAGTGCTTAAAATAGGTTCTTGATCTAGTCAAAAAATTCAAGGAGAATTAGATCATGAATAGAAAATCTCGGCCAAACAGAAGGAATATAACAATAACAAGGATAGTCAAACTTCGTTTTCAAAGATTGTTAGTTGTAACACAAAAACGGTCACTCATGATTCTAATAAATTAACTGTGAAGGGTGATTACACAAAAATTCCTGTTGAGGCTTTAAAACTTCAATTTAAAAAACATATTAACCCACAGGAATTATAGATTGGCCTAAAAACATAAAATCATTGAAAAAAGGATTTCTTATTATTGAATCAAACAAAAACGATATAGTTGTTATATCAACAGAGTTTTCAAATATATGCAAAGACCTGTTGATCAATAAAATAAAAATAAAAAATAGAGTTCACTGTAAAAGGTTTAATGTGTTCTATTAATTACATATTTTCCAATGTAGTTATAATTTTAACTATTGGAATTATTATCCAAAGATTCATATAATTACTCAACAATAGATTCTAATTTGAAGCTCAGCTATTTTCGATATCTACCTGTTCTAAAACGTGAAATCATTTATTAGGCACTTCGGATGACGTCATTGGGTCGACGTCAGAAGCGTGTTTCCTATCTGTGGAGTGAAGCAGGAAACGAGTTAAAAACAGCAACCAATTAAAAGGCGAGGTAAATAGAGGAAAAACGCCATTCGTGATGGTAGACAATCTTACAAGGCATTTCGCTCAGAAATCTCCGAAATATTCTTACTAATTGTACGTATCCTGTTTTATAACCAAATAGATTTACATTCTATAATCAATAAGAAAAAACTACTAGCAGTAAAAAACTATGGGTAACAGATGAAAATAGGGAATACCAAGAACAATTCTAAAGAACGAAATCAACCCCAGTACTGTAATCTAGATATTCATAAGGCATCTTCGAATTCTAACAAACAAAATATTACTTCTAATTATACGTATCCTGTTTACTGACAAATACATTTGACTGCTCTAAGTAAGTAAAAAAATAACGAGCAGTGAAAAAAAAAAAACTGCGGGAAACACACAAATAGATCCGTTTAAATAAACGAAACTAACTAAGTTTTAAGCACTTATTTCTCCTAATGTGACGACCCCATCAAACATTTCTGCAAAACATTTTTTGTAGAGAATTTAGTAAGCTTTCGAACTGTTACATTTCAATTGCCACGATTTCCTAACCCTTTTCGAGATATTAAGGAAAAAATACGAAGGGGGCCTAATAGATATTCATACGGGATCTGAGAACCCCAAGATTCCGCAAAAATAAAATATTCTAATTATACGTATCCTGTGTTATTGGCAAATACATTTGACTACTATAAGCAATTGCAAACAATAGGGAATATGCCAAAGAACTCGGAGTAGGAGCCTCGACAGTTTCAAGACATTTGAAGGAAATCGGCAAATCCAAAACTGACATTTCATACGGTACAGCCTGATATATTTCTAACAATGAATTGTTTTTCTTATTTTAATTAATCTATTTTATTGTCAAATACATTATCCAACTATAAGCAATGAAAAAATAGGAATAAAAACAGACAAAAAGAACTGTTCGAATAAATGAAATCAATTACTTCAAAGTTTAAGCACTTATTTCTCCGATTGACATCGCTTATTCAAAACTTTCTTTAGAACCTTTTATGTAGACCATTTAGTAAGCTTTTGAATGGTAACCTTTCGCTTCCCATGATTTTCAACCGTTTTCGAGATATTAAGAAATTATACGAAGTTCCCAAAACTTTTCATTATTTCTGGCAACAGAAAATTGGTCTCATTTTACCTATCCTGTTTTACACACAAATACATTTTCCTTACAAATACAACATAAGAAATTACAAAAATAAAAAAGCAATAAAAAACCAAGGGAAAGAGACAAAAATTACAAAAAGAACGACAAAAACCCGTTCATAAGAACAAAACAGACGTATTTGAAGTTTTAAGCACTTATTTCTCCGATTGACATAACCTAATCAAAAATAGTTTTAGAATCATTTTTGTAGAGAATTTAGTAAGCTTTCATATAGTTTCAATCCACTTACCACCATTTCCCAACCGTGTTCGAGATATTAATGAAAGTATACGAAGTTTCCAAAACTTTTCATGTCTGTTCATAAAATATTTTATTCTAACCCTTCCTTAACTCCAAACGTAACATAACTTTCAACATATTAGTTTTAATGAAAGTAGAACATGCAGATAATGTTTCAACTGAATCCCGTGATTCTAAGTACCCAAACCAAAAACGGTATTCAAAAACTATTTTTCCAATTTTCTCGAAAACGGTTAAAGCTATCGCCTTGAAAATGGTTTCATTCGTTTTCCTAGCCCAAGAAGCCTATAAAAAGAGTACTTACAAGCTTATGAACTAAAAAACGTAAGCGTTACGATTTTTTCTGCGCGAATTTCGCCCCAAACGCCATCTTCCAGTGGGCGGATTTTGCTGGTTAACGAACTTGACCTTTCAAATTGGACGACGGATTTTTGTACCAAATTTCATCAAAATCGGACCATCAGGGAAGCCAGAAATGAGCGAACAGACAAATATATATATATATATATATATACACAAATTTGTAATATATATACAAATTTGAACCACCGTTATTTTCGGTCTCTAGGGGTTCTGAAACGCGAAATTTTCTAGTCGGCACTTCCGGATTGTTTCATTGTATCAACCTTATAAGCGGGGTTCCTCCCTATGGGGGAGGGAGGAACCGCGCTAAAAAGTAAAATATTCATGGGTGTTCCAATACTTTTTACACTAGCTGTATATACTAATATTTCGGTTCCTCAAGAGAACACCAATGACATTCTTGTTCTCATTCTCCCTCATTGTCTTTTCCCGCTCATTCTCCCCACTCTCCCGCTCACCCTCCCTCTTATCGTCCTTCCCTCCTAGTTTACCCCCGCTCACTCCAGAGAGACGAAGTTGCTTCTCCCTCGATCAGAAGACGGGTTAAGCCTCCGAAAGGTCTTTCTTTGAAAAACTATTTTCATCAAAGTTTCTCGAAAGCGGTTACAGATATCACCTTGAAAATTGTTTCGTTCGCACCAAAAACTACGTTCCGGTGGACGGATTCTACAGGTTAACGAACTCGATCTTTGAAATCAGACGAAAGATTTGTGTGTCAAATTTCATAAAAAACGGAGCTTTTTCCCTAGCCGGCCCTTCGGGATTGTCTTACAAGGTCAACCTCATAAGCGAGTTTCCTCACTATGGAGGAAGGGAGGCAACGCGCTAAATGGTTAGGTAGGTAACGGTGCTAATGGCTAGGAGTGAGCCGTATAAAAAAAAAAAATTCTTCACGCAGGCGCCAATCGCCAATGTCATGCAATGAAGTGTTATAATAATAAATAAATCAATTCATTTTTTTGTATTAAATGTAATTATGTGAGTCAATAATTGATTATATAAATAGACTATATACTGTATTATCTAATCTATTTATAATATTAATAAATGGCGGTGTTCATTACCAATCTCATGACAATAAAAGTAATGCCACTTAAAAAGATACCTTACGTCGGAGAAAGAAGACAGTTGAAAGAAAATAACAATGGCGAAGGATCATATAGTATTTGCACAGGTTTTAACGCCTAAGTTAACAGCAGTTAATTTGATTCAATTTAATGCAGACATTGAATATGCAAACGGTCAAGCATGTTTTCTTCCTCGTTTAAGAGAGAAAACCCGCACATGACGTTGATCCGATGTCGCAGTTCGGAAGTGTAGGCGATAAATGTCGTCGTATATATATATATATGGTGTATCGCAAGTTAAAGACAATACTCCAGGGATGAAACTAGACATAACATGTAGTTCAAAACCACCAACCATACATTTCTATCTCCCTCCATTCCAGGCATATACCGTTCTAAAGGCTCTTTAGAAAAACCCGTGTTTTTTTTAGTACAACTCCAATTGTCCCAGCTAGTAGACATTTTTTCCCCCCAACGTTTCATGACTAAGTAAGTAAGTAACAAAACTCCATTCCACATATTTTGATAAAAGGGAGCCAATCATGCAACCTATCCCTCAATAAACTTCCACTTCATTTGCAGAGATTTAGTGGTTACTAAGAGTAGAAGAGTGTTGCTTTGCAAGACTTTCCGCTTCCACAAAGGATTCATGCTCCTGAGGGATTGCTGTCCTGCAAACAGCAGCAGTGCTGTTAGACAGTGGATGGATCCACTGCCCAAGTTGACAAAAGTCCAATTTCGGCAAATTTCAAATTTTTAATTATGTTAGAAAATATTCTTAAAGAGTGCCAACTAGATCACGCGAAAGATAAATCTATAAAAATTTGGAAAACACAAAATGGGACATATCTCTCAAATGAAAAACGTTTGCAACAATCTCTTTCAGTTACTTTTTATTGTTTCCGAACTGGACAATGGATTCCCACAGTTTAGCCAATAAAAATGAGAAATACATAATTTCTTCACACAAAGTATTTGAAAGTGACAAAACTCCATTTTATATTTTTTGACAAAGTCAATCGTCAATTTCCACTAAATTTCCAGAGTTTTAATGGTTAGTAAATGTAGAAGTTTTCCTGTAAGTAGTGAATCTGTAGTCGTTATATCATCACTAACTCTAAAGAGATTTTCTTTTGAAAAAAAAAAACAAAGAAAAAAAATAAGGAATCGTATAGCCTGAATTGAACAAGTGTTATATACAAACGTAACTTGAGAATCAAAGAGAGAAATATTTCCTTTTCATCTGAAAATATTGAATAAACGTTCAAGACGTCTTCAAAGCGCACAAAGCACAACCAGCCCTCGTTGAGATGTACACTCACTCTCGACAAAGTCCCATCTCTATGTTACGCTAAGCTAAACAATCTTTCAAGTGACAGACGTAGAAGAAAGAATATCGGAAATATTGTAGGGACAAACTCGTTCAAAAGCATCCCTACTCAGTGAGTAGGTAATATAATCAAAGAACTTTTGCTGACGACTGTTAGCTCCTTACTAGCTCTCTCCACCTTTTCTCTCTCTTCTACCGTATACTTTCTCTCTTTCTTTATATTTTTTATTCGCTTAGCAAGGTGATCTGTTGAAACTTGTTTTTACGGAAGTTCCTAGTCTTTGCATGTTTATTTAATGACCTTACTAGTGGTGTGATTCGAAAAGCATGGAATAGAGAAGAAAGAAGATAGGATTTTACGGTTCAAAATTATTAGGTCATTAGTGTTTTGAATCTTATGATTTTTTTTACACGATTGTTTTTTGTATTGTACACGTGTGTGTGTGTGTGTGTTTGTGTGTGTGTGTGTGTGTGTGTGTGTGTGTGTGTGTGTGTGTGTGTGTGTGTGTGTGTGTGTGTGTGTGTGTGACATAATAACAGACTGCACACAGAATTTTACCAAGGGGTTCAAGTTTAAAACTAAAGTCCTGTAGCACCTTAGTAAAACAATCCTTAAGGCCCGCATAATCAGGGCGAATTATACCTTGAATGAATGAAGAAATAAGAAAATGACAAGAACAACAAAAAAAAAAATAATACAAATTATTAAAGAAAAAGAAAATTGAAAAGTAATAAATAAACTTTTAATAAAATATCACAGGTACGTGTATTGTTTCCTCAATGTGCCAGTAATAATATTAAAAAAAATGTGTGTGTGTATATATCTTATAAATGTGGGAGGTTTACGTATAAATACAGAATAAAGGTTTACAAGGCAACTTATTAAAATATGTGAGGGTCTAATTAAAATCACAAGTCCGCAGGCCCTCCGTTAGTAGGGAGCACGATGGTCTCAGGGGGGCCTGGCGGCATTTATTTAAGCGCATTATAACTTGAAATAACAAAATATATACCCAAGTATAGTTAATATAATTATTATTGAGAACAACCAATGGATAACTTTCTAAATTCTCTATTTCTAATATACAAACTAGCTTTTAAATATTGTCAGTCCAAAACGTTGTAGCCACAGAAAGTGGCAAAGTACCTCAGACGGACTCCGTTCAATTAGAAATGTATTTAATATTGTTTTCAGAGAAATGTCAGTTTTAAATAGTTTTTGGTAATGTTAATGCAGGAGGGGGGAGGGGGTTAAGGGGCCAGTGAAGTTATTTGTACAGGGGCTCAGAACTCTTCGCGGAGGCCCTGCAAGTCGAGAGTGAGAAATTAGGAGTGGTTAAAATGGCCGTCCCCAGAAAAGACACATGATGCCGGAGCTGAAGTGTGTACCGAGCTAAGAGAGAGGAATAGTGTTCTTGGTTACCAGTACTTAGCTTAAGATCCGCGTCCACTCAATCCTTCATGGAGAGGGGTATTCAGTGCAGACTTGACACCTTTCTGTTTGAGACATGTCAGGAAGAGGAACGGATCCTCCTGGAATAAGGATAATTTTTTATTTCCCAAGGGCTAAAAAATAAATGTAGGCGTTGATTTTTATTTCGGTTTAGTTTATGGTAATAGTTAGGCATGTGTTTGAAGATAGTATAGGAGAGAGTCGGGCTGAAATTGCTTATTCTCGATATCTACATATATTATATGATGTTGTGGTATGATGACGAGGTTAGTTTACAGATCTACCGGCTACATCCCTCAGTAATGAACTACTCTTTGGCTTGCTCCCTGTCCACCGCTATCTGTTCATGCACAGTGGGAATTTTAAATAAATAATAAATTGAAGGAATTTATGTTTTGAGAGAGAGAGAGAGAGAGAGAGAGAGAGAGAGAGAGAGAAAGAGAGAGGGAGAGATTAATGAGAGGGGATTGTCAATGGGAGTCCACTATCGACCCAGGAGAGAGTACGCTTCAGTAGTACCCGCTCCACGACCTATCCTACAACTGGCCCCGCCCACCCCTTCCAGTTTAGTCCTATTCAACTTTAAATAGCTCAAATACAAAATATACATATTTATTATTATTTTTATTTACTCCTAGAAGCAACGTGTGAACCGTATATAGTCAAGTACTAGATGTACTGAAGATGGACCTATAGATTCCAAAAGCGTTCTTTGTGAATTCAATAAATTAATTGGGGGTCTCCCGTGGTCTAGTGGCTAGTGGCTTAGATTCATAAGCGGGAGATGGTGGGTTCGATCCCCACCGGCAGGAGGAATTTTCTCATCCCACGGCTCGTTGGGAAAATTCCTCGCTGCACCCTGGATGTCGGCGCTAATGGCCCTGATTTGTCGTTGCGCCGTTAAAAAAAAACAAACATTTTTAAATTATCTAACGTGAAATGATGCAGGTCTGATGCAGTGGTTGGCTCACCGATGAGGCCCATTTTTTTCTGGTGATTTTGCATCGAGAAATTGTTTGCGCTTTAGATGGCCGTAAAAAAAAAGGAAAAAAAAAGATTAATTGTAATCGAGAACTGGACTTCGGTTTTCTTATTTGATGTAGTACAACCAATCGTTGACCATTCAAGACTTACGAAACTAGCGTCCTAGGAGGCAAATACCACTTTTGTAGGGCACGAACGTACAAATATATACATGGTGGCCGTAAGCGTTAAGGCGTGAGCACTTAACACTTTGTGACAAGGGTCGTGGGTTCAACTCCCACTATAGGGCGGTGGCTTTTCTTTAGAAAAAAGAAAAGGCATCAGCTTTAACATGGCTAGAAAAGGATAGTAAGCTATAGACAACCCGTCCTAAAATTCTTCGTTAATAATAATGGACGTTAACATTACCCCTTGAGGATCGGCCCTCTGAGCCCGATTCAAAAAATAGATATATCATGTTAAAAAGATCGATTCAAATCGCCCAATCCTATCGGTACACATGGAATTGTCCATCTATAAAGATGACTTACTTTACCACATTACATTTTCAGAATTTATCGCATCGAAATGAAGCCAGAGTTAACGGGAGGCTAATGAACACTGTTTTTTTTTTTTTTTTTTTTTTTTTTTTTTTTTTTTTTTTTTTTTTTTTTTTTACGGCGCATCTACAACTTGGCCATTAGCGCCGGGCTATCTATAGGTTGCCACCCTTTTATAATGCGTGGTGTATTCAACATGGCTATGGCCGTTGGCAATAAACATTGTTGTTTGACAAACGGTTATCAAACAAGGCCAATAAAATATATGTTGCATTTAATTAGAATTCAAGTTACTGGAAATGATTGAACTCATGCATAAATAATTATGTTAATTACTAAAACATATATATCTGTTACATGGAACATTTAATTTTCATTAATTCCTAACAAAAACCGGTATTAAAAAAAAATTCGCTTTGCTTTCCTGCAATATTTATTCTAATTGGTTACAATTTAGGTTGATGTCGGAGTAACTCGCGTGAACAGCCTTCAAACAGAAATAAAATTGTAAATGTATGATCCAGTGGTCATGCAACTGCATAAATCCACCTCAAAGGTTGAATAAGAAAACAAACATTTTTTTTTTCTTTTTACTCTTTTAAAATGATTTCTTATTGCATGATTTTGAACAAATATTTTTCCGATAAATAACAGGAGCATTAGAAATAAAGAAACATAAATCTATAATCAGATTGAAAGTTATCGGGATCGAAGTCATCAGCAATGAAGGGAAAAGTCCGTCACGCAGGAGCTGCATAACTAAGCACTTTCCTCAGAATTTGGGTAGTGTAGACTGCTTTCCAGAACAATTTGCTTAAAATATCCTACATAAATTAAATAAAAACATGAATAGTTCTCTTTTAAATTTGTAATGAGTAACTGATCAATTATTAATTTCCTTCCAGAGTTATGTTTACACATGGTACCTACTACACTACGTAATAAATACAAAAAAACTCATATTATCGTATTTTGATCAAACGCAGGAACAGGATACAGTCACTCTAGTGGTAGAAGGCGCTCCTTGCGGCGGCTTTGTGAACCTACGTCTGCCGGCTTTTCTATTCAAATATATTACAAATTAAACCCCCGCTTTCCGATTGACCGATTCAGCTCATTTTTGCAACACTTCTTTCTCATGAGTTACCCACGACGTATACCGCGTTTCGTTACAATACAGCAGAAATTACGACCGGTATGAGAATATTAGGAATTTGGGTCCGGAGTAAACCCCCCCTTCTAATGAACCGATTTAGTTTATTTTTACAACACATATTTAACTGTAGATTACCACTACGAATACCGAGTTTCGTCGAAATATACCGAAAATCACGTCTGGTAGTGGCGAATTGGTATTGTGGGTCCGGAGTAAACCCCCCCTCCTAATGAACCGATTTAGTTTATTTTTACAACACATATTCACCTGTGGATTACCACTACGAATACCGAGTTTCGTCGAAATATACCAAAAATCACGGCTGGCAGTGGCGAATTGGTATTTTGGGTCCGGAGTAAACCCCCCCTTCTAATGAACCGATTTAGTTCATTTTTATATCTCACTTTTCTGTCTATATTACCACTACGAATACCAAGTTTCGTTGAAATATAACAAATATTACGGCTGACATAGTCAAATTAGTGTTTTGGGTTCGGGGTAAACCCCCCCCCCTTCCGGTGGACCGACATTGGTGGTTAACGAACTCGTTCAATCGTTTGCTAATTGAATGCTATATACCAAGTTTCGTGACGAAAAAACAAAAACTCTGGCCGCTATCGTGTTAACAGACACATATATATATATATATATATATATATATATATATATATATATATATATATATATATATATATGCATATATATATATATATATATATATATATATATATATATGTATATATATAAATTTTAACGGGGATCATTTTCGGTGTCTACTAGGTAGGATCGATAAAGATTTGAAGACATTTTTCAAAAATTCCGTCATGAGTCCAACCTCAATAGCTACTTTCCTTCGGAGGAAAGTGCTAAAAAGAACAGAAAGCACATTTTCAAACGAGTTTCGCCTGGTCTACTGTCAGCCTTCAATAGCTAAAAATAAATACAAAACATTTATGAATCATCAAGGTATTTGGATTGACGAAATCTCTAATTTTTAGGATTAAGTATTTATTTATTATGTTTAAGGCGACTAAGAAATAAAAATTACAATAATAATTGACAACCTCAGCGTTAATAGCGCTAATGTTGATACGCCGTTGAAAGAAAAAGTCCGACTCGCAGGAACTGCATCATCTTAGCGCGGTTTCAAACAAAAGTATTTTTCAGGCAGATTTCATAAAAATCTGACCATTATTCACGAAAAGAGAGCACGAATATATATATATATATATATATATATATATATATATATATATATATATATATATATATATTCTCCACTTGTTCTTTTTTCTTTATTTGGCAGAGGGTCGATGAAGCAGAACACCATTTGTTTTTGTTCAACTATTTTATTTTATCTATTTTACCCGACATGTTTCGTGCCTTAATTCGCACCTCTTCAGGGGCTTTCCTATGAAAAAATATTTTTTCGTAAATCCCAAATTCAAATTTTGTACATAATAAACATTTATCATTTCTCTAAATTGACCATTATTCACGAAAAGAGAGCACGAACAAAGAAATATATATATATATATATATATATATATATACATAAGTTAGTTCGGGGACTCAACATCCGGGTCCAGCTTTTGGGACCGCTGACAGGAAAACCGATAGCGAAAAAGCTTTTCCCCCATGCTGATGGAAAATTAACGAAAACAAAGCGAAATAACACAAAGCTAAGATGGAAGTTTAAAGAGTAACTCGATTAAAATGTGTACGATCGACGGCGTAATTTAATCGCAATAACTCTTGCGTCCCTCTGATGTTTCGTTCACAATCAATTCGCGTACAAAATCAACCAAAGTGAGTTACGTTCGCTGACACAAACATTAAAACTTGTCGAAACGAAAACGGGAGGTTGCTATCATCCCAATGTTTTGCAAACAATAAGGGCCTTACGAGTATATGTGTTTATTAATTTTAATATTATAATATTCGCTTAGTAGCAAAAAACTAGGGTCTCCCGTGGTCTAGTGGCTAGCGTCTTAGATTCATAAGCGGGAGATGGTGGGTTCAATCCCCGCAGGCGCACAGTGGGCAAAATTTATATTTTACGGCGACAAAAGTCGAAAATATCATGTGACCGTAAAAAGTCAATTTACGTGTCAAAACGTGCTAAAGTCTTCTATTAATTGAAAACAGAACATTTTTTTTATTTAGTTTAACCCAAACCTGTTTAACACAATAAATGCAATGATTATGCAACCATTGCTAGTCACTTCTACTTCCTCAGTTGAGTCTTGTTCCAACTACGGTCTTTGTAAGGTGTGTTTTAAAAATCTTGTGCAAATTTTATAAATTCTTTTCACAATGGATGTATTACCTAGTGGTATGTTCTTAATAAATACATAATATATATCTAATAACAGAAAGGCATATCACCGAAAAAAATATATTAACGAAATTACAACTAGATTGTTCATATTTTGTTGATTACGTAAGTTTGAGTAAGGTTTAAAAAAAAGTTCCAAAAACTTCCAGTTACAAATATTTTTTTCGAAAAGCCTTAAGCTTATACTTTACTGTCTTGAGACTTTCAGCTCCCCCTTCTTCCCCCTTTTAATGTGCAGCAGTCAGATAGAAGCTGAAGAGTCCGCGGCGCACAGTGGGCGAAAATCACCTTTTAGGTGGACAAAATTCAAAAAAATATTTTACAAATGACTTACTAAATATTATCTAGTATTTTTAGGAAGAAGGTAAAATGTAAATATTTACTTTCTTTGATCATGAACGGGCGACGGCAGGGATTATTAATCGGACTCTAAGAAAGGGAACATTTTTCCCAGTGTTTATTGCAGTTTTCTTCCTGTAATTACTTTTCCATTTTTTGAACAGAAACTATACTAATACTATATTTAAATTTAATTTTACCAACGTAGATGTAATTAGCCTATTGATGTGTAGTTTACCACATGATCAATTTCAAGAACACTCATTAGAAAATGATGCAGACGATACTGAGGTATCAGAAGAAAATTCTGAAGGATGTAGCAGTATTAAATCAGACGATGATTGATGAATAAATCGGTTTTAGTGCATAATATAATTGTATATATTTGTTATTATTTTAAAAAACAAGTCAGTACAATTACTTTTTTCTTTAAGTTGTTAGTCTATTTTTGTTCTTTATTTTCGAATTATAGCCTATGTATTAGTTTTTATAAATATATGTATCACGTTTATGTAAATAACAGATGCAAAAAGTTACTACTTAAATGTTCCATAGATTTACAAAATGTTTTCCCCATTTTTATCTATTATGTCAAAATATTTGTGTGTCTACAACATTTGTTTGCTGGACATACTAAAAACTATGGGTCAACGATTTTTTTAAATATTTTTCCCTGTCTCAGTGACCTCAAAAACATTGAAAAACACACAAAAAAAATAATTTTGTCGCCCTAAAAATGGATTTTTGCCCACTGTGCGGCGGCAGGAATTTTCTCATCCCACGGGTCGTTGGGTAAATTCCTCGCAGCATCCTGGATGTCGGCGCTAATGGCCTAGTTGTCCAAGCGCCGTTAAAAAAAAAAGTTCATAAAAAATAGTTAATTTTAGGTGTAATACGCCCATGGCTATCATTCTCAGAGCTGAAATGAGCCGGGCTCGTCTAATCATTTGTTATGGGAATGCTATATACCAAGTTTTGAGACGAAAAAAATGAAACTGTGGCCACTATCGGGTAAACATACATACTGTATATATGTGTATATATATATATATATATATATATATATATATAAACAGTTAACTGGGGTTCCGGTATCTAGTAGATAGGATCACTGAAGATTTTTCGAAATGTTCCAAAATTCCTTCACAAATGGAATCTCACGTCCTTTCGGAAAGTTCTAAAATGATATTTATATTTTATTGTTTTCTAATTAATTCCAGTTGGCTAAAAACAGAAAAGACTCGGAGGGGTCCAGGTTATGATGTTTCTTATTACATTGTTTTACGGACTCACTACTGGCTTACGGACTCACTATTTTCACTGAGAATTCGAGCCTACCAGCGAAGTGAATCCTTTAAGGACAATAATTGCTTATAAAATTAAAAATAAACACGGAGCCCATTTGAAAATAAAATACCAATTGTGCCGAGGAATGATGAAAAATGTCAAAGTAACCTGTCAGGTATCATGCATCATGATGATAGGACAAAGAATGAGACAAAAAGAAAAACTGAAGGATTGTGTTTGCATACGGACGTCATTGGTATCTTACGCCTGACGTAATGGTCTAGAAAATAGCTTAAGCTTTCTCCAAGTAGGAGCGAGGTCAATGGTCGTTTTTAAGGACTGAGGTCATTGGATTGGACGGTGAAAGCAATAGAGTGGCTTGTGGTAGGTCTAAAACACGAGATGCCCGTTAACTCCGCCACCATAAAGCTCCGGGCTTGCTATTCTAACAGGCCGATAAGAGAGAACCCCACTCCAGCAGGGAGAGAGAGGGGAGAGTGAAGGGAGTCTGTAGCTAGTGCGTAGTTACGCAATCTTACTTACTATTGGGGCAGATGATGCAAACAGTAATATACCTATTTTAGAGGCAATATTTCAAAACTAGAAATCAATACGCTCATAATACTAGGCTGAGGATAATAAAATAAGAAATAATTCAGCTGCAGGATCAGTTTAGAAACGATTTCCATTTTAGATAAAACGGCACAGAAGGTTGTCAAGCAATATTATTAAAATTGGAGTTCGTTGGCTGGCGAAAATTCATCTTACTGCATACCAATGATGAAATACATCCCAAAAATCTCGATATTACATCGTTTATTTGCCGCGTAAATGTTTCCAAACATATTATTTTGTGTGATGATCGAATCTAAGAAAGGTACACAGAATGAGGCTGTAGAATTGAAGCGTACTCTGCGAATAAAACACGTAGAATCTAGGCGCATACAGTGCACGTTTTTGTGACCAGGTTGTTCATCCTTACCCAGAATGATGACTTCTTCAACTGCCAACCAACTCCAACTGTACCTATACTAAATGTCAAGCTGCAGTTTGCGTTACTTTTCACACATCATCGTAAAAAGGACATTAAGAATGTGGTAGAAAAAAAAAAAAAAAAAAAAAATTGAAAATTCTGTTTTAATAAAGCACATACAGCGGATGTTTTTTTGTACAGTAACTTTATCCTCATTCATAATGACGAACCTTCATCAGTTAACCAACCCTCACTGTAAGGATTTTCTTTTTCCCTCCCTGGTGAGGGTTTCATTTCCACCCGTATTACAGACATACGGATGTGAGTATGTATGTACGTATACTTATTTATTTGGCTGTTTGCATCTACAAAAACAGAACGATTTTGAGTTGACATAATGACATTATTGTCTAATTCGAACAGACATCAGCAATCAGCAAAATCCGCTTATCGAAAAAAAAAAAAACTAATTTCAACGGAAGTCGCGCAGACAAAATCTCCGGGTACCTTTCATAGGGGAATTGGGTAAACAAAGGGACGAAGTGGGTTGCATCCGCTATCAATAGACTTTCTGATAATAGAAACGTTACCATCAGAGCAAGGAGATATTTCAATTAGTTTAACGTTAAAATATTCAAAGGAATTTATAAATATACTATAAAGTTTCCAGCAAAAAAATAAATGTTTGCGAACAAAATACATTAACGTGCGAACAGTGGCTAGCTAGTATTAGCTTTTCAAATCAAATCAGCTGTAAGAATTACAAGGAAGCAGGCTAGCCGGAAAAAAACAAAACAAAAACAAAACAAAAAAAACTTACAATTAATTAAATCTTAAGAAAATATTTGTTTTGAAATAAGAAGAAAGAGACAGAGATAAGTAACTAATTGTATATAAAGACTAGGAAGAGGAAGGGGATGATGCTGTTGGAGCTTGCGGTGTGGATCAATACTGGCCAGGCTAAGTCCAATCATCCCGAGGCCTACCGCCCAGTCTCCAAACCCTTATTGACATTTTATATCTTAGGCAACCTCAGGTATAACACATATTTTAACAATTAAAATCAATGGTAAATTCTAAAATGACTGTTTTGTTAAAGCGCTTTCGGAAGGGAGTTTCCGTCATTGGTTCACAAAAATCTCCTTATGCGAGTACACCCTATTTATGACACCATTGGTACAATAAACACGCGTTTATCAGGGCTCAACATGCATCCATATTACGGGTTGAGACTTTCTTTCCTCGGAGAACTCCTAAATAAATAGTCATTGAAGATTTGGCGTTTGATTTTAATTTTTATAATTTATTTAGATTGATGAACTACCAACGCCCAGCATGCAATTGATGTCCACAAAAGAAAAAAGTCCGTCACGCAGGAGCTGCATAACTAAGAACTTTCCTCAGAATTTTTGTAGTGCAGACTACATTACTGAATAATTTGCCGTAAATAACCTATATAAATAAAATAAAACGTGAATAGTTCTGCTCATTTACATTTCTTATGAGAACTGTTCAATTATTAATTTTGTAAATAATTTGCTTCCAGAGTTATGTTAATACATGATACTGTACTACTTAATAAATACTCAAAAACTTCATTTTCCCTCTTTTGATCAGACGCAGGGACAGGATACAGTACCCTTGTGGGAGATAGCGCTCCTCGCGGCGCCTTTGGGAACCTACGTCTGGCCGGCTAATTCTAATGAAACAGAGTTTAAAGTAAACCCTCCTTTCCAATAGACCGATTTACTTCATTTTTACAACACTTCTTTCTCATGAGATACCCACGACGTATACGGCGTTTCGTTACAATACAGCAGAAATTACGACCGGTATGAGTATATTAGTACTTTAGGTCCGGATTAACCCCCCCCCCCCTCCAAATGACCCGATTTAGTTTATTTTTACAACCCATTTTTCTCTGTTGATGACCACCACGAATACCGAGTTTCGTTGAAATGTAACAAAAATTACGGCTGGTAGTGGCAAATTGGTAATGTGGGTCCGGAGTAACCCCCCCCCCCCTCCTAATAAACCGATTTAGTTTATTTTTACAACGTATGTCTCTCTGTAGATCGACGTAACGAATACCGAGTTTCGTTTAAATATAACAAAAACTACGGCTGGCACGGTCAAATTAGTGTTTTGGGTCCGGGGTAAACCCCCCCTCCCGGTGGACCGATTTTGGTGGTTAACGAACTCGTTCAATCGTTTGCTAATTGAACGCTATATACCACGTTTCATGAAGAAAAAACAAAAACTCTGGCCGCTATCGTCTACTAGATAGGATCGATGGAGATTTGATGAAATTTTTCATAAATTCCGTCATGAGAGCAACCTCAATAGCTACTTTCCTTCGGAGGAAAGTGCTAGAAGGAAAACATTCAATTAACATTACATTAAAAACTGTTCTGATTTTCGACCCAACTATCCGATATGAAGGCAATAACAATAAGCAAGAGCAAATTTGGAAAAGCAAGCAATCTACTACATGTGTATGACCTATTCTAAGGAAAGGTTCCATGTAAGTTAAAGAATCTTAAGTACAGGGGATTATGGTTAGGTTCCAGAAGCATGACGGACACAGTTAGGTTGAAATAAGTTATCATAAATTGATTCAAACAAATTCGTTTGTTGAAAATTATATAAAACAGTACCTGTGTATAAAGGAGTGCAACAAAACCCCTACAGAGCCTCAAGTCATTTCAGAGAAAATCTTGAGAGAGTTATCTGTCACACATCCCACAGAAGAGAAAATATTATATTCACGAACAACAAGAGTTCCGGAGGGTAACCATCATGAAGAGAAAACTTCAAGATTCCCTATTCGATTGCTTTATACTTCCGACCCCGACCTGAGAGGTAGCAAGGGTCCACTTCATCAGACCATATTGTAGACATTTTTCAAGTTCGTTGCATACACTTTAACTCGTTCGTTAGACTAACCCAAGACACTAAGGTACGTTTTTACAGTACATTCGAAATCCCCCTTTCACCCTTCCAGTCGTAGACACCACGACGGTCAGTACTTCTAGATGCCAGTGTCGTCCAGTTTTCATGTACCATATTTCAAACATACTCGACTGCAAAAACACTATGCACAACACGCCAACTCTCTCCTTTCAAAATTTAGTTTCCACTTTTCAACATCCTCTCCGAATATCTATCTATCTCTTTCTTCTTTCTTGCGTTCTATCACAACGGATCGACATTACTTATCCGAGCTAGTTTTATCCTGTTGAATAGGAGTAGTAGTAGTAGTAGTATCGGTTTTACCTATGAAAACCCCTCCAGCGGAAGCTGAATTGAATATCGGGTCTTTTTGCGAAGGCCACATCCAGTAACTTGTGAAGTATTTGTTGTGATTATAACAGTGATCCAGCGCTCGCGCATAACTCTTCTTTTGGCTGTTGCTATGGGCAATTCTATTGGTTGTTGCTGGTAGTATAGTAACCTTTAACACTCAAGTCAATCCAACTCGCAAAAATTAATATAATTCTATTAATTTTAGCGAGTTAGATTGACTAGAGTTTTGATATCTTCTTGAGCGAGCGTAGCAAGCGGAAACACATAGCACGTAAGCCATAATGCGAAATAAATATAAAATATAAATATGTTATAGAACCACCGGACAAAAAAATCGGCGAGGAGGCCCCTGCACTTCATAATTACCATTGATTTTTATAATATTAACCTTTTTATTAATAAATATTGCTTGCTGAAATATATTCTCCTTATTTTCATTTATGTTTTACAAGCCTAAAAGTATTACAAATAAAAGTGATATAAGGGTTATATAGAGACCATATTATGTAAATCTCATAGTCAAAAAAACTTATTTTAGTAATGATTGCAGTGATTTTAAATATTATTCATTACTATATTAATCACTATATTTATATAATATGGTTTCTAACCTTAAATAAACTGTAAAGAAGAAAATAGATAACCTGCAAATAACCTGTAAGCTAATCCGTAAGTACCAAAATCACGTAAGTTTAAAATCACGACAGGTACTTTCAAATAACTGGATGTGGTCTTCGCAAAAAGACCCTGAATATCCTGGCATGTGTGCGGCAGGCATTCATGTTATTTTTTACTCTTTCTTTCTCATCCTCCCATAAACTTTCTGTTAAACGTTTTTCTCACCTGGCTCTTGAAACGTAATTAATAACATTCTTTATTTCCGTGTACTTTTAGCCCAGAATAAATGCAGTATATATACTTTTCTCATCCGCTGTCTACATATCAATTATGCAGTTTTCTCTTTTCCTCCAGTGATGGGTTAGGAAAACCTGTGAAAGAGCGTTGATCCTATTGACTAGCATAACACACCACCAGCAACAAGCAAATAGGCCAAGAAATACTGATTAATTCACTTAGCGAAATAAATATCCAGAAATAACGCAAACAGTTATTCATTGATAATTTTTTTATATTCATTTATATATTATTTTTTTAACGGCGCATCGACAGCTAGGCCATTAGCGCCGATGTATTATTATTAGAAAGAAAGAAATCACTAATAATAGAAATGCGAAACCAACTCAGATAAGATTTGCAGAAATATGTACATTGACCTGCAAAATGTATTATAGTCGAATTTATTATTGTTTATAATGAAAATACACATAATGACAATAATTGATAGAATACATTCCAAATTGAGGGAAACTTCGCGTGCCAATTAGATCATTAAAGGTACTCATCAGGTCAGAATTTCCGTTATCATTTAATAATCTCCTACACCTTGTAATAACGTGTAGGTACATCATATCAGGATGTACCGTATGAAATGTCAGTGTTGGACTTGCCGATTTCCTTCAAATGTCTTGAAACTGTCGTGGCTCCTACTCCGAGTTCTTTGGCATATTCCCAAGTGCTTTTTCAGGGACAAGCTTCAACCCTACTTCGAAACCTGGAAAACCACCGGTAAACAGTTCGTTCATTCACCGTTCCCTCCCCGAACGCCGTGCTAATGTTTATACACGCCTCAGCAGCGCTATGACCGAGCTTAAATTCATAACGATAAATAATACGGATTTCCGTTGAAGTCATAATTTAAGTTTTATTTTTTTTATCAGAAGACCGTTCTCACTACACAGTACGCAAGTTACTGATTAAATAATAGGAATAAAGAGCTTTAATTCTACACGAATAACAATGATGTTTGTAAATAATGAAATAAAAAATGGAAAGGATTAAATCGCAAAGTAAACAAAACTGACGTTTCATACGGTACAGCCTGATAATATGACTGTTCAATTAATTTACATTCTAGCGTTCCCATTAATCATTCGTAATTTAATGAGTATTTAACTTTCTTGTATAGTTTGGGATAATAATTTTTTATTGTCCTTTGACAACAAAGCATAGATGAAGAATTTCGGTTGTACCATTACCCCGACGTGTATTAGAAAAGGTTTGATGAAAAAAATTGCATTGGGAAATCCTCCATTGCTAGCTGACAGCAGACAATAAAAACAAAGGTTATCCCAATTAATTAATAACATTTTATTTTGTGCTTAAAAATAATGTTTTACAAATTTGACATTCAACAAAGCGAATAATTCTTTCTTCGTTTTCT
Organism: Gonocerus acuteangulatus; assembly: GCA_946811695.1. NCBI lineage: Eukaryota > Metazoa > Arthropoda > Insecta > Hemiptera > Coreidae > Gonocerus > Gonocerus acuteangulatus. The sequence goes on from OX328123.1 coordinate 39,299,941, forward strand.
CATTAGCGTCTCTAGTAACATATTGCTAATAACGCTAGTGTTTTCGGGAGGAAAATAGCTCTATATATTTCCGAATCAAGTAATTATCGACAAATGTTTCGGGAATTAATCCTAGAACTACTAAGTGCCAGGATGAAGGTTGAATTCCAGGCCTATTGGATCCACATTTCTCCCAGTTAATACAAGAATTCTTTCTCTGACTCTTCATGGCTATGTTTCGATTCTATCACATACTTCTATTAATGATTGAGACCACAGCTGATTATTTCATTTTCTTGACCTCAAAATTCTCCTGATATTTATTGCTTGAATTTTTATAGATTTAGAGCAGTTACATCTAAATACCAATATTATTAAATATATTGTCGACCATGGACCAAAGTAAGACGCATCCTCTTCTACAAAGGAAATTTTGTAATAGATTCAAATTTGTGTGTGCGTTTGAGTGTGAGTTTATGCATGTGTATATATATATATATATATATATATATATATATATATATATATATATATATATATATATATATATATTATACGAATCGAAGTAAATACGGTCAGTCCTATTTCACTAGTTGTGCGTTTCCTATTCTATGGCGAGTTGTCCGTTCGTGACAAATAATTAATATCGTAATAAAAAATATGAAATCGTAAAAACGTCATACAAACGTTCTTTTCCTAAAAAAATATATATTCACACAAAAAAATAGATTAATTAATAGAATGGCCATTTTTTTTTTATATATGATCATTCTGATAATTTTTACAGTCGAAGAGTGTTAATACAGTATAACCGTTTTCTCGTAAGGAATTAGTAGAAAGTGTTATTTCTTTATATACTCTATACATGTAGAAATAGACTTAAGCGATAACGTCTTTTGAACTAAATTAGAAAAATTACATTCTTCAAAACATGTACAAGGTACTAATTAGACCTGTTAAAAATATTTAATAATGATAAAAAAATATTACATATTTTTTAAAAGGGATGGTAGGTATTCTGCTAGGAAAAAAAAGTCAGATCTTCAAGCACAAGTGAATTATGTTGTTGCTTTCTTCTCTTGTTTATGCATTTATTTTTATTATTATCCTTTTATAGTCCCCATTTCTTTAATTTTTTAATATTTATTTAATTATTTATTTGTTTATTTTAAACTACTTAATTATATTCTCATCCCCCTCTGAACATTGTATCATCATTGCCCTAATCCAATTATAATTTATGTACATATTTGCTTATGTTTTATTTTATTATTTAAGACTTCACTAATAATACTTATATTCGTTTTTTTATGCTTTTATTTTTTCTTTATTTATAGTCATATTTTTAGATTAAATTTGATTATTCATCCGTATGTATTTATTTTTATTCTTATGGGACGAAGTCCCAGAATAAAGTATTTTTTTCGTTCATTTATTCATTCATTCATTCACAAGAAGAAGGCTACCAAAGTCCAATATATACTTATGCTTTAAGATCTGAGGTTTTTTCCTCCAAGCCGAATCCCAACCACCCCTTGACTTCGCATAATTTTTTTATTTTATAGTAAATGAAAAATTAGATAAATATGAAACTTTAAACATACACGTTTACAAATGTGGTTATAGCGAGTCGATAATTCCGCTGGTATGTTTCAGTGTAATCTGTCTCATTATGTGATGTGAATACATCTAATTACATTTATATTCGAAGTTTAATAACAAACTAAGAATAACAAATCTCAAGAAAGTGGTAGATTAAACTATTATACAATGCCAAAAAAAAGGTAGTAACCGCTGGCATAGTGAATTAGTCGTCTCATATTTCTTATTCGAGGCACTGGTGGAATGATATCATTTTATTATCGCGCAGGTTATTGCTCCGGGCGTTGAAGATTTGTAAATATAACCATGAACCTCCAGAGTATATTTATAATTGTTTTTCGTCAGTTTCCCTTTTCGCCCCAAGGATATAACTAAATTTTCCCACTCCCAGCCCGGAGGCCGAAGGTCGAAGCTCGCGGATATAAACACAAGGAGTAGGATGAGAAACAGGATAGTGAGAAGCTATTTAAAGTTTCTTGAGAGGTGTAAACAGAAGGGGTGGCGATAAAAATAGAAAGATATTCTCCCTTCGATCTACTGTAAACAGGGCATTGTTTCTCTTCCCATGTCCTTCAGGTGAACTATAGTCGCTTGTCGTAGTTCATTTATTGTATTCATCAAACTCTACAATATTATACATACAATAAAAATTCTTCTCGTCTGTTAGACCTCAAGCAGCAGATCTAACAGAGGAAAAGGCGTCCTGTACCGCCTGAGAATAGGGCATTCCCTACTGACCCACTCATACCTTATGACAGGACAAGACAGACCAATATCCCAATACTGCAATACAGTACTAACTGTTAAACACTTACTCACAGGCTGCATAATTACACAAAACAGTAACTTATCACAACACATGAACGAAATACTTTCCGACGAAAGCAAAAATATATATAACAGACTTATTCCATCTCCTTAAAAATACAAAATACTTTAACAAAATATAAAAAACCTAGACTATATGTAGAAATAAATATTATTGAGTGAGACGTAAAAATCTCTACACAGAATTAACTTGATTTCATCGCACGCATTACATACTTACTTTACTAATGATTGTTTCTGACTATTTACATTGAATTATACTTTTTTACAAAATATTAATATTGTAGCAGTTTAATCGCCTCAATTGTGATAAACTATGAATAAAATAAAATAAAATAAATGAATAATAAAAATGTAACGGATCGCTGTCTATACATGGAATATATACATCAGAAAAATATTATTGGGGGCCTTTATCAACGCAATAGCACCCAAAACAATGGTTGTTAGAATTTTTGTCTGTTTATCAGTGGGGTCGTGCAGGCTAATCTCGGAAACGGCTTATCCTATTTAGATGCGATTTTCATTAATATAATTTAGTAAGCTTCACGTAAGTGTTTGTTTCGTGTCAATCAGTTTATAAATAAAAAAGTTATGCCACATTATAGAATCATTTAATAAACCATCTATATTTATGTATTCTTTCTTCTATCTATCTTTATTATAATAACTGTTCATCACAAAATCTTTTACTTATAATGAGTTGTGGATGTGGATTTAAGTATTAGCTGTTTTTCGTACGGTGAGCTTTATGTGGCTCTGTCACGTGTTAGCAATATCGTATATAGAGACGCATTACAGTAAGGTAGATTTTTTTTTAAGTACCCAAGCGATGGTGTTTATAATAAAAAAAAAAAAGTCCGTCACGCAGGAGCTGCATAACAAAGCACTTTCCTCAGAATTTGGGTTGTGTAGACTGGTTTCCAGAACAATTTGCTTAAAATATCCTACATAAATAAAATAAAAACATGAATAGTTCTCCTTTTTAATTTTATAATGAGTAACTGTTCAATTATTAAATTGCTTCCAGAGTTATGTTTACACATGGTACCTACTAGACTACGTAATAAATACTAAACACTTCATATTTTCGTCTTTTGATCTGACGCAGGAACATGATACTGTCCCTCTATTGCAAGATAGCGCTCCTTGCGGCGGCCTTACGAACCTACGTCTGGCGGGCTATTCTATTGAAATGTATTACAAAGTAAACCCCCCCCCCCCTTTCCGATTGACCGATTTAGCTCATTTTTACAACACTTCTTTCCCATGAGTTACCCATGACGTATACCGAGTTTCGATACAATACAGCAGAAATTACGACCGGAATCAGTATCTATATTAGTAATTTGGGTCCGGAGTGAACCTCCCCTCCTTATGAACCGATTTACTTTATTTTTACAACACATTTGTACCTGTAGATTAGCACTACAAATGCCGAGTTTCGTTAAAAAAAATCACGGCTGGTAGTGGCGAATTGGTATTGTGGGTCCAAAGTAATCCCCCCCCTTCTAATGAACCGATTTAGTTTATTTTTACAACGAATTTTTCTCTCTAGATTACCACTACGAATACCAAGTTTCGTTGAAATATAACCAATATTACGGCTGGCATGGTCAAATTAGTGTTTTGGGCTCGGGGTAAACCCCGCCTTCCGGTGGACCGGTTTTGGTCCTCTCGTCGTGTTGTCAGGCGTAATACTCAAGCTAGACAACACGACGAGAGGACTTACTGATAAGGAAAGCCCCTGAAGAGGTGCGAAAAGGCACGAAACATGTCGGGCGAAACATACAAAATAAAGTAGTTAAAGTGAAAAAAGTGTGTACTACTTTATCGACCCCCTGCCAGAAAAAGAAACAAGAAAAAGTGAAAAAATATATATCGGGTCATCATTCACCAGAATTATTATATATATATATATATATATATATATATATATAAATTTTAACGGGGGTCATTTTCGGTGTCTACTAGGTAGGATCGATAAAGATTTGAAGAAATTTTTCAAAAATTCCGTCATGAGTGCAACCTCAATAGCTACTTGCCTTCGGAGGAAAGTGCTAAAAGACACACCAAAAGATACATCCAATGCTGCCCAAAATAACTATTCCACGCGGACAAAGTCGCGGGCAAAACTAGTATTATTTATAATACCGGATGAGTCACAATTAATATTCGGGTTTTAGCGCTTTATAATATATTTTAAATTAAATTTACAAATATAAAACGAAAGAAAACCGTTTTATATGAATGCTTACAAGTGTTTAATGTGAGCACCGTTCGTCACACGTCAAGTCTGTGTCTTAACTCGCTCAAAACTCACTTCACTAACTCTAAGTCGACCTATTGTCTTTCCTTCACAATGACAGCCGGTATCTTGAAGATAATCATACCATATATGGATAATATTATCACTTAGAGGATCCCAACCCAACTTAACCATAGTCACGCACGTTTCACAGTAACTGTTGTTTAGGGATTTGCAAACTGTAAATAACAAAAGGCTTTCAATTTAGCCGCCATCTTTGCTACTGTCGTACTACTAGCGCCGTTCAGAACTCCCTCCATAGGGAGGAAATCTGCTTATGAGGTTAATCTCAAGACGCAAACTGGAAGAGCAGACTAGAAACTGTCACGTTTCAGAACCCATAGATAACGAAAATAACGGTGGTTCGAATTTTCAAATATATATATATATATATATATATATATATATATATATATATATATATATATATATATATCAACATACTTAGGCCTATTATATTTTTGTATAACTAAATTTACATTAAAATATTAAATTTCAATTGATTAAAATGTATGATAATTTATGTATGACATATCACAGTTATTTGATACACAACGAAACGTCGTGATGATATAATAAAAGTATTTTTTTGAGCTTTGAAGGGTTATTCCTCACCTTGGTTGGTATTATAAATTAATACCCTTCACCTATTCATCAATATATATATATATATATATATATATATATATATATATATATATATATTGATGAATAGGTGAAGGGTATTAATTTATAATACCAACCAAGGTGAGGAATAACCCTTCAAAGCTCAAAAAAATACTTTTATTATATCATCACGACGTTTCGTTGTGTATCAAATAACTGTGATATGTCATACATAAATTATCATACATTTTAATCAATTGAAATTTAATATTTTAATGTAAATTTAGTTATACAAAAATATAATAGGCCTAAGTATGTTGATAAGGTCTTCTAATATGGCTGTGAGATAATGAATGTTTCAATTTGTATTGATTGACTTGGTTCTTTTTTAGGAATCTTTTTTATTGAATTTATAACATTTAAATGTAACATTATTTATTGACAGGACATGGTGAGTTTAAAATTAAGAAATTAAAATTTATCAATTGTTTGAAGATGATATAATATCTTGGTTAATGGTAATTTATATAGTGTTGTTTAAAGCATATTCCTGCAGTATTTAATAATTAACATACTATTTTAGATCTCCTGAAGATGGAGGAATAGTCCGAAACCTTGTGATGATATAATAAAAGTATTTTTTTGAGCTTTGAAGGGTTATTCCTCACCTTGGTTGGTACTATATATATATATATATATATATATATATATATATATATATATATATATATATATATATATTCACGCGAAAGAAATCATAACACTTACGTTTTTCGTTACTAGGCTTCCATGTACACGTTTTACAAGTAACTGGAACTGGGGAACCACTTTCAAGGAAAATGAAAAAACATAGATTTCTTTAGGATTGTCGGATATAAGCTAATATCTCGAAAACGGTTGGGATATTGTAGTAAATGTAGAGCATCTATTTAAAAGCTCATTAAAGTTTCTACAAGTACGGTTCCTAAGTGAGTTTTGATAGATCGAGGTCATTTGGAGAAATCGATGTTTAAATGGAATAATTTACTTTTAGGATACTCTATGTTCCTCACTTTTCGCCTATACAAGAAAAAAATGGTGAGACTTTGGATCACTATTTATATTGCAATATTTTTTTTCCCCACTTGTTTCCAAATTGGTTAACGTTATCGTTTTGAATTTCGTTTTATTCGATTCTCCACATTAGGAGAATCGACTTGAACTAGACAAGTGCAACTGGACGCAATTAAACAAAAGTCATAAGCTCTACGATTTTCCCCCCGTATTTTACAGGCAAAGTATTTTCGTATAAAATTTCATAAAAAACGGACCATATTTGAGGACAGAAAAAAGTATATATATATATATATATATATATACATTTTTCGGCACAAAGATGGTTCAAATGTGTCAAGAAGGAACAAATATCAGCGTTTTGCATTTACATGACTGTGTCTGACGTCCACTTCCTCTCTATTTCCTTTTCGGACTAAGAAAAGAAATTCGTTTCGTAGGAAAAAAACAAAACATTTTAGCACATACATTTGAAAACACAAGGAAAAGTTGGAAGTTTACTCATATTTATTCGGGTCAAACTTTACCCAAGATGAAACCAAAGAACACTCTACATTTGCAATGCGGGACTAAATTATTAATAATTTCAGAAATAAAGTATATTTGTAAAGGAAATATTTGGATGGGGTAAAATGTTTTGCTTGCTCGTAAGTACTTGACTATTTCCCCCTCCCCTGTAATCCCCTACCAACAAGCACCCACTTAATATTCTCCACCTACACTACATCGCCCCTCTTTCGTTATTCTCTAGTACCATCCATTTACCATGTAATCTCCTTAGTACTCGTCCATCAACACCCCCTGCAAAATAATTACTCATGCTTCATTCACATATATGTCCAGATACATACATACATACATATACATATATATATATATATATATATATATATATATATATATATATATGTATATATATATATATGTATATATATATATATATATATGTATATATGTGTGTGTGTGTGTGTAACTAAAACGTGGGTATTTTTTTCTTTGTTAAGTAGCACCATTGAAAATAGCTTCAATTCTAACACAAAATAAAGCAGTCTTCACAACATACTACTGCTCTAAAATGTCTGCTGTTCTTAATTGTGTCTATTTTAGTGATTATTATTAGAATCAATATACAGGGTGGCTCAGATAAGGGGGCCACGGGAGAAATAACTACTAAACGGTATGAGATATCAACATTTTTCATAGGCGCAATGTTGTAGTTCTCGTCGAGATCTATAAAATGGTGCCCTCGTAAATGAAAAATAACACTTCTAAGGGCTAAAATAGGCCTTCGAAGGGAAGGGTTTCTTCTTTACCCATATGTTGCATTATATTTTTAAAATGTACCAACAAAACAAGGAAGAACCGTGCAAACGGGATTTCGATACGTCAAGTAGTTCTCTGTAAAAATACGTTTTAATTTGCATGAATTCCTTATCTTAAATTCCAAAAAAAGGCACTTGAATTTATTTAAATAGTATTTTTGTTAAGGGAGGGGCAATTCAGCATAAGAGAATGTGTTCAGCACTGAACAAAACGATTCCTATTAGTGTAAACTAAAAACGAAAATTCATACAAATTGGAGCTTTAGGCATAGAGTTGCCAAAATTATAGATCACAAATAATGAATGATTTTTTTATTATTGTTTTTTTTGACAATAAATAAAATTTTAAATGCTGAGCAAATTCTCCTAAGCAGAATTAGCCCTTCAAAATACTATTTAAATAAATTCAAGTGTCATTTTTTGGAATTTCAGATAATTTATTATTTATTTATTTTAGTTTTTTCATCATTTGATGATAAAACTATATCTTTTTCCCTAAACTCTTTTTACTATCAGGTAAAAACTCTTCTTATTTTTTCATGGAAAAACTGCCACCAATGATGTGTTCGTGAATGTACTGTGTTCTGTTCCATTTTTGTTGGAGCACTTTTTTGTTGGATCAATTAACGAAAAACCAATTTCACTAGATTGCTTTAATTATCTTTTCTTTTTTAAATATTGGTGTAAAAATTTGCATGACTTCGGTTTTTTATAAGCTCATCAATGTACTGGCTACCATCTTTTAGTAAGTAGTCAAAAAATAGGGCAATTTAAATTTTGTCCTGAGTCTACACTCTGTCAGTGCTTTATTGATAGGTGAGTATTGCAGTACGTACATGTCGGTCTGTCCTTTCTTTTCATAATATAGGAGGGTGTCAGTCGTGAATGGCCAATCCTAAGACGGCATAAAACTACTTCTTCTCGTCTATTTGATCTTTTACTAGATGACCATTCGTGTACAGTATTGTATGCTTGATTTCTCCAAGCTTGTTGTTAGTCGCGTTGTACCAGGATTCTTCCCATTTATCTGTTATCTATCAGATAAGGCTTGAAGATCCTGGTATGTGATGTAATGTACGTCTGGTGCTGGTCGTCGAGTTGCTAGTTTAGCCTGTTCGTCAACTGCAGTACTTTGTCTGATGTCTTTGTGTCCGGGCAACCAGTACATTGAAAAAAAAAATCAGTCCCATAACAGGCCACGAGGGCCCTGAGGGGCAGATGCTATAGAGGTATCTGATTCATGACCATAAGGCATACTAGGGAGATAGTGTTGTCAGGACTATGCTCCGGCCGCCTGATTTTCCCCTTGGCTGCTTCGACTGCTAGAGTCATTAGCACCCAAGGTACCCATTAATAAATTAATTAAAGGCTGGGTTGGCCTAGGGACGGTCAGGGAGGCCAAATTCAACCCATGAACGAAGACACTAGAAGAAAAATCTTTAGTGCTTGCTCGGGATTTGAACTCAGGACCTCCAACTTATTAGTCCAGTGCCCTACCACTGAGCTAACCTCGCTCCCACCAGTGTTTATTGGTGTGATATATTATTTCAAAAATGTCACATACTAAAGCAGTCATGTAGGGATTGTAATGAACTGAGTGAGTCCGTGCATATGACAACGTTATTATGTTGTGTGTCTGGTAGGCTTTTCACTCCCAGTTTATGGCTTTTAGTTCAGCTGAATAAGTGCTTGTGTCGTCTGGAAGAAATTCAGATTTTGTAGATTGCTACCAGGTCTTTGTCAAATGTAGACGGCAGAAACCACCAACCGGTTAGTAGGTCAAAATAACAAAGCTTTACAACCGAGTTGAATATTTGGGTAATTTTGAGCAATTAGTGCCCAAACTGAACCTTCGTGGAACTTCACATACTCCTTCATTTCAATCTAAATAAGAATAAAAACGTGAAAAAGCCTGTATTTTTTCCAAGTAAAGACACAAGAATGTACGTACCTCTAAAATGGCCTTAATTGGCCCAAAACCCCGTATTTCAATGTCTTTTCATTGCCTTATTTTTCATATTAGACAGTTATCTCCTTAATCTTCGATAGGATTAACGCACAATGATTGCCAAGGCATTATCTTACCGAGATAGAGAACTTGATGAGATAAGCATTGTCGATTGGAACTCAATTATCCTCTAGAGTTCAAAGGAATTCTTTAAGTAAATGAAAAACGTCCAGTTCCTTCACAAAAGTTTATTTTCAAGCTGAGCGCTTTCGGTAGCTCCTCCTAACATCCTCAGAGCTGGGACAAAATTAATACAACAAAACATTTATAGTTGCATAGTAGCAATCTTCTTAATATTAAAATGCTCCTAAAACTACATGTAAAAAATAAATAAATAATTAATCATAATAATTTTGCTTCGTCAACACAAACATTAAAAACAGTAAAATACAAAAAACAATAGTCATCAGTAATTAAAATGAAATGGCTAAAGTTTAGGAGAGCGACTCACCTAGAATGAGTTCAGCTTCACTGCTGAGAGCTGACTGAAGGGAAGCCGGGAGAGAGCCTGCACAGAGACGTGCAGCTCAACATATAAGTTTGGTACCTGTCTGTCCTTTTATTTAAATTGCAGGCTTCCCTTCAGTCAGCCCTCAGCAGTGAAGCTGAGCTACCGAAAGCGCTCAGCTTGAAAATAAACTTTTGTGAAGGAACTGGACGTTTTTCATTTACCTAAAGATCTTCCTTCTCTGGCAGCAACCTCAAAGTACTTGGGAATTCTTTAAGATAAGGAATAAGGGCAAGGGAACGTTTGGAGAAAAAAAATCCATCAAATTTTTACTGGTAATAAGTTTGAATATCAAGTGAAATTATTAATGACGATTAAAAGTCCAAGAGTCTGATTATAGCCAAGAGTATGAATAAAGGTTATCTGCCTTTAGAATCTTCGTCGAGTGTTTGCTAGGAGGCCAGCGGAACATAAACACTAGACACTAACGAACTAGAGGAACTAGATGCGTACTTAATGAGTGGCGCCTTGCTTTGATCTAGGGCGCAACACGTCCTCGGAACTGCAACTCATCAGCTGTTTACGCTCTGCTAGCTGGTGCATCATTGCGGGTAATCATAACACGCATCACGTGTCAAGTTAAGCCGGTACACTCTCTTTGTTCTTAGAGCACGCTCTCTCTCAATGGCAGAGAAAACATTTACCAAGAATTCCACGGGAGGGGGGTAAGCCACTGGCAGTTGTGGATACACAGTTATTAAATCACATAATAACACATTAATGGAGTATAAGAAGTTGTGATTCTACAAGCTACAGTAAAGCTAATGAAGGCTGGGTGACCTAGGGACGATCTGGATCACCAAATCCAACCCTCGAAAGACGACACTACAAGATAAAAATCTTTAGTGACCACTCGGGTATCGAACCTGGGTCCTCCAGTTCATTAGACAAGTGCGCTAACACCTAGTAAACCTCGTCCCCTAATTTAATAATAATACATTAAAAATAAAACCACCATTTCCATAGATCTTCTTAATTAGCAGTTTATACTTATTTCGTGTAAAATTATAAAACGTAGTTCCATAACTATATAAAGCTTAATGAATTGTCACAAGAAAAAAAACAAAAAAAAAAAAAAAAAAAAAAAAAAAAACACGTTAACACGAAAGGATTCCCAAGTATTAATATGAAAGTTACATATATATATATCTGGATTCCTAGCAATGGGTCAAATATAAGGCGATTAGCATCAACATTAATCTTGTTTCAATTAATTAATTAATTATATATATATATATATATATATATATATATATATATATATATATATATATATATATA